>JAVKLA010000001.1:30659784-30688510 GCA_034782735.1 Sagittarius serpentarius | reverse complement strand
AGGCGGCGGCGGCGGGACGGGAGGGGAGGGGAGGGGCGGGGAGGGGGCGGCCGCCGCGGTGCCGCCCGGGCGGAGCGGCGGGGACGTGCCGGGAGCGAGGTGCCGCCCCCCCTCCCCCGTGGCCTGCGGGGAGCCGGGGCGAGAAAGGGGGAAGCGAGCAACGGGCCCCGCTGGGAAACCTTCCCGCCTCAGCCGCCACAGCGCTCTCCTGCCCAGGCGCGGCGGCGGCGGCGGCGGCTGTGCCCGCGGGGCGGGGCGGAAGGCCGGGAGGCTGGAGCCCGGGGCAGCGCCGACCTGCTGCGCCGGTGCCCCGGGGCTGCGGGTGCCTGTCTGGCCCCTCGGGCTTTTTCTCCATGTGCGTACCCGGCCTCGGGTAACGCAGGGGCTGCTGTTCACGACGGAACCTGCCCGGGAGTGCAGGTGGGAGGTGGTACAAGGAAGTCGGGGAAAAAGAAGTCGGTGTTGGTGGCATATGGGTGAAAGCTAGGAACTTCTTTTGGGAAGTGCAGAAAGCAGAGTAAGGCTCCTTTGCACATCTTCAGGATCTTTGCCTCTTCATGAGCCTATCTGAGCAGTGCCTGACCCCACCCTATCCAGCAGTGCTGGATGGAGTGTCTCTTGTATAAGGCACTGTTATTACATGAATGTCCCTTTCCCAAATATTTAGTTTTAATTCAAGTGAAGACAAGCCTGTAATCCATATAGAGTTAATGGGACAATAGAGCTGGAAAGAAATCATATCCTTCATAAAGTTAGCTGCTAAACTTAGTTAAAAGTCCTTTGGGCCCATTTTGCTCACGCTTGTGTTGTGTACGATTTCATAAAAATTACAATATGTAAAGGAGTATAAATCACAAATACCCACATTCCATCATCCATCTAGTAGACAAAATAACTCATGGTATCCTGAAGAATGAAATACTAATCTGTGAGTGCCTTTTCAGAGGCCTTTATCTTAATTCTTGACAGGATTACTCTTGCATTAGTCTCATTTTAGTTCTACTAAGAAAGCGGTGCCTGAAGCTTGTTAGTTTCCCATTGTATTGTCAGTACTGGTAGAACGAGTGTGTCAGAATATGCAGAGACAGAAAGCCAATTACTGAGAAGTCAGTAGAAACACAGAGCGGTCACAGTATTCAAGCTAGTCTGTAATATTTGGCTGAAATGCTTGAGATTACTAGCATGAAAGTTCTGTATTGTATGTATAGTAAGTGCTTCCTCAGGCAATCCAAATCTGGGGACAGAGCAGAGCCAGATGCTATCTGCCTTGACGTGGCTTTCTGAATCCAGGCTTTCATGAGAAGCAAGGGTCTCTAACAGAGGCAAAACCAGGCTAGAGAAACCATGTTTTATGGTGATGTGCACTTCTGAGTATGAGATGCCTTGGCCATTTTTAAAACCTATTCATAAGTTTCAGCATAAAGCATTTGAGTGCTACCCTGGGTAGCTGTTGGGTAGTGCTCTTGGAATGAAACCTTTTGCATAACACAGGCGTGTTACAGTCACTTTGAGCATCATTTTTCTGTCTGTAAGGGTAGTAGTGTGTGGCTGTAAGAGAATAAGACATTAAACATGCTGAACTGTAATCTTTCATTGCGACAGAGGTGCGTTTAGCTTGCTTTGTGTAAGTTCTGTCTCATGAAATAGATGGGAGTTTTGGTGGGGAAACTTGAAGTGAAGCCTCCCATGTTAGGCTGCATATTTATATCAGATAAAAACGAGTGACTTTGAACTAATACTGAACAATTTGTGTGGCCTGTTCCACGGAAACCATGTGCAGTTTCTGAGTAGCTTGACTCTTTACAGGTGAAACACACGGTGTCTGCTGTCCAGATACTGGGTGAAGGTGGAAAGTGATGGGAATGGAGGTTATACTGAGGTCTCCTACTGAGAAACAAGTATGTCTCATGCTTCTATGTTGCCCATTATCTGTAACAGCAGGAATTTTAGTAGCTTGTTCTCAGGGGTGCAATACCTCTGCATTCCCAACTGCATTTTGGTCTCTTACCAAATGTAAGTTTTATGTGCTGCAAATGTGGTTTTATGTGCAGCTATCTCTTAGTCAGGTAGAAGCATTTATTCTACCCCTTCTTCTTGAATGGATGCTAACTTCAAGGCTCAGTTATAGTTTGAGTGTGAACGCTGTTAAGTAGTTGCAAAAAATACACAAACCGCATTTCATCATTGAAACTGAATTAAAAGTGATGCCTGGGTTCTCATCCACCAGGGACCCCCATTCCAAAAAAACCTGCCAACCCGAGCACCTTCCTGCCCCTCCAATTATACAAAATTAGAAACCAGTTGTAACAGACTTGTGCAAGATCAGTCAGTCAGTCCATGGAAAAACAAGCAAATGGGAGAAGGTGAAATACATGAATTCTGTTCAAGGGCTGTTTTAGTCTGTGGCTTGGAGCAAGGCTTGGTAAAACAAACTAAATGATGTGTAATTTTTCTTTTGCCTCACGTAAGTGGTTCTTAAGTGAAATGGTTCCTTCTTCCTCACACCGGATAATTCGGTGTTAAGCGTTATGAAAATCCTTTTTTACAGATGAGGGTGGAGAATGTCTAGGAAGCGTGACAAATAAAGGTACAGCTGAAACAGCCTTTGATTAAAAATGGTATGTGCTTTTGATCACCTTTTTTCTTGGTCACAGGATGCTGTGGATTGCATATAAGATTTGAAGGGCAATCTTTTCATTTATTAGTGTTAGCTACTCATGGCGTGTTTGCCAGTGAGGAATTACTAAACTCCTAACAGTATGGATAGATAACTGTTCAACTGCTTTAACTTTAGTTATAAATGGTACTGAGTATAAGGCTATGGACTAGTAACAGGATTTCATTTTTCTTTGTGAATATTTTCGGGTGAGAAAAGGTGGAAAGTTTGTCAGTTGGAGAGGAAAAAAACTTTATTAATTCACAGTGACTGAAAGTGGACTGCTAATGGCATGTGGGCGTGAAAGACAGCCGAATGCAATCTTAATGTGCATCAGGGGAGCATTAATGTTGGAGGTACGAAGGGCAGCCTGCCTGGATTTCTGTGTACAGTTCTGGTTCGTTGTCAAGCAGTGAATCAGGTAGCAGAAAAGGCTAATGGAGCTCTAAGAGAGCTGGGCTTGTATAAGATTGTTCTGTTTTTAATCTGTCAATATGATGAAAATAAGGGACTTCTGGTTCTGCGAGGAGGTGGTGGCACAACAGCAGTGCCTTTCATCTGCAAACTGGAAGAAGGTTTGTAACTTGGGCCTGAGACTTGGGGACAGCGTAGCTATATATATACACACACACACACTTAAACTATATTAAGTTATATTATATGTTATTATATATTAAGTATATATATATATACTTAAGCTATAAAGTTTAAGTAGTCCTGTGATGGGGAATGCGAGTGGATCTAGCCTCTGTAAATGGGGACTACACTATATATGTTAGCTACTATATATTATAAATATGTTACTATTTTATAATAAATATATTATTACTAGCTATTCACTGTATATATAGTGAGTGTAGTCACATGTGTGTAGTTTCATATAAATGGTATGTATGTGTACATACTCCATGTAAGATGTCCAGTAGGTCTGTTCCAGTCCTTTTTGGTTGTAATTCACAATGGTTTAAGCAAATATCTTAAATTAGAACATAAGCAGCAAGAATATCTAAATCTGTGTATAACTTCACTTGAAAGTAATTCTGATATGTTCAGTGGAAGTATGAAGTTAAATTCATGTAGGCTTCTTGTTATTGTTTAAGGCAAAAAAGGATGAGATTGTAGTAATCAACATTCCAGATCTTTTCATCAGCTGAAAAGCTGTGTGGTTGAAAGCTGTGGATAGGCACTTTATGTCAAGACTGTGCTGATCATTAGCAGCCATAAAATCCTAAAAACTGTAGTATCTTACTGAAATTTTCACTTGTGACAGGTTTTGCTGGTACTGCGTATCTCTACTGTGAGCTGTTACATCAATACATAACAAAGTTGCCTTAGGTCAGCAGGGCTGCTGACATTGCTGTACTGCTGCAGTGCATCCTCAGTGGCATTTAGCCAGTACTTCTGTGTTGACTGAGGGCTTGTGCTCATAGACACTTTGCTTCAGCAACAAAAGAGCTGGATTATGCCAGTCTGCAGTGGAAAATGACAATTTCTGCTTGCAGAGGTGGTGTAGTGTAATTCAAGCTTCAGGTGGACCATATTAGTAACAGTGCATATTTACATCTTCAGGACTTAAATGCTTTAATAATGCTAGTCTTTAGTCCTTCTGTCAATTTAAAAAAAAGGATTTATTATTAATTTTCCCTTTTTTTTTTTTTTTTTTTAAAGATTGTGTCCTTACTGTCTCATTGGATTTAATTTTTTTTTCTTGCGTATGTCTGTTTTTGTCTATGCAAGCTATTCTTGGATAACCTACTTAGCATGCTTGATTACTTTCTTAATTTGTGATAGTGGAGCAGTTTGTCTATGTTCGAGATAGATGTCCTGTGGCAAAGGCCAGGATCGAACAAAGTTGGGAAGGAGGAGGGAGGAGTAGTTTAAGAGTTTCCCTGTAGTGGTAAGGGAAAGATTTTTAAAAGGCAGATCCATCATACTAATATCATGGGTGAAAGAAGTGAGAAGATAAATTTATACTGCATACGGGGGAAGAATGTGGAATCGCTGTAGGTGGAGTTAAACGGCAGAAGGCAAGCTTTTTCCCCAGTTCTAAGTTTGAGTTGTGCTGTGGGTTATTTGTGGCAGAGACACAGCTGACAGGCTTGCAGATCAGGTGTACAGAAGATGGGAAACTCTATCATATAATTGTCACTATCTGACTCCCATTCTTGCAGGTGGAAAAGAAGAAGTCAACTTTTTTTTGTTGTTTTCTTCAAAGGAACAGGAAAGAATTGTGCACTTAGTCTTGCAGAACTCTACTAAGGCAAGGAGGAGGAAACGGAGCATTGAGCTGATACACACTAGGAAGCGGCAATAGTGTAACCACTTCCGTCAGTGTAGAAAAAGAGCAGTCCCTGCAAGGCCCTAGTGAAGTCACAGGTCGTACAGAAAAAATGTGCTTCTACTAGGGCAGTTTAGTCCAGGTGGCTCTGAAAAGGCTGTGTTGGGAAAGATATGCTGCGGTACAGTCCTTTGCTGTTAGCTGTATGAGTCCACAGGTTCAACTTTGCTGCATTGTTAACTGGTATGACAGACGTTCATAGTGTAAAGCTAGCCTTCCCACACGGTAAGTGGCAAACCTCTTATCCCAGTCCTCCATCCCCTTGAGAAACTTGTTTTTCAAGAGGTCTTATATTTTTTCAGATAGTCTTTTTTTTTTCCTATGGTCACCTGTAAGTGCATAAGAATCTTAAGTAACCTTGTGGTACGTGTGTTATTTTTCTTACGCTGGTGTTATTAAGAATTAACAAAATTCATTTCTGTGCTAGTGGGAGCCTTCCACAAGTAAGGAGTGTAGCATCTGCCTTTTGTCAGCAGTGATGATAAATGGCCTTATGTGTAGACTCCAGCTTTGAGAAACAGCCTAGGCTATCAGCTTCCATTACAGCTCATAAAATTGTTATGCTCTTACTGGAAGATGCTTGTACCTGATACAGCTCCTTAGTTTCGTAGCTTTTTGGTTTTACCTATGCTGATGCTGATCGATGAATCGGTTTCTAATGTAAGAGGTACCTTGTCTTTGGTGTTGTTGCTAGAGCGTAACATTTACAGGGTGGAGGTGATGACAGGTTTAGAAGCATTTTGGCTTATGCTTTCTTATTTTAAATGTCTCAATAGATGTGAATGGAAATTTGTGGCGGCACAAATTCCTCTCTTTTCAGGCTGTATGTATGGAAAAGAGAAGGATGTTCTGTAAGCTGTTACTGTGTGTAAAACACGGACCTGCCAAGTCATTCCAAGAGCGTTAAAATATGAGTGATGGCTCAATTAACCAAAATTACTTTAAGTTCCTCTGGTCCAAGTCTGTTGTACTCATCCCTTTCTAGAAGGATGGAATTTATACCGTGTAGTTCTTATTGAATAATATTAGGATATAAATCAACCTCGATGAATACAGTATATGCCAGCCCAGTGAGCTCTATTGTGGCCGAAGTATGAGATGCATCTCAGAAACGAATCAAAAACAATCTTGCATCCTCTAAAACTACCAAGGTTAAAGCTGTGTAACTGAAACAAAATAACACAATGCAGGCAAGGACAGACCTTGATCTCGGGAAGGAGGAAAAAGGCATTTCTCTTTACTAAAGTGAATGAAAACTAATGAACTGCACAAAATAGGAGTTAAGGACAAAGAAAAAGCATTCTCCTTGACAAGTTGTTGTGTTCTTGAGCAGGGGCTGCGGGTCCTGACAACTCTGTGTAATGATGCCCGAAGGCTGGGCAGAAGAGTGTTGGGGGGAGGGCAAATAGACATGTCTGTGTGCATGTCTGACATAAAGCCTTCAATGAAACTGCCTGTGAGGTAGTCTGTTGTGAAAAGGAGCTGTAGTCCTTAACAGTGTTTGCTCTAAATATTGGGGGGGAGAAGTCATCCTATACCCTCTTAGTCTGACGTATAGTTCGGTTTGAGGAATTTAGTTTTAAGTTGAATGGGCTAAAATGCGTTTGAAGAGCATAAACACTTACTGTCTAAAGCCTGAGGTGGGAGTGAGCTGGAGAAGCACTTTTTTCTGCAGTTCCCTTCGTGCAGTGAGAGGTGGGTGGGGTGCTGGGGTGCTGACTGGGGCGTGTGTGCTGCGTGTATGCTCTGCCCCTGGTTCTCAGCTGTGTGGGCTGGAGCTGAGCGAAGAATCTAGGTTCTCTGTGGTGCTGGGATCCTGAAAGCTTCCGCTGGCAGGCAGCTACTTGAAGCTCATTGCTTCATTACAGACTGACTGGCACAAGAAGATTTATGGTGCTGTTTAGACTTAAAATGTGACCCCATCAGCTACAGAAGGGTGGACAGCAAGGGAGACACAGAGAATACTGATCAAGATGCAGGGATGTAAAGTGAACTATTCCAGCATCTGAAGTACGCAGCATGCACAACACAAGGCCTGCTTTCTGTGTGCTGCTCTGTTCCAAAGCAGCAGGATTTGGAACAGATGTGCCAGGAGTTCTTCTGCAACAGGGACATTAAAGGGAGCACTGTATTGTCACATTATCTGCGAGCTGGAATCTTAAAATTTAGCATTTTTATTTGAGGACATAGTTTTCCTTTGGTTTCTGTTTCAGTTTTCCAAATTCTTTCAGGTCTTGAGAGCAGCAAAGAGCTTTCAAACAGATGTGCACAGAGAGATGAGATGTACTGGTAGTATTGAGTGCAGAGGTGCAGATGTGTCAATTATTATCAGAAGATAGGCTACAATTTCTGTATCAATTTCACTCTTGTGCTGGCTACCTTGACGGTGAATAAGACTCTTTAAGCTGGCATATACTTAAAGAATAAACGATAAGGAAACCTTGCCATCAGGTATGGACCTGTCTTCATCCAGATGTGGAGTTTAATGTACTGCATTCTCTACTGTTAAAACTACCATTCACCTGTGCAGAGAGTCCTAATTAATCCCTTTTTTTTTATGATCTAGTAGAAAAATGTCTTGTACCATGGCAGGAAATAATAGTGTTGTATCTTCTTCAGAAATACTGGCTAACCCCATCAGTCTGCACCTAGACTATTTGATGGATCCGATCTGTAACTGTACAAGACAAATATAAATCTTTGTAGTATAACTATCAAATTAAGTGTTTTTATTTAATTAAACAGGTTTTATTTAAGTTTCTGAGAAGTCTCTTTACTATTGACTGTCCTTTAATAAATATTCTGCAGTTGTGTAGCTCTTTCATCCAAAAATCTCAATGTAATTTATAGTCATATTATTTCTTTAACTGTAAAATGGGAATGAAGAGGAGCACAAAATCACTGTTACAGAGCTTGCTAAGATGACTGCCATTTTCTGTGTAGTATGTGTTACTAATGCTGCTAATGTTAATTTGTAAATAATGAAGAAAAACTTATGCAGAAGCAGGACAGGTAGGTTGGCTTCTCATAATGTTTTTTCTTGCAGGATAACAAGCAGAGAAGAATGGTTTACTAATCTAATTTGTTGCTGTCTGGATTCTCCACAAAATAAACCAGAACATTTCCCAAATTAGTATATTGGGTTGCCTGGCACGTTACAGCAGTAAATTGTTCACCAGTCAGTATGGGCCATTCTTTTCTCCTCTGTTAAACTCTACCCAAAATCCTTTCCGTGTGTGCCAGAGTAACTGTCAGTTTTGTAAGGAATGCAATCTGGTAAGTTTTTGTAGGAGATACCTCATTCATTTCAGAGCTGCTGTTTAAAATAAGCTGCTGTTTAAATATTTCAGGACCAGCCTGGGGCTGGATGACTCATTCTAGCCATAACTGTAAAAATGCCACTTTTTGGGGACATACTCTGCAGAAAGGACAAGACTGAGATTAGGCTATCGGGCAAATGGCTATTTAAAAACAAATAAGCAAAAATCCATATTACTGAATGAGCAGACGGTGGGCTGTCCTGTGAAACATTAGCTGGAAAATTGACACCTCGTAGTGGTATTTAGCAAGGGTAGGTACAGTAAGAGGCATGGGAATATTTGAGGAAAGAAGTATACAGAATGGTCTGAAAAACATTGAATAATTAATTTATTAGCATTGGATATTGTTGATTGAGCTATGTATAAGCAAGTTGCTGCTTTGAAAGCAATGGCAGAAGAATATAACCTAGAAAAGCAAACGTGAATGTGGAAAAAAAGTCTCACTTCCATATGTAAGGGAATTATTCAGTATATTAAAAATAAATGAACCCAACCATAGGTTAATAAAGCTCCTTTTGCAACTTAGAGCATAAAATGTGTTGTATTTGTGGTAAAAAGCAGTTCCCTTGGGTTTAAGGTATGGCAAATATCACATTTTCTAAGACTATTTTGAGAATTCTATAACTGTTGCTTTGGAAAAGCGAACTGCAGTTATGTTGGTTTAGTTTAAAGAGCAGGCCAGATGTATTCTGCTGTGAAGTACCCGAGATGAGACTTTTGTATCAAAATGATAGTAAAAGGCAAAAAGTACTAGTTCTTGCATTGTGATATTCAGAGCATTTGCTTGTATGGATTAACTGGTTTTGGCTCTGCTGGAGCATTGGCTGTTTTTCTTGTTTCCTCTTACAGAACTGCATCTAAAAATATGTCATTTCCTAATATTGATTTCCTTTAAGCAGTTGTATTAATGTGTGTGAGGATGTTTTGACTGTGAGTGGAAGGGAGAAGGTCTGCAGGATCAAGAACAAAAGCAAGAGTGGTTCATGGGATGCTCTCTGTCTGGATGCCATCTACAGCATGAAAATGTACTCGAGTCCCTCCAGGGTAACATGTATGGCTTCTGCATTGGATTTCACTGTCAGCTAGCGAGCTTCTATGTTACTTTTCAGCTGTATTCTTTGCATTTGTTTTCTACTTTCAAGGAGTTTGGAGATCTTTTAAGAAACAAGGAACAGCAAATAGGAATCGTGAGCATTGTTGTTGAGTTTGCTGATAGATAGTGTCCACAGGAATGGCAGACTTTCTTACAGAGGCTGAGTGTTGTTTCCTTTTCAGTGAAGACGGCAGACAATTTTTCAAATGGAGCTAAATGTCCTTAGCTTCTGCCTGTTTCAGCTGGCATTGTTACCCTCCTCAAAAGCAGGTCTATAAAATACATCTTTAAAATACAAAGCAAAACAAGATTGCAGATATGCTGGGAACAACTTACCCCTGTAATGCCCGAGGTTGTTTGCTCAGCAGCACATGCGCGGGTCAAAGGTCTGAGGGAAATTCATGTTTATCCTGGAAGTGCTCAAAAGTGGCAACCAGCTGGTGCTGATAGCAAACACATTATTGTCATGTGTAGTTGAATTTTCTGTGTCCTCCTTTTCTCATAGCTGTTTTCACATGACTCTTGTAAGGGAATTATAAAGACTGGTTAGCCTTGCACTGTCATTGGTGCTGCTGAAGCTGCATAGTGGTTAAATCTGCTGGCTCTTAGACCTTAGTGAAGTCTAGCAGAGTGTGTGAAAAGAGATCACAGCTCATACGTAATTATCCATGTTTGTTTAGTGTGAAAAAAAACCATAAGTGAAAATTACATTATTTTCTTGGCCAAAGATGCTAAAATAAATTTGGTATATTTTTTTTCTTATATAGCCAGCTCCTGTAGCTGCTACTACAAATATGGCATAATTATGCAAGTCCCTGTAAACTTTTCATCCACGCAACTTATTTTTCTGCTAGAGAAATGTTTGATAATTATGTAGTGTGGCCCCAGAATGATGCTGAAGAGGTAGGTTTCTTCTCTCTTCCCAGCCGAGCTATATGGCTGCATATAGTGGAAGAATACTTCTGTTGTTATCAGATCCAGTCCTAGTAATATCTGCAATACTGTTTGCACAACTTTCAGCCTAAAGGAACATAGGCTGTTAAAAATACTTGAGAAGAAAGAAATAATTTCAGGTTCTGCTCAAGTGAGCATGTGGGGAGTGGCAAAAGGTGAAAAAAAAAGTACGTGTGAGGGGGAGGCATATAAAAATTACGCATGTATGCATGTGGAGGGGGAGCAGTATATAGCGGCAGAGAATGCAGTGGTTTTCTTGGCGTCATCTCAAATACAAGTTATTTTATAAACAGAAAAATCTTGTTCTTAGGTTTTGCAAGCTGGTTGAAATTCTCAGAGTTTGTACATTCCTACTCATAGTAAAATATAACTGATTCTTTTTCCGCAAATGTGTATATGGAGAAGTTTCTTGTGAATACATGGTTTATTTCTGTTGATCTACTTGATCAGTATTTCAGTATCTGCATGGAATGTAAAAAAAGACTCCTTAACTGTCCCAACTGCATGGGCATTTGTATGACTTGGTTTTCCTATGAAAATACCTCATTGGAGTGATGTTCTTCCAAGTGATTTGAATGCCTGTGTTTTCAGTTAATTTGAAGGAGTGGAGGGACTATGTGTCACTACACGTACCCAGTGACACATCTGCTTTTGTTATTGAGTTCATGGCTTGAAGAAAAGCCTTACTGAAACTGTGGATCCTGTTTAACCCAGGGCTATTATGGTTTTGAGACTGAAAGAATAATTTGAACTGTGCTGTAGCGTACAAGTGACTTTTTGGCTGTCAAAGTGTGTGTTTGCTGGCTGTTTGTGTACTCGTTCTCTGAAACATTTATCGGGGATTATGTATCGGGAAGGTACATGCCTTTTCTACACGTGCAGAGTTGTTCAGCTTGCTCCTGCAGGGCACCTCTCTGTGGTGCCTTGGGCTTATGTTGGCAGCTGGGAGGGCACAGCTTAGCTTGGAGTGCTGGTGTTGGTCTGGCGTGGGTGAGCTTCCCACTGGGGCTCTGGTTGGTATGTTTTAGCTGAATGTGATGAACTTCCTGTGTTCAGATGATGAATCTACCAAAGTCGCATATTACCATTTCTGTGGTTGTGTATCTAGTGCAGGAGGGTTCTACCTGTCTTGTTTTTCCCCCTAAGATTCAGAGGGAGAAGGTGGTAAGTCTGGAAAAGGAGCGGGAATCATCTCATAAATTGGATGTATGGGTCTAGGAACTATGACTTGGGTTAGCTGGGGAGCAGTCGCTCTTCAAACACTGCAGGGTGGTGGGATTAGTAGCTGTAGCATGTTATATTGCGCATTGATTCTACTGTGAAATGCCCGTCCCTCTTACTGTACTTCTTTCATGCCTTTTAATGGTTTAATTATGGTCATAAATGAAACTGATGTACTTCATTCAGTGAAGGAAATGGAGGAATGACATTTCAACCCAAATATTTGTTTTGCGCTGTATTAAAACTCCTGCAGGTTTTTTTTTTTTTAAATGGCTTTTCGCATGTTGATGAGCAATATATGCCTTTTATGGTTGTAACCTCTCTAACAAGTAGTGCCTTCAAATACTGACTGGGAGCACTGCACTTTAAGATTGCTTTTTTTTTTTTTTTTTTTTTTTGGAGGTGGGGGGAATTCTGAGCAACTGTTTCCATATTTTGATTACTACCACGTTTGTTTTCTAAAACATGTACCTAGTAGATGATGTGATACTCCTTTCGTTTTTCATGAACTTCAAATGGAGACGGCATGTGTAGCGGGGGGATACAAAGAGAAGCCCGGCAAATGTGAAGAAGTTTAATTTTGAATTCAGAGGTTTTCTATGGCATGCTTGGCCAGGAGCCCAGGTGCAGGAGACAGTAATTCCCCATTTCTGTCATGCACTGGCTTACTTGAGCCTGTAGAGTGAGCACGTCCACCAAACACTGATCACAGCACTAGCTCACCGCTTTATACAGCAGCGGCAGCAGCTGCTTCTTTACAGCCCGTTTGCCCCAGGAGCTGGGGCGGCGCTGGGCGAGGCCGTGGGCCAGGGCCCTGGTGTGTGGGGGCTGTTGGCATGAGAGTGAGACTGCGGTGTGGGGGTGGCAGGGATGGACAATTCACTCTTTCTGTGCTTGCAGGTAGCTGGGGACTGCTGGGTCACCTCTGCTTTATCGCAGCCGCCCTTGCTCACTCGTCCGGCTGCTGTGGGGACAGCGTGCCTCAGCGACCAGTAGCTGGGTTGTGCCCAGCTGGCTGTGGTGAGACTCGCGTGGTTTCAAAGAGCCTGATGCAGACAAGGCAGCTGTGGGCAGGGGCTGGGCTGGAAGTGCTGAGGCCTCGGCTCCCAAGTTTGTTTCTTGAAACGATGCACTTGTCGCTTCTGGAGTTAAACCCCATGTTGTCGTAAGAGGATTTCACGCAGTAACAGGCACTGCCGTGTTAGAAAATCTGAGTGAAAATCCCTTTAACGTTATTTCTTCCATAAGTTTATCATAGATTAATTACAAAACTGTATAATACATGTTGTACAGTATCACTTCATGCTCAGGTCTGTTCCTGGCACGTGTGTTGTTCTTTCTTTTAAATCTGAAGGAATGTATAGCTTGTAAGGGAGAAATTAAAACTGTAAGTATTAGACAGGTTTCACTTGCTATTTGACAATAAGAAAAAATGTGAGATATCTCATGGTTAAAGCCGGAGAGTGCTGTCTGAAGTGGAAAACTATTTTGAAACACAACTTTGGATCAGACTGTACCGTTTCTTGTAAGAAAAATGCTTTTACCAATGAAAATGAGGTCTGGAAAACCTATTTCAAATCTGTACAGGCTGGGCTTTGGACTGTGAGAGGAAAGGGTTTATTTTTTCATGTGACTTTCAGAAAGTCAGTAAGTGGCCTTTCCAGAAAAACAGGTACTTTCGTAGTTCCAGTTTTGCTTTGTAGTAGCTTGCCCTAGTCCTTATGCTGCTTTTGCCGTCTTTTCCCAGCCTCTATCATAAGCCGCTTCCTAAAAAAGGCTGAACGAATAAAATGAAAATCGCAATCCTTCAAGTGCCAAGCCTCCAGGCAACAGATTAATGGTGTACTTGGCCATGGCTTTCCACTGGTAGTTGGAAAATGTAACTGTGGAGTAGCAGATGAGGAGAATCACCAGTCACGTAAAATAGCTGTTAATAACAGGCTGGCAATGATGGGTATTGCTGTAAAAAGGGTGACAAACAAGTTCCCTGCTGACATAGTTACTGGCTGTATTTTGCTGGGAGAGGTAGGGTTTTTTTGCTTTTTTGTTTGAGAAGCCCAGTCCCACGGTTCAGCTCCAGTTTCTGTTAGCAGCCTGAGTGTATGGAGGGACAATCCCTCTGTGCTAATTAGTCTGTGGTGCTCATGTCCTGTGACTTGTTTCTGTTGTGAGAAGCCAAATCCAGGCACAAAGCAGAGGTGGTGCCACCAGTATTCAAACACAGCGTCTGTCCCATTAACCAGCTTCAGTTATGTTGAAATATTGTGCGGGTTAGGATGTTTCCATCCTTCCCTTTCATCAAGTTTAAAAACTGTAGTGTGAAAACCGGTGCAGAGGACTGAAAATACAGCTCCAACAAAGGGCTCTAGATGTCCACATTGAGATTGGGGGTCTCTGCCTGGAGGTTTTAAACATTTGATAGACAACTAGTGGCTGTGACTGGTGATTTGGTAGTAAAACTTAATCTAAATACGAGGTAGTGATAGTTACTCTAATTTCTTTATTTTGTTCAATCCAGTGAAACTTTGCAAGCAACTACTATAAGTATGAGAGGAAAAGGATGCAGGAGTCTCTCTGTCTAGTCAGGGATGGAAGAAATTTCATAGCATTTAGCTTCATCGCTTTCTAAATTTGCCTCCCTTGTGTGTTTGGAGTCTTTCTGAAAACACAATGAAGTGCAAAGTCTGCAGCGACAGCATTGTTATCTGAGAACAGCAACCTTAAATTGGACATTTGTGCTCAATGAAGGTTGCAAAATTGGAAATTGCTTACACCACTGACTATTTTATTCTGCCTATATGTATGTGGAAATGGCTAATGGTTTGTTACCCAGGAAACACTTTCAGCGATTTCTACTCCAGTCTGTTAAAGCTCAGAGCTGGCGCTACTGATGTGTTGCTGTTACTTTTAAAGAAAGGATGGCAAAGATGTGGTGCGTTGTTTGGGGTAAAAGATACCATGGAAAAGGAAAGAATTTAAGGAATGAAGAAAGCTTTGGGAGACAGTAGAGTATCTGAGCTGTTTAAATCAAAATGTAGTCTAGTCAGTGGAAGCCTCTTACTTTGAACAGGATTTGCTTTCAAAAAATGTTGAAGATGTTCTCCCTCTTTTGACTTGATTTCTTTTGAGTAAGTGTTCATTCCAAAACGGAACTGTAATGAATCACTGATAATTTTTTTTTCTCTGAAGTATTCTGTGAAAATTGTATATTGTCCTTAGACAGTTCCGGGCTATAAGTGAGGAAAAGAATTCAGCTGTGGAGTGAGGGAATACTTCCAGGACCTTGGAGGTTTTCTGGATTTCTTTTGATATGGTTTTCTCATCTTAACTGCAACTTTCCTTTTGGAAGCGACCAAGATAGTTTCATGAGCAATATTGGAGGGAGTTCAGATAGCCGTGAGCAGAAACTACTCCCAGTTCTCACTGTTGTTTTCATTAGCCAAGAAGGAGCCGCAGCCACCTACTAAACTTCTCAAGAATTACGAACAAAAGCAGGGAAGGCTTTAAAATCTGCACCCTATTGCTTAATATTCTGTAGTATCTGTTAAAATGGAAAGCTCTTTCTGGTGTATTTTGCTTTGGATTTTAATAACTCTTTGGGCTACTTTTGATTAGATTAAGTTACAGCCTTTCTTCTTGATGTTCCCTTGACTGTTCTTGCTGAATACTGGTCAACAGCAGTCAACAAACTGAGGCCTGGTGCCTGCCTGACTGTGGGCAGTGAGTTCCCACCTCCTTTCACTTCTCGAAAACGTGTGTGTTTATAAAGCATGTCTTCTACATACAATTAGGCAAAAGTCTGGTCCAGATCTAGATCAAGTCAGTAAGATGTCTTGATGCTTTTTCTGAGGCTTGTGTAGTGCTCAGCGTAACTGATGAAATGGCGTTTTTCTTGCCTCAGCTGTTTCGTTCAGGTGTAATACTGCAGTGAGGTAGGGTGGCTGTAGCTGTGCCCTAGGGTTACGTGGAGGGATGTGGTGCTACGCTGGTCCCTCCCTTGAGAGGTGGGGCTCGTGCCTGTCCCTGTTGCATGGTGTGGCAGCACCTCGCACATGCAGGTACAGCCGGGGGCACCGGTGTCTGTGCAATGGAGGCACCATCCACCTGAGCCAAAATTGTGTCTCAGTAAGGTCAATTAGTTAAACTGGCATTGCGTGCCAATCCTGGAGCTCTGATCCTATAGGATTACCTCAACTTTGGCGATGAAGCCAGGGTTGCAAGAGAGTAAACCTGTCCCTGGAAGCTAGCAGATGCTCATAATTGCCAGTGGGGCTTCAGTCGTTATCACGTGTCTCCAAGAAGCAATTAAGAGAAAGCAATAATTAATCTAATCCTAACCAACAGAGCAACAGGACTGATTTATTTGGTTTGAAATTAGAATTTCAGTTTGAAATTGGAAGGCGCATGTTTTAATTATGGGGTATAACTGGAGCTAAAAAGCGTTGTAGTTTTGTGCCAGGGTATGAGAGAATTATGATTTTTTTCCAACATTGTCACTTGATAGGCACTTCTTTTAATCTACAGAAATGTAACATAATGAACTATTAATAGAAGTTAATTTGACACCTGTGTGGTCAGATTGGCTCGGGGAAAACCTGATCAGTTTATAGTATATATTTAAGCAAAATGAATGGGGAAAGTCAAGATTCAAGTAGTATGAAGCATCTGATTCTGTAATTTACCTGAGGAATAGTAGTATTTTTTTTGTCTGACTTTTAGCTCATATGGTAAACATTAGATACTAAGTCGTCATAACTCAAATCATAAAAAGCTAAGGGTCCGACGGGAACTGGTGTTCAGGCATGCTTATGTTCAGTATACTGCATGGCTGAGCTTCCGTTCTCTGCATAGTAATAAGGCAAGCCTGCCATGGGATAGAAGATCGGTAAAATGTCCGCATGTTGGAGTCTCTGGGGTTTTGATCTCTGACTCTGCAGTCTTGACATTGGGGTGTTATTTTGGTATCTAAATATGGATTCTGGAGCCTGACTGTGGGCATTCAGATCTGAATTAAAAGTGGTGACTGTAGCCCTCGTACATGTTCAGGGAGAAGTCCCAATGAATAAAATGACTCATACTGTGATCATGGGCGGAGAAAAGTGAAGAACTTTTGTCAGTCTTTGTTTGCAGAGGAAGTTCTTTGGTTTTAATCTCAGTGTTTCATCTGCCTATATAAGGAGATGGCGATAGCTAGGAGGGCACCTCCTCACCCCCCTTACCTCTTTGCTTTTGTAGAAAGGGGTTTTGCTTGCCACTGAGAAAGCTAAAATGGAACATGCATAGCTGCAGAAAAACCTAACCCTTTTTTTTGCATAATGAGTTCAAACTTGATGAATATTCTTCTATTAAAACACAACTGAGTAAGTAGCCAAACAGTAACGACTGGAATGTGTTCCTCAGTCTGGAAGGATTTTGTGGAGCACATAGCACAGCTCAAGACTACAAGCTGATTCATTTGGGCTGCTGCAGTCATGCTGAAATTCACACTGGTGCATGGTCCATGTCATACTTCCTTAGTTTCATGCACACTTATATTTTTAAATGAAGTAATTTGGCTTTTATAATAGAATTCTGATTTTCCAAACATACCTCTTGAACAGTAGGCAAGGTGAACAGCAGCTCTGTTGATCACAAGTCACAATGTGCTTGACAAGGGATTTTTATGTTTTGCTTCATTTATTCAGTGAAGATTAGATGCATGTGACTTACTTACATTCCTAATAATGTTGATAATCCTCATAATGTTTATAATCCTCATCATCTTTAGTAACCTGTTTTGCAGAACCTGGAAGCACCTTGGGGCAGATACATAGCGAAGAAGTACAAAGGAGTTATGCCACTTTTTAATGGGTCTTTGGCTGCTACTTGAAAATACATTTCAGGATTTACTGTAGTATCTACCTGAACTGATCTAATCCTTTGCAAGTGCCTGCTCATAGTGTGTGCTACTGTGGGGCTGTTGTGATAAGGACTTGCAGTGATGCAGCTAAGAGGACACAAGATTTTTGCTTTTGATGAGCCTTGAAGACTAGTGACAGGATTCCTGACAAAAGTTCTTTGAAGTCTGGAGGGTTTTAAGTAAGCTTGCTTTGAAATACTTTGTTTACGGTGGAAAATAACTCATGCACGATTTGGACGGGGGAATGGGCGCTGAGAAAAATCAAAGGTTGCCTGTTTCCTTTGAGATCATGTTGGATGGACACTTTTGGTTGTTGTGTTTTGTGTTGTGTTTTGGGTTTTTTTTGTGTTTTTTTTTGTTTTGTTTTTTTTGTGTGGGTTTTTTTTTTTTTTTAGAAGGCTGAACAATTGCATTTTTCATCTATTGGTCTCAACAGGTGTCTGAGATACCATTGAATGTTTGGGGCATCTTATGTCAGGTGGCACATCTTTCCATTTTGTCTTCTGTTGGCTATGCTGGTTATTCCCTGATGCCTCAGTGGGTCTTCCCTCTGGCTGAATTGTCTTCAAGATCATGGTCACACCATTCTGAAAGGTATCATTTAGGTATGGAGAGGATATAGTCTAGCTATCCCATAGAAAAGAAGAGGGTTGTAATTTTCTTGACCTAGCACCACTGCTGTCAGTAATATGCAAGTGGGTGAATTAAACCAATTTAAGTATTTCAATTCCAGAAACTTTTATTGTGTTCACAATGTTGAAACAAAAGGTTTCTGACAAAATTTCTGTAAGTGAAATTCCATACATCAGTTTTACCCCCCAGGCTTTGAATGAAAAACTAGAAATAATAAAAACTTCTATAAGTTAGGAAATCAGTGCCTCTACTTTCTTATATTTATGGTTGTTAATGTTAAAAACAACAACAGAAAAAAGTCTCATCGGTCTTTCCCTGGGGGATAACAGAACTGAGGAGAAAATGTATCTATTCCCACCTTAGGAATAGCTCAGAAACGGATGCTTTGCAAAAGAATTACTCTTAAGAGATTGCAGTTAAATGCACTGTTGCCAGAATTAGAAAATGAAGTTACTAATGGCCTTTCTAAAAGCGTGGTTGTTTAGATTACAAACTCTTGTGATGACTGCTACGTTTCTGAGAAGATCTTTGAAAAAGATGCCAGACATACGTAGGGGGAAAACAAGGAAACGCTTCAAACCAAAACCCACCCACACTGTGTGTCCTGATTTTATATGTGTATCAGTCAAAAGCAAATATTCTACCTGGAGGTTTCACCATTCAGGGGGTTACCTTCATGAGGGCAAATTATGTGTTGCGGGAGAATTTATTTCTAGAAAAGTGGTGAAAACTTGGCTATTTCATAATACAGATGTAATTTTCTGTTTTAAAAAAGTGTGTTTTCTCATAATACATCGATTTTATTTTGTCTCATTACTTTAGTGACATTGAATAAACGTTTTCTTAATAACAAAAATCATGTATTGACCTTAACTGATCCAGTCTTAACTGTTTGATATGAATAAAAATCAGTCTTGTTTTTAGAAAGAAAAACATTCTGAGGGACAGCAGCGTGCTTTGTCCCACTGCCACTATAAAGCATGCAGAAAAGCTTTTCTTTCAAGCAAAACTCCATAGCTGAAGCTTTCATGAGGGCCTGAGTTCCTCTTTGAGCCTTGTGGATCCAACTGTAGTCCTAGTTTTGCCCTCCTCGACACTGTAATGTCAGGGATCTCTTCTCTCAGATGTGTTATACCAGGGTCAGGAAGCACATGGAGTCTGGTTCAGCATCCACCCATCTGTCCGTCCATCCACTGTGCCTGCTGTGTTAGCCCCTATCCACACGCTGTTCTCTACTTGTTTTTTCAGCTGAGCATCATGTTTCTTGGTTCTTCCACAAACTATTGCATACTGGTTGTTACTAGTTTCAGTTAGCGGCATAAGAGGCAGCTGTGCTTTGTGTGTGTGTGACACTTCAAAGAAACATAGTGTAGTAATTTTTTTGGCTGAAAACGCTTATTTTGCAAGTAAATATGTCTGCTGGTGATTTTGTGATAATATCATGGGGGAACAGTTGATACAGGGGAAAAAAATTTGCTTTATTCAGTTTTTAAAAGTAAGAACCTTCATGTTTGGTTACCAGAACAGTGTCTAAGGAGGGCTTGTTAGAGTGGCCTTTCTACAGGAGAAGTCCTTTGTGGGAATGGCCTGTTCTTGAGAGATTTGTTGGAGAAGAACGTTTTCAGCTTCAAAATGGAGTAGCTGGCCAAAGGAGTGGGGAGGAGGAATGCATGGTTGCACGGAGCTTGAAATAATTCAGTGAGCGCTTGCTTGGGCCAGGAGGGATCTTGCTTTGCTTCATGGGTCAGAGATACTAAGGTAAATTCAGCTGAACAGTGGCACAGGCCTAGAGTCAAACTAGAAGACAGCCTGAAAGCACTTGTATTCACTGTTTTGGGGGTTTGTGGTCATTTTAGTAACAATACTTTTCCCCCGCCTTACCAACAATTTCTAGTAAGGCAAAAAATGCCCCAGTTGACTCCCTGACAGAAGGATGGTTTTTGCAAAACTGCCAGACACCTTTTTTTTTTTTTTTTTTTTTTTTTTTTTAATCAACCACCCTCAGTGAAAATTGCAACGATAGCAGTAATAACAATACACTCGCTGGTTTGCAGGTCCAATAATTGCAGAACTATTACTGCTTTACAGCCCCCCCCCCTTTGTTTTTTTTAAAGGAACAGTGCTGTGATGTAGCTTTTCATCCATCTTCAAATATTTGCACATCAAACCTCTAGCAACATGGTGAAAACACTTCCTGATTGTGTTGCCTTCCTCTTTTCTAATATTACCTCTACAGGTCCCTTGAAATTAATTTCTCTTTCCCTGCAGATTGCTGGTTGGAGCTCCTCGGGAAAAGGCTTTCCCATCCCAACAAGCCAACAGAACAGGAGGGTTGTACAGCTGTGACATCGCATCTCCAAATACACGCTGCACACGTGTCATATTTGATGAGGAGAGTAAGTTCTTCAGCAGTTTTGTTTTGGATTTAAACAGTTGTCTGATTTCTTGCTTGATGTGGTCCTTTCCAGAGGCAGTGTATCATAACTTTCTTTGCATCAGAATAAGTTGTAGCTTAATTGCTAAGATAGCGTGGGATGCTTAAATCTTGGTAGATTTGGATGTTCTTATTCTTTTGTAAATTGATGGGACAAGAAGTAATATGCTGGAAGTGTTTAATAAAATGGATGTTGTCAGTGATAAACTGTACAGACACTGCCACCTGCAGACTGTCTCATGTACTGTATGGAGTGCCTGTCCTGACAGGGACTTTAAAAAAAAAGAAAAAGGAAAAAAAAGAAGTTAACTGTTAATATTTGAAGCTGTATTATGATACTCTGCAGCTGACCCGAAGATGGAGAGTAAAGAAGACCAATGGATGGGTGTAACTGTCCAAAGTCAGGGGCCAGGAGGAAACGTGGTGGTAAGTCTAAAGGGCTAACTTATAAAAACATTTTTGGTCTTCGGTAAGTGTTCTGAATTGTCCGTGTTTTTATGCAGCTTTCCGAAAGGTAACTTTCCTGTGTTTACTCCTGTGATTTCTTGTAAGTAGGGACTTAAATGTTTCCCTAGCAAAGTAAGACACTTGAGATTGTAAAAGCTTTAAATTATTTTTCTGTGAGTTATCCTTTCTTTATAACCTTTGTAACAATCTAGGATGGACAGTTCATTTTCAGGCTGTCCACTTAATTTTTTTTGTGATATACACATTGTTTCTTTTAAATACCACGGGCTAGAGAAATAGGGAAAAATAGTGTGATAAGGCTGTAAAAGTAGCAGGCTATCGTCAGCCTGTGTTCCAAGATGATCAGCCTCACTTTAACTTTCGTCAGGGACTTTGGCTGAGTTGCTCCTATGAATTAATGTGGCCGTTGCACTGCAGTAAGACTACTAGCTATTCTTTATTTTATACAATACAGAGAGAAAAAGCTTTCAGGAGTTACCAGAGAATGTTACTTTTTAGCTCTTTCGCAGTTAAATAAACCTCTGGTGGTGCTGCAGGATACCAGCTACATCATAAAATGGGTGTGCAGTGAAGCTTCCCTATCTAATTATATTCTTGCAGGTTAATGTCACTGCTTCCAAAACTGGAGGCAGGCGACTTCAGGGTGTGAATCTGGAGTTATTTACAGATATAGAGGCAGTAATATCTTGCTTCAGTCTGCCTCAGACCCTAAAGGGGGGAAGAGTAGATGGAAAAAGTCCTGCTCATTGAATAATTAATCATCAACTAATGGTGTCTAGTCTTCTCTGAGAAGGAACTTCTTTTTCTAAGTGGTAAGTGGAAAATGCACTTCTTAGATGAGGTGTGGGCAGCCTGAAGGTCAGTGTGCAGCAGGGCAGTACTGCAGTGCTCTTAAGTGTGGAGCAGCTGGGTGTTTGCTTAATATTTAAGCTGTGATAGGAACCATAGAAAAGGTATGTCAGCTGAGAAACCTGGCTTGCTTGTGCTCTTCACACGCCTCCCACATCTGGTTCTGCGAAACACACTGCTGGCAAACGGGTTGGATTGTTCCACCTCTTTTTACAACGGTTTGGTGGTTACACCACTTAACCCAGTGGCTATCCATCCTTTGTGTTAAATATTTGATTAGAATTCTATTCCTAGGTGAATAGTCTAAACGGTTAAGGAACAAGCTGTGCTCAATGCTGCTGCTCTGTCCCGGTGACAGTTATCCTGTTAGCGGAACATCCAAAGTAGGAAGCGGGAACAACTTCCCTCCCCTCCCCTTCACTGGAAAAGCTTTCAGCCTCTGCTTTGTGGCAGTTTTCTGGAAGGGATGAGTTCTGAATAGTCTCAGGTAGATAGTAGTTGAACCAGCTTCTCATGTCCTGCACGAGCGTGTAAGTCATTTAATTCTGACAGCTGTGGGGAAACACAGCCACCTCTTCCTTTTATGGGAGAGAGGGTGGTTCTCTCCTCACTTCTTGAAAGAGAGGGATTAGGTATCAGGGAAGGCTTTAGGGCTCAAAACCCTAAATCCCACAGGGAAGAGGGATCTAACCATGCAGCCTTCCTTGACCGTGAAGCTAGCTGTTCTGACTTGTATCCATAGATGCCCAGCTTTTCCTATACGTCACCCATAGGGAACAGTGGCCTCTCTCTCCATTGCAACACGGATGTGTCTACAAGGTGACTGACTGACAGCATTGCTAGCATGAAGTATTGCTAAAGGAGACCAGCCGCCTTTGATGACTTGCATACAAACATACAGAAAGCATCACTCATTATTTCTTCTATCTTGCAGACATGTGCACATCGCTATGAGAAAAGGCAGTATGTAAACACAGTGCAGGAAACCCGGGATATCATTGGAAGGTGCTATGTGCTGAGCCAGGATCTCACTATTAAGGATGATATGGATAATGGAGTGTGGAGTTTTTGTGATGGTCGTTTAAGAGGCCATGAGAAGTTTGGTTCCTGTCAGCAAGGTGTTGCTGCTACTTTTACTAGAGACTATCACTATATTGTGTTTGGTGCCCCAGGCACTTACAATTGGAAAGGTACGACCTGGCTTCCTTCCTACCCACCCTTCCCATTTCCTCTGAGATTGCTCACAGGGGCTGCATCCAAATTTTTTTTTTTTTGGAGGGGGGGAAGGGCATAATAGGGGTCTAATGATTTTACCCTGTTTTCACAAAATGCTATGCTCCTGTATCAAAAGTATTTACTAGAGTTCCTTTAAATATCTTTGAGGGAGTACTTATGAATGGGTAATGGAACTTTCAATATATGTACACCAAATTTTTCCCTTATTAGTCTTAATTTTACGGTGGGATTGAGTGCTTGCTTTGAGGCTTCCATACTGGAACAAATTGCTAAATTATTTTAAAGTTATTTGACAGACCTTTTCTCCTGCATTTGAACAAATGTTGGATAGCTGCACTGAGATCCTTGTTTATCCTGCAGTATTCTTTGCTTTATTCTTTGTGAAGTCTGTGGAAAGTAGTACTTCCCAAATTAAATACTGGAGGATTGCAGAAAGGTAACTGAACAGGGCAATACTACATGTATTCATATCCAAATCCACAGATATCCATATAAAATTCCATGGATAATCTAAGAGCCAAGTACTCTATATCATGTAGGAGAGGTTCCAAAACTTAAGAGAAAAAAACCCACAGATTTTCTGTGTTCGTTTATACTGAGAAGCATCTAAATGGCCAGCTTGCTCTCTTTTTTCTTGAAGTGATTTTTCCCATCACACTTCATTACACCAACAGCTGTAAATACTTCCCTCTTTAGAACATCTGATCCCTGAACCGTTACATTTTTCCCCTCGTACACCTGTGCCTGCTATATGAACCATGCAAAATCTTTGAGTTAAGCTCTGGCACAAGGTGTACTTTAGTGAAAACTTAATCTTCCACGTATCTGTCAACAAAATCTGACGAAGCTGAAACAGCATATTGAGTTCAGACACTGTTTTACTTTAATTGCAGAGAAGTGCTATGACAGTATATTGCTCATAAGAGTACTCTTTTGTATCATGGAAAAACATGTTTGTTCTTGCCAAAATGTTGAATATGCCTGTTGATAAAAGGGAAGCACACATTTTATCGAACAATAGCTCTTTTCCCCTTAAATAATGTTTTCTAAATATATCACTGGTGTTTGTCATAGCTGAACAGTAATATTTTTTTTTTTGTATTCCTGTGTACTTGCCTCCCTTTTAAGAGAGGCTTTATGAGGTTAAGAACTGTGGGATGAGGGCGGTTCCTGTCCAAGTTGGTACCATGTTTTTGTTGAGAGTTTTCTTAGTATCCCGTGTTTTCCAGATCATTGCATGGCCTCTCTGTAGGGCAGCATGAGATTCTGGCACACGGGTAGAACTTAGAAATTCATTGCCTTTTGAAGACACTTTCACCCAGAGCACTATTCTGTGTTTGTCCCATTTAAACAGCAGTCACTGTCTCATTCATCGTAATTAATGTTGGGAACCATTTATCTATTATTTTTCTCCCTTACCATTCATTTGCTTTTATTTTATCATTTCATTTCTTCAGGGGTGGTTCGTGCAGAGCAAAAGAATCAGACATTTTATGATCTGGGTATCTTTGATGATGGGCCTTACGAAGTTGGTGATGAGAGCCGCCAAGATAAGAATCTAGTTCCTGTTCCAGCTAACAGTTACTTAGGTAGGATTAAGTACATACGGTAAATCTCTTTAGGCTTCTTAAACATTTGTGAGCCCAGCCTGGTGCAATGATACAAAATGGGAGCAGCAAATCCTATATTTGTGGACCCTGTAACGTGTTAGCCATTCTAGATAATTGACGTCTGCCTCCATGCCTATGGGCCAGTTTTAAGTGTAAGATGCTACTCTGCTGAGGTTTCTCGGAGAGCTACTAATGTAATGAGAGATGTAAAAGCTGTGATGAGGACCTATAGATTCTCAGGGAGTGATTATAATCATTCTAATGGTTAAGTATGGATCTGTAGTCCTTAGTCACAAGCTCTCTACTGTGTGGTATCAGAAGGTTTATCAAAATTTGAGTTTCCGGATGTAACTGTTGCTCTCTCCTGGTAGATGAATGCAATTTTTTTATTCTTCAATTTTTTAAAACTCCCGTGGCCTTTTTACAGGCCTTTAAAATACCATATTATCAGTAGTGTTTATATTTTGTGTGTGTGTGTGTGTGTGTGTGTTGCAGGAGGTGAGTCTCTTGCACTTCGTGCACGCACAAAGGCAGAAATATGTCCTTAGGCCACTGGAAGTTACTGTACACCAGTGTGGTACGTTGGTGCAGAGAAAAGGCTACACTGCGTTTTTGGAAAGTCCTCACGTGCAAAGTGTAAAGAACCTTTCTGCTCTAGTCCAGGTTTCTGTGGTGTATTGATCCACTGCTTTTGGCACGTGCAACAAATACAGTTATGGTAACTTGAAACTGGAATTTGTGAGTGGTGGAAAGCTGAACAGATGGGAAGGGCATTGCCAATATAAAAAGTAAAAGCAAGTCAAGAGAAGAGCCAGTTTAAAGCTACGTATCCGTTAGAAGAAACAGAACATAAACTCTGTTAAATATCAGCAATAATTACTGAGTGTTAAAAAAAAAAAAAATTTTAAGAGCTTACGTTAGAGAGACAAGCCGATAACCTCTTCTGGTGAAATAAGAACTGGTAAGGTGAGGAGTGCTGTGGAGGTGCCTTTTGCTGTCAACAGAGTAATACTGACTTTTTGCAGTTCTGTAACAAATGCATTTATCTGCTAAATGTAAGTGCTGCCTTTGATTTGTCACAATCGGAACCCTTCCAGGCGAGCCTGCTGTTCCTTGGCATTGCTGTGTTCCTTCTGTTTAGACAGTAAACAAACACGGTTGTAGCTGCTTTGCTTAACTACTGTTTTTTTCTCTTCAATCTTTCACTCGTGTTTACAGGTCTTCTATTTTTGACAGCTGTATCTGACACTCATCCAGATCAGTTTGTATACAAAACACTGCCTCCCGGCATACAGGTGGACAAACCGGTGGATGTAATGATGAATAGCTACTTAGGTTTGTGACCACTTGAGGTGGCACCATCTGGTCAGACATCATCTCCAGACCTTTGACATGGTCCTCTCCCCTCCATACCCCCTCCTCTCAAATACATTGCAAGTACAAGCATGTAAAAACAGGGGTTCAGATGAAGAGGGGCTTGCAAAATAACATGACCTCAGAGAAACACTGATTTGTCATGCATTTTTCCAAACCCTCTCATCCCTCCCCCAGATGGGACTCCCTGAATTTTTCTGAAACTGTCTCATTGTGAGTTGTTGTAATTGAGAATTTTCACAGTAGTGGTGAAGTGTTTCAGAAGGGAGATTTCTGTCAGCTGGCTACTATCTTTCTTCATTGCCATGTGCGTAGTTTTCTACTTTGGCCTTTACTGTGTATGCAGTATATTCTTTTAACTCAGTTTTTCATACATTTTAAAATGTATTGACTTCTATAAAGAATACGTAAGACTAAATTCATTTGAACACGTCCTTTAGGGCTGCATTAAATCAAAACTGCCAATTTCACCATTACTGTGCAAGGTGATTCTCAAATACTGTGTACGTCATTCATGTAATATACTGTGCTTGTGTGGTACATTTTGCATGTTTGCAATAGAGTGACACTGACTTGTACTTAGGAAGTTTTATAAATAATTTTGCCAGAGGTGAAATACTTGAGCTATATTCAAGTGGTAAGGTGTCATAATTTCTAGGCTGGTATGTTGAAAAATGATCTTGTGTTTGGTGTCCGTGAAAAGTAGATCTGAGTGAGCAACGAAATAATTGGTTTTGTGGGGGAAATACTTAAATGTAACGTATGGAGGAGTGTAGACTTGTAAACATGCACATGCATCCACCAGCGCAAATAGAAATGGAGAATTCCCAGCATATCATACTCTTGTCTTAGACAAAACATCTATTCGATATACCACTTTAATATAGTAGGGGAATTATTTTTCCGATTAACAATACAAGCTCTGTGTGGGTTTTGTTTATGTTTTCTTTCTTTCTCTGTTAAAGGTTTCTCTCTGGACTCTGGTAAAGGAATTGTGTCTCAAGATGAGATGACTTTTGTGTCTGGTGCCCCAAGAGCCAACCACAGCGGAGCAGTAGTTTTACTGAAGAAAGAGAAAAATCAGAGAGCGCTTTCACTCGAGCACATGTTTGAAGGAGAAGGGCTGGCCTCTTCTTTTGGCTATGATGTTGCTGTTGTGGATCTCAACAATGACGGGTACGGCCTTGGTTAACTCCTGCTGCCTGTGTAATGTAGGGTGGCAGTCTGGTTTATTCTGCTTTGGTTTTCCACATTAGAAATACAAGGAATGCCAAATCCCATCTTCCGTGTTTTGGTGGAGGAAATGGCGAGCATCGCAGCGAACCAGTCAGGATGCAGTCTACATTTCTGATTACAGAAAAGAGTTTTATTTAAACAGTTAGTGCGGACAAAGAAAGAAGAAACAAATCGCATACCCAAGGAAGGCCCTAGAAGATCCTTGTATGTCACAAAGGGAATGTGATCAGCTTGTAGTATCAGCGGAACTGTTGTTGCTCAACCAGTTCAACGTACTCTTTAGTCTTTGTTCAGCAGCTCTTTGGCTCGCTGACCCTGAGACCAGAGTCTGATCAGTTATTCTTCACAGTTCTTCTGTAAAAGTACTGCTTTTTTTTCTTTAATTCTAAGATGGCAAGACATTGTTGTTGGAGCCCCGCAATATTTTGACAGAAGTGGAGATATTGGTGGTGCTGTGTACATCTACATTAACCAGCAAGGCAAATGGGAAGGAGTAAAACCTATTCGCTTAAATGGAACCACTGACTCCATGTTTGGTCTTGCAGTTGAAAATGTTGGGGACATTAATCAGGACGGATATCCAGGTGAGTGAAAAAAGGTTACAATAAAAGTGTATGTGACTTTTTTGCTAATACCAGACTTGGAACATCTTACCCTTATCATGATTGCAAGCTCCAGAAAGAGTAAGAGTGATTCTAGATGTTGCAACTTATTTTCAACAGATATTGCAGTAGGGGCTCCATATGATGGTTTTGGCAAAGTATACATTTATCATGGATCCAAGAATGGAATAAATACAAAACCAGCACAGGTAATGAAATAAGCTTTACTATATATAATCAGTCTTGCACAAAATGAAAGGAATGACAGGGCTATCCATCTTCTCCCTTTCCATTACTATTAGTGCAGTGGTGGGTATGCAGAAAAGTCACAGGACCCTTCAAAGATGGCACTGCTGACCAGAAAGATTAGGAATTCTTGATTTTTTAATACACATTTTTCTTTCTGGGGCCATCCCTTGGCACCAGTAATACGTAGAGAAGGAAAAAAGCATGTAGATGTTTAAGTTAGGTTTTTTTAAATAAAAAATGTGTATGCCTCTTTCTTGAGGACCACTGTGTTCAGTTTGCAAGGTGAGAATAGAACTTGATTACACTTCCTAGAATACTGTTAGAATACTTTCCAGAATACATTTTCAGTTTCAAGTGCCTGTACTGCATAAATACTATAAATAAAGATAAGCTAGGCAACATTCCTGTGCAAAACAGTCATCATTTCTGGTACTCGCTGCTATTGGAAAGTAACTCTTGGAAGAAAAGCAAATCATGTTGGCACTTCATTGTCATTTACCTGAACATAGAGGCCCTATTTCCTTGTGTATCGGGGGGGGGGGGGGGGGGGGGGG
>JAVKLA010000001.1:30636739-30659774 GCA_034782735.1 Sagittarius serpentarius | reverse complement strand
CCCCCCCCCCCCCCCCCCCCCCAGCCATAAGACAATGAGGTTCACTTGTTACTTTACTTTTATAGCTTTTAAATGTCTGAATTCCCTCAATCTGTTTGCTCTTTAGATTCTTGATGGTGAAAAAACAGGCACCAATTTCTTTGGTTACTCTCTTGCTGGAAACATGGACCTGGATAAAAACTCCTACCCCGATATTGCTGTTGGTTCCCTTTCAGATTCTGTATCTGTGTTCAGGTATTATATACAGAAGTCTAACTAATTAAACCAAGGTTTTGGTTTTAGTTTTTTTAAAAACAAACTGCTTAGAAGTAACAAAAAGCTGTTTGGCCTGGAGTGTATTTTTCCTTCTAGAAGTTGGAAGTTCCGGGGGGGGTGGGGTGGGGAAATTCCGTAAATTGACTTGTTACTTTATCCCCCTCTTCTCGTTGAGGGCAAGCGGGTGAATGTGGGGCGCTGATGTGTGTAGTGTACCTGTGCCCTAGCTTTGCCCTGTGGTAACTTCACTTGGATGCCCATCTGCTTTGATGGAATTAAGGGCGATAAGTAATTCTTTTGCCTTAAGAAACGAGAAGTTAACCAATACATTGCTGGAGCTTTTGTTTGCTGCTGTTACATAAATCTAAGCCTGCTTTATTGAAGAAAGAACAAAGCAAAACCAAACCCCTCTTTTGGAGCTGAGGATCCAAAAGCAGTGAGGCATACAGCCTTGCTGAGGTTGCAGTGGGGTCCGTGAAGCCCCTGTGAGGATCCTTTTGGATTTCTGTAGCATATGCCTTAATTAGGCACGAGGTCACGGTCTTTTGCAGACCTCTGCTTTTTTTTTTCCCCAGTTTAATATACTGTTAAGTTGAATCACTAGTAATGAGCAGGAAGAGGAACTGCTAGTAATGAGCAGGAAGAGGACTATCTCCTCATCAGAGCTGTGAATGCTGCATCAAGTTCAGGTCTTTGGTGGTTGCTGTCAGGTCCCAAAGCAGTAGGAGCAGAAGTTCCAAAACTGGTTGTCTCAATTTTGGGGATGGAAACAACTTGACCTTTCCTACAATTTTTTGTTGTGCCATCTCTAAGCTGTATAGTATCTGTGTACATAGTTGGAATGTTCTTAAATACACTGAAACAGCACTTGACAGAAGCAGCTCGTATTGCTTGTGGAAGAGAACAGAGTAAGTGGAAGAGAAGTTGGTTAGGTTATTAAGTGTTCCGCTTACTCAAAAGGAGCTTTAATCATTTGCTGATACGCGCAGTACAAAAACTTGTACAGAGGTGAGAATGAAAACTTCTATGGTGACGAAGAACGAAAGGGGTGGCCCACTTAAAAGAAATTTGCTAAGAAAGGAGGAGGTGGCTTACTGGCCATTTTAAATGACCCTTAGATGCTTTGACGAGAGCAGGATCAGCTCATTCATTTGTTCATGTGAACGGTATTTTCCTGTCCCTTCCAAAAAGGAAGAGAAAGGAAAAGCTGTCAGGCTGAATTATGGTTACAGCCTACATGCAGAGGAGTCAGGAAATGAAAACATCGTTTCCCACAGCCACCCAGGCTCCACATTAAAGCTGTTGTGAACATCAATCTGAATAAACTTCAGTAGCTACAGTTGCTCGCAGGGGCTGAATTGCCATTGGGGTGGGAACCACCACTTTGAATTTTCTGGTTTTTATATGCGTATAAAATGACAACCACAACATCAGGTTAATGTACTCTACTGCCCTGTCAGGCATTCAACACAGTTGTTTTTTGTGACTTGCTTTGCTTAGCTTTAAGTAGTTTTCTTTTTTTTCCTAACCACTGTCAAAGCCAAACTCTGTGTTTCTTGGGGTGTCTGTGTTGCAAATCAGTGCAGGCATGGAGGGCATCTGGGATTCACATGAATTATTTCATTAATCTTAATGGAAACTTTCCCTTCTTTTTATTCCCCATTTTCCCCCCAAATGAAGATCTCGGCCTGTGATAAGCATTAGAAGAAGCATTACAGTACAGCCTGACAGAATTGATCTGAAGAAAAAGAACCCTGAGGACCCTAGTGAAATATGGTAATTTTTTAAAAAAATATTCATTCAGAAGCCTTGGTGTACTGAGTTTTCTGGTGTCAAAATTCGTGCAGTCAGTGATGATGTTAAAATGACAGGATATGACAGTCATGCAGGTTAAGCAAATATATCTACATGTGATCATTTTGACTTCCTGAATTTGCTATGCCTACTGTACTCCAGACAAGGTGTGGAATATGTTCTGTTCATAATGGCCATTTTTGAAAATGAATGTCACTGCCACTTAAGACTTTTAACACTTGCAAGTATCTTAGCTTGAACAGCATTCTCGTGAGTAGAAATGTAAGAGCAAATGCCAGAAAATATTTTTTCTAATAGCTTATTAACCACTTTTTCTTGCTTTGTAATTCAGTTTAGTAAGCAGCAAATTACTGTTCTAGCATGAAAACCAGTCATAAGACTGATAATATCAGTCAATGGACTATTAAAACTTTTCAGTCTGTTGGACCATGCCTTATTAAAGTTAATACTAATTTCTTGGCACTTTTTACAGGATGGATGTGAAAGCATGTTTTCAATATACTGCAAACCCCAGTGATTTAAATCCGAGAATAAGTAAGTTTGGAAGATCAGTATTTTTGATCTGTTTGTCACGTGGGTTGTTTTTTGTTTTTTCTTTAGAGCGTACCATGGAAGAATAGTACGCAAATTATAGTGACTCAGACTGTGACTGTCAAATTTAAAATGTGACTGAATACTGAGGTCAATCAGCTATTGCACTGTCGGTACTTACAGTAATGTGTATTTAGAGTCATGCTGGTGTGTTAGGAAGTTTTGTGGATGACAGACTGAACTGAAGCTTTCTGGGTGATATAATTGCCAGTGAGCAAATGGCTGCCACACAGACCAAAAGCATTTGGCCTCTCTAGGTTACTGCTGCTTTAGAAGGTAGTTTTAACAGCCTGTTTTATATATTGTTAGTAAGCATTACTTCCTACTGCAGACTTACCCTATAAAAGTGTTCTGTAGTCAGGAAAATGGTTTTGTGGAAATTAGTAACTGAAATAAAAATATCTTTGTATTAATAGCAGCCTGGAAGACTGCGCCAAAAATACAGTTAAAAATGTAAAGCATTAGTTTCTGACATCTCCTGGGTTTTTCTGTTACAATGCTGCTGTTACTACACCTTGGAAAACTGTAGGATTTTGAGAGGAAATGAGAAGAATTTTAAGCCCAAACCTCCTTCTCCGGTGCTGTCTTGAGTTTCTCAGTAACAAATCCATAGGATGTGCCTGAATAAGGTCCTGGTCCTTCAACAGGTCAAGTGCTTCCAGGTCTCGGTGCCAGCTCACGTGTGCCCGTCTGCATGGTCCCAAGGCCTGGCACGCTCGGTGCTGTTCCCATCCTTGCAATACTGAATTAGCTTGGTGAATACAGAGATGATTAGAAGACGCAGAGTTCAGATCTATCAAAACATGCCTCGGCATTCAACTGGAAAGCTCTAGTCACACTTTGGCTTTCAGTGTTAAAACCTTGACCTCAAAATCCTGCTGGCTGCTTAGGTGCTATTTGGGACAAAACAGCAATAGAGGACAGCTGACTCAGGGTATTTAGAGAGTTTTGGGTCTCAGCCCTCTGCTGGCTCCACGGCAGCAATTACATCTCCTGCAGCCAGCTCTGCATGCTGGTAAAGTAATGGGGTACTTTTGGAATAAAAGGACTTGGTTTAGAAGTTTCCTTCAGATACATGGACAGGGTACCTGGCCCTCAACTAGAGAGGGACAAAACTGACAGATAGAGAAAGTTTTGTAAATAACTGAAAACCATTTGTGAAGCCCAGCACTGGCTGAAACAGTCTTCTAGAATAATGTTGTACAATCACACCTGGAGAAATTAAAGTTCTTTTTAATAAGGCAAAGGTTCTTTTTTTATAGTGACCTACTTTATTTCTTCATATAGAGATCAACTATACATTTGAAGCAGAAAACGAGAGGAGGCAGTTAGGCCTGCCATCTAGGGTACGGTTTAAAGACCACCTGTCTGATCAGTTTACTGCAAGTACAATTCTAAGGGGGCAGAACTCAAAAGAGTGTGTGACAACCAAGCTTGTACTGCAGGTAAGGCGGAGTACTTAACTTTTATGTCATTTAGATCCATTTAAAACAAAAGCATGCTCTTTTTTTCAGCCTCATGCTATCTTTGTACAGAACTGAAAAGGCACACGCAACATAAAGCTTCAAAACTAGAAACAACCATAGTTAAGTAGTACCTTACTATTCCCTGCACACATCCTGCTTCTTCCTGTTGCCTTTCTTACAAAGTATGAATAAAAGTTGTAGCCACTGCAGCATGCTCTGCAGGTCAATAGAGCTGAACTAATTTAGAACAACAGAGCAGGGCTAAATGCCAAAAACTGAGAGCTGTTTCCAGCACAAGTAACTGTTACAGAATTGAACAGTGTGGCTAGGAAAAGAATTTTAACCCATACGTTTCGGCGGGGATGAACGGGCAGGACAAGACGACTTGGTATGTGCTCTCTGCCTTGGCTGCTACACTGGCCCTTGAAGGTGCCATTGCTCCAGGAGCTGAACAAATTCTCTGTCTGTGGCTTAGCAGTAATGAGCCAGCCTCCAAGGTTGCTTTCGACCACAGCAAATTAAAGAGCTTGAACTTATGCAATAGGGAGAAAGTGAGTTATTTTACTGTTGTAGTGTGAATTTCACTTGCCCAAGTTACCATCTGTTGATCCTAGGAATTCTTAAGGGGGAGAGAAATCATCAGATTGGGAAGCCAGAAAAAAAAAAAAAGACAGTAGGGCTAGGTTTCTTGTGGTTTTGCACATTTTTAGAAAATGCTGGTTTTCTATATAGTGAATAGTTTTAATAGGGTAAAATGTAGCAGAAAAGACTTTGCTTCACTGCTTGTTCTAAAATGTGTACCAAAAGCTAGTCTTCGTGTTGTTTTTCTTCTTCTCTGCACTAACTATGCCATTTAAAATATTTTAACAGGAAAAAATTAAAGATAAGCTACGCCCCATTCCAATATCAGTCAGTGTTAAAATTGCTGGCCTGGAGTCTAGCTCGCTGTCCACAAGAAAAGAGAGAGCACTTCCGGATCTTGTACCAATTCTAAATTCAAATGAATCTGAAACAAAGACCACAAAAGTAAGCCTTTGATACCACATTTTCCGATAAATCACTGAATTTTAAAGACGGCAGAAAGCTAAATTATGACCGAAGGAAATAATTGGGATGGCACTGGACTTGTAACTACTGGCTTTTATTTTACATTTTGTTATGAACTTGTTACAAAACATTATGAACTGGATCCTGTGTTTCTTTTGCAACAAAAGGGAAGATGGTATAGCCGCTAGGTTTTTCTTCTCTCCCCAACAAGTTCAGGAGGAAATGTAGTTTTGATTAAAAATGGAAATCTATCGTCTCCTGCTGTGAACACTTGTCCCACATCACAAAATAATGCGCAGGAATTCTTCCACAGTTAGAATGCTGCAGCAGTGACATAAAAGAGAGGGACTATCTCAGGTAAAAGATCTCATTTCCTCAGTGCTCACTGAAGAATCAAGACTACAGATGTTTTTCCTCATTACAAGCGTACCTCTTGCTTAGAATTATATAACTCTGCCTTTTAGGCACATCTGAAGTTCTAAATTACCAGCATCAAGGGCTATGTTTTGCAAAGAAAAACTCTCTTTATAGGCAAGAAGTCAGAGTCAGGTTAAAATGTTACTCTATCCAGGAGAGCGTCTCTGAATTCCCTGTAGATGCTTTGTGCAGTGCACATCAGAGTCTTGTTTTGAGCTACTATCGTGGCATGCAGTAAAAGTGCTTTGGTTTTATTTAGGTGGAGTTCTTAAAAGAAGGATGTGGAGAAGACAATGAATGTCACAGCAATCTGAAACTTCAGTACCGGTTTTGCACTAGAGAAGGAAACGAAGACAGGTTTACTTACTTACCAATGTAAGCCTTGATTAATGCGTTGCTAAGATTCAAATTATTAACAACTGCTTCAAACAACTTTTAGGAGAGGGTTTTGGAAGATAGAGCAGCTTTATTCTGTTAGTCTGGCAAACACAGCCCTGTGAAGTAGTACTGATCTGTCAGGGCAAGGAAGGTGGGGGAGTGGGGATGAGCTTTAGAAGAAGAGTGGTGGTACAGAGTCAGATGGATACAAAGCAGCCGCAACTGTGCAGGTGTGGGCTAAAAGTGAGGAAAAAAGTTTCTAACCCCTGGAGAAATGAGATTCTAAGCCAGCCTCGCAGTAGTTCATAGTGTGTGATAGTGTTAACTCTTTTTGAGATGAAGTTTGATAGCGAGTATGACAACATGATATACTATAGTCTAGTAGTAGCCTAAGAGAAGCAGTTACAGAGAAGTGAGCAGGGAAATAATTTCACCATAATACACAGCTAACACCCCGCTGCACTCCTCCTCCCTGAAGGGCCAGCGAAATTAGAAAAGAGGTGTAGAACAAACAAAAGGTAGTATGTTTACTTACTGTCAACAGTCTGTCTCCTTTAGCAGTGAGTACCACAACCTGACTCGGAAGACAAAACCATGTATACTTTACAAGAAAAAAGTAGGTCAGTAGATTTATTCAGAGAAAATTCATCACTATTAAACATAAGCCAGATGCAAGTGCTGGTTCAGAAATACTATAAACTCGTGATTACTTGAGGGGTGTATCAGTCTCTTGTATCCTGTTAACTGCTGGCCACTTTCAGAGACTAAATACTGGTCTGGGAAAAAAAAAACCCTATGACCATTCATGTGTTTATGGTCTTACAGCGATTCTTCCCTAATATAGGGAGGTATATTTGGGTAAACCATAGTAAGAAGCACACTTTCATATATGTTTCTTTTCCTAATGCACACAACCCTGTATACTCTGTTTCTGTAGTGAAAATGGCGTGCCAGTGCTTGTTCTGAAAGATCAGAAAGATATTGCCCTGGAAATAACAGTGACAAACAATCCATCTGATGCAAAAAATCCCCAAAAAGATGGTGAAGATGCATATGAAGCCAAACTAATTGCAACTTTTCCAGACAGTCTGACATATTCTGCATTCAGGGAGATGAGGGGTTATCCTGTAAGTATTTTTAAGAGAAAATATACTGAATTTCTAAATATTTTCAGCATACATTTACCTTTAAATGTATTCTGTTTAACCAGGAAAAACAGCTAACATGTGGTGCTAACCAAAATGGTTCTCAAGCAGAGTGTGAACTTGGAAATCCTTTCAGAAGAAATTCCAATGTAAGTTGCACCCATTTTACTCAATTTACAAAATCTGATTCCTGACTGCAGTCATCCAAAGTTTCTGTATGTTGTAACTGGAAAATTGATTTGGATCTGTCCTTTTAACTCTAGAATTTGATGGTGTATTTGTCTAATATGGCATATATCAATACATTTTGTAAAATCTTTACGTATTTCATGGATGTTCTTTCTTGTCTAGGTAACCTTTTATCTGATCTTAAGTACCACTAAAGTTAATGTTGATACAACAGATTTGGACATTAATCTGAAGTTGGAAACGTAAGTTTTCTTTGTGTGTGCTCACTATGTTTTTATATACAGTAGTAAACGTTTTGAATTAACTTGTTCAATTCACAAAAGCAATTCAATAGTAAAGTGAAAACTGCTAAATTTGTAAAATAAACAGCATTGTTTCCTTTTCGTTGTAGAACAAGCACTCAAGTTAATTCGACTCCAATTACAGCTAGTGCTAAAGTGGTTCTTGAATTGCTTTTATCACTCACTGGGTAAGTGCTGATAGCGTAATAAATGGGGGGGGCGCTGGGGATGACAATTTTGCTGCAGACTTCATTAAAATCTGATTATTCTCCTTCCCCACCCCCACCTGAACAGAGTTGCTAAGCCTTCTCAGGTATATTTTGGAGGTAACATCATTGGTGAGAGTGCTATGAAATCTGAAGATAATATTGGAAACCTCATAGAGTATGAATTCAGAGTGAGTAATTTAGATCAATGCCAACAACTGCTTTTAATCAAATGAACAGTTTCTCTCTTTATACTTACGAATACTTTGAAAAGTTGCTGGATTTAAAATTGGCTTTTCTCATCCCAAAATCCTGACTTCCAGATCAGAACATGCAGTCTGACTGCAGATTAGAGCGTCTATGTTTTATGATCATATTTTGAGGAAGTGGCCTGAGGCTAGCTGTACACTTTTTTTTTTTTTTTGAGCAGTTCATGCACATTCAATTATGTACAGCATAAGAGCCCATGCAGGTAGGGAAGAAAACTTACACCCAAAGCGCTAACTGTGGCATGCCCAGGTGTTAGCTAGTGCACACAGACAGGGTGTATGTGTACTTACTGCGTGCAGGATTGAGCAGGCACAAGATGACCCTGTGGATGTGGACACTTTGAATGTGTGGGTCTGTTTCACTCTTTTGGTCTTCTGCCTAATTAATAAATCAAGTAGAAGGCTAAGCGAGGCAATTTTGGTTCTGTAAAAACTCTTACCAGGAAGAGAGTTGCTTTTCCTACATCATTAATGCAAGACTTGCTGTCTTTGTATGTAGTAGTTTGTCAGGATTGAAGTCTGTCTCTCTCAATCCTTACCTTTCTTCTGTACCTGCATGCATGTATTAAAGTAAAAGCAGTCAGAATATCTGTTTCAGAACTTGCTATCATGAACAGTAACACTAAGAAAGCAAAAAATAGGTTGGGAAGAAACTTCTAGACTTAGGAGAGCACGAGCTGGTTATCTTTCTGTGTCGGAGTTCCTCATAAACTTGCAATTTGCCTTAGTTACGTAACTGAACGATTTGTTAACTCTAAATTGGAGTTGTTGTTTTATGTGAAGACAGATTTCTAAAACTCAACAGCTTAAGGTTCATGTTGGGGAATTTTAATCCTTGTATGTTTAAACTTTGTATTTACTTGCTAACCAAGTGTGCTAGTTTTAGTATATGCTTTGTCTTTATACTCATGTTTCAACTGTCTTTCATTTGCTTTTGAATTTCCTGTTAGCTGCATGCTTAAAACTTGCCCAAGTCAGTAACACTTTTGATAGAGAAGAAAATCCCTTTAAAAAGTATTTCACAGTTTAAAGAATGTTTTGTTTTAACAGGTAACTAACTTGGGCAGACCACTGAAAACATTTGGTACTGCTTCCCTGGACATCCAATGGCCAAAAGAAATTAGTAATGGCAAATGGCTGCTTTATTTGATGAAAATAGATTCCAAAGGCTTGGAAAAAGTCTCCTGTCAACCCGAGAATGAAATCAATAGTTTGCATGTTGCGGTACGTTACCCTGTCTTCTGTTAGCGAATTAGTACAACAAGAAGGCACCACAGCATGTGATAGTAGGGCATAAGAGCTTGCCTTCAGAAGGTTGTTTTTTTTTTCTTAAGCAGCTCACAAGCACAATATCAAGGGTTAAGCTTATTAGGAGACTTCATAACAGCTAATGAGGGTAATATGCTGAAGGATAGATGCTATGTCATGGTGACTGTTTTTGCAATGGCACAGCTGTCGTGGTCTTACAGGATGAAATTGCTGATTGCTTTAACAAAGTTCATCAGCATTACTGAAATCTGATCGAGTTCTTACACAGAAAACAATAAACAACAGCAAACATCTCCCCATCCTGGGGGAATTCCGTGTCCTTTTTTAAAGAGAAAGGGCTTGCACTTTACAACAAATAGGATAAAAAGAATTTTCCAAGCAACTTTCTTAGCCTTTCATTGTGCCTATCTAGCAAGACTGTTTTCCTGAACCCTGAGCCTTCATTTTCATTTTTGTTTTTTATATATCATAAGATCATGTGGGAGGGGTTTTAATTTTCACTATTAAAACTGCATGTACATAAAATCCATTCTTGTCAGATGACTACATTAGTTAATAAAACTTCCAGTGAGTATAATTAGTATATAGTTAAAAAAAAAGCATCTACTGACCGTAGCACAATCTTACTCTTTTAGCATAGTAACGTTGATATCCTTTATATAGAATGAAAATGGAAACAGCATTGAAAGCTTTATAAATCTAAAACCCCCTTAACCTATTGAAGTAGTCAGCTGACGTTTCTTTAGGTAATAATCTCAAGTTCTTGTATGTCGTCCTGACTCTACTATTAGCAATAACTGTAGATAAGTAGGGATGTATCATGATGTCACTCGTGCTGATCTTCGAACAAGAAAACACTCACTGAATTCTTTTCTCTGCTTGTCTGGGGTCAGAATTAAGAGAATTAAAGAGATAGTTATGATAAACTACTAAAAGTCTTTTTTTCTCCTTTCTTTTAGGAATCGCATAACTCAAGAAGGAAACGTGAGATTGCAGAGAAGCAGATTACAGACAGCAAGACATTTTCTTTATTCTCGGAAAGAAAATACAAGACCTTGGTAAGCATTCTGTACCAGCTACAGTCTTGTCAGATACTTCTCCCTGCACTCAAAAGAGGCCTTTTCTGAGTTTGGCAGGGTGAAAGAAGGTATCTCTTTGCTTTGGTTTTATCTTGAATCCAAGTATCCATGCTTTGAAAATTTGACCATTTAGATTATCCTACTGATGAGAGAGAAATAGGAAAGAATTTCTGCGGTTATCTACATTAAAATAAGCAGGTAATAGCATTTGCATTGTATTTTCTTATTGCTGTCAGTACAAACAGATTGTGGTTCTTGCACATAGATCTGATGCATATAATCCAATTTTTAATCTTGGGGAAGGGTGGGGGTTTAAACAATTTGTGAGGATGTGTTTTTATTTACATGTAAAAATTTGTAATTGTAGGACTGCAATGTGAATGCACGCTGTGTGGACTTAAAATGTCCCCTGAAGGGTTTAGACAGCAAAGCATCTATTGTGCTGCGTTCCAGACTGTGGAACAGTACTTTCTTAGAAGTAAGTCCTTTTACCTGCTGTTTTTGGAAGGTCAGAGTTCTTTTCTCTTCTGTGTCTAATGTCCTTAATTTATTTTGGAACAGGAATACTCCAAAATGAACTACTTGGACATTCTTGTTAGGGCTTCGATCAGTGTTCCTGCTGCAGCTAAGAATGTTAAAGTCACAAATGAAGTTGCTCAGGTAGGTTCAACATTTAATGCTAACCATGTGTTATGGTTGTGATGTTTCCAGCTTATCTCAAAGACTGGGAAAAAAACCCAAAGCATTTAAAAACAAAAGTAGCTAAAAGTTTAGCTTTTTAACCAAATTTTGAATTATTGTTTTTGCCTTTTAATTGGGTTGGAAAAATTCACTACCCTATGGAAATGATAGCAGTAGTAGTAGTTTTCTTCAAAAACATTTTGTAGATGAGAGAGAGAAGACATCTTGTTAGAGAAGAGATAAGACTGTAAATGGCAGCTTTATATTAAACGTGATGCTTCTGAAATACTCTTTCCATCTTCACATATTTTTCTCTCCTTTAGGTGCGTGTTACTGTCTTTCCTGCAAAACCAGTAGCACTTTATACAGGAGTACCTTGGTGGATCATCTCAGTGGCTATTTTTGCTGGAATACTGATGCTTGCACTGTTGGTATTCTTACTATGGAAGGTGAGTTTTTATTCATCTGGTTATTTTATGTTTCCTGGTCTACAACTGTCCAAGACAGCAAACGAATTAAGAAAACGATTAAGTATTTTGGTTTGTATTTGGGACTCAAAATAGAGCAAGACTGCCCAAACCATAGATCACCTTTATCAGTTTCGCAACATATGGAATGAAAATGGTTACACAGGAAGACTTGTTATGAAATTTTTCTGTTTGCACATCCTCAAAAGGAAATATTTTGAGCTCTGGGCAAGCTTGAGACAAATGTTCAGAAACTAATTACTTTGATATGGATGGATACAGCTAATTGGGGCTTCTGCAGTTAGGTGTAAAACTTCATGTGAACCATCTACAAGTGTTTTAGCAGGGCTTTGTTCTCATAACATTAGAAATACCATTAAACTGAGATAATAGATGAAAATAACCAAAAGGTACAAAAATAATACATAGGCAGTGTGTTGGTGAATTTCCGTAGTACTGGCTTTTTATCTTAGAAACCCTGAAGGAGTAAATAAGTGTGTATAACAAAAGGTGAACAATTTGCAAAAGAAAAGACCAAGTACCTATTTTTCTACCTACCTGTGGCATTTTTACAACCAACTATGGTTCCAAGTATAACAGGGCAGTCCTTTTATTCCTAGTTTTTACAGGCATAAGGCAGTTAGTATTTGCTGTTACAGAATAGCAGAAGGTTATTAAGAAAGAAGAAGGGAAGAACTTTGCTGAGGAGCTATCTGCTGCAGGTTACTTCTCACAGGGTAGTTCTGGCTTCCTTATTTTCTAATAAATGCCCAGGCCCTGCTGCAAGTCTTCCTGATGAATTAATACATTGGGTGGGCTGTTACATTATAACTACTAGTGTTTTACTGCACATGAAAATACACACATTTTTTGCACACGCAGTGTACAATGCTGCTTTTGGTGACAAAAATAGTACCAACTTATGGAGGACAGATACAGTACTTCAGAGACAGTTACATGCCTGGTTTAAGACGAATGCTTGTGTTGTACAGGTCACAGCAGTACTGCTCTACCCTGTTTTTGTCTGTCCTGTGCACTAGTCCACAAACAGGTTTCTATATAGAATTCTGCTCTTCACAGCCAGCTTTAGTTGCTACGGACATACTTTATAGTAGCTTTTCTTAAAAAACAAAACAAATTTATCAAAATGCCTCATTAAAATAATATTCTAAAATACCTCAGGTTATCCTTATATTTTACAGATCAAGTTAGTCCAAGAAGTTCTCAGATCTAGAAACAGCTGGGTTCTTGTGATTTTTTTTTTTTTTTTTTTTTGGCCTGTGAAGGGATAATGGGAAGATAGTTCACAGAGTTAATTTAAGTCAATTTTAATAGGTTTGACTTCTTCCAGTCCACAAAAATTGACTAAATACCTTGCTTCCTTGTAGTGTGGTTTCTTCAAGAGAAATAAGAAAGATCATTACGATGCCACATATCACAAGGCTGAGATCCATGCTCAGCCATCTGATAAAGAGAGGCTTACTTCTGATGCATAGTATTGATCTACTTCTGTAATTGGTAATTCATGATATTTTTTAATTTTTAGCTGTGGCACATGCTATGGTTGCGGTGGCTAACTATGAAGCTTTTACTGCATATGTTCTATTAACTTTTGGATTTCAAACTATCATCCTTGCTTGCTCATTCTGTCAATAGATTTTCAGCTTTTGGTGCACGTGAACAAACACAGCGTTTACCTTGGTCTAAAAAGCTTGTTTATTTCTTGAGAAAACATTGATCCATTGCAATGGTTTTTAGTCTTTTTTTAATTTATGTTTTAACAGTACAAGTAAGTTATTAAGCTTGAGAGATATGGTAATCAACACTGCAGACTTAAGATTTAAAGCTAAGACTACGTGGACAATATATAAACTTGCTTTACTAACCTTTAGTGCATGTAAAAGGTACATGTTGCTTATAATTAAAGGGTTTCTCAGGATGAGAATTCAGCTGGTGTGGAAACATCTGTTTTCCTTCACTTCTAAGGTATACTTTCCTAGGAACACACTTTACTGAAGCTACTAGATGCATGATGCTTCTAGCAACCTTTACTCAAGATATTACATGCATGTATGTTACGTTAATAAGTTGATGCTTGGGATGAAGGGGTGGGGAGGAATTCTAAACTAAAATGTCAGAACAGTGCTTAATGAAATCTTAACTAAGAGATGGCTAAAGATTTAGTCTAGGCCTCAATGTAATTTTTTTAAAAATTCAGTTCCATGTAAGTTCTAATACTATTTAAAAAAAACCCAACCAACCAACAACAAAAAACCCACCACCCCAAATACTACGAACAAAACCTTGCCCCTTTAATCTCTTTTCTAGCAATATCTAATGACAGCTGGATGGCATGATGTCTCTTAACCTTAATCTTGACATCAGTGACCCATAAGCATGTAAAGTTGAGTGTCTACCAATCATCATCTTTGTAACACTGTGGCCATAACTACATTTTGTTTTGAAAATTAATTTCAGTCCATTCCTCAATACTTAATCTGTTTTTACAGTGGTTTTGAATAAAAAATTGCAGGGCACAAATAAACTGTACTAGATTTCACCTAGGGAGACTTGTGTTGTGGCACATTACAAAACTTTCACGTTACGTCTGGTTTTTTTATCCTGTGGCAAACTAAGCAAGACTCGCGTTCTAATACTGCATATGTATGTGTGTTAGTTCAGATAACTATAGTTGAGAGATGGTGCTTTGGAAAACAAGGCCCTGCTGTAACTTTTCTGGAAGGTCCTGGAAATCTTTCTGTAGGTTTTTAAAGGTAAATCACGCCACCATACAGGAAGATACTGAAGTATACCTACCTATGATTCAGGAGAAGTGAGCTTTCCTGAACTGTATCTACTTCTTGGTGTAACATTAAATTCTCTCATTATATGAATCAACAGCCTTATAAGAAGATTTGAAAGACTTTTAAAGCAAATTTAGAAAGTTAGTGGAGGGAATATTTTTAAGGCATTAGATTACCACCAGATTGTCAGACTGTGCCATTTGTCTTCAACTGCTGCTGGAACAACTAATGTAGACCTGCTGGCTCACATTTTTACAGCTACATATGCTACATTTTTGGCCTGCATATTTTTGTTTTCAATTTTCTTACCTGTGTATCTGTGCAAAGGAATAATTTACTGCCTCTGTAATTGTAGTGCCTTGGCAGCAATTTAAACCTAAACTGTTCTTTTTCTTCTCTGCCACAGTGCGGGTTCTTCCAGCGTTCTAGGTACGAAGACAGTGTCCCCCGATATCATGCTGTAAGAATTCGAAAAGAGGAGCGACAGATCAAAGACGGGAAATGCAGAGACCTTGAGACAAAACAGTGGTTCACAAAATGGAATGAAAATGAAAGTTATTCTTAGGGAAAGATTCTTTTCGTCCACAAAGTTCAGATAGAGGTTAAGGTTTTCATTAATGGAATACTGACGGCATTAGACATACGAACACTATGGACATTCACCATTTGATTGTAGATACTACTACTTATATTGAAGCTTTTGTTTGCACAGTTAAAATCGCTTCAACAGACTTTACTTGCATTATTTAATTTCCAGGCTGCCTCTTTCCACTTTGAAATCTAACTCACGTTTTAGAAGATACTGTGTTGATTTAGGGTCTTTTCTGCGGAAATATGCAAAACAACTACCAGTAGACCTTTTCTTATGATCCTGACCTTCTTCCTAGGTATTCAAGGAAGGCATGGTTAAGGTCAAGACAGGTTCTCCATCCTTCCCTCAATGCGTAGTCCATTATGAGCACACAGTGGCCTTCTTAACACACTTTGTTCAAGTATAATCTGAACACCTGCAAATCTATGTTAGTCATAAACTTTGCCTGCTGCAGTAGTTAGGGCTTAACAAAAAGCATCATCTTAAACTATATGTGCAATAGGTCATGTTGCTCTTTTTTTTTTTTTTTAAAAGATCAGATTGTGTGATTCTTGCTCACAACAAATATACACAGGTTTTTTTTAAAAGAAAGGCTTGAATAGTAGATGTACTTTTTGTATATATATATTTTAGTCATTTTTGTATTTATTTTTCTTACAAATCATTGTCTTTGACTAACTGTTAGGCCAAAGACTTAACTGAACTTTCAAATCCATTGTTTTTGAACTTCAGATTATGAGACCTGAGGCTTTCACTGCATTTTAATAAGTCACTGAAGGTGCCAATGCTTTCTAAAAATGTAAATATTTATTCCAGTGATGTGTATGGGGGCTCTTTTTTTTCCTGATACTTGTAACTTTATGTAACAGGAATTATCAGGTCTTGTACCATGTGATTTGTATATTACTTCAGACTATTTAATGATTTGGACACCAAGCAGAAGTAAGGTTTTTAGATACAGTTTTATACTTACAGCAAGACAGTGAAGGGTTCTCTGGAAACAGCTTTCCAGCTTCATAAGGACTTCCTGTTTGGCAAAAGGCATTGACTACTGCAACTGTTAGCACAGCACTTGAAGGAGACTACAAATGCCTAACTTACCTTAACTATGGGGATCTGAGCTGATCCACGTTGAGACTACTGAATCGTCTTGAATACCTGAATGTTGATAAAAGTAGAACCACAATGTTGTGTTTATCAGTAACCTAGTTATTGTAACATAGCTGATAAAACTATTTAAAGAGTTTGCTTTTTTACCCTTTTTTTGGTACTATTGAAGAATGAAGATTTAGTTCACAATTGTTTATGCCACGTGAAACAAAATTCTGCTCAAAAAGTATGCACGTTAATTGCTAGGAATTTGAACTATGCAAAAACCTCTTGGTACTTTTTACCCTCATAGGGTAAAAATCTGCTAGGAGGGCAGTTGTCGAGTGTCTGATTTTTACTACTAACTTTGAACATGCCTTCTTGAAAGGTGTGGTCACCTAAAAAGTTATTCTAGAAAGTGCATTGATTTAATAGACTTTTCTTCCTCCCACTAAATAATCTCAGTATGTTGTGACCCTGATTTTATGAACACTTACACATGTATTTAGCTGTTACCCAGTTTTTGAGCTTTTAAAATTTTAGCTTATTTGCTGAAAGGCTCAGCAGCACCAGAAGCCAGGCTAATCAGGGGCTAAGAAGCCTGACAAATAGCCTTGGATTTAAAAGCAGATTGTGGCCCTCACCTGAGAACATGAATGTCTTAGCAGCATTAAACTGAAAGTTCTTGAAAAATAAGTCATGTCACTGATATACTTTTATCTCAAAACATTTTTTATACCAGCTAGCAATGCTACATCATTCCATAATTAGAAATTACCTGTGGATATTTGTATAGAAGTGTGAAATAAATTTTTTTAATTAATCATTGTTCTGTTAATAGTGATTTCTTATCATAATTAACCAAGGTAGCCATGGCTAAGTTCACTAGAAGAGTAAGCTGAAAGTTGCAAGCTTTAACAAATTGTCGCATTCTCAATATTGCCATAACTCTCTGCCCTCCCCCATGCAGAGGGGCAGATAAGGCAGCTGCAGGAGATAACACACAGTCTCGTGGTCACAGGCTCTCTGCTGCTTGCTGCAGTTTCCAGCATTGCTAGGCATCAGGCACACAATCCGGCAGAGCAGGCTCTGGCAAAGCACCAACTGTCAGCTCCCATGGGGCAGAGCTACCCTCTCCCTCCACACTTCACCTTCAGTGCAGTCTTCTAAAAGCTCCCGTGCCAGACAGGTGTTCCTGTAACTAGGGGAGATGGCTGCATCCCCCAAATATAGTCAAGACTTCACATACCTATCTGTGTTTCCACAGTGGAAGTCAGTTACATGATTGCAGGGTACAGCTTCAACTCCACAAAACACCCCCAGAAAAGCCAAAAAGCTGCAGGAAAAAAAAAAACCACCACAACATACAACAGGGAAGACCTGTGGTTTATCTCTGTTTTTAGGATGTTAACCCTTGCTCATCTTTGCTGAAAGGAAAGATCTTTTGTTACAACAAAGCCTGAAGATAAGGGTTAGTTGGATACATGCTAGACCAGTGGTATTACAGCCAAAAAATTTCTAGGACTAGAACCAGAAGATGCTGCTAGGTCTTCCAGAGCACATCAAAGATGTGGGCTCAACCTGCTTTTATTATTCTCATTTACATAACTACACCCACAGACATTTGTCCACAACAAGACAAAATATGGACTGGGAGAACAGTTAAGTAGCTGATCATAGCAAATATAGTACAAATACAATATATGAGGTTTTAGATATGTTCATATATACTATACACATGTAGTACTAGATGTAGCATATACTATATACACAGTAGTACAATACTATACATAATAGTGTATGTGTATATGTATATACATGCATATATAAAACCTAATGTACTGGTTTTGCTCTGTGTGTGTATATATATACACACACACAGTATATAGCCTAAGGTACATAAATAGAATGCTAGTAAACTGCAATACCTTCACATATGTTTAACTGTCACAGCACAGGAAACATATCTTATGAAAGAAGCTTTCAACAGAAGGGTCCATTGCAGCACAGTTTCAATAACCACCAGGGCAGAAGTTCTATGTGGAAGAAGAGACAGAACAGGCTGCTCGGACACAGGCGTCAGGAGCTGGCACATAAGGTGAAGGGAAGCTTTTGAAAGCGGCATTAAAACTCCAATCCCCATTCGGAGCACCTATGTTACAACGCTGCAGCAGCATGTCTTGGCTAAAATAGACTGCACAGAACCAGAAAGCTGCTTACCTGCAAACAACGGAAGTAACTCCTCCCAGCACAGAGTAGGTGAGAGTGTCAGCAGTTGGTTTGCCAAACCCGGGAGAACAGGCGGTGACGGAACAAACAGGCAACTGTAGCCAGTGTGCTGAGCCCGAGGCAGGGCATGGACATGCTTCGGCTGGCGCGCCAGACCACGCACACCTGCGTGACCAGAAGAAGGTGAGCAGTGTACGTCCCTATCGTGGCTGTGTAAGCAGTTTTTATCTCAGTCCTCGGACATCTTTAAGTGTCCATTTGTCTTACCAGGTCATGGATTCATAATTAATACTATACACCTTTTATAACCTCATAAGCCTTGCTGGAGTCCTAACCATCATCCTCATGAGAAAAACACTGCAACTCCTTACCCTGAGAGACCGCCACAGAAACCAGCCTTCATGCCCAACCAGAGTGTGATACTGTCACTGTACAGGGGTGGGGGACCTGCAGTTTGCATTTGCCGTACTCAAAGACAGACAGACCTCTTTCTTCCTTCATTTTCTAGCTCTGCAAAATGGTCAGTTGCAAGCAGCACCTTTTCAGGGCCATACCTGCCTCCCAAGATCCTAGAAGACAGTCACAGAACAGAGTTTTTACTAAGCAGAGGTGTCCTTGCTACTGCTTACCTAACTACCGCAGAACAACATGTACCTCCCCTCACCATTGATACACAGTGCTAACTATTTAGTTCTTATGTCTCAATGTCAGTGTCTTCAGGGGATAGGAGAGGAAGGGACAAAAAAGTCAAATACTTTTGCCAGGAGTGTATGAAATAATGCAACTTCTAAGTTGATTAAAAGAAAGTTTGCGGGATAATGCTTGGTTTCTTGAAGTGGAGGGAACCAACAGTTAACATTACAGAACCGAGAAGCACATCATTGCCAGCCAGCTTACGAGAAAGCCTTTGATTGAGTCCAGCTTAGCAAGGAGGAACAACATAAAAACGGCCACCCAGGACTAGACCACAGAGCCACCTGAATCAGCATCCCACCTCTGACAACGCCCAATCGTTAAGCGGCATGATGGCCATACTTTGCTGTTCCTGTTCCCACAAAAAGTTAAGTGCTCAGCTTCAGTAGCTATGCAGTATATTTTTCCTATGGAAGAAAAAGCTGTCCATGATAATCGTAAAATTTCTCCAACTGCCTTCTGATCTTGAGTAACAAAGTTGTACACAGCAAAAATTCACAAAATCTAAAGTTTAATTATACACTGGATAAAAATAAACAAACGCATCTGTATGTTGTTCTTTAATCTACAATTTGATAACTCACACAGAAGGCACTCCATATTTCTGACCAACTTTGTTGCCATTTTTATATCTACTCCTGCAAAAAAGAGACCAAAGCCACATTAAACCAATGTAACCCTAAGAATTTTCTAGCATAGCAAAAGCAGCTGAACTTACTGACAAAAAACTAAGAACAACAACAAGCCTTTGTGCACAGTAAGTACACAAGCTGAAAAGAGACATGGACAGATGGACCAGATGACTGTGCAGGCATCATAGCAAAGCATATAAACCACTGAAAGAAAAGAAAGAGATATTCTATGGCTATCTGTAGCTGGCAACTTAAGTTTTTTTCTTAATCTACGATACGCCTATTTCGGAAGAAAGGGAGGACAAGGAAAAAGAGCACCAGTACATGCAGCAGCCAAGAATGGTGACTTCCAGTAAGGGGTTATTTATAGTATCACCTTAACAAAGCAAGAATTCTTTCTGTGGAACACCCTGCAAGAAACCTTTATCTTATTAAACCTTAAATTGAAAAAACAAAATATAATTGGTTAGGTTAAAACTAAATGCTATTTTTTTCAATTATCTTGAAGTCTGATTTGTTCTGTCCCATTTAAATTATGGATCCAGAGGTACTGTAATTTCAGGAACACCAATAAGCAGGAATATGAGTAGAAAAATGCCAAATGACGAAAATAATACACTTCTTTTTGTTTTGCTAAGAATTTACAGAAATTAGCACATCAGAACTCCAGCTACTGTCACACTGGATCAGATCAGAGCAAGCCCCCAGAAGATGAGAAAAACAGGTTTAAAAAGGGGTGGGGCAGGGAGAAGAGAGAAAAGAGAATTAAAAATATTCTCCAATATTTTAACAGAACATGTTTACATGGATCAGTATCTGATCAGTAGTTTAAACAAGACCAAGAAAATGCCTTTAGGTAAACAAAGAGGGTTTGTTCTGCTCCAAACACAGCATTTAAAGAATTATCCACAATTCTACATCCACAGTTACTTCTGTGACTGCTCAGCCTGCATGGTTTGCCCTGAGAAAAGTGTTCACTGTTTACATTACTGTGAATGGGCTCTAGCTTACAAAGTACAATGATTTATTTAGCCTCTGACAGCCTCTGCCACAACTTTTGGCTGGGGACTGCTGTCCAAAGATAACTTTAGGCAGTAGGCCAGTTTTTAAGGCATGCCTGTAAGTTGAAACATCAGGCATCAAGACAGTAACATAGAGGCATAAAGATGAAGCCAATCCAGAGCCATCATAAGACTGCAACAATTTAGGAATACCCAACTTACTGCTTGTAGGCACTGCTTTGAACTAGTGCTGGCTCACAACTGAGAGGCCATTATAACATGGTTTTCAGCACAGCAATTCGTAAGTAGGCATCCCAAACTACAACAAACGAGTAGCATGAACAACTATGTGGTGCTCCTGGGGGTGGCCAACAAGCAGCAATAAAGCAAAAACTGTCAGTAACCTGTATTTGTAGAAGACTTGCAGAGATAGACGAGCTGTTAGTTTGCCCCATTAGCCACCACCCCCTGGCCAGAACAGAACAAGCCATTCGTTTTTCGGCACAAGATGGAGGTACAGTCTGATACAAACCAGATGAAGCAGTCTAATCCTGAAGTACTGATTCATTCTTATGTACTATTGGTGCAGTTACTGCTCAGAAAATTGCCTCTGGAGGCAGACTGAATCAATGCTTTCTGTATTTCAATGCAACATTAAAAAAAAAAAAAAGCCCTTAATTCATTATGGTATCTTCATCTCTCTAATGGGAAGCTCCAAGCAATCCAACAAAGCACTGAACAGATTAATGTGACAGAAATTGCAAAACGATTCCTGCTGTAGCGGAGGCCATCGGATATCCATTCCCACTATCGGGTCACGGACATGTCACAGGTACAAGGCATATTTAAAGGAAAGCAAGCAAAATTTAAGAGCTCATTTCGTAAGATGAATTTATGGGGCAAATACAAGTATCCACAATAAAAGAAGCAAATGATACAGGGCCAGATCCACTATTGTTCTGTATTGTACACAATTTTCAATTACAGGATTCAGTATCTACACTGCAGTAAGTTTGCCAGAAATGCTTATAATCACTCTTAACTGCCTTTGTTGTTAATGTTCTGGCTATTTCTACCTGAGTAGGACAAGAAACTATTAAATATCACTGTTTGGTACCGCACACATTGCATTAGTATCCTAACGGCTGGGAAAGTGATTTAGTGTAACATACAGTCCAAATACTTTTTAACCAATAAAGACACATATTGTGTTCACTGTTGACCAATCGGGACTGTATCTGTAAAGACAGATTTTTTTTTTTTTTAATCTGTAGAGACAGCCCTATTTTTCCTCTGTATTTTTTTGTTTCTCTTTTTCCTGATAGCTGAAGCAGAAGTTCTCCCTCCCCTCGTTTTTCTCGTTCGCACGCGGTAAGACAGCGCGGGGCGCGAAGGGCTGGGAGAGGCCGTAGTGCCCCTGCCCGCACCACCACGCAGCGAAGCAGACACGAGGGGCACCAGTAAGACGACACACGGCTGTTAAATCCCGGGTTAAAACCCCTCAGGGGAGGCGCTGCCCTCACGCCGGCCGGCAGCGGTAAGAATAAAGCCGGCCCTTTTGTGGGTTTCCGCTACCTCCCGTTTCAGCCCCGCGGGTAACCGACGCCGGGAGCCGAGTCCCCGCTGCGACCGAGCCGCCCCCCCCCAGGTCTCCGCCCGCCTGGCCCGGACCCAGACCGCGGCGAGGGGAGGCGGCAGCAGGGCTGAGCGCGGCGCCGCCCTCCCCCGCTCCTTCCCTCCCTCCCCGAGCGCGCCGAATACCGAACGGGCCAACCTCTCAGATAACCCTTCCACGACCAAGTGCCGGCACTGATGCGCGGGCACCTTTCGGCCTCGCTACGGGAGCGCACACGCCGCCCGCCGCAGGGCCCCCGCGGTCCCGGCCACCGCCGCCCGCCCCCTCACACCCACCACCCCTCCGCCGGGGGCCCGCTGCCTCCGGGCTCCTCACGGCTTCCCGCCCCGGCGGCTGGTGAGCAACCCCGCAGCCTTTCGCCGGGAAGGCGGCAGCACCCGCCCCCCTGAGTAACACCACCGTACCTGTCCGACCTGTCCGAGGCTGGGCTGCTCCGAGAAGCGAGCGCCGCCTTTTCCCGGCGGACAGCCGAGGCCCAGGGGCGGTGGAGCGGCCGCCTCAGGGGCTGCGACCCTGCCCGCGGGGACGGGGCTGCTGCAGGCGTCCCACCGCCCGCCCAGCTCCCTCGGAGCCGCCCTCTCCTCCGCCCCGTCGCCGCTGCGTGGGGCTGGGCCGGGAGGAGACACCCACCCCTTCGGGCACCTCCTCCCGGCCGCACGGCGGAGGAGGCCGCGGCCTGGGCAGGGGCCGGGGGAGTTGTTGGCGTGGCGGGAAATGGCGGCCGGGCCGACCTGCGCTGAGGCGGGGGGGGGGGGAACGAGAGCCGCGCCATGAGGCTGCTGCGCGCCCTGCTGCGCGGCGCCT
>JAVKLA010000001.1:30586522-30636510 GCA_034782735.1 Sagittarius serpentarius | reverse complement strand
CCCCCCCCCCCATGTTAGCGCTGCCGCGTTCCCCTGCTGTTGCTTATCGCTTCTCCCTACTGTCCTTTTTGGCAGAAAAAGGCTCTGCTTCCTTCCGGGAGAGGGGAGCCCAGTTGCCTCCTTCCCCGGAGACTGGAACTGTGGCAAGGTTGAAATTCAGCTGAAAACTCCAGGTTTTGGCGTCACAGAAGTAGTTTGGTTTTTTTTCCTGCAAAACCTGCAGGGTTGGGGAGGGGGCGGGGACAGTTAGGACAACTGGTTCTGTTAGAGCAGTGACTCAGAAAAGGTAAGGTTTGTTAAGCCTTTTGCAAGCTAGCAGCAGGCAACCTTTTAAGGTATACCAAACACGAGAAACGTTTAACCTCAGCTGGCGCCGAGAAGCTGAAATCATCATCACCGTCACTTCTCAGTCACGTGTGTGCCCTACAAAAACACCTCACCCAAATGTTGCTGCATTTAGAAGATCTGTGAGAGGAGGAGCAGGACGCAAACACCAAGGGCCGTTCTGGAGGACTGGGAATCTAGCCTTGAAAATGAGTAAATCCGTAACAGGATCCTCACGCAGTCTTACGCTCCGCACTAAAACCGCTGATAATGCTCCCAGGTTTGACTGACTGCTTGGAAACAAAAAGGATCGCAGGGAGATTGTTCTGTTCTGCTTCAAAGCAAAGGCTGCTCAGGGAAAGGTCTTGCAAGTCACAGGAGAAACCTTTTCAAAGCCTGGGGATGGAGCCATACTATAATAAATTCTGTTTCTGTACCCAGGGTGCTCTCATGTGCATAAATGTTTACCTAAATGTTGTCTATAAACATTTAACTAGTTAATAGTTGTATTTTTACATTTTTGTAAGTAAAACGTAACTGAGAACTAATCCTAGAACCCCAGACTTTGTATAAGTAGGAAGACTTACAAAGAAAAGTTTCTCTTAGCTGTCCACTGTCACTTCATCCATCTATTCCACGTTTCATACATTTCAGTAACGTATCCAGTATTTAAAACTCCACAGATTTGTACAGGAACCCCACCGTATATTCTGTTGCTGCCATGCTTTTAAGTAAAGAATCTTGCAATTCAGAGTTCACTTTGACCTGTATTATATTACCACTAAAATACCGATAAAATAATGCTTATCTTAAAATCAGTGTTTATTTTCAAGGCACAGCATTTCCTCATGTCAAAAGTTAGGCTACTTTTTTGCTGTTAGTACCTGAACATAAGGTAAAGATAATCTTGAAAATTTTTTTTTTTTCTCTCTTTTGCTGAAGTATTTAATAACAGATAGTAAAAACTAGTAACAAAGGCAAAAAAAGAGTGCAACACTGAGACAGTATTTGTAAGACAATAGGCATTATAATCTGATGGTGTTTTCATTCAGGATTTTTTTGGCTCCTTTCGCTAAACTGAGAGCAGTCAAAGAGGAAATCATAAAATCTGGTAATGCTTTTTTTAAAAAAAAAAACCACCTCTGTTCCCCCAGGTTTCAATCTAGCAAATGAAATATTCCATAAACAAACTTAGGTCTGGATCTATCTCTGTCATATCTTGGGTTATAAGCGCACGGTATTTTCTGTCGGAGTCTTACCCATTCTTTGCCTAGATAGACCATAGCTGCACAGGGGAGCAAAGTCATTGGCCCATTCACCGAAGTCTTGCTTACCCTAAGCTGTCTTCCATGTTTGACCCAGGATTGCAAAGATACGGCCTCCAGATACAAAACTAATTTGTGGAATGTCATTTGCTGACTATATGAGGTATTTGAAGATTATCTTTACATTCTAATACCTTCAGTCTGACTTGTTCATGGAATTTTACCTGAGAAAAGGGAAAGGCCAGTAACAGTCATGCCTGAAGTGCAATCTGACTAGGGAGAAGAATGAAAGGTTTCTGGGCAGAGGTCCTATGTAGACAACGCATAATACTGGTAAGTGTCACTGGGGAGGAACTTCCTGTAAGCTATTCATTTTTTATTAAGTTAACTGACATTCTCTCATCAGTGTAGCGTATGACGTATCTGAGTCTGGATGCATTAAACTAAACTACTCCATTTCAATTTGGTGAAGATTTTTCATGTTTAAGACACTCCCAGCTTCCTCTTTTTCCATGGCCCTTCCTTTAATCTTCTTCCCCAACTCCCCCTTGCGAAATGGAAGGAGTGAACTGAGCAGAAAGACGAGAGTTAATTTGTAGGCGTTACCTGTTGTGAAACACCAAGCCTGAGGTAGGTACTTCACTGCAGCAGATGAACAGGTTAGTAAGTCCAGATGCTGTTTACATGACACTCCTGAAGTCTAGAAAGACGTCTGGCTGAGAATAAAGTACAGCATTTCTTAGCCTCTTCCCCACTCCACACCCTCCTTTCTCATGTAGTAAAACAAGCATTGTGGGAGTAAATTTAGGTCTTGATCTTAATAACCACATTTAATTGTCACCCACACAGATGGCACTTGTCCTTACAAAAAGACAGGTCAGGTACAGTAATTTAGCTTCTAGCTTTTAAAAATGTAAAAAATCTGAGAAGTAAATATATGGGAGAACTACTATCATAATGCCTAAGCACAGTAGTTGTCCTCCTTTCATTTCTCTGTCAGTATCCACGTGAATTCATTCATCTGTCTTCTGTAAGACAGTGAATTTAAACTACAACAGATCTAGTGGAAAATGAGATAAATATTACAGAATTTATTTACTGAAAGTGTTCCAATATGAGTTACGGTAATCCAGTAAGATCAGTGATCAAGCAGGGTGTATGGGACCATGACACTTTCTCAAGCATCATTCCCATAAATCGTTTCCTATGCTGGTTTCATTTGCCTCTCTGACATCGTCAGGATCACATACTTTAGATCAGTGTTAGTTACGGTCAATGTTTGCTGCAAATAAAATGAACAATTTACATGGATAGAAGTGATATTTGAAGTTGAATAGTATGGGTCTGCAACTATTGCATGAGTTACTGCTTGTGTATTGAAGGTTCTCGTTACCGCAACTGGGCTGGTAGGTTTCAATATGAGTTTACATTTTGAAATACAAATGGGCCACTGCCATGAAAGAAACACTGGCTTACCAGACTGGCCTAGACAACTTTAAAACCAAACCACAGACCTCTCATGCAAGAAAGTAAGAGTTTGTGTAGTTTTCTACTGTAAGTACTGGCTTTATTCTGAAGCTGTCATATATTTATTTTGGTCTTAGGATCTGAAAATGCTTGTGAAAAGACTTCATTTATGTTTCTGCGACAAGAGTTGCCTGTGAGATTGGCAAACATCATGAAGGAAATAAGCCTGCTTCCAGACAACCTCCTAAGAACACCTTCAGTTCAGCTGGTGCAGAGCTGGTAGGAACAGCATCATTTCATACCTCTTAAGGGTGACCTTCAGCATATATACAAGTTGGAGGAACTAACTCTCTTTTATAGAAGGAACATTGCATGTGCTTGTTACATGAACATTACTTAGACTGAGTAAATACACCAATGTGACACAAATCAGAAACTAAATTTACAGACTCGGGGAAAAAAATCTTTAGGAGCAATTAGAGAACCCACAAGGGAATTAAAAATCATTAAATATTGCAGACGGTCACGTATGAGAATTCAGTAAAAACAAAAATCCACCAGAACAGTGTTTAATAGGGGACTTACCTGAAATGAAGCAGCTAGTTGAAGAAACCAACAGAAGCAGGCTAATGCACAGAATGCTTGCAAAAGCTAATAGAAACCATTTAAAAGACAAGTTATTGCAGATTGAGAGTAAAGGAAGGTTTAGAAAACATGAAGAAAGAGCAATAGGAAGCTCCCAAAGCCAAAATATGTAAAACATCAGAAAGAATTTGAGGCTATTAAAATAAAAAAGACATCCTTGAAAAGTAAGATTTGCTTTCAAGTAAGGAACTCACACATAAACATAGACTTCTGTAGGATGAAAGAAAAACAAGGCGATTGCTTGGCAACTGCTAAAGGCACATGGCTATCTGGAAAGGCTTTTAAAATTAAGAGAACAGAAGATCTGCCAGTGAATAAGTGGGATTGATTAGATGACTGAATATAAAAAGAGCTATCAATGAAGATGAAGGCTCTTAATGAAACACAAATGCTTAAATTCTTATCATACTAAATGACATCAATCAAATGGGAAATGAATTCCACTTGGACAAATCCAAAGCAGAGGACAGAGAGGAACCTCCTCTCCCTGTATGCTTGCTTGCTTACAATGGAAAAAGAAATTTTGATGCTACTGGGGATATTTTTCTGAATATGTCAGTTGATGGGCAAGAAGGCAAATAGTGTTAGGAACTAAGTAACGAATGGGGAGGAATATAATTGTACCACTGTGTTAGCCTATTATTCCTCTGAATTGCATGCAGTTTCAGTCACTCCATCCTGAACAGAAAAGACCAAGAGGGATAATCAGAGGGTTGGAACAATTTCTACGTGAGGAGAAACCAAATAGAATTCTTCAGCTTGGAAAGTACACATCTAAGGAAAGAGATGGCAGAAATACTTAAATCATGAACAAGCTGGGAAGATTTTCTAATAACAGGAACTTGCTGGGGCTGCAAATAAGTGATCACCTACTGGGTTTAAAACACAAGGAAGATCTTTTATGCATTCTAATTAAATTGTGGAATTCATTGCTCTGGAAATTTTGGAAGAAAACATCATTAATAGATCAAAAGGATCTAACAAAATTCATAGGGGATAGGTCAATGGGATATATAAAATACAATGATTTGGAAACAAGCAACCTTGGAAGACCATAAATTGCTAACCAAAGGGATCTGGGGAGGCATATTAGAATTGATCTTTGTCATGTTTCTTTCGTTTAAAGGTATGTCCAAAGTCTTCAGGAGATCCTTGACTTTAAGGACAAAAGCTCAGAAGATTCAGGGGCTATTCATAGGTAAGGATTTGCTGGCACGTATGTTATTGTTATATAGAAGGACTGGCAAGAAAACAATAGCTTAAGAAACATTTCAGCCATCTCCAATCTTTACGTAAGAACTGTAGTAATGTCACCCTCTGTCCCTAAAAGGAGGGTACATTAAAATATGAAACAAAGCACTTTTATGCCATATTATTCTGGTCAGGGCTTTTTTTGTTACACTGAAGAAGCTATGAATACATTAAACTTGACCAAATGTTGACCAATTCCTTGCTTGTAATGTTGGAACTGACGTGTGGAACGTCTCACCTGTGAAGTAGGTTTGGTCATTGTTGGCTGACCATAGCTGCCATTTGACAGGCATGGGATGATCTGCATGAAAATGGTTGGCACAGTTTTCTCTTTTTCTTGGCAGTAATCAAAATAATAACTAATGATTTTATAAATAATCAATAAAGGTTGATTAATGATTGTTTCAATGCTAGTCGCTTGAAATACGCTGTAAAGAATGACCTGTCGTCTTATTGTCGTAGGCAGACCCGTCATATTTCTGTATATAACGGTCATCATTTTTATAGGCAGATACTCTGTTTGCCAGAATATCAAATTCACTTGAAAGTGAAATACTAACAATGTGTTGATTTTAGTTTTACAGATACTGTGATAAAAATCCGGAATCGGCACAATGATGTAATTCCTACGATGGCTCAAGGAGTAATAGAGTACAAGGAAAGCTTTGGCATTGATCCAGTGACCTCACAGAATGTGCAGTATTTTTTAGACCGTTTCTACATGAGTCGCATTTCAATTAGAATGCTCCTTAACCAACACTGTAAGTGCCATTGTTGAAAGGAGGGGAAATGACACCTGTACTACTGGCAGTATATTTTCTTTTCATTTTTAAGTGCTTGATAGGTACTTAAATGCTTCTTAGGAGTACACTATTTGCCTTGCTATTTATAAATTCATTCTTAATACAATTCTTAAGATATTTATTAATAGTAAGCTTTCAAGTATGGTGAAGATTGGAGTTACAGATTGCCTATAAATTTCTGTTTAGCAAAACTTAAGACACAAACTAAAATTATAAAATTGTCTTGGGAATAAAAGAATATTTTCTTTTTTGGCAGCTTTACTGTTTGGTGGGAAAATTAATCCAGCTCATCCAAAACACATTGGAAGCATTGATCCTAGCTGCAATGTTGTTGAAGTTATTAGAGGTAAATTAAGCAGATAAGAACAAGAATCCTGAAAACTTACATGAATGTCTATACTGAGAGCCAATACACATCCTGATATTCATATATGGTTTAGTTCTTTCCTACTTGGAGGAGAAGTTTCATTTAAATTGTAATACATTTTTGTCACTTTTCCCTATAAACCCAGTTTTTGTGAGAAAATACAAAATCTCCCAGACGGTGCACAGTGTTTTCAATTTTTGTTTTTCTTTTTGGCAAACTGTAAAGGAAGAAAAAAGTGGAGGGGGAAATGTAACTTTCTGTGTTTTTATTATAGATGGCTATGAAAGTGCCAAGAGACTTTGTGATTTATATTACATGAGCTCTCCAGAACTCATTCTTGAAGAGTTGAATGGTAAGCGAATATGGGACGAGGCACTCTCTTCAATGTAGTGATGGCTTCTTCTAAAGTAGCTGGTGTGAAGTGTTCTTCTGCTTTGCATATAGTTAATGTGTTCTCTAGATCTACTGTCATAAATAGTTTGGGGTTTCTTTGTTTTTTTGAAATCTGGCAGAAGGTTTTCCCTCTTCCTCCCTTTAATTAGAAAACTGAAATCTGTAGAAAAGTTTTTGACACTACAGCTGTTGATATAACAGATTTCAGCAGCCTCCTTCCCTCCCTAAGGTTTCTTGCGTGTCTTCACCCTACACTGTGTACACTGTCTATTGTATCTCACCCTCTGCATTTCTTGTGACACTTAAGATTTATACTAAACATTCCATTAAAATTTCTCTTGCTTATTCAGCTGTCATGTTCTTGTAGTTGTAATTAGATACAGTACACTGAAGTCATGCTAAAAATTATTTGAACCCATTGGCTGTAAACTGTTTTTCCAAGTCACAGCTGTGTTGCTGTGAACTCAGAGGTCAGCTATTGCCCTCATAGTGCTGCTGAATGCTAAAGAGCCTTTCTGACACTACTCACTAGAGTACTTTTCAAGATACTAAACGCCAAGTTCGGACAGACCTACAAAAACAAGCAATCAAAATTGCTTCTACAAGTAATTGCAAAAGCCAAAGTCCAACCACTTGGCCTATGAAGTTAAAGGCAAGGAAAGTGTGGCATTGAGTACACATTGCAGATCTTCTCTTCCTACTGTACAAACCCTGTCATTCTGTACCTAGGTTAAAGGGTTTACCTCTCTTAGCTTCCTACAAGTGTTTTTAGTATCATGCTGCAATCAGTCACGCTAGCTAATTCTCTGTACTGAGGGGTCATTTAATAGTGTATGTGCTCCAGAAGCCAGAACAAATAGTTCAGTTTTTCTTAAAAGGTGTGACCTTTTGCTCAGTGAATTGTGAAGGTGAGTTAAACCTGATCCAGGGCAAATGCACATTCCTTGCCCACAGCCAAGAGTGGAGACCATTATTTAAACCTTAGGCATGGGATCTCGCAGTGAAGGCAGGGAGAGAACTGGTTACCTTGAGGACAGGAACCTGACATATTTGAAAGTGTGATTCCCCCCACCCCCCTTTTATTTTTGCTGGGTATGTAATTTGTTCTAGATCTTCTGGCATCACTAGTCTTCAGCGCTTATGTTCATAAAGCACTGGTCACTAACACAGTCTGGTGAGAAATTATTAATTTGTTGACCTGAAAGACCTTAAAAGCCAGCAGATTTTTCTGAGCAACCTTTCCTTAATTTTTCACATAATGAACATGTTCCCATGATATATTTTCTGGAATTTATGCTTTAAAAATTTTGAAAACTGTACCAGTTTCATAGACAGAATTGTCTATATAATTTTTGTTAAGGTTTTTTTATTAGAAATCAGCTAATATATAAATGAACCCAAGAACAGGCTGTGCTGTAGTTACTATTTGGTGCATTATAGGATCATAAGATAATTCAGGTTGGGAGGGACCTCAGGAGGTTTCTAGCCTGACCTCCTGCTTGAAGCAGGGACAGCTACAAGGTCAGATCAGGTTGCTTGGGACTTTATCCAGTTTGGTCTTACATATCCTCCAAGGGATGACTACATACACTCACTGTTTCTTGTTCTCTCACCACCTGAAGAGCCTGACTCTTATCTTCATGATAAGCTCCTTACAGGTATTAGAAAACAACTATTATATGCCCTAATCTGTCATGCCACAGTAGGTTTTAAGATTAATTTCTAAAGCAGCAAGCACATTTGAAAATCTTGGGTATGACTTTTGATTAAAATACAGCTTTCCAAAAGATTTCTGTTCAAGTTTTCCTTCTCTTGTAAATTCTCTCAACAATACAAATATACATTTTGAATTACTGTGGGAATGAATAAAAGATACCTAGTTTGCGCTTTAATTATTTAGACTCTCTTTTCTCCAGCTAAATCACCAGGACAGCCCATGCAAGTGGTGTATGTGCCATCACATCTCTATCACATGGTTTTTGAACTTTTCAAGGTCTGTGCACTTACCATTATGCAATTCTTTTATACATCTTTGTTTAGTGAGATTTTATTTGCTTGACTTTTTGAACTAATTGTAGGTAGCAGTGTGTTTTTGAAAGTGCAAACCTCTTGCTATTTGACTGCAGGAAGATACCTAAATTGTACTATTTAGACAAACAGTAACTGCATAGAAAATTAACAGCTTTAGGAGATGTATCTCCTTTGCCTAGCCACTGAATACATCTGACACCTTCTGAGTAGACAGCTTTGTCAAAAAATCTTAAAATGTATAAAGACTTTAGTTAATAAAGCAAGTGAGAATAAGCTACACAGTCTTCAAATCTGGTATAATGTATAGCAGGTCCTAGAGAGCTCTCCTCAAGCAGTTCAGTCTTAGACTTTTCTTGATCTTTGTGTCATATTGCACGTACTATGCATTACAAAGAATTCTATAAATAAAACTGTACATTAAAATATTCACGTGTTTGTTCTCAAAAATTTAATATTTGTATTCTAATAAACTATATAACTATAAACTGATACTGAATAAACCAGAAATACTAAAAAAACCCTCAAACTATTCTAAAACGACATACATTTGTCCTGATTCTGACATATATGATAAAAATAACTTTCCTAAATTGATGTTTTAGAGATAACATAGAAAGTGGTAAGAACAGGATTTAAGTTGTACTTGAAAATTGCAGAATGCAATGAGAGCCACCATGGAACATAATGCTGACCGATGCATTTATCCTCCAATTCATGTACACATCACTCTGGGAAATGAGGATTTAACTGTGAAGGTACCCACTTTTTTGATTATTTTGAAGGTTATTTTGGTTAGGTTTTTTCCCCATGACAGGCAGCCTATTACTAACTTTAGCTGGTGATCTGGTTCCAACAATAGTTTGTACGTGATGATGCAGCACGAAGGAACAAGACCATTACGGAATTTCACATACTGCATCAGTAGGAAATTCATGAAGAGGTTGCACAGTCACACTGAAGGCTCTGCAGTAGAATTCCTTGCTTTTGTCATGCTCATGTCTTGCCTAGCTTATAAGCAACCATGACTAAAAATGAAGTAGCATCTTTATACAACTGTAGTATCAGCATTTTGTACGTGACAATGACAGAGCTATACAGGTGTGAAACAACTGAAAAAGGGGAAATTAACATTGTATATTCCATGCAAATCAAACCTCCCTGAAGTACAGTTTGCAGTGTAATTTTTTCTGTACAACATCCATGGATTTCAAAGACCAACTGCAAGCACTGTTTTTTTCATAGGTCTAACTGAACTGTAGTAAAACAACGCATTCCTGAGGAATAAAAATAAAAATATACAGAACCTGGCATTTGCTAAAAGGTACAGGTACTGACTTCCAACAAAATTGAGTTATGAGCAAGATGAAAGCAATGCACAATTTAAGTAGAATTTTTCTTGCTTCCAAGAGATTATGAATCCTTCTTAGGGTAGTATTTTATTTAAATGGTTTGGATAAGGGATAAAAGGGAAAGATTCATCTCTCTCTGGTCACTGCTGTAGCTGAGAGATGAGAATTTAAGAAAACCCATAATTTAAAAGGGACAAGTTTATATTAAGTTTTACCTTTTTACCTTTACCTGGATCATTGTTTGAGCGCTGTCTTTTATAAAAACGTATTCAGGGACATAATGCTACAGGTACCTTCTTGTTCCAGATGAGTGATCGTGGTGGAGGTGTTCCTATGAGGAAAATTGACAGACTATTCAACTACATGTATTCAACAGCACCACGTCCACGTGTTGAGACATCACGAGCCACACCTCTGGTATGCAAATCTTTTATAGGTTGTCATCTTGGATATGTTTAATTGTCACAAAAGAAACCATTTAGCCAAAGCTATGAAGTATTGATTTTGTAGATACAATGAGTATCACTGTTTGACTGTTACAGCTTAATTCAAGTATTTTTCTGAAAATAACTGGAAAATTGCATAAAATTCAAAAATACTAAAAATTATTTAAACTTGTTCAAGACTGTTTTTCTCTACCAAATGTAAAGATTGGCTGCCTCAAGCAGAACACTTAGCTATACTGCATGTACTGCAGTAAGGACAGGACTCTGAATTCTTGTGGCCACTGAACGAAAGGAAAAAATAATTACAGCAATGATTTCAGATCACGTCAATAGTTTTATTTGCACCATGTAGTCATTTGTACCATCCCCCAGCAAGGATGAAGGTATGCAGATGCGATAGGGCTTATGAAGTATCTATTTTGGTCTCGTGTGAACTTTATAGATGCACAAGAAATAAAGCCATAGCTGTCAGTAATAAGCTCTGAGTGGCTTTCCTGAATTTATTCTCTCACGTTGCATCATTCAGAATGTTTTTTACATGTATATAGCGTTCTGCATCTAGGTGACTGTGCAACTCTTTAAACACTAGATCTTTACAGAGAAGTGTTGTGTATGTTCATTGAGAGATTACCTCTGAAATTTAGTACATTAAAAAAAATTATACTTAACACTTCAGGGCTATGTCCTGCTACTGCAGACAGGGCTTGACAGAATTTTAGTATAAGCTACAAATTCATAGACACTGCTTCTTGGACCTTTTTTAGATATACTGATAATGAAATGCATCTGACTTAAGTACTTGGTGTTCTTAAGATCAGTAGCTCCATGAGGCATAAGACAGACTCAGTAAAGTTTTCTCTAATGGTGTCATGCCTTCTTGAAAAAGCTACCATAATACAAGAAGTTATCTAGCAGTCCTGTCTGCCAAAGGAATAAAACAGTTTTCTCATAATCACAATCATCCATGCATTCTTCTGTTTCTCGGGTGTAGAGTAGTTCTGGGGAACATAATAGTTAACATTTGAATCTTTCTCTTACTGTCAAACCTCATGCTTAGTTTGTCTATTTACCTATTAAGTTAAAACAGAAAACACCACTGATTGATATAGTTAACGAAAATAAACTTTTTCTTCTGGATCAGGCTGGATTTGGTTACGGCTTACCCATATCACGTCTGTATGCACAGTACTTCCAAGGAGACCTGAAGCTGTATTCCTTAGAAGGCTATGGTACAGATGCAGTTATTTACATAAAGGTATGATGTAACACTACCATTTTAAATTTATCAGCAACTCAAACTGCTAACGGAACTCCTTGTTCTGTTACTATAACTTAATTAAAAAGAATCGTCAACTACAGTCGTCTTTACTTACAGGCCTTATCAACAGATTCAATTGAAAGACTCCCTGTATATAACAAAGCAGCCTGGAAACACTATAAAGCAAACCACGAAGCAGATGATTGGTGCGTGCCAAGCAGTGAGCCAAAGGACATGACCACTTTTCGCAGTATATAGCCTTTTCCTCAACCGTTCATAAGAAGTAGGTATGTCTGTAAAGGGAATTTAAAAGACCTGATTTACACCAAGGTGCTGAGCCATATTTCATATGTGAAAGTAATTTTAAGTGGAGTAACAGTAGGTTTAATGTAATTACTCTTTTCTGGAATTAGAAAAAACAAAACCAACAAACAAACAAGAAAACCCCCCAAACCTGTATGTACTTTTAAGTTTTAAATGAGAAAGTCATGCTTAATTTGTTCCACTTTCTATTTATGACTACTTTCAGTAGCTAAGTGAAGGGAGCAGTAATTTCAGGTTTTATAGGGACCAATGCAATCTGTATCATATATCTGGTGAGAAATGTACTAATTCGTATAATTACAAAATTGTTTTAATAGAAGAACTATTGAAAAAGCTTACCAGAACATTTTTTCCATTATACAGTATTACATATTAATGGAAAAGTCACGTAAGAAATACTGAGGAGCTCACTGCTTTACCTTTGCACCTGTATGGCACTTTCTATTCTTTTATCTCAAGCATGCTGAAGCCTAATTTTGCAGATTTAGCTATGTTGCCTACACACCTTGCCTACGTCAAGTTTTTCTGCAGCTATAGAAATTACACTTAGGTCTGTAGGGATTAAATAAATCAGTTCTAGCTGCTACCACTGGTATAATGTATCTCAGGTATGTGGTATCAGTCATATTTCTTTGGTTGTAATGTGAATATTTAATACATGTGAAAAACTTCTCTTGCCATGATCATTGTGACTTAGCAAATAGTGTTGGCGTGTGTACAGTAAAGATATGCTGTCTTGCATTTGGTTATATTTCCATAGGTAATACCAAGATGCAGTATCAATGTTCTAGCCCTAGCAAGATCTCAGACTCGGGTATGTCAGGTTACAGCTGTACATGGAAACTCTTTTAAAAAACAGATTTTTTGAATTTGCCCCTAATAGGGCATCTCTATTACTTTGACAATAGAAACTACCTTCTCAGGAGTATTTAAGAAAAAGTGGAATTAACAGTTTTTGAAAATACCTTTGTATTTGTGATGTGCTTCTGACCTCGTTTATGTAGTAACTGGAAGTGACACTACAACATAAGCAAGGTAAGCACAATGTTTATCAGTCAAAGGCAAACTGTCAAAACATACGGGGGAAGATAGAGAGGAGAATGAGTATTACATTTCAGGTACAAAGTCCTTCTTTTAATAAAGGATTCAACTTCTTTTAATGCCTATTGTGCCAGCTTTGTTCAAATCACGCGCATCTATGTTGCGCCTCGATCCTTGTCATTCCTGAACGTTTTAGGAGTGATGCAGTTAAAGACACTGAGAACTAATCCTTTTCTCAGTTAATTCACTGCATGTAATTTTGTGATTTTTGTTCAGCAGCAGACATGCATAATCCCTCTCAGAAAGAATAAGCCTAAATTTTGCTGGTTTACTAGCTGCGCACAGAGCAGAAGGTGAGATACCACAAGTGAAGGGAATAGCTGGTACGTTAGAAATTGAAGTCACACTATTCTAGCTGAGCCAGATTAAAGATTATCACCTGCTACCTCCCTAGCCTAGTTCAGCAAAACAATAAAATGGTCAAGCTAATGTAGGTCACTAACAGGAGTGATTTACAGAATGGGCTATACAGACAGTTAAACTGACACTCTGAGGGAGGATTATTCTAGCTTAATTGCCACCAGAACAGTACAGTTACCTGCTCCACTCAAGCTTGTGAGCACTTTGAGAGGTCCCTATTTCTCTTCTTTACGAGGATGTGAGGTGGTGACTGGCATACTTTTCAGTCTGCATGGCTACACGGGAGGAGAATCTATAGCTGTTCTCTTCTTCAACTCTGCAAGAGGATGTATATGAGAAATTCCACATATTGTAAAATGGGGCCTATACAGAAGTCAGAGGGAATGCTTGCGGCTATTGCTTTTGCTAAACTAAAGCTGAAAGTTACAGCAAGGGATTTTAAAAACTCAACTCTGAAGCTGAACATTCTAGCTTTTATGCTAAGTTTTAAATGTTTTAACTAACTTAATTGAACTGATTTTAGTAAAATCTGAGAACTACAAGAAAAGCCAAGTTTGTTTTCTACAAAGTCTGTTAAAGTATTTCATATGGTATTATTGAAATAAAAGCTCTTTCATGCTCTCAGCTAGCTACCAATTGAATTCTGATTATTAGAACAACTTGCTGTGTAATTGTATTTGTATCCATCTCCTCAACCGCCACCCTCACTGATTGTGGTGAAAACACAAATGTAGTAGTATTTTGGCTTACAATGTTTAACTCTACTTACAAGTTTGATCTTTGATTACTTTTGATTTAAACAGAAGTTCAGAAGATAATTTTTGTATTTAATATTTTCATTACTGTACTGAGGTCATTGCTAGCACACTGGTTAAATTGAATTGAATCACTGTAGAAAATTAGTATAGTAGCTCAGCTACCAAAATGCTGAGATTAGTAGTTTTGTATGCAAATGAGCTCAGTCTTGCACTGTAAAATTAATCTTGGTTTGTGTTAACTTAATTTTTTTGAAAGAATCACTACATTTATTCATTAAAACTATTTTAAAAATTAAACATTCAGTTGGGTGATTTTGTGGCTTGGTACTAAGCTAGTTCCGTGGAGCCAGCCTTCTTGTTTAGCATCTGACAGATGTTAAATGCTGTGGTCTGTGATAATCAATGTTCTTCTGCTCAGGTGCCAGGTAAGTTTATCATCCCTGCTATGACCTCCGTTAAACTGCAACAGCTCTGCACCCGGGCAAACCTTTGAAACCATTATTTTCACTAGTCTCCTTCCTGAGAAACAAACTCTTCACAGCATGCAACATTCAGTTCAGTAGGCTTAAAGGGAAAAGATAATACATGGTTGTATCAGTGTTCTCTGTTCTAGCTGAAAGCACAACTGAGAAATAAACTTCCTTGACCGAATTAGCTTAAGGTTGGTCTTATGTGTGTGATCCTAAACATTTGATCATTCCGTACTTCTAGTTCCCTTCTATCAGTAGGGCAGCATTCCTTTCTGGCTCAAGGTCTGTAAGTTTGGAGTATGAACTCAAAGCTACTGGAAACAAAGTAAATAAGCTAAATCTTGACCAAAGAATTGTTTCTTAATGCAAAAAACAGAAATTGAACCTCTTTTAAAGAGTAATTATTACCAAGATTTTCAAACTTCACTTTGGAAATGCATTGTGTGCAGAAGCATTTCCACACACAGTCCTCCTGCTGAAATTTGTAAGACATTTATTAAAAAAAAACCCATCCCAAACAAAAAACAACTGTGAAACACCAACAGTGAAATTCATTCATTTAATTAAAATGAAAAACAGTCCATAGATTTAAAGGAGAACTTGGTCCACATAAACAAATTATCTAAGTTTTGTTCTAGTCCATTCTATGGTGGAATTGATATTTAAACTAGTCTATGTTTCTGGAATAATCAAAGGAAGTGCTGTTGTATCTCTAGAAAACAGTATGTAAATATACAAAACACCAATTCATGTTCTAAACTATTCTGAGAATCAAATCCTCCTTTAAAGAGAAATAATCTGTAGTCTACAATTGAACATTTAAATACAATGCAGAAACCCAGTGCTTCAGTGATAATTTTTCCTACAATTCTTCCCTCAGTATTTTAAGTTTGAAAAACAGTATAGTTTAAAATTAGCAAATATATAAATTTGGTCCGCAAAAATCTTGTAGCAGGTAGAAAAGAGAAATACATGTATTGCAAATTGATCTTACTCATAGCATAAGTCTATAAAACTATGTATTATTTAGGAAAAATAGGTTAAAAAAGATCTTATTTATAGGTTTAAACCTTGTCCCAACACCATACAGGTAGTGTACAGAAAACTTAATATTATGCTTAGTATGTGTAGTTTGTGAAAACTACTTAGTATTTCTTGTTATTTTCTCAGTAAATTGCAACACATAGAACTCAAAACCAATGTGCTACTACAGTGAACTTCGAATGAAAATCCCAGAAATACAAGAATTTAAACAAAATAATCCATAGATTTGAAATACATGCTTTCTTTTTAAATTAATTTGACATTACCATTTTCTTAAACTTAATTTTTACTATACATCTTTAGTGGCAACAGATAAACAGACTGTCACAGACCAAATTTGTCGGCAGGATTTTTCTACTGTCCCTCTATGAGGCTCACCTCTGTCAAATGCTAGTTGACTAATACTGGAATGATTTCTAACATGGTATTCTACTTTTCACAAACATCAATTTAAATGAAAAGGGCATATGAGGTCTTAGAAGCACAAATATTACTTAAGGCAGAAAGTTAAATTATTGTCTATTAGTACAGGCAGAGTCAACTAGGAATAAAAATACTGAAAACATTATCTCATTTTATTGGGTTGTAATGGGGAGGGACTATAATTAAAAAGTAAAAAAACACCTACCATGTTAAACTGTTGCACTTTCCCTCCTCCCTCAATTGTACAAACTATATACAAATCTGCTGAACTTCCTCAAGATGAAGCAAGTCTGTGCTAAAATAAAGTGGGGTCATTTTAGCAGCTTGATTCAAGAGTGGCTACCACTCTGCCAGTCTTGCGAACTTCTCTCTCCTTCTTTTGAAACTTTTCCTTCTGCTTTTCCAGTTTTTCTTGTGTTTTTCTAATATCCTTAATTTTTTTCTTTATTGTTGATCGGTCATTTTGACTGGAAACTCCCAAAGCCTTTGCAGGGGGGGGAAAAGAAAAATACCTCATCATTAATTTTTCCGACAGCACTGTCAACAGTGCTCGTGCATGAACAGTTTAAGAAAGTGTTACTCACTTTGCTGCAAGCTAGTTTGTTTATTTGAAAACTAAGGACCTAAGTCCTCAAAAGCATTGTAAATGATCATCTGGGTAAGAAGGTAAGGAAACAAGGGCCTACTCTTGTTCGGTTCGGTTGTGAAATAACAGCTTCTCATTGCATTTTACAAATATGTAGACACGTGAGAATTCCCAGCAAATAGCACAGTAAGTAGTAGTCACAAAATATTTTTCTAGCTCTTTTTCTACAGGATGAATTTATATTCAGTAACTAATCTTTATTTTTTAATATTTAGGATTTTAAAGTCTTATTAAAAAGTGTATTCAGTAAGTAAACGGTACACTTTGATTTTTGATCAGCAGGTGGCAGTACCCGATTCCAAGTTAACAGACAGCATTCGCTCACAGTCTATGAGGCATTAGGTGTAAATTAAGCTTTAAGCATTAACATCCAAAGTTTCCCAATAGAGACAATCATGTGACAGACCAGTAACAGGTATTTCCTCTGTGTCCAAGGAAATATTTATTTTACAAAAATACAGGATATTTAGTGTTGCATGTCTATTCTAAAATGCAGGTATATTTTGGAGGCTTAAGTTAGACGCTTTTTTTTCCTCCCTAAAACACTCAAATCCTACTACTGATCACTAACAATAACCTTATTTTAGTCACACATCTTGCCTGTCCAAAATGAAGTCTGATAATCTAAAGAAAATCCGAAAGAGTTTACTAGCACTTTAAGGGATACATACCATGCATCTTCCAGAGGTAAAATGTCAAGAAAAGGCTCAAAAGAAAGATATAGAATAGATTTTTTTTCAGCAGGAGTAAAAACCAAAAACATTTAAAAGGTCACCAGATAGGATTTTAGCCTTCCCATTTGAAGAGGAGATGTGGAAAAAAACCAGATTTCTAAAATTGGATCCTGCAGTTCTATGCATTTGAATTGGCTGGATCTTGTTTTGATATGACCTTATGCTGAGATTGATAGACATATCAAGCCCCTTTGGGGAATTACGCTTACTTTGATTTCCTCAAGATGCAAGCGAGGAAGAAATAACTGGTATTTTTCTGATTAAAAATGGCTTGTCTTGAATTGTACAATCAATTACTAAATTCTCATCTAACGGTATAATCTTCAAGTATTTCAAAAGCAAAACTCTATCCCTTAAAGAGCCTTGAAAACAGGAAAAAAAAAAACTTTGTAGAGGTTAAAAATATGTCTGAATAAGCAGTGAAATTTATACAGTTCCAAATCTACCCTGGGATATTCACATACCTTTAACTTCTCACTGTCGAGCTGCATTAACTGCTGTCCATCTATGTTCATAGCTGTGAACTCTGTAATATACTGCTCCATGTTCATTCCCATTAACCAGTGGCATACTTGCTGGGTGGTCCATTCAGAAATAGGTCTACTATGCCATTGATTTTGCTTTCCTGTTGTTGTAAATTCATCATCTAATGCCTAACCAATTGAGAAAAGTCACCGTAAGCAATATTGTACTTGACTGTATGTTGAATTCCGGTTGCCAATTGAGTTTGATTAACAAAATGCATTTTAAACATACTCTAGCTCCAAAAGAACTTAAGTTCTTGAGATCACAGTTTATATATAGTCAGTTTGCCTAGGAGTTTGCTACAAACAAAAAGACACCACAACGTTCAACACAAACTAAGTCAGAAATAGAGAACATAAATGGTTTTCTCTAAGAAATTATACAGCAAAGCATTAACTTAGGTTTGATGTATCCTAACAATGAACAAGCTTCCTCTGTTAGTTGGTTAAGGTAGCTCAATCCTCATGTTAGATACTGCCTTACACAGCATCAAGAAGAATCAAGTAGCACTTCAACTGTATTATTGGTTACTGTTAAGTGAAGGAAATCCAGAATAAAAGAAATTCTAGTAGTCAGTAAATCTGGTGACTGTTTCAGGTACAGTTTTCATAAGTTTGGTGTATTTCTAAAAAGAGAGGACTGTTTATTCTTTCATCTAAATGCCACCACATCAACATTTTAAAGGGTCTGCCTAGAAGATGACCACTTCGGAAACTTAAGAGCTTGTAGCCTTCAACTGAAAATACACTTTGCCAGCTCACAGAGCTTTTGAAGCTCCCTGCTTCAATTTCAGTTGGCTTCTGCAGGGAAAGAGGTACCGCTGTGCGTCCTGAAGCACTCTATTACTTCATCACAAAAGAAAAGCTACATAAAACAGAGCTCAGCGTCTGTACAGAAGACATTCTAGTGTGATACTTGAATCAGTAACATCAGAGTTACCTCAAGTTTTATTAACTATCCAAAATGATCTCTCACTAGCTCATGATTTGAGTACAGGCTGCAGTAGATTTGTGGACTGCTCCACTAGGCAGCTTCCACTACTTATCAAAGATATTTGCAAAACAGCAGAAAGTATGCCTACTTTTTCCAGCAAGCCTTACACGTGTCATTTGTGAACAGAAAACAAGGAAATAAGCATCTTTCTGGTGATGGATTTGAGACACGAGCCTGTAAGTTTCAGGTGAGTAACTACAGCTCCCAACTAGAGGAATCTCACAAGATCCAACTCCCTTGGTAGAAAATTTGGCAGAGTTGATTGACTGTAACAAAATAATTCTCGAGATTGCAAGTGAAAGATAGTGAGACGTAGGCCTGTCACACAATCCAATCATACAGTAAACTGGATCTGAGAAAGCAACATGGAACACATGTCTGAGGTGAAACAAACACAATTTTAAATTTCTGATGTATCAGAGGACTACAGGTAATCAGAAACAGGTTTGCTTTCCCTGGTCTGTGAAACAAAGGACAGTGGTTACATTAGGAAGTAGTGCAGATAAATAGGAACCAGTTTGTGGAGCAGAACGGTTTGTGCTGAGGTCCTAAAATCCATACCACAAGCATTTCAAAGGATTTTCACTTCAGAATAGCTCTAGTCTGGTCACACAGACTCAGTGGCCACCAGCAGCTGGAATGCACCTCGAACACTGTTGGAGCACATCTGATTTGATTTCCAAGATAAATCAAAGTAAGGCAAGTGGGGACAATCAGGAAATTTACTTCAAAAACTGAACCCCTAATCCTAATTAAAATGCTTATGTAGATGTAACAAATGTGAACATATCTGCCTTCCTGATGCGCAAAAGAAGAACAGCGATTTTCATAAAATAACAGCAAAGGGCTCTAGAAGAGGTTTTGCTTGCAGTGCTCTATACAGCATCTGTATCAAGACAACTGGGGCACAGTGAGTTTTCTATCCAAACTATCAAACTTGAGATGCTTCATACAAAGAAAGAAAATTCACTGTATAAGTTACTAAAGGAATTTAAAGATGCCTGTTTATTTTAAATAATTTTAGAAAACAGTACTCCTCAACCTGACATTGTAATACAAAATATATATTGGCAACTTTATTTTGTCTCATACTAGCAAGCGTTCATGAACAATACACAAAAAAGGGGAAACTTTTTACATTTCAAGTTTGACCTGTATCTCAGAGTCGTGTGTGGTCTATCAGCAGCAAGAAATACTGAAATATATATTGCCACATATGTATTTTACCTCTCTCTCTCCTTTTATCCTTTAGGCGTATGTGGGTGTGCGTGTGTATGTATCTATTTATCTCCTTTACACTGAGAAATGTGTAAAATGTTTTATTCCAGTTGGAACTCCCTCACTAGTTTTATTTAATCTGTGCTAGCCATGCAATAACTTCAATCCTGTAATTTCAGAGTGTAAGTACTTAAAGAAGATGCACTCCTGTCAAACAGAGAGGCCCAGATTAATTCATTTTGCCAGGGGAATGCAGTCTCCCGACAGAATCTTGGGGGCATTCTGCATCAGTTCCTCCAAGCAGCAGGGATTAGAGCAGCTAACAGACTCTACCACGGAGGAGTCCTCCAGACTAAGCTACTAATTCCAGTCTAGGCTTTCAGCATCATCCGTTGCTAACGAACTCCTCCTACTTCCTATTGGTAAAGACACAACCCTAAAACCAGAAGAAGTTGTACCAAAAACTGAATCTGTGTTAAAACACTTGAGACATCATTTACTCACAGAGGTGAAGGTGAACAGGAACATATTTAATGCTGTATAATTTGAATTTTTCACTGCTGCACAAGGGAAAAGCACATCTGTAACTATTTTTTCAGAATATTAATAGGAAAGTGAAAAGTGTAGAAGAGTAAGATGGAGGGGACTGATTTTAAAGTAACACTTATTGGTCATTAAACAACACCTCTGCATAATTTTTTTTTCCCAAATACTTACTGTCCTTCCAGAGGCAGAAGGACTGTCCCAAGCTGTTTGTACATCAGAGTTACAGTCCCCAAAACAGCCACCACACACACACACACAGAAGATCAGCTGCAAATTCAGAAAGCAGAACGAAAACTACTCATAAGGCATGGAAGCACAAGAAAACTAAGTGCTCCTGCATAAAAACGCAGGTGATGCAGAAAGCAAGTACAGAACCACTGAAGGCTTCGAAGATAAAATACACAAACCGCAAGAAAACACCAATGCCGTCACACTGTTTAAGAACTTTAGAAGAGTAGAAGGGATTACCAGCTAGCTTGCTAACTAACTGTGAGTGGAGGGGTCTTTGCTGTAACCAGCTGGCTGCTAACAACCTAACTCTCACCACGCAGTCACTTCCCCAAACTGCTTGTGAGTACCTGCCCAGCAGCGGCAGACTCTTCAGTGCTGCACCCATCTAGATTTCTAAGAGGTGTTTTCATCTCCTGTCTACTAACAATTCCACGAGTTCTGGACAGCGTGCAGTAGCCCATTCCTCTGAAAGCAGGGGTTGTTACACCGGCTAGCATAATCCCTGCTGGCTATTTATGAACCCATCCGAACATCAAGCACCAGGTAGAAATTCTACTTGTGAAGGGCTTAAGTTAAGGATTTGAAATACCCCAAATTGCTGTAAGACTGGTTTGTTATTTTTTCCTAGACCTCAATGTATTGTACTACTAATTAAAAAACCCCAAGAACAGAACTACCTATTTTTCTTCACACGTACTGGTTTCCAAAAGAGAAACCAGCTCAAGAGTTTATCTATCATTATCCTCTGAACATACTCTGATAATCAATGTAATTACTGAAAGGGTACAAACAACTTTCATTGGTCATACGCATAAGGAACATAAGAACTAGAAAGAACACTAGAATCAGACTCATCTATAACAAAAAAAGGCTTAAATTGTCACTTTACACATGCACAATTAGTAACAGACAACTTTCATTTAAGTTTTAGAACCGTAAGTTTACTGAAAGTTGTAACACTGATCAAAGAACAATATTCAAGAAGATATTTAGCTTTGTTAAAATCTTACGATTTATACTGCTTGAAAGTTTCAGAAACACATATTCATGAACGATTCCATTCAAAAAACTGCAGAGAGCACTTGCAATGACAGATGTTAGCTGCAGTTCCTCTGGTTTTCATCACATCTATGACTGTCATCTCTGATAAAAATCTGCAAGAAATTAATCTACTACTGAAACCTGTAAACTAGTTATACAATTTTTGATGCCCCAGATTTTTATGTTAGTGATTTCATATTTACAACATTGTAAGACTGTTCTGACTGTCTACATATTACCAGAATATTTCAAGATTTTCACTAAAGCCTGGTTTAAGATAGCTAGTAACAAACTGCCACATTCGTGAACCACCATTTAACTTTTTTCTTCAAACATTATCACTACCAGTTTGGCAAGCCCTCTAACTCATTTCTGGAAGATGACTGTATTCAGCTTTTAGTGACTCCTCCTACTCTATGAAGGATTTAATTTATAAAGACAGCCATCACTCAAACACCAAATGAGACAGTATCTTAGAATGCTACCGAAATGTAGACTTCAGGTTTCAGCTGTAGCCAAAGGAGTTAATTCTGCAGGGGAATGAACACTGACTTTCAGATACCTAGTTTCTACCTGTACATCAGAACCATTATATTCTGCCTTTTTTGTTTGTTTTTATTCAGACGAAATTTTATGGTAAAACAAACCTGCACAGATGTGAAGGCAAGGTCAAAAACGCTGCACTTTGCATTCACCCAGGAAGTTGCTTTAAATTAGTGGAACAGAAAGGTATTACATTTAAAAACTGCACTTTGATCAGGGAGAGTTCATTCCAATTTTTATGCTATAACTAGGATCAGAACACAAATGCTGATATGACATCTACGAGTCTGTCCTCAGTTCAGTAACAGCTTATGATTCTTTACAGTGCTCTTCAACATTCAAATACAGAAACAGCCATCTAGTTTCATATTACACAAATTTGTTTCTGTGAAACATGCTGTAGTGTGAACAACAACATCAACAAGACACATATACACACTTTGAAACTCACCTCATTTGAAGAGAAGGTTAAAGTGTGTGAACGACCTGACAGATTTGGTTCTGTCACTAACCCTGAAAGTTCACAACTTGGCTTGCTATGGTATGTATCATCTATGACAATTCTACTCTGCAAACAAGTGGAAATAATGTTTTATTAACTCACTCCTTGGAAAAGCAGGTCATAAGGTGACATTCTAGTAATTTTGATTTTTGGTTAAAAAAATATGACTCAAGTTATCTTTAGATCACATATGAATGCACTCACTACATCAAGCATCTGACTTGTTTTTGTTAAACTTCTGAATTTGAAAACACATTAACAAATTTAAAGCAATATCCCCAATAAGAGCACCTTGTGTGGAGAACTGGTGATGACCTGAAATGGTGGTAAAGTACACAAGGAAACACACGCGGTTACTTTTTCAGCAGGCATACCACACTCGGGGAGAAGCAATTTAAGATTCATTTGGTGGAATTATTCACGCCAACTTTGTATTCAACTGAAACCTACACAAGCACTATGAATGTGCTTCACAAGGTGCCATTCTGTTGGTGAGATAAAAATCAGTCCTAATCGTTTATGGTCACTAAGATTCTCATGGCACACAAGTGCCCCCAAAACTTACAAGGTGTCTGAAAACGAGAACCAGGTTTAGATGTCATAGTTGCCTACTATCGAACCACTGTAGTTGACAGTGAAACAAACAGGCTGTCTTTGCCTGACATACTTGGAAGAGCAAGGTGCTTTTGGCATCTTGCAGATCAGGGTTTAAATTAGTTCATGAATAGAGAATACAGAGCTTGCCTAAGGACAAGCTTTCCCAAAACTTTAAATTCTGATTTAAGATACTGTATGGTATTGCTGTTCATTTTAACAGCTTTGATGAGGGTGGTGAAACACTGGCACAGGTTGCCCAGAGAGGTGGTACAAGCCCCATCCCTGGGAACATTCAAGGCCAGGCTGGACGGGGCTCTGAGCAACCTGATCCAGTTGAAGGGGTCCCTGCTCATTGCAGGGGGGCTGGACTAGATGACCTTTAGAGGTCCCTTCCAACCCAAACTACTCTTGTATGATTCAATTTTGAGGTGGCTGCATTTGAGGCACAGAATCACATCATCTGAAAATTACCTTGATATGAAAAATACCACATAGGTGTAAAATTTCTTTAGAAGAATTTTTATAATAAATGGACCATATCAAGCAATGTAAAAATCTTCTTTAAAGTACCAAGTTGTGTAAAAAAACCTATAACAAAGCTGAACATTTTAGAAGTTAAACAATTACTCAGATGTCTTTACAAAAAATCATTTAACACTGTAAATCTACAGTAATTATGCACTTTGACAGCCTGATAAATTATTTTCAAAATAGAAAATTCTTCTGAAATAAAAGACTTTGACAAATTTATTCTTTTAATAAATTAATAAAGTACTATTTTTTAAAAATATGTAACAAAGTAAAATTCAGGTTAGAAATATGACTAATGTAAGAACTATCATATTGAAAGACTGTAAAATCTTCATAGCATTTACTGTTCACATTCAGTTTTACACTTAGTCTGCGTTTAAAGGAAGCTTTTGGATCTGTATGCCTGCCTTAGCACCCAAAAGCAGCAGGATCTAGGTTCAAACGTAATCAGCAGCCAGTACTCATACAACCTCAGGCAGGTTACCAAAGCAGTGTATGACTCAAGCTGAAGACTATGAAAAAAAAACTTCACAGCAGGTTTGGTAAGAAAATCCTTCTAAAAAATACTAATGTATGTCCTTCCCAGAGTATTTTCTAAATTGATTACCTCCATTTCCAACTCAGATCCTGACCTCTACGTTATTTTTCTTTAGTGAGTAAAAAATAATTCTGCCACAAGCATGCCTCCTACTTTTGCCTTTCTAAAATTTACTTCTCAGCACTACTCTTTGTGGCCTACAAACAGTAAGCAATCATCTACCATAATTTTCTCTAAGTCTCTAATCAACTAACTATACTTTGTAAGGATGCCATACTATATCCCTATATGCATAAATAATCTGAGATCCTAAAGTAAGCTGAATGTAAAGACATTTTTCTTCAGTAACATGCTCCTATAAGAGAACTATGTCTTTGCAGTTGTCTTCATTGAGCACTTCTGTATTTGTGTTCTGATTTCAGTTTAACCTGAACTCTCAATTTTGTAGATTATTCTGGTTTTGTTTCAGGGGTGGATACTTGATCTTTGTATTCCCTTTTATCCTAAATTACTGATATGAATTTCCAGTCTTAAAAAAAAAAAAAGAAGAAAAAAAAAGGTGAAGAAAACCAAAAAACCAAGAAAACCGCCACAACCCAACAAACAAAAAAACCCCAAACCACAACTTGAGTTTTACTGCTGCCTTTTCATGCAGTGTGATACTATACGTGACTGAAAAATGGTGTTCTATTTACCATGTAGATTATTTTATTAATTACATTATATTTTAGAGACTTCCGTCTTTTAGATGTAAAAAGTATTACCAGAAACAACAGAATTACTTTGTCTGTCAACCTGTTCTCGAATTAATTTCAACCCAAATGGAAAAATCTACTTAGGAGCTTTTCTTTTGGCCACCCTCAGTTAATTCCTTCTGCCTTTGAAGAGCAACTGAGAACAATTCAGAAACAAAACGGGGGGGGGGGGGGGGGGGGAAGACAGGATGATATTTGAGCGAAATATTTAATGAGACCTTAGAAAAAATATGAAGAAAACATAGCCAAAAGTAAAGCATTTCAGCACCAGTTGTCATGTTTTCTCCTCCCTCTGCTCCTATTCGGTTTAAAGAAGTAGTATCCTTTTAAGGATTTAGAGCCAGTTGCAAAGATTTTTGATTCCTGAAAAGCACAGAATTTGGATAGAAGGGGTTTTATAGGTGTGCTTCCTAAGATTTAAGGTACTAGGATATAAATAGTTCACACCAGTGGTCTTCCTTGCAATGAAAATGAAACACTGCCTACAAGTTTACAGAAGTAAAACAATGCTCTGGAAAAATAATGAATATGAACAGTATGTATGTGTTTGTATTGTACCACAGAATGGGACTAAATCAAGGGGCAGATTACGTAAAGAGACTAATTTAAGCACTCTCTCATTTAGGAATCTCCAAAGGCTAAACAGTCTGCAAACACTCATATCACAGGATTTTAGTTCTTGTGTTTCTAGTTTTTATAAGCAACAAGTTGATTCATTACTTTGCCCAATAATGAGTTTAAGACTAACTTCAGTATCATTTTAAGAAAACAAAATCCTTTTAGGTGCAGTAAATTTGAGAGGCAAGTTTTGCAGAAATAGAAAACAGTTAAAACATAATTACATTGCTTACACCATCAATATTGAAACACATCTACAGAAATTATACACAGTGTGAAAGACTCAGTACAACAATTAAAGATTTTTACATGACTAAGTTCTTATTTTAGGGTTTCTACTTTTACCTGCTCTTTAAGAAATGCTTTCACCTGATCATATGGTGTACTACAGACATAAAAGCAATAAATATTATGGAGTTAACATCAAGAAAAAGGAATATTCTTTCGTTAAATTCTGGGAAGATGATTTTGTCCCTGCTGTTACGTTGTTCTAGTAACAAGACTCACTGCTGAGTGGTCAAGCAAATTTCTTTCTCAGTTTTAGTGTCTTTTCATAGTGAGGTTTACCAGCCAAAGCCTTGTTATTGTAATGCAAACTTAATGGTCAGCTGCAGGTTAAGATCTACAAAGATCAGTCATTCCAAACAGTAGTTACTGTCACATTACCATCTTCATAAAAGACCCCAAAACTTGTAAAGTAAAACCAGCCTGACTTGGGAGAGGCTGAGTTTGATTTTAGGATCAATTAACGTATGAGAATCTGTTCTTTAACAGGGTCAGCCTTCTACTATTTTACAAAGCAGGAACACACAGCTGAAAACATGTATATTCTTCCAGCTGCTGCTTTGCAACTGGCACTAAGGAAAAGAGTAGCAAACAGCAATTACACACTGGAGCATGAGAAGAAAACATAAAACAGTAGGCAAGAAACCAGCTGGAAGGTTAAAGTGATAGTCAACTTAAATAAAGTATACAATGGTAAGAAGAAAACACTATTATTTCAGGGCAACATGAAAAGGAAGAGAGCACCCAATCTGGTAAGATCTATACCTTTCTGATTGCGAAAAAAAGCGTCTGGTGCTTAAGCACATTATGGGAGCTTATAGCAGAAATGCAGCAGTGGGATTTTTACTATGCTCAAAAAAATTATTTGAATCAGACAGAAAGGAGGAATGAAGAGGGAACGAATGGGTTCTTCTGAACCAATGACTTCGAAAGCTAAACCACTGAATGTTTCTCTACAGAAAACATCTCTTGATAGCTTTGCTACAGTCTATTAAGAGGTCAACCACGCACTCCTACTTAATCAAAAATTGTACCAAAGTGTATGCATATCCCCTTCAACGTGGACCTTGCAGTCCCAAGATCCTCAGGTTATTTACAGAAACATCTTTTGGCCACTGCATGCTTCAATGCAGGAGCTGTAAATACACAAGACTGACACACACTAGACAGCATTCTGTAAAGTGTCATTCTACTTCAGATTAAAAAGTTCCTACTCTTCTTAAGTTCCTGTGTTCCAGGAAGGTATTGCATGGTTCTAAAAACACTTTCTGTATTTTTTTTTTTTACAAGCTATGTACGCAGATATCTTCCTCCTGTCACAGGGACTGTAAATTCACACTAGGAAAACAAGGTAATTAGAAAAAAAAATTATTATAACAGCATTTTAGTGCAATCCGCGTGTGGAAACATGGAAAGCCAACCTGTTGCTATCTGCCATCTATGCAAAATATCAGCGACTTCATGGACTACAACCAGGCAAGTTTCTTTTCTAGATTTGCAACTCATTTCTCTCTAATAACACAGAGGAAAAGGAAAAAGTGAAAGGGTATGTTAGGCAACCAAAGTGAAGAAGTGTGAAACTCATGAATAAACCTAGCTTATGAGGTTACTCAAATAGCTAAAATTCTGAATCTGACAAAATCCAAGGGAAACAAGAATGAAGGTAACTTATTGAGATTGTTAGTAACAGTCTCACATTGCAATAGATTTTAACAAAATATTTAGACAGTGGACACATTAAACTTCTTACTTTTTACAGCCATTTCTTATAAATAGTTTAAACCATAAAGACGGTACTTTACGGTTACAGACCTGTGTAAAAGGCTTTGAATTATTATAACATTATCAGTTACTCAGAAGCACTTTCCTAGAAGAGAAAGTGTTCTACAGATGTGTCTCTTAGCTTTCAATACTAAATTCGTTAATGAAAACCAGAATGATATCTTCATCCGCCTGTCTGATACTCCACTCCTACAAACCAGTATGGTAAGAACTGGTTGGCCAGCTGCCTGGGAAGCTGACCTCTATGTATACTTCCTCCAAGTATTAGACTCTATTAGACAGGTGTCCTGGTTTCAGCTGGGATAGAGTTAATTTTCTGGTACAGCGGTACAGTGCTGTGTTTTGGATTTAGTGTGTGAATAATGTTGATAACACACTGATGTTTTAGTTGTTGCTAAGTAGCGCTTATCTTAAGGATTTTTCAGTTTCCCAAGCTCTGCCAGCAAGCAGGTGTACAAGAAGCTGGGAGGACACAGAGCCAGGACAGCTGACCAAACTAGCCAAAGGGATATTCCATACCATAGAATGTCATGCTTAGTATATAAACTGGGGGGAGTTAGCTGGGAGGCATGGATCACTGCTCAGGGATCGGTCAGCAGGTGGTAAGAAATTGCATTATGCATCACTTGGCTTTTCTTGGGTTTTACTTCTCTTTTTGTTATATTCCTTTTCATTACAATTACTTTTTTTATTATTGTTATTATTATATTTTATGTTAGTTATTAAACTGTTCTTACCTCAACCCATGAGTTTTACCTTTTTTTCTGATTCTCCTCCCCATTCCACCGGGAGCAAGGAGGAGTGAGTGAACAGCTCTGTGGTACTTAGTTGCTGGCTGGGGTTAAACCGCAACAACAGGGAAACAGATTTGGCTTTTAAAACTATACTGTCCTAAAGCTAGCGTTACTTTTAGCGTTATAAACCAGTGAAAAAACATGCCCTGTGATTGTTCCTTGGATGCTACTTCAGCCTGAACAGCCTCCACTGATGCTTCAACTGAACAGGAGGGAATGGGAACACAGAGTTTTTGCTTGTGAGGGCTGTAAAGTCTCAAACTTCTGTAGCAACGTTTGTAAGACGTGGTGTGGTCAAGGACTAAGTCATCGAGCTTCCACATACTAAGCACTGATGTTTTGACTTTATCAAGATGCAACACTTAAATATTCAAAGCACAAATTAATCATCTTTACCTTGCTTCTGTTCTTCTCTTGACCATGTTCACAACTGTCTTGCCCGCTCTGAGAAACATGCAGGCTGCTACTAGAAATGTGAGGCTGAGGCTCTTTGTGGCTGTCTCCAAACCAAGAGAAAGGCATGCAAGTAGGGACAGGGGAATCTGAATCTGATGCAGATAGATTGTTGCCAGAGTCATCCAACAGTTCTCGGGAACCCCTGAAATAAGTAGATTAATTTGTGTTTAAACAACAGCAAAAAACCCCACCCCCCAAAACAGCAGCAAACTCATAACACACACCACTCATTTTTACTTGTTTCACAGCACAATTGATATTTAAAATTAAAACTGATACTTGCCTTTAAATATACATGCAAAGTAACTTGAGTTACTGAACAACACAAATTTAAGAGCTTTTGCAGTATTTCAAACAACAATTTAACAATTTCCAATAATTTCCAAATTTAATTTACACAACATTCATCCTCCTAAGCAAAATACATTTTTTATATTTAAGATAGGGTACAACGTGTTAATCTTACGACCCACTTTAAAATGTAACCATGCTTTAGTGCTTCCTCTATACTATTCCATGTATTTTTCTTATTTCATGAGATTAGAAGCTCATCTTCACATCATTATATTAATCTTCACAGAATTTTGCCACTGTTATACTTGAATGTACTTTAAAGTCAAACAGTCACGATAGTTTTAAAGAAATTCTTCGGTTAAAAATGTTAGGAATGCAGCATGTATGTATTAAACAAATAAAACTACCTGCTATCCAGAGAACCTCTTAGATTTTCTTTTTCTTGTTTCTTGCCCTTACCCCCAGATTTCCGTAATCCACTGAAGTGAAAAAAAACAATTTTCATAAAGCGTTTACATTTACACAGTGCAACTTTTTTAAATCAGCAAGCTAGTTTTTACATTGATTTCAACCGTTACAGAAAGCCACCTTTATGTTGTTACAGAGCATAATTTTGCAGATTATGCATGCAATTAAAAAAGTACTGTCATTCAGATTTTATTTAAGAACCATAACAGAATTATGAAAGTACCTTTCAAAGACCACATATAATCAAAATAAACACAGAAAATGCCCAAAGCAGCTTAGCATATAGTGGATACAACCAAGAGGAAGAACACAGTTTTATTGCTCTCTCTATATATACATACACATATGCAATGCAGAGTGACTCAGAACTAAGTCACTAACTACATTCTCTGTGTGTGCAGTAAGTTACCATTTTGATGTTACATGTTAGGATTTATTTTTTGCAGTAAGAGTTTGAGTCTTCATGCAAGCTGGCTTCAACAAGCTTTATACCTGGCTCCAAAGAAGCAAAGCTTACTGCAAAATGTAGCAACTCCTCGCTCAAATCCCTGGAGTTCAGTTACCACACTGCATTTCCAGACTACACACAGCTTGCTCTTTTGTTTTACCCCTGTTTGCATTCTCATCTTCTGAAGGAATTCAGAAATCCACTCATCACTGCTGCCTGCCTCCAAGGAACAGTTCAGTAAGCAGCTACTATAGCCAAACCTTATGTAAGGACACCTCTACTGCAGAGGGAATTAAGGCAAGATAGGTATCTTAGACTGTAACGCTGGCATGACGTAAGATTATAGAGTCTAGGCTCCAACAATAATTTGGCATAAAACTACACATGGACTGGCAATTTAATTCATAGAGAAAACTGTGTATTCAGATAAAAACTGAAGAACCCCAAGAAATTCTTTGAGAGAAAAAAGTACAGGTAAATAAAATCAAAATGTGGTAGAAACACGAATGCAACATTGCAAGTTCAAGATGAAAAAGAGACTGTCCAATGGTGTTGGTATGAATCAGCATTACCGGATTTCCTCAACATTTTTTTAGAGAACATGATATTCTCCAAAAGTAACACTGAAAACCATTTATTTCCAAATGAACACAAGTAAAAATCTTACCCAAAATCTGGAAATCTCCTTTTGGACTTCCCTGACGATGTTCCTTCATTGGTTTCTACTGTCCTGTCTTCATTTTTCTTTTCTTCTGCTTTTCATAGAGAGGCGAAAAATAAAAACATTATTCTAAAAATACTTGCAAGTTTCAAGTACTTACAATGATGCTTGTAAGTAAATAAGATACTGAAATCTGAGTAACAGTGTTAAAAATCACATTCACACATACAGATACTAACTGAAAATACTACAGCCGTATCAACCTAAGTTATTCTCTATGGCACCTTCCCATTATTCTGGCTGTGCTGTACCATTGAAAAACGGCAACACAACAGTTACTTATGACCGATCAAAAATATTGCTTTTGATAAACAGTAATTCTACACTGTCTACAGAAAGATAAATCTTACCACAGTCTTTTGCTTCAATGAATTACAAACAAAAGGTAGTTTCAGATAGGTTTAGAAAAAAGTACTTTCTTGCAAAATGTCAACTTGAAACTGTATCAACTAGGTAACCAGTATAAGATGCATGAAACAAACTCAGTTTTAAAGCAACAGTTGAGCAAGGACAGCATTTAATCATCTGTTATTACCCTTAAAGTATTATAAGATGTTCCTCCTGCGTTTTTCCTGGTTCAGTAGCCAGTGCAGGCTAGCTACTTGGAACATGGGCTACATATGCAAGCTGCTAGCTGCAGAATGTGTGCCTAACCAACATGATAGCCAGAACCTGGAGAGCAGACAGATCCTAACAAGCTGAGTTTCTTGGAAACAGTATGCAAACTGTGACTATTCTAAAGAAATAATTGGGACTTTGAAGCTCCTCCAAGACTGTGGTATTTTCAAAACTGCAATACAACCCGCTAAGATCCAATTTTTACCAGAGGGAGCATGTTCAATTATTAAATGAAATTAAGTGACAAACTTAAGCATCACACTACTTCTTCCCCATGGATTGTGACATATTACTGCAAGTCCTCAATGTACTTCCTTTTAAATCCTCAGGCTACTAGGTTTTTTTTGTTTAAATAATTTAAATACGTTTTGTATTACAAATCAGGTGTTTCATAACTAAGCTGCCTATGAAAGAGATGCAGCCTGCTTTTTGTGAGACAAAGTAGGTTTTAAGCTCTGCCTTCAAGACAACTCTTGACATGAAGTAATGTACACCGATGCCTTCAAGGATCATAAAAAACAACAATCATGTTTACTACACAAAACTGAGGACAACTCCCCACCACTCCATCAGCCAATATCCTTCCTGAAACATGTAACAGTTATCTCAGTTTACATGCTGAATAGTCAGGATAGTCAGGGGTCAGTCTTTTTTTTTTTTTTTGGCATATCTGATCAGTAGTTTCTGATCAACATCAGAACTTCATCTAATTATTAACTACTCTTTCTAAACATGTAACATCCAATAAATTATAACTACCAGTTAAACTGGTTATTCTTCCTGTCAACTTATATAAAACCAGAAGAATTAATTTTGACAGTGACATTTGTTTCCACCTCTCTCTCCACAGGTAATATTTTAAGAAAAGAGGTGATTTCTAAACCATATTACAATAGGTTAAAATACAGACTGATACGTGAATGGATGCGTAGGTAATAGAAAGGATCATTTCAATGAAATAATAGGTAGATATTTAAATACTGTTAGAAAGCAACAATCCAACAAAGTAGCATTTAGTGTCATTTTGCCTACAAAGAGGGAGCTTTCAATACTAATCCTCATCTTTGATGTACTGCATTAATTAGCTCTTCCAGTGACTCTGCCAGTTTTCAGAAAATGTTTGCAATGCTTCAGCCATCAAAAAAAATTGCAGAGAAAGCAAAATTACTAATGTATTAGGTACTTGTTTTCGTAAGTTTTGGGTTTTTTTTAAACAAACAAACAAAACAAACAGAAGCTGTGGTAGAGACTGTTTTTGTTTAAGAGTTTATAGAAACACATAGAATGAGAAGAGTATAAAACAAATCCTGTTTTCAGGTTATTAAAAGAAAGGTTTCATTTGAGCTGTATAGAAAAGACAGCAAGTATAATCTGCCTTTACATATTGTGCTAGCTGACTAAAGGAAGTATCAAGCATTTAAAATATTTTATCTGATCCCTTTTTCAATTATTCATAAGAAAAAAAGCTAAATATTTCTGTCAAATAATGATTAGTAGTGACCAGGCTGATTATAATACCTTTAGCCTTTTCCTAGTGAGAAATATCCTAAGAGGGCAAGATGAATAATGCAGTAATTCCCATAATGTTCAGAACCCGTATCTTGTTTAAACACCTGGATAACATCTGGAAGCACAAAGTCAACACTGAATTTTTCTGGGAATCAGGTAATCAGTCAAACTTACTCTCCAATACATCGCCACTTATGAGGCTAGTGTTTTGCAGAAATGTGTTACGACCTTTACTGATTATCCACAGTCAATGACTTAGCTCCCCTCTAGCTTACGTCAAGGCAACCATTTAGACTCTCTAGATTTAGAGGTTTGAACTTTTACAAAACTGACTTAGACCTATTCCTTTCTGTGACTGTTTAACTGAAACAACATTTATTCTGCAGGCACCTTTTAGATTCTTGGCGCTATAAATTATTTTAGAAATGTTGAGGTTTTTTAGAAATTTGGTAACTAATTTGTTGCAGATGAACGAATTAAAAGATAGATAAGTGTATTTCAGATCATACTGCTGTTTTATCAAAATCTTTCAGTAAGTAAAAATAGAATACAATGAACTTGCATACTTTTTTGCTAACTTCAAACTTTCCTGAAGACTTAACAAGTGGTTTTAGAACACGTAATTAGTTTTGTAGTCAATTCATTTTCCCCTCAAAGTAGTTTATTGTTCAATACTCATTTATATCTAAAACCTGTAATACTTTAACCCCAAAGGATTAAAATAATAATAAACCCTGAAGTCTTACCCTTGGCGTCCTTCCCTTTCCCTTTTGCTTCTCTTTGCTTAACATTCTTGGGATACCATTGAGGAGAATTTGGAGCCATCTCTTCAGGAGGAGGTGAACGAGTGGTGGTTGTGCTATTTTCGTTGTTTGGTTTGTGTACCGGAGAAGAGTGTGTGGAAGCAGAAGGACTTGACTCTAGAGGACTTTCTGTGCTTTCTGTTTGTTCAGGCTTTTCACTTTTTCGATCTGCATCATCTAGGCACGGGACAGTTAGTTTTTCACGTGTTTCTAAGGTCTTGGTTAGGTACACAGTGGAAAGTTCTCTGTTGAGAACAGTATCTTCTGAATCCTCATCCTTCAACAAATTCAAAAGTTATTTTATCAGCATGACATATAATCATCTACTGTCTTATCTTTTACCAGGATGTAAGGATATGCTATGCTACACAAACTTCCTCAGTTCAGAAAATTTGAACATCATCACTTGTAGATACCATCTGAATCACATAAAGCTGATTTTAGAGGCTTTCCTTTATCCACCCCTATACAGATCTTTCTGCACATCCCAAATCATCTTTCTCTAGCCAGGTCAGAAATGTTCTGGTATATCTTGGCCATTCCAATTCAATGCAACCACTTTTCAGTCTAACCAAAGTAGTTCAATCTTCTCCCTCTGACAAGCTCTCCCTTATACCAACTATATACACCTCAATTCTGCAACTGTTTTCCAGAAATGTGTTAGAACATTTTACTGGTATACTTTTTGTAGCCTTAAATGATTATTTACGGAATAATGAAGCATTTCAGAAGTGTTCAGTTTTTTAAGAAATTTGGTAACTAACTTGTTTCAGATGAAGGATTTATAAGACAGGTAAGCATATTTCACAACATACCACTGTCACTGTATCAAATTCTTTCAGTAAGTAGAAGGAGAATACAACAAGCTTGCATACTTCTTTGCTAACTTCAAACTAACTATGCCACAAAGAATATGTCAGATCACATACACAGTACGAACCTAAACAGTTTTTCGCTTGATACAGCATAAAAATACAATGCTTTGGCACAGTCCGAATGAAGCATGGACAACACTTAAAATTGCAAATATAGATAAAACTGAACATACATTCAGGCTCCTGAATGCATAATTATCTACCAATATCGGTACCTGTAGATTTGCAGTCTGTTGTCCAGCCCCAAGAGATTCTTTCAGCTTTGATCGAGAAGGTGGCTGGCGTTTGACTTTCAAAGCAAGCTGAGCTTTTGCTTTGTGGGCACTGGTGTCTAATCTGGGAGTATCCCCAACAAAAGCATCAAAATCTGCAACAAATATGTACTTCTTTTGAAAAACAAAAAAACCTGGTAGGCAAGTTCTCCAACCCACTGTCCAGAAAAATATTTAGAAGTTAAACCAGAATTATTCTACCTGTTAATCATTACTATATAAAAATACTGTTTTATATAATACTACATATTTTAACATATTATAATAGTAATTTCTAATTAATTTGAAATATATTTCTACCCAATTTCTTCAATTAAAAAAATAATAAAATCCATCAGGATACAATTTCTGAATTTTATTCTCAAATAGATGAGATTCTGTGCCCAAAATGTACTTTCCTATCCTTGTTCTTTAAGATAGAAACTCTTTACAAAGTACATAAGCATCTACCAAATCTTTTTAAAATATGCTTCTCATGTCAACTACCATCTGACGTTTTATAACATTCTGGGCATAAAATTACAAGACAAATAAAAAAATCATAGCAAGTTTTGGTGTAAATCGTAGCTTAAAAATCAATGGGATTTTAACTGATGTATCTCAGTTTTTTAGTCCCACTAACGTTATTGGTTACACCGATAGAGAATCTGAGTAACAGTGAAGATGGATCTCTCTCCATCTACCTCCTCTTTCCCACAGCATTTAAGAAATACATTACTACGATATGGAAAATGTTAGGGGACCTGAACAAAAATATCCACACTGGCTCACATCAAACATTTACCCAGTCAGTAGAAAATAGCAAACCCTTAACTTCTTTTAACAAGAAAAAAGGACTACAGGTATAACTACTACTACTTTTTGTTAAATGCAAATCAAAGATCCTACAACCTACTTACCAGAAATTAACATATCTGGAGAATTTAGTCTTTCTTCTATTGATTCTGTTTCTTTTTCATTTTCTTCTCTTATCTTTGACTGTTCATTATATAGGCCTGGACTTTGACAGCCATCTTCCAATAAACTACCACCTCCAAACATATATGGCATTCTCTCATACACTTTCAATTTACTTTCAAGCTCTGAAATCTGCAAGAATTAAAATTCAGAAGTGAGATACAACTCTCCAAGAATGCAGAATTTTATTTCAAACTATAATACTGCTTTACTTTTTCCTGATATATTTTCAGCTGTTCTGCATGTTTCTGGTCTCTCTCTTCAAGTAGCCTTGAATGGTCATCTTCTTTTTTCATAAATTCTGTTTCTCTGGTGAAAGAAATATATACATATATATGAAACAGTAACATACAGAAATGTACAAAACCACATAAAATAGAAATACACACAGCTGCATTTGCTAAAAAGCATTCAGTTAGTAAACGTTAATAAAAAAAATCAGTCTGTAAGGTATAACTGATTCATTAATCTTGTAACGTCACAAAATGACCTATGCTTTTACTGTCTTCAAAAAAAAGTACATATGACACTATAATTTACTCTGGGCTGAAAAAGGATGTGTTGCAACACTTCTAAAAGTTACAATCATCTCTCTGCCTTTAAAAGTGGCAAGTTGCATATACATTTAAAGCATCAAATATATGCATGACTCCAATTATTACATCTCAATCTCTTCTGTAAAGACACATGCACACACAGTATTTTCCTTCCAAAAGCTATGGTAAAATTCTTTGTAGGCAAATAAATTGCATTTCAAGTTTCTTCTTGGTTCATCCTACAGAAATTGCAATGTCTGGGTTTTACATAAAGAAACAATAATTCCAAGAAGGAAACAAAAATAAAAGCTGCTTTTTCCTGCAAGTCAGATAGAATACCATACAAAACCAGAAAATAAGTGTAGAACGTCTACACAAAATGCAAAAGCCTCAGGGACAGTCAGAGGAGTAGTGGGAATTCACTAAACAGCAAGGAAATGGAAATTAGCATGTTAGCAATCATCTTAATGTACTTTTGAACTTCCTTGTGGATAAGCTTGGGAGGAGAGGGGAAAGCAGACCTCTAAAAAGCTCTCCAAACAGCACAAAAATGCACTGTGAAAAGTAACATTTCTGGATGTGGGCTACAGAGCAAAAGATCATGCAAGCTGCCTTTAAAAATAAGTAGCAAGTGGAGAAATTAGGGACAAGAGAATTATATGCTTACAGTAACTACCAAAAGCAACAGTTGTGTTCTGTATTATCAAGACACTTCTACAAGTATTTTGCAATTAGCTTTTGTTTAGCTAAGAGGAAAGAAGGTAGAACAAACAGATGCAACTGCATGATGATAGTGTACAAGTCTTACACAGATGTACCTAATAAGCAATATTACCTCTACTAAAAGACCCAAACCTGTTAACAGATTGAAGATACTGTTTTCATGCTGCCATTTTGATGGGCTAGATACATCTGGTAGGGGGAGTAAAAGGAATTCTGAGAAAAATTATTTGGCATATGTAACTCCTAACTCAGACTGAATCACACCTATCTGGCTTTTGCTATATATCCTTTGATGCCTACCCTACCTGGAACATTTAAGTTGGTCAATGCTAGAGGGTTGTTAACAAACAGCACAAGGTATTGCCAAACACCTCATGCCAAATTTCAACTAGTCCTTCCAAAAGTACAGATGCATTACAGTTTCTCAACTAAGTTGTTTTAAAAATTTGTTATTGAAATATTAAATCATTTTTCCTAAGCTTAGAATCAAAAGTAGCAGCAAAATTTTTGGAGACCCTTTCCAGAAGCTGGTGACAACGTATGGAAGAATTCAGCATGTACAGCCCACTGCTTCCCTAAGCTCTGACAAATGAAAAGAAAGCGTATTAAGCAAATCCTAACATTAGCTATTGTTGTCAGTTGTCCCCACAATGTATAAAACGTACAAGCAAGAAATAGACCTGGTATTTTAGGGTACTTACTTTTGTTGGTAATCTTTAAGCAATTTCTTGGCCTTGCTGTATTTCTTTTCAAGGGCATCACATTGTTCTTGAGTTTCTTTAAGATGCTCATTTACTGTTTTGCATAAACTCTGTGCCTCTAACCAGTAGGTCTCTAACTTTTTAATTTTCTCTTTGCTTTCGTCTAAGTTTTGCTGAAGTTGGGCTCGATTCAGTTTCCATTCATTTTTTTCTGCTTCAACAATCTTTAACTGAAAAGATTAATACTTAAGGAATTAATCTAAACTAAAAGATGAAATAAAAAACAGTTGTTTATACATGTTTAAGTAGAGAGTAGCTAATAACAATTAAATACTTATCATTAATATTAAGACACTGAACTTTTAAAGAAATCTTATCAACTTTTCTAACCCTTGCTAATCCAAGTAAGTTTAGAACTCAAACCCAGGAGTCTTTTACTACTTCCTCATTAGTGTTGCTTTTTTTAAAGAGGCAAAATGAGTAAAACCTTTATTGTTAGCTTATACTGATTTATTTATGATCTCACCATTTCTTAATACCACCAGAGAGGCCTATTTTGATTACCTTCAAATGCAACTGGAGATACAGAATCTTAACCTGTATAAGACATGTTCCCTGTCCTACTACTTTGTTACCAACAGCTTTTTGAATAAAGCTAATGAGACCAGTTGATCTTCCCTGGTACTTTAAATGACATCGGTCTTCCTAATAAATTGTGATATACCCATGGTTTGTTTTCCTGGGGATAATGCATAAAAATACCAAACATTCCCTCGACAAAGGAGAGGGATCAGGCCCCTTCAGCTTGACAGCAGCCACATTATAAAAGGGAATGTTAATATGTGAAGTTCTCTAGGCCTTGGAGGACTCAGCAGGCAGGATACAGCTTAGTTTGTCCACGCCTCCTTCTTTGGGGACACCATTTACACTGAGGAAATCACTGCTTTTGAAGCCAGTTAAGATCAGCTGCTGATGGAACAGATGTTGAAAGGACCAAGAATTTCCTGAATTAAAAATGGAGCAGTAAGTTGTACTAACGCCAACATTTTTAACAGATTTTAGCAATCCAGTTGGGCCAAAATTCAAGAATACTGCAAGGAGGAGCAGCGTCAGAAATCAAAATCAGAACTACTGTAAGAACACAAAGAAGTTTTGGCTGCCTTGCCTCTCTACGCTTGGAGCTCTGAACATTTACAGAGTGCAAGAAACACCCCAATAGATAAGATACTGTTATTCAAATTATTGCAATCTGAAGCACTCTCCCCTCTGCACTTGCTACCTGCCCCCAGCAATGTGCTGCAACTTGTCCTAAGGTACACATTTCTCGGCAAGACAACACAGAAGGACAATGGAATAAAAGAAGCTGCTCACCTACAACAAATATTTCCAGAAAAAGGTCATGCACAGATCACCATCAGCGGAAAAAACAGCAAAAAGAACAAGATACCCACCCTTTCTCAGAGAAAGCAGAAATGTTGAACCAATTCTCACCAAAAAAAAAAAAAAGCTGGAAAAAACTCCCCAGAGCAGGTCAGAAATTTAGGAGGGAAAAAGGGTAAACAAGGTAACAGAAATAACTTTCTGGTAACAGAAAGTCAGCCACAAACCATTGTCTGTAAGTGCCAAATCCGTACTCAAGTAAGACAAGTTCTATCCACTGAAAATGTTCCCATATTTCTTTGGGAGCTTGTTTCATACAGTACTCCACTATATTCAGTTCTGCTCTAAGCAGTAATACTGAAGTGTTCCATTCTGTAATGGCACAGTGGGGATTTTGGGGATGAGGTTTTTTTTGTTTGTTTTGTGGGTTTTGGGGGCAGAGGGGAGGTTGTGGCATTTTTTTTGAGGGGGGGAGGTTTGGTTTTTTTTTAATTAAGAGCACAGCTCTTCAGCTTAGAAATGCCTGTCTAGCATAACAGAGTACATAGAGCCTGAGGCCTAAACCAGATTGCTGCCTTCTGCATTCAGCCTATTCTTGGTAATATTTGTAGGTAGAAAGAAAAAATAAACAAAACAAAAAAAACCCACCAACACACAACAAAACCCACCACCAAATAAGATTCTTTGAAAACTTACCTTCTCCTTCAGTTGATTCACTTCAGCTATTGTTACTGCATGTTTTAATTGTAGCTGAACCAAACAAAAACATTGTATGAGCACACACAAAATGACACTTGAAATGCTAATTTTAAGCATTTGTCCATGATTCCCCTCTTCCTCAAACCATTTTCATAGTAGCAAGAAGTCAACTTAATTATTTGTCAATCACAGGAGAACTGATCATGAGCTTTTATTAAAAGAAAGAGTTGAACTCAAATTAAAACCAAAAAAGTTCCATGGTATTCCATTTGCTACAAAAATCAATACATGACCGCCTATAGTTAAAAATCCCACATTGTTGTCTATACATTAAGTGAGGAGGTTAAAATAATGTTTCCATGTGCCAGGAGAATGAAAAGGCAGCAATGCACTTATGATGGCAACTGGTACACAGAATCAAGTAAAAATGTAACAGTACTAAATATTTTTACTTATCAGCACCTACAAATAAACATGCTAGCTTTGTTTTAAAATTAAGCCTTGTACCTCACACCACAAATCTTCACAGGATTATTAGAAATGGATAAAGCCTACACTTAAGCCAAACGTAAAGATTATCGTTAACACATCTTAAGAAAACAAAACATACATGGGTGCAAAAGCACATTTTTTTGACAATTGTTAGTTACTTCTTATATCTCATTTTCCATCTGTAACCCTGGGGGTATTATTTTTTTTTTGGCAAGGCATAATGCACCAAACACATTAAAACAAATGAATCCATGACTATCCTTTATTTAGGTTATGGTAATAACAGCATAGTAATGATTCCAGCTGAGAATTTAATTGTATCCCAAGTAAATACAGTGATGACAAAACAATGCTGTAGCCTGCTGCTATGCTTCCTAACCTAGAAAAACTGTAAATGTCCTCTAGTGATCAATAGCCTGAAATTTCAACTTCCTCAACGTCACCAGTGTTATCAAGAGAGCAAACTTAAGGTGGTCTGCAAAATACTGATCCTTTACAAAACAAGCTGATGCATGCACAATGGCACCTGACAAAACAGTTTCTTTGCAGTATATTTTTCTCCTCCAGAGGGAAAATGACAGGGACTTAAATCTACCAAAGAAGCCCAGACCCCTAAATGCCAAAGACCACACCACTTAAATCCCCAGCTAAATTCCACAGACCTGAATAAAGCAAATATGCTCCTTTGTAAAAACCTTGGGAAAAGGGAACCCAATTTCCCAATTATGTTAAGTTGGGATTCAGTCTGGAATGCCCTACTGGGTTTACAAATTCATTACTTCCTAAAAAATACACCATTAAAAAAAACCCAGAAGGGATCACCTGAAAAAACCCTCCAAGCCAAAAACATGCTTGTCTATGGAATCAAGTGCTTTTATGTACACAGAGATTTTCCAGAAGACCTCAGGGACTAGAGCAAGAGGTTAAATGTGTATTTCTTCCTGAAGAACATCTAACCGCAACATTCGAGACCATTCAGAATGGGCATACTTGTCCCCCCCATGCTCCCCCGCTACAGCTAAAGCCATTCTACTATGCAGCAAATAAGAGCTAAGTCCAATGAGCCAAAGAAGAACCAAGAGAAGCATCATATCTATTCAGTGCAATGTTCAGACATCACAATAAGAAGGGAGGTTGTGTTGGGTTCTAACGCCTGTTTCCAAGGGCTTATTTATTTATTTATTTTATTTAAAGCAAAGGACCATTTAATATAAGTAGGTATAGGAAAGCTAGGATCAGAAAATCAGAAGACCTACATTTCAAGGGACGTTTACCGGAGAGATTTATTGGCAACACTGGGAAAACAAATGCAAAACTACAATAAGGGGGACACAAAGGAGGTTATATTCAAATCTTACAAGGTTCAGGTACCCCCCGGTGCATCACAAAGAAATATTTAAGAAGCTGCTGCCACACCTCTTTAAATTTAAGAAGAGACTGTGCTGAATCCATGTCCAGTGGTAAACCGATATCTTCGTTTTCAGGAAGATCAAAAACTTCTACAGATTTTCCATGTAAATGTGACTCATATGTATCGTCATCATCATCATAGTCATCATCCTGACAAAAACGGGAAAATCATGACATTCTGTAACACACACACTTTGCATCATGGTAGAAGCAATAATAAAAGCACACAATCAAGGTATCCAAACAGTTGCAAAACTTTTCTCAACTAGCTACTATGCCATTCTCATTTCTTATACCTATGGTAAGTTTTAAAGATGACTTGCAAACAGCTTCATCAAAGTTCCACAAAAGAGAGCTAAGTAAGCCATGCACAAAACAATCAGGCACAGCTGATATGTGAAAATATCTTTTGGATTATTGGTAAGTTGGAAGTATAGCAAGTAGTGCTAATCACGTGCCTTGATAATAGTAATGTATGAAGTTTGTATCTTCTGTTTTTAACAAGTTGCCTGTTTTATCCTTTTTTTTCTTCAAATTGAAGCAAAAACATTTACTCCATTTGCAGAAATTATTGCATGCCGTGGTAATCATGTACTTTTAAAAATATGTAAATGTCTATGATGCTTTACCTGCTCTGTATCATCATAGTGCTGCTCATACAGACATCTCTCTTGCTCTAAGGTCTCACTAATGAGACGGGCTACTTCACTCTGAGTCCCTGGCTTCTCTCTCCCGATCAGAAACCTACAGAAGAAAAACAAATTACCTTGAAGCAAAAAGCTTAAGATGTGCTCAAGAAATTAGTTTGCCATACTGCTGCCTTCAACAACGTCTTCGTAAAACTTTCAGATTATGGTTTTGTATTCTCCATTAATGAAGAAAGACAAAAAAAAAAAAAGTAGTATTTCATAGAAAACATACGTACCTCACTGTGCCTTTGGTGTTTTTTAATACAGTGGCTGCAAAGAACTGAGTAACTCCCACTAGACTTATGCCATCAACCTCAACAATCTGATCATTTACTTGAATTCTGCAAAATAAATAAATGCTTAGCTATCACTTCCACAAAAATATGTTCGCTTGACAGATTTTTGACATGACAAGTATCACTTAAAACTCACTAGTATTTATAATGAGAAATTCTGAGTCCCAAGAAATTCATTGCTTAAAAACAATCTCCTGATCCTCAATTACTATGCTGATCACCAATTAAAATCTGCACGGTAGTTGCCTTGATATCTTTTATACTATTTACAGAGTGATTGGTGTCCTGGGGTGTCAACATGATTTTGTGGCGCTTTTACACTGAGACACGTTCTAAGCTTTTCCCATATATACTGTAAGCAGATCTATGCTTATTTTTCAAAAAGTGTCTTGTATTAAATAAACCCCCTGTTTTTTAAAAAATTAACATCACAGGAACGTATTTATTCACCCGCATTCAGCTTTTGTACTTTTATTCACAGTATTTTGCATATCCAATGAAAATGACTGGGCTCAGTTAGAAATTTGTAAAAAGCATGATCAATTCAATGAAAAACTCACCGTCCATCTCTCTGAGCAGCTCCACCATCTGTTATTGTTTTTACAAAAATACCTAGTTTTTCCAATCCCTGATCTGCACCAACTCCCATTCCAATAATACTGATGCCCAGACCACTGTCACCTAAGGGATTAAAAAAATCTAACATTAGCCACATAACACAAGATGTAACACTTAGCAGTACTGAGCTGTTTCAAAAGGTTCCAAGTCTTTCACACAAAAGATATGAAAATTCACTTAAAAAAAAAAAAAAAGAAACCAACATATTTTCTATCTCAGTACTGCTTAAAGCCTTTTTGTTCTGTAGTTATGACTGCCTGTTAGATTCAAAGCTTCATAGTATCTGAAAGAGATAGCAAGATTTATGAATTGCATGTATTTTGGTGCAGACCTGTCACTCAGTAATGTAGCCTTCCTAACTTCAATTAGGTATGACAATTCGCACTTAGTAGAGGCCTGTCCAGTTAACATTCACTAAATTCAACAGAACTAGCTATAAATGAAAGCCTGAACACACACACACACACACACACACACAAATTCAAGGAAAATAAAAGTTTAAAATTGTTTTATCTTTTGTGCGCATAGTATCTCTTGCAAATGTTCAAGGTTTGATTTGCACCTTTTTCAATTTCCACAGGAAACACTTCCATTTTTTCCACCCTTTTCTCAAGTTCATACTCAGCTGAGGCTGCCACAGGGTCAACTTCTTCATTACGTCTATCATAGTCTTCATTTGAGTAAGTACTGAAAACCTAAGAAAGGTAAGAGAAAACTTTTTTTAGTGCTTTCCCACCCCCTTCCAAACATGACAACACTGAAAGAAAATCAGTAAGGAAATTAAAGTGGCATTTTCTAAACAACCATCAATTTAATAAATAATGCTGCTGTAAGACAGTTTCTAACTTGCACAGAAGTAATATTTTAGAAGTTTAAAAACAATTCCTTAATCACTTTTTGTGTTGTAAATGCACCAAATAGTTAAAAGAATTGTCAAGGAATCAGTCATCTCCTCTTTGATATTGTGTGACTTTTTGGGTTTTTTTTAGGACTACATTTCCCCAAATCCTTCTTCCTCTCTTCTTCCCTCCCCCCACACCATCTGCCAATTGCAGTGCTTCAAACAGATGTAGTTTTCTGATTTTGCAAGGGAATCATGCAGTTTCCCAGGAAAAGGAAATGCCTGGTTACATACATTACTATTTTTAGTAATCACTCCAGCTGAATTTCTGAATTGTTAGAAATAAAAGATAAACAAACAATACGAATTAAGACAGAAATCTAGAAAGCAATAATGAGCTAAGTGTAACAGGGTTAATTTTATGCATCATCATGCTCATTGATTGTATTTAAATTCATAAGTTAGAAAAAAAAGAAAAAATACACCACCACCCTGTTATCTGAAAAACAAGGTTTATATGCTTAATTTTTTGTAGGCACTGAGTGTTTTACTCAATGTCACTCTAAGACAAAAAACAGTTAAGGACTGCAGCCGCAGCAGCCATCTCGCTAATCAAGAACATGCAGTGCTGACACAAAGTTAATTTACACCAGCCTACTAAGTTTTTGCAACTTTTGCATTTTCCCCACTAAGACTACCTAGACATGTAACTGCGATCACATAAATAAGACAGAATTAACTACAATTAGCTGTAATTAACATTTTCCCAGTAAATTTACATCCACTAGTATTTGGTGTTAGCTCTGCATGGCAGTAGCCTCAGACACAGGAAAATGGTTATTGAAACAGATTACCAAAAAGCAACTAATATAACTCAGTATTTCCCACAGGGAGCTTACTGCTTCTCCTCCAGGCTACAGCTGGAGGACAGTTTCACAAACTCTTCACCAAATCCTGCAAAACAGCTGCTCCAGAAACATGGCATGGACATATAGCAGTCGAGTAAGTAAGCGAGATTAGATCCACCTGGCTGAAAGGGAAGGAAGAAACCCACTCTCGGAAGTCTTATGTTGCCCCCAATAAAAGAATCTTCCTGAAAAGTTGTTCTTCCTAAGTCTTGCATAAAGGTAAACAAATTAATAAACTCCTTTGGGCTGCCATACAGACAGCAGTGGGCAACAACTGGACACAGGAGGACAACAAGGGTTGCACTTAACAGTACCTTCCATAAACTTTACAGAAAAATCTGCAAAATAGACAAAGAAAACCATCCAAATGGTCTCAAGTATTCTTACTCTTATCACTATCAGAAAAAAGGTGGCCAAGTTCTCTAAATTAATCTCCCTCCCCACCCCCTCAAATCAGTAAACAGGATATGAAGCAGAAGCATTTCATGAAGCACTGTTCTCCCTTTGGAACAAGACCAGTCTAGTTTGGTTCCTTTCCATCCCAATACAACAATCAATCTCTCTAAAAACATAGTCAAGTTATAATAAGATAAATTATAAACTAATAATAAAAAGGATGTTAAGGAGTGGACAAATGGTAACTTGTTAATAAGAACATTTGAGTTCTTGAGAACAAATCAAATACTGCGGCATGGAAAAAAAAAAAATCAAGTTTGCTTACCTGTAAGTGTACATACGACCTAGTATTAATAATATGAGTAAAATGTTAAGATCACTAACTACCAAATGGCCGAATGAGCAAAATGTGGATAATGGTAGCAGTTCATTTTGGAGACACTGTATTTTCTTGATTCTAACTCATAAAGCAGAAGAGGATGTAAGTAGTCACTATCTACTGAAGAATTACATTAGCAAAGGGATGACCAGTTCCTTACACAACCATTTATAAAGTGCTGGAAATTTGGGGGAAGCAAAGTTCCACCATCATAACAGCATTACATATGCTGCAAATCTTAGGCTGCCAGCACTAAAATATGTCTGCAATTACTAAAAATTATTAAATATTTTTCCAGCTTGAAAGTAACAGCATTGTACTTGAGGGTCTCATGGAATTTGCCTATTTTGACACAAAACCGATCATAGGAATTGATCATCTGCTGCGAGTGGATCACAGATTTTGAAATTAGTGGTGGCTTAGATTCCAGCAATATTTATAATTGTTATTCATAAAATATTAGCACAAACATATCTATGCAAATGAAGACTACTAATATTTATTCACAACAGCTTTTTAAGAAAAACCTATCTGAAATCAATTCTGACTAATCTACTTAAGAGAAAGAATTCATACTTTTCTCTTAAAGTGACAGATGGCAAGTGTGTGAGAATGTTTAGGCAATATTCTAAAAACTATAACCTCACAATTAAGACAAGACAGACCCATTTCAAAATGGTAATAACAACCACACCCCCCCCGCCCCCCAACATCAGAAAAATCATTTTAAGGAAAAACATGAATTTACAAAGAATAGAGGAAAAGCAAAACTGATATATAACCAGAAGCCAAACACTGTAATAACAAAAAGAAAAGCAAGAGCACAGGAAGAAAACTGTGGCCAAAGAGTCAAGGGCAAAAGACAGAAATTTTTATTGTGTACGTGTGGAATCATAACATGCTATTCATCTTTCATGAGATGGAAACAGTAAAATTGTTGATATTAATACAGAAAACACAGAACTGCTCAGCAAGTTCTTGCCAAGTAACAAAAGTTAAACACAGTTAAAATGTGGATAATAAATAATAAGTTACATAGTTTAGAACACTGATGAGAAAGCTAAACACAGTTCATCCCTGTGCAACGTCTGGCAGGGTTTAGTCACTGAATCAAATGCATTAGGGACAAAAGAAATTCTAATCTTACTATTTAGAAGCCACTGCTAGCCACAGATTGTAAAATTATTAGTGTGCAAGTGATATTTTTAAAAGATATGCTTCAGCAAACACAAGTTATTGCCTCAACATAGGAGAAACCAGATGAATTTTACTGTGAAAACCATGTGAACTTTACAAGCCTTTTACCACAGCTTGTTATATATCCAGAAGGTTAACCTAACATTGATAACTTCTGGATCCCATCAAGCTAACAAATGATGAAAAACCCTGCTACCTGAAAAAAGAATTTCTTTTTACACTCAAGACCTCTTTTCTTCAAAATGAATAAAAATAATTTGAATCTAAAAAAAGTTCTGGCAGAGGGCTGAACTTTTAAGGATTATTTTAATTAAATTATTAAGATACATAATTGGACTTCTTCAAATATATACTTAGACCTTGTACAGTAAATACATTTATTTGGAGACAGAACAAACTGCATTCCTCAAACCAGGAAAATGAGTCACTTTTTGAATGCAGAACTCAGTTCGCTTCCTTCTATGAAAATGCTAATATCAACATCATCAAGATCAGCAGTCAAAAAAACCTAATGCAGCCTACTGTCTAAAAGATCCTACTGTTCAGTTCCTGTTACCATACAGAATTAAAAACCTCCATTATATCCTCTTAGTGCTCTCACAGAAAACAGCATTATCACAGGAAAAAAATGACCTCACTTAATTTAAACTCTTAGCAGCACATGAAAAGCTCTGCTTAAGAACTATGTTAGTTTTAGCAGAACGTTTATTTTGTTAGAGGGTAAACACTGATTTACCACGTGTTTGCACAAAACTGCTACAGAGTCATAAAACACAGTCCAAAGACCTTCACTCCCATATTCATTTCCAGTAGATATTTGTGCCTGATCAAACGCAGAACACTACAAAAGTAATTAAACAGTAAGATTAAGAAAGCAGTAACTGTCCAGAAGGGCTCCCAAATAATTGGAGCAGAAGCACTATCAACATCACTTTAAAATTCTCATGTAATACGGCAGTATTTGCTGGAAAGCCTCACAACACCTGCACGGGCAATTAAAGTACCACTTAACAGCTGAGAGAGGCACTGAAGTGTTACTGACACCCCTGCCTGGACACCCCACCTAGCAATGGCTACACCAGCTGGTTCACCTTTCTTCTGAAACACAATTCTTACTTTGAACGTGAGAGTTTACAGGCATTTAATAAAGCCAAACATTCAAAACACAAGTCAGGGCTACGGGAAAATTATCTAGTAGTGAATAGTTTCAGCTTTTCAAACTGATCACCTTTGCAATGCCCAGCAAAATGTGAAGTGCCCAGGCAAACATGAATAATCATTTGAAAGAGCAGCACTGAAGTAGGGCTGAAGTATCACATACACTTTACTCTTAAAATCTCTTCAGGTAAAGTAGACATCTTGTTGCCGCTACCCACTCTTCCACTCTGTCTGAAAGCTACACGGTTCGTATTTTATTACCACTACTTGTTATATTTTAAGTGAAAAAGTGACTATACCTGATTTAAGTCAATTCATGCTATCGAATCCTTTAATCAGCAAACAGAAATAGCTTGCTTACCTTTTTTTTTTAACCACACCTTCACTCTTCTTCAAAAAGTATTCAGAATGGTTGGTAACTGTTAAACAGGTTAATATTACAAGCCATTACACTCAATGTAGCATTTTCTGTTACCAAACAGGCGGACAGGCAGGCTGTGCACTTTTGCACTTGATCCTGTAGCTCTGCATGACTTAATCAAAAACCCCAACCAAGTCAGTTTACATAAAGGCGCAAGTGCAACCTTGCTTCAGATCTACAGTACAGACAATTTCATACAGGTAATTTCATCATAAATAAACCAGTTATTTTACCAGTCTCGCTATTCTCTACTTAATTCTCAATAAAACCAGTAAAATTTATTCTCTGGTTCTGTATTTCACTGCAGTAGCAAAGGCACTGGAGCTAGGTAGAGAGCAAGAAAGACAACACGGTGTATGTTTCAGTCAGGTTATGCTACCTGCTCCACAAGGAGAAACACTCTTTCAGGTATTTCATTTTTAAATCCCAGTGAAAGAAATACTGAAGACAGAGAAAAGCACCCATTCAGATTCGGTGCACCAATTCTATTTCATTTCAAACATTCAGAGCAGAAGTTGAGAGACAATCCACGTTCTCCCTCCGTGGAAGTGGAGCTCCGCTGTGACGTGGCTGTACTCCACCACTATCTCAGGTGAGATGACATTGCTCTCTGACTGACAAAGAGACTGAAAGACTCCAAATAAATAGGATATGACCAGAAGAGGCAAAAACTACTGCCAGTATCACATAAGGGGGGGGGGGGCACCTCCAAAAAAATCTATGATACGGAAGGACTTTGTATGTAAAGAAAGTGAATAAATTACA
>JAVKLA010000001.1:30554944-30577784 GCA_034782735.1 Sagittarius serpentarius | reverse complement strand
GCAGCGCCCGGCCCTTCCTGCCGCCCGGGCGAGGATGGGCCCGGGCCGGACCCCGCTGCACGCACCGCGGCTCGGCGGGCCGGAGGGGCCCGGGCGCCCCCGCGCTGCCCGGAGCGGAGACGGAGCGGGACGGGGGGGCGGGGGGGGGAGCCGCACGTTTCGGCCCCAAGTTGGGGCTTCCCTGTAGCGGCGCGTCGGCGCCGCGGGGCCTGCGGGGCGCGCAGCGGAGCTGCCCCGGCACCTCGCCCCAAACTTTCCGAGCCAGCCTACCTGGGGGCGGGGGTCCCGCCGGCTCCTTCCCCTCAGCGCTCCCGGCCGCCCAGCGGCCGCACACCCCACGCCATCATTATCCGCCGCCAGCCGCCCGCCCGCCCTTCCTTCCTTCCTTCCTTCCTTCCCTCCCTCCCTCCTTCCCTCCCACCCCCCCGCCACCGCCGCCCCGCGCTCCTCACTCCACCTTCCTCCCGCCCCTGCGGCGGCGCTCCAAACCGCCGCCCGCCCCGCTCTCTCGCTGGCTCTCACGCTGCCCAGCGCCCTCCTCCGCGCTGTGTCTCGGGCCCGCCCGCGCGCGCTCCCCCGCTCGCACACAAAGAGAGGGAGCGGCCGGCGCGCCCTTGTTCCTCCCAGCGTGAGGGAAGAGAGGGGCCGGCGGGCGCGCCTGGCTTGAGGGACGCGCCTCCCGCGCCGGGATATACCACGCCATGGCGGGATACGGGTTTCGGGTGATACCATGTCGGGGAGGCGAGCAGGCACGGGGCTGCCCGCTCCCCGCTGGCGGCCGTGAGGGCGGGGCGGGGCAGGGCAGGGCGGCGCCGGTGCGTGCGGGTCGGTCACCGGCCCTGCCGCCGGCGGAACGGCCGCGGCTGCGAGTGGGGACGGCGGCGGGCGCTGAGGGAGCGACACGGGGCCCTGAAGACACGCGGGCGCCGAGCTGCCGGCGGCGGGGAGCTGCGCGCTGTTTTCAGAGCCCGGGCGGCCAGCGCGGCGCGGGTAGCGGCAAGCCCCGGCTTCACCGCAGAGCAGCGTGGCTCCCGGGTGGAGGGAAAGTCGCGGCAGCTGCCACGACCGAGGCTCTGACAGCCGGAAGTAACACGAGTGCCAAACATTCCTGTTCCCCCCCCCTCCCCCCCTTTTAAAAATCACGTTGTCCCGAACAGGTAAGTATGAAGGCCGAGCGCAGGTACACAGCCGAGGCAGCTCCCGGCACCCCCCCCCCGCCCCCGGAGCGGGGCTGCCCGGGGCGCCCCCTCCCTCGGGCAGGCAGAGGCGCAGGGCGGTGTCCCACGCCCCGCGAGCAGGGGCCGTGGGTACTTCCACGCCTGTGCGCGGGACGATGGGGCGAGCGCTGCCGTGTTCCCTCGCCCGCTCCCCGGGCTGGAAGTCACGGCGGCTCCCTAAGACGGGGGAAATGATGCCCGTCACCGGCTGCCTTAGGCAGTAGTAACCGCAGTTTCGCAAGCGGTGTTGCGTATGTCCAGTTCGCTCGTTTGCTAGTCTAAATAAAAGCACCGGCTTCAACCTATTTATCGGTTAAAGACAGAATTCGGACGACTGTCTGGTTTCTAGCGCAGCTGCTTCCACAGAGCACGTACAAAAATCTCAGAAAATAATTAGGAGAGCGCTGAAGAGCACTGGTAGTTGCCAATTATTTGGCAACTGTTGTTACCAAATTGTGTTGCAATTATTTAGAAGTCTAAATACTCAACTCTGAAAAGAATTGTTTCACTAGTTTATTCCTCAAATCAATGGTGGAATTTATGCATTCTCCCAGACATCCCAGTTGACTTTGGCTTAACTGGGAATCACAATGCCTGGAATATTTCACAGCTTCATTCAAAATCTATGATACAGTTTCATATTAGCCTTAATTGTGATTTTGCAATAAAAAGAAAATCTTCTTATTGATAATTTTTTCTAACACTTGGTTTTTCTTATACAAAGCAGGGACAAAATTGTTAAGACTTTCTTCTGTGTTTTCGAACATCACAGGCACAATGGCATTTCACCAAGACCTGCCACTAGCAGTCTTAGATATACTTGGAAACACCATTTTGAATAAAATTTTAATACAGATAGTTTCACTGTAAGAGCAACAAACATTTCTTATTTTAAGAATACAGAGGTCTTACCTAGAGCAAGTAGTGGTGATCTTTCTGCTACGAGCTCCTGAGATAGTCCTTCATATAGAGTTTGTAGGTTGGGTTGAAATTGCAGGACTTACTTAACCACTGTCTTTCAATAAATAGGGCTGCAAGAGAATACCAAGGAAATTCCTCTTTCACAAACCAAAGGTAAATACAAGGTTGCTCAGCAGTTTGAACACCATGGGCAGAGAGCGTCCTGCATGCTACTTGGGGACCCTGGCAGTACATAGGAGACAGCTGAAAGAGAACAAAGGCAGAGCTCAGGAATGACATAATAACAAAGCCCAAAGCAGCTCTAAAGCGTGCCCAGGGAAGTCAGAGGCCTTTGCGCTGGGTGCTGGCTAAAAGCGGCTGGAGCAGGAAGATACTCTTGTGTTTTGAATTCTCCCATGCTTGAGAAAGCAGGAATTGTAATTACAGATCCTGAAAACAGATTTAATTGCATCTTATTAAGGATGTCCTTAATAAGGACTCTTATTTCCTTACAATTTCTATCCTAACTAGGAAAACATACAGGTTATTTTGGCTAGCCGTGCCACTTAGGAAGGACAATATTTATCAGGGTCGATTGGTTTCTAGTGAGGAAAGCCTCTGAATTGCATTCTAGGTGAACTGATGTGAAAGAAATAATAGAATCGTTTATAGAAACAATGATTTAAAGGATCAGAAGAATTCAAAATACAGACCTCTGGAATTTGAGCAAGAAGTCTGGGAAGGTGACGTAGTTTATCATTTCATCACAGCGATTAACTGCAGTAAAGCCTGGGAAGAGTATCTTACACATTCAGTCTGTGGTGGTTTCCTTGAAAGATGGTGAAACAACGGTGAGTAAGCAAATGGTTTGCACCGAGGAAAAAGCATCTACATTTTGTAATCTAAGCTTATTAAAAAAATAGGAGTTTCAAGGGGGACCTTGGCAGCTTAAAACCTTCTTGGGGAAAAAGGGAATCAGTGTTGCAGTATATGAAGTCGAATCAAATGAAGACAGACAAAGAGAAAAGAGATTCCAAGAAATAAAATGAAATTGGGGGCACTTCTGCAAACCCAGTTGTCCAAACTGCCACTGAGGTACAGTGTTTATTGCAGTATTCACTCTGATTACAGAGGCATATATGCACAAAAGGAATCCGTTTCAGTGGTCATCACAGGGTGATTAAGCATCTTCTGAATGGAACAGCATTCCTGTGACTACTCTTGTCTTGGCTTAACTGTTTCAAAATCCCTCCACTATTGCACACACATGCCTGTGCTTATGGTGTGGGGGCAATGTTGGCAGTGGAACAACAGACATTCCCTATGAGTACATCAAAAGAGTGTCTAAAACAGAACTGAGCAAGGGAAAAGACTCTCAGGAGGTCTGGATGAGAGTGATATCCTGTTATTGGTGAGAAATTATCCCCTAAGAAAGATCCAATAAATATGTAAATAGATGAGCTTAGATAAACTGTCATTCCTTAAATGGTTTGTATGCTTTCAGCTTGTAAGGACAGCCATCCTTTTAGACTTCAGTTGAATGATTAACATAGCCAAAATGGGACATGTATTTAGTGGTCTGGGTTAATATTTATTGATACTGGTGGATTCAATTGCTGCTGTTCATTCAAGATGAGCATGAGAAACCATTAAGTACATGTTCTACGCCAAACAAGTTTGCAACTGGTATCATTACCCCATTAACATACTTTAATCAACTCACGAATATTTTGGTCTTAAGTCTTTTTAGAAACTAAAAAACTTGAACAAGCAAATGCTTGGGCTGGGGGCTGGATGGTAAAGCTCCGTCTCTCTCCATTGCTGCTCTGCTGATCCCTACAGCTGAGTGGGCAAGAGCACAGACGAGAAGGAGTAAGTGCCTCCCAGGGCAAAGAGACCTGTCCTGGTTTCAGCTGGGACAGAGTTAATTGTCTTCCCAGTAGCAGGTACAGCGCTGCGTTTTGGGTTAGTATGAGAAGAATGTTGATAACACCCTGATGTTTTCAGTTGTTGCTAAGTCGTGTTGAGATTAAAAGTCAAGGACTTTTCTGTTTCTCATGCGCAGCCAGCAAGAAGGCTGGAGGGGCACAGGAAAGGTGGGAGGGGAGACAGCCAGGACAGCTGACCCAAACTGGCCAAAGGGGTATTCCATACCATGGGTCATGCCCAGCTTGGTGGGGGGAAGGAGCGCGGCTCAGGCATCGGTCGGCGAGTGGTGAGCAGTTGCACTGTGCATCACTTGTCTTGTGTATTCCAATCCCTTTTTTATTATTATTGTCACTTTATTGTTGTTATTACTGTCATTGCTAGTTTCTTCCTTTCTGTTCTATTAAACTCTTCTTATCTCAAACCACAAGCTTTACCTTCCCCCCTGCAATTCTCTCCCCCATCCCACTGGGTGGGGGGGAAGTGAGTGAGCAGCTGCATGGTGCTGAGTTGCTGGCTGGGGTTAAACCACAACAAGAGCTCAACAGCTGGTGTAACAAACAGTTCAACGTGGTTAAAGCCGGTGATCAGCTGAGCTGACAAAGCCTGCGTCAGACATGTCTCCAGCATTCACTGCAAAACTTAATTTTCTGAACTTTTATTCTTTAAAAGTTATCATCTGCTTTATCCGCATTTTAGTTTTATCATGTGATTTGAAATGCAGCCTCGCCAAATTTGTATTTGATCTGTTTAATGTGGGTTACATCAGCAGTTTTAAGTAGAACAAGTCAGTGGGGTTTTTTATACTTTTGCAAAAAATCAGGAATAGAAGGAATAATTAAGCATTCGGAGTTCTGCTTTTTCTGTAGATTTTTAAAGTTGTATTTTAAGAAAATATTTTTTCTATCATTTAGGAGTAATTAAAATATTCTGGAAGTATTTCAGTCATACTCGGTATAATTCAAACAGCAATTTTGAATTTGAAATAGGGCACCGTCTGTAAGTTTGGTGGGCAATTTTGTGATGTCTATCATTAGAATTAAGAAAGCAATCTGGAATTTTAGAAGACCGTACTTATGTTAAATACAAAACTTAAATGATAAAGTAGCATTTTAAACTTATTACTTTGTAGCACTTCTTCACAAAAATAAAACAGAACTAACATCGAAAATGGTATTTAATGGTCAATAGTATTTCATCAGTGAAGGAGAAGTAAAAAGTTTCAGAGCAGATGAGGAGGCAAGTCATTTGGTAAAGGCAGTGCAGCAATGGCTGCAGACAGATATGGAACAAAAGTCTGCAAAAAAAAAGCTCAGGGCCTAAATACGGTCAAATCCGTGAAGGACATTTCCAAGGCTTAAGGGCTGGACCACAGGCTGCCATACAGTACCACGTGAAATAAGGATGTAAAGATATCCTAGAAGAAAGTGACAAACAAAAACCAGACCACCACTAGTGCAGGAGTTACAGTATGTAATGGTAAACTAGGGCAGATTTTGGAATGGGATTCCCCTAACTGCTTGTATTTTGTGTAGAACGTTACAGTTGCACAGCAGGACCCTAAAGACTACAAGTGCTGTGGGTGAAGAAATGCTTTAAAGACAGGAGCTAATTAAATTTGCCTCAGTTCTGTTCAAATTGTGCTGGATAATATGGCAATTACTCTGCTGCATGCCAGCATCACCAGAGAAAGCCTGAGACAGCATTGTGTCTGTCTTTGCCATTGCATATGATGATACATATGTTCAAAATTTATTTTCATTTCTAAAATTGGAGCCACAGTGTTTTGGGTAAGTTAGTGCCTGCTCCAGGTTTTGTTTCTCTTTCCTCAAACTGCTCCCCACCACTTTCAAGAAGGAGTTGGTAAAAATACAGTAGTTCTAGTGGAAATGGCTAACAGCAATGCCATAATCCTGCAGATTTATTTTTGGTTTCTCCTGCTATTGCCACATCTAAGCCTCCCCTATTCTTCCATTCCATGGTCAGCTGAGTCAAGTTATAAAGAAAAAGCCCTTTGAATAGAGCTATGCTTACTGGAGGATGATGTATTTTATAGGCCTAATATGAAATACATATCCTATAACTAACTTTGATCAAGAAAAAATTTACTATTAGTACAAACCTTAACAAGATTTATTTTTGTGCAAATAAGTAAAAAACCTATACGGTTGCAAGCAAACTTTAGTTAGAAAACTATCATATTGAGCAGTGCTATTAACAAGGCATCAATACTCAAGACTCATGTCCTCAGCTTGCCTGGTTCTCTCTCATTGCAGTAATATTTATGCCACAGCAAACTTTATACATGGGACATGAAGTGGAATTTTAGAAACAGAAGCAGCTCCAGCAAAGGAGGGCTGCCCTCTCTCATTCCCGAACATGTCTGTCATGCAAAGCTCCAGTGAGGGGCCATTCTGGTGAATAACACACCAGTGTCTATCTTGCTGGATTAACTTTCATAAATCAGTATTTTCTTTGCTGCTTGTTCACTAAGAGATAGGTCCTTCAAGGATAGGGCTGTTTGCAGAGGGGTGAATTTAATTAATGACTAGTTCCATTACTTCCTTCTACTGCCCACCCAGGATGCTGTTCCCCAGAAATGCTGTGAGTTAATACCCTGACCATGTATTCTGGCCACAGAACCACAAATGTGAAATGAAGGTTAGTGGAACATCACTGAAACCTGCATTGAGCGCAGCTGGCCTGCCAGCACACGTTACTAATGGTCTTTGCGAACTAAGGAGGGTTCCTTACATTACAGCTCCAAGACATGTTGGAGATAAAATTAGAAGAATCTCTTACGTCTTGAGTCTCCAGAAACTCCTAAGCCTCAAGGTAAAATATTGGCAGTTGAATTTCAAAGTTGCATTCAAAGAAAGGAGTCTTTATTGCCAGGAGGGCTGAACAGAAGACACTTGAGACTTTCCTCACCTTACAAGCCGCATTCCTGAAGTGTCCAAACCATCAAAGCCACTTGCCACATTGGCAAATTCATGAAAGAAAAAGAACAGGGGAGGAAAGAAATGACCACGTTGTACAATTGTGTGAAATAGGGGTTCGAGACCATGCTGGGTTTCTCAAGCGCAATAAGCAGATGTTGGTGTGACAAGGAGGCAGGGGGCCTTAATAAGAGCATCCCTCTGAAAGCTGTTGGAAGACAAAAGTCTGTCACTGCATTTTTCAGCCTGATAACTGGAGTACTGTTGAGTCAGCTTTATAGAATTTGCAGGATTTTAGGAAATAAAGTTTGTGGCTATTGTTGATTTTTACTGCTTTCCAATGCAAGAAAGCTTATGCTGTTGTACTGTCTCTGTGTGCCTCTGAGTGTCTCCTGTTCTGCAAGGACTTTTGAAAACTCGCCAGCTGGTTCAACCAGATTTGACACAGGCCGAGAGTTTTCAACAATAATTATGTTCCTACCAGTTTTGTAAAATAGGCAGCTGGAGAGAGACAGGAGAAAGAAAGACCTTGCAAGATCAGTCAAGGGAAAGGTTACAGCAAGAGATCACCCCTTATAAGACACTAGAGAATCCTGCAGAAGCCACATAAGACTGAAACCTGATTAATTAGTTACAAGAAAAGCCTTATTTTGAAGTTGCATCTTTTTTAAAGCCAAAGTCAGTCAACTAAGAGACACACATTGGGAGGATAACTGGCTTCTTTAACTCTAGAGTCCACAGCACAATTTCTTACTCTGATGTGCTAGTTTCTGTCCGACCATGCAGTTTTATACAAAACCCAAAGTGTTTCTACACAATAAAAGTGCAATCCCTGATCTGAATTATAATCAGGAACACTATGAAAATCATGTGAAATAAATCCTGTCTACACACAACTATGATCACTTTTTAAAAAAATTAAATAACATTATACTGTGTTGTTTCACAGCATTATTTGAAACGCCCTCTGTTAAAATGTCTGTATCACAGTTATACCTATTTATGTATATGTAACACACTTAATGGATTTTTGAATTATGAGATAACCTTAAATCCTTTGAAATTAAGTCCTTATAAGGTATCTTAATTTTAATACTCAGATTCCCTAGTCTTTTTAAAAAACTATAGCTGTGTATAAGCAAAGAGACAAGTACACGGAGACTAGAGTTTAGATTACAATCTAAAGCTAAACCAATGCAGTTTAAAAGCAAACCAGAAGTATTCTAACTGCATATCTTTCATATTGAAGTAGTAGTTATGTTAGAAAAAGCAAAAAGGAGAAGCATGATCTTACATATAGGTGAGCCATTTCCTTCAATTATCAATAATTTCAAATAAATAAAGCAGTATTTCGAAATTCTGTCAGTCCAAGAATTGCTTGACATCATCTAGGTTTAGAATATATACATATATATAAAAATCAATGTTACAAAACCAGAAGAAAAACATGAAACAAATTGAGCTTCAAAAATTCAGTTACTTTTAAAATAGGAAAGTCTGAATGATAATTGTGTCAAAATAAAAACAAAAGGAGATAAGACAGGACATAGAATTCAGGTATAAGGTATAAATTACACAACAAAGAAAAAATAATTTTCATCTGATACCTATCAGGACAATTTCTGTGATGATTCCTTGCAATGTATTAGGAGATGTGCATTTTGCAAGCCTTATGTAGACAGAAAATAAGAATCAGTCCCCCACTACTGGACGTATCTGCAGTTATGTTGGAAATGTGAAGGAAAGGCATTAAAAAGGCATTTTATGCAAATACTAAATTCACATCAATATTTTCAGAGAAATAATAATTATTTTCCAAATCTATGACTCTGTAAAATAGCTTTAAGGGTAAAAATAAGTCAAATTTAGAGCTTATTTTGACATTTCCAAATCAAAACATTCAGGGTTTTTTTGACAATAAAGTTCTCATTTAAAGTATTCCAGAGGACAAAATAACTATAAAGTGAAATATTTAGGCTAAAGAAAATATTTTGCATTAACAGAAACTGATTTTATTTTTTTTTAGAAAAATAGAAAAAAATGCATTTTGCTTGAACTGAGTCTTTTTTTCCCCCTCATTTTTAATTTAGCTTTTGAATCCAATACATTGTCCAGATGTACCAAGAAATAGCAAACTTAATGACTGAAGTCTTTCCTACCATAAGCCTTAAAGCAAGTGGAAAGTAGAAACCTGAATTCCCCAAATCCAAGTAAACAAGTGATCTATCAGAAACAATCACCAAATTTCGTGCTGCTCTAAGATGACTGAAAATATAGTGCCTGGTGAACAAAAGGCATTAACTCCATCTGCACTGGCGAAAGACCTGCCAACTGCCTGTTCAAAAATCTCATCTAATTTAAAAATTGCTGTCAGACCTTTTGTCATGGTTTAACCCCAGCCAGCAGCTAAGCACCACACAGCCGCTCACTTATTTTCCCCTCCAACCAGTGGGATGGGGGAGAGAACTGGAAAAAAGGTAAAGCTCGTGGGTTGAAATAAGAACAGTTTAATAGAACAGAAAGGAGGAAACTAACTATGACACTAGTAACAACAATAAAGTGACAATAATAATAAAATGATTGGAATACACAAAACAAGTGATGCACAAGGCAATTGCTCACCACTTGCCCACCGGTGCTCAGTTAGTTCCCAAGCAGCAATCCCCCCTCAAGGCCAACTCCCCCAGTTTATATACTGGGCTTGAAGTCCCATGCTATGGAATACCCCTTTGGCCAGTTTGGCTCAGCTGTCCTGGCTGTGTCCCCTCCCACCTTTCCTGTGCCCCTCCACCCTTCTTGCTGGCTGGGCATGAGAAGCTGAAAAGTCCTTGACCGAGTCTAAACACGACTTAGCAACAACCGCAAACATCAGGGTGTTATCAACATTCTTCTCATACTAAACCCAAAACACAGCGCTGTACCTGCTACTAGGAAGACAATTAACTCTATCCCAGCTGAAACCAGGACACCTTTGCTTTCAAGTGTCACTTCTAGAATAGCTTTAAGAACATCATTAGCAACTGGTGGATTGTCAATGTTGCAGTGACTACTACTAAGGGATTCACTTTGACAGTATATTGATTCAATTAGACATATTGAAGATGCATATCAGTAACCTCTGGGAAGATAAAGTGTCCATTCCTTTTATTGGTAGGCTGAAGTTTCTAATTTCACAGGATTTGAAACCAGACAGGCTGATTTCCTAGGCATCACAGCTGGAGCTATTTCAGATTTTGGTTCCTAGGTTTTCTGACTGCAAAGCTGCCAGCTTGTTTTGCACTTCTTATTTTTGGAACAGGATGAGAGGTTGTTCACAGGGACTTTTCAATTTAGGAAATACCATTGAGAGGTAACTACTAAACTGAGGGATCCTCAACTAAATGTGCTTTAGAAACAAACTGTTAAAAATATCACTCCTATATCATTCTTAGTGTTACTCTTATATCAAAAGTCAATGGGGATGTACCCATCTAAGGGATAAAACATTTGTTCCTGTATCTTTATTTAAGCAGTAATGTAGTACTGCTACTGGCCATAAAGCAAGTCACTGCCTTCAAAAGATTCTGTTCCTGCATTTAGTACCTGCTTACACCGTGATCCTTAATATTTTCATGAACACTTTAAACAAGAAGAATGTCTTGGGGATTAACCTAAAGTGCACTGAAATAATTGAAAAACCATCTTCCCTCTGAAATTAATGTGCTTTTGATGAGGTTCACGAATAGAGTCCTTAACAACCACCCCACATACTCACTTGGTGTATCTTTGCCTCCAAGCCAGCACTGAGGAGGTGGTTTGCCATCACTGCGATATCATCTATAGCGCCGAGCTGGTGAGTCTGCAGTCTTCCACTGGCGCTCGGAGGGCAGGTCTCAAATGTCACAGCACGGGAAGCAAACCTGGGTGATTCTCAGGTATGGCTATGCTGAATCATAGGAAATAAAGAGAGCTTCACTTTCATTATAGACTTTCTCCACACTGAGGTTTAAACCTCTAATAGTAGAGTTACAGGCTGAGCCTGAAAAGTTGTACTTTAATATGGTCATAACAACTGCAGTTTAGGTTACAGAAAAGCTGATTACAGCAACTTGGTTTAAACATGAAAATGAAACCACAGAGCTGCTCACATGAATGTCTTATGGGTTGAGTAGAAGAGTACGGCAAAACATCACAAGACGTAACAGGAAGGACAGTAGAATCAACAGAGTATTTGCCTTGAGGCACAAGCTGTCTCTGATGTATTTATTGTACCTATAGCTCTAGGTGTATATTGACATACCAAATGCCAGAAAGCTGGAGGTTATAGCCTTGTGGTAAAGCGTGCCGGCAAAGTAAATTACGTTGTGTTTGTAATCACATCTTTCCAAAGACTGGTATCCTAATGAGACTTTGGATGTGTCTGTCTAAACCTATCAGCAAAAAGCAAGTCCTTGTATGCTGCTAATGTGTCCCATTTCCAGGTCACACAACAACCTGGTGTGCCTTTGGAAGGCCTGGTTTGGAAGCATGGATGCGTGCTGGATGATTTTGGCTGTGAACCTTTCCACCAAGTCATTCCCCAGTGCTCGGGCTGACATGCCAAACCACTGAGCATTTTTAAGCAGCTGCCCATTTCCTAATATCAGTAATAGTCAGAAAATATTTCTTGCTCCCTAGCTCCTAGGTTTCTTCCCAAAATTGCTTCTGAGATGCAGACTAGGCAACATTCAGCTCTGCAGTAATAAAACCTCAATAATTTGTCTACTCGTGCTTTAATTGTTTGAGAAATAGAAGTTTTGTCTTACCGTTATTTTTCAGCATTTATTTTCTGACTCAAAAGGCTCGCCAGTATAGCCTAAAGTTAAAATTTTCAATGAATAAAACTTATGCAGGGTAATTTCTGGGTTGTTTTACTCTCATTGATTTGATCTTCTTTCTCTGTTGTGAGAGCTTTGCACACAGGGGTCTAACTACCCAGATTTTCAGGAAAAATGCAAGAATCAATTCCATAAACATAGCAAAACCCTTGAAAACGATTAAAAAAATAGTATCATTCAAGCATGTATGAAATACACAAAAGGCATGTGATGTGGAAAAGAAGTTGAGTTGAAATAAATGACAATATGCCATGCTCTACTAATAAACTAAGTTGATTTACTTAACATTCAGTTCACATTAGACTTTACACAGCTCACAAGTTAAGTCTACTAGAACTAGACTGCAGATTTGGCCTCACCATGTAGTAGTGCTCCTCTGTGTGCCACAAAGACTTAGTTCACATCCCACAGACTAAGGCAGAACTATTTTGCTGGTTACACTTGGTGTAGACTGTTTCCTTCACACCCGTCTCAGGTGAAGTGAATGAGCATGGCTCTGCCAGCACTGGAGCCACACACACACTCGTAGATATTAGGGAGAAATTTGACCCTTCCTTTCTGTGGTATAGGGAAGTTTAGAAAAAGTACAGGATGGGAGTGCAAGAGTGAAGTATTCTCTTTAAACTTGTTTGATTGCTATCATAGTGAGATATAAAACCTTTATTAGATGTCACTCGGTGAGAGCTACATAGCTTGTTCATTGTTCTCCTTAGCTTATTCCTAGGTAATAAAAGCTTATAGTCATAAAAAGTTGGTATTGTACTGCATCACAAAGTTTCTTTTGTACTTTAATGCAGACTTACACAGCCTGCCTATGTAAAAAAAAAGAGGAATTCTTTGAGTCATCTCCTCTTTAAAATAAGATACTGTGACTCAAAGCTCCTTCAAATCAGTGCAAAAGTACTTAGTCACCTGTTTGTCGTGATGATGTTCATGTGAAAAAAACTGTAATCAATCACGGCCATGGCCTTTGCTACGTTTTGTGCACCTTGTAATGAGCCCCCACCCAACCTCACCTCTCTGTGGGTTGCTTCTCATGCTTCAAGCCCTGAGCTAGGCACCAAGACAAAAACAATCAGAAAACTTTTTTCTTTGTACTTCAAAATTAATTGAATTAGAGGCACAAAATAGGAATCTTTCAATTCAGAATGAGCTGAATTTTTTCATGATTAACTGTTAAGAAAAACTTTAATCATCAAAAGAAAAACAATTACCATCTTCCCATGGCAGTTATTTCTATCCATGGTTTTGCTACTTAGGGGAAAAAGAGTTTTGGAAAACATCCCTGCAAAGGAAAGCACTTAGTTACAGGCTAGATTTAAAGTCAATAGGTATATTTGGCTTGTCTTGGCTGCATTTATATACTATGGAACAGATTTATGGTTTGTGTAGATAGTAAGTCTGAAGATCTGTTTAACCCTCTGTTTTATCCAGCAGGTGCAGCCACCAAAGTGGCCTCATCACATCTCAATGAAAACTATCATTCTACAGAACATATTTAAATTTATTGTGTAAATTTATTATCTACCCCGTAGTTTCATTGTTTATCTTCACCAAAATCTGTATTTTATCCTGTTCTGGAGGCTTCTTTCTGTTATGCAGTCATTTCATTAGCCTGTCTAGACCACAATGTGAGGTCATCATCATACCATCTGCTAAACTTGTTTGGGTTAGTGTGTCTGCAACTTCAGCTTAAATGATATTAGAACATCCTCAAAAATAAGGGTAAGTCAGGTCAAGTCATACTTCCCAAGCATACTACAGGTAAAAGGTCTGCTACCACAGGTAATATAGCTAGTATTTTGTCATAGGTTTATTACAGAAGTATTTAGAAGCCATTTCAAGCTAATCTTGAAATATTTTCACCTGAATATCTGAATTCACTTAAAAATTAGCATATTTGAGTGGCGTGGAATTATTTAATTTATAGTACTGGTACAGATGTGGAAAAAATGCCTGTAATCTGAGGACAGACTTCAGAAGAAAAAGCTAGATTTTGATATTCTGATTGACATTGAGTAAGACCTTGCATGTACCAGCCCAGGATCCCAGTCAGATGATGGGGAAGGGAAGGCACCACTTAGAGCGTGCTGTAAAGGTGCCGGTGTGGCCCCTCCGTCTGTGGCTCCAGTGTTTCAGGTCATACAGATTCATCAAAGACAGAAGTGCAAACTTGTTTAGTTTGATGTTAACAGAAGCAAAACAAATATTGATAGATGATTTCTATTTTGACTTACCTTCCAATGAACTGCATTGCCATGCCAGTAACATGTTTACATACATGTGTTGCAGAAGAAGGTGAAGAAATACAGCGAGTGAGGGCTTCTTTATGACACCTTGGAGTCCAACAAGGCGATTAACACCTTATTCGACAGAGAAATAAAACAACATTTGAAGTAAAACATTATTTCTAAACTGTTCTGTCAATGCAGAATACTCTAATTCAAGAACAACAGTGTGATATCTGTGAATATTGCTCTCACTTAAAAGAACATCAGTAAGGAAACACTGGGCAATATTTAAACCAAAAAGATTTTTTGTATTGTTCATTGTGTTACATATTTTTTTAAATTAGATTTTTTTATAAATACTACATGGAGAAATAATGAGTGGCACTAGATACCGTATGTGTTGAATTTCTTATGAAGTTAATTTTTTTGAGGTGAACATTTTGCAATCATTGCTGCTAGTTGTATGATCTTATTGTTCCCAAGAAAACCTAGGGTTTATTTACTTTCATATTTTTGTTATACAACTGTGTTTAGTTTGACATCCTTCATATAAACCATAGTCTCATAAATAAAATAAAAGAAAAAAAAAAAGGAAAAGTTCTGTAAGTTTTTACCAGGATGTTGAACAAGCAGCCTCCAAGTTTATCTACAAAAAGGAAAATGCATTTTGGAAAGAAAACGGAAATATTGCTAGATGTCTGCACAGATATAAGTTAGGTCCTCAGGGTTTTTTTAACGTGTATTTTCTTAAATACTATAATTTTGTTGACAGTTGTGGTAGTCTGTCTTGTTAGGCAACTTCTGTTAAAGAAAAAAGTATTCTCAAACGGTCTTAAATGTACTTAGTACAATTCACGTCTGGCTTTTTAGAGGACAAGCTCAATTAAGCAACTGTTTCACACTTGCTGCAAAACACAGTACTCACTTAGGAGTTGGAGAGGGAGGTAAGAATGACCACAGCAACATGGCCTTTAATGATAATGGAGCTACCTGGGAATTCCTTGTCTTGGCAGGGATGAAGTGCTAGTGCCAGTAAAGGCAACCTGGCACGTCGCCTGTCTATCTGAAACACTTGTGTCAGGGCCGCACAAAACCAGTTTCCTTCAGTGCCCCGGGGGATGGAGGATAACAGTGCTGGGAGGGGACGTCTCTTCTGCATTGGGTCTCCTTAGTACGAAAAGCCACGCTGCTCAGTGCTGAACTTTCTCCACAAGGGTGTAGGTAGGCATATGATTTGGCCAGCTCAACATCTTTGTTATTTTCCCTGCCCTCTGTCTTACCCAACTTAGAAATAAATGGTTTCTACTCCTTTTAGAACAGATGATGTAAAGAGAAAGTTGCCATTTCAGCCAAAATGTTGCAGGACCAGATTATTTTCACGTGTTTTCTCCAGGGTGGGAATATACATTGACCTCTCCACCCTGTCCCTGAAACATTTTTTTCTTTATGCAAGTTTTCATTTGAATTGTGTAGAGAGATGTACATCAGCAGTTCTGTCCTTATTTAAAGAGCAGAAAATTCCCAGATTGTACTAAGTAATCTGTTCATTCCTTTTCTAACAAATCCTATTAGTTCACTTCAAAATACCTTCATCTTCTTAAACTACAGTAATGCCACTCTGTTCTGAGGACCGGTATGAACTGATACCATTTTTGGGAGGCTGTGATTTTCAACTGGCAGGAAATGAATGAAAAAAATGGGGAAAAAAAATTGATTTTGTGCCAGTGCTTGGGATATCAGTTCTGCCAATTGACTGTCATTCGCTACTAGCAGATGTGCTATAAAAGGAGATGAAATTCATTGTTAGCATGTTGCTTGGTGGCCAAAGCCAATTACAGGATGGAGAATTTAGCCTTTCTAATAAAAGAGTTTGCATATGGAAATTACATGTATTTCCATATAGTGATAAGTATTTTCAAAGTGCTTAAAGGAAGGCTTGACTAAACTCATTTTATGTTAGTAGGCATTAGCATAGCTCCTTATTTCATACACAGTACAGATTTTTTTTTTACTACTACATTTTAGTCTGATACTTCATTTCTCACTGGTCATATTCCTTATTCTTTATAAATGTTTTCAAAAATAGAATACATTTTGATACCTCACATTAAAAGTGTATAACAATCGCCAGGAAGAGAATTTTTTTTTTTTTTTCCACAGAACATGAGTTAAAAAACCAGACAGAAATGGGTTGTTAAGTTTGGTGAGGATACACTGAAGGGACACAAAAACTATTTTCAAGTATACAATAGTTTGCTAGTTTGAGGAAAGCAATACACTCTTTATTTGTTGCCCTTTTCTTTGTGGATATGGTAATGTGCTTAAAACAACGAGGGAGACTTAGACTACATGCTATGGAAAGGTTTCCAACAGATACAGACTGCGGAGCACAGAGTAGCCTGTCTAGGGAGACTGTGGCATCCTTACTGTTGGAAGTTTTTTAAGAACTTGTAATACAAGCCTCTCTTAAAGAGTGTTTTAGGCAGAACTGATCCTGTTTGGGACAGGGGATGTAATAAGTGACTTCTCTGGATCTCTCCGCTCTTAATTTCTATGAACCCTTCAAGTAGTCCCAATAGTTTCCCACTAAATTCGTACTGTAAATGGTTAACTGTAAACTTGGCATACAGTTGCAGCTACATTACAAGTAGTAATGGGCATTAGATTGACACTGTAGTAGTACTACCATTCTAAAAGTGTGCTATACCAAAATCACTAGGTGCTATTTGCATGGTATCTGCAGAACAAGTCTTTTGCTTTGCTTTATTTCTGTGCCATTAGCTGCCTCCCATGTCTCGGCCCTGTTTTCTGCACTAAAGAATGACAGAAGTGTATGCATCTTTTAGAGTAGCAAAGAAAATCTTGCCTCTGTCTTGAAATCTTCTGATCCCTTGTCCAAAAAGCTTAGCAGTAACAAGACAGCGTTATCAGTTCCCAGTCTTTTTACTGGTGTTGACATCATGAAAGATTCAAATTATATTGCCCACACCACATTGCAGATCAGGTCCTGTCTTTCACTTCACCGATTGCAGCCAGAGAAGTTAGGGAAACTAAAAACTAGATTTGGAAATTTCTGTTGTGACTTCATAATTGGAGGGGACTGAGGAGATGGGGAGACTGAGATGGGTTGGTTTAATGACATTACATTGAAACTCCTACATCTAAAAATAAGACCTAATTCGTACAGTAGTGCCTTAAAATATTTTTCTTTAAGCCTTGAAATAAATGTTTCAAAACTAATTTATATGTTAAATATATGCATACCTGTATGTAAACACATCTTTCATTTTAAGTTAAATGTATCAATGGCAATATTTAAAAGCATTAAATGCAGGTTTACTAAGGGCAGCAGATATTAGAGCATTTTTTCTTTAATCAAACTTTGACAAAATTCACGTAGATGCAGTATCTAGAAATACCCTTGTTTTCTATCAAATACATATGATAAATGTTTCTATACAAATTTAATTTGCTTCATATTTACAAATATATATAGATTACCCTGTTGCATTCCTCTTTCCCAGATTATGCTACTTGAAACACACACGGATAGCATGACAGAGCCATTTGCATAATTTTTACAAAGTAACATGGGCTAAGTCTTGAAATCTTTTTACCCAAAAAGTCTCACCGACACCCATAGGAGATTTTCCTGGGCGGGGGGCGGGGGGAAAGCCCAAAAAACAACCTCTTTAGATTTTTGACTTGTATGATACTGGAACAACCCAAACATGCAACCTCCCCCCACAACTAGGTGTTTAATCTCACCTCAAAGTTCTGCTCTGTTCTTTTCTCAAACATTGAATAAGTTTTGCCTTTCCGTAATATATACAACCAAGCTGAAATGTATTGCAGAAAAACAGAAGGTCTGCTTTGGCTGTTTTGTAGCATTCCTGTCATGCAAAACATTCATATGTCTGATTTACCAGGCAGGTGAGCCAAAGCCAGTGCTGCTGCTGCAATACACTCTTTTTTTCCAAAAAAGTCTAAGAAACTCACTGATCATTTTCCAATCACTGCCAAATCCTCTTCTCCAGCTTCAACAACTGCAGTTTTCCCCACTCTGTACGTGCAGAAAGCTGCTTCAAGGGTCATTCTCCCAACCTGTTGCTTTGACCAAGGCCCTTCACTGGTTCTCCATGATTTCAGACATGCTATCTGTTCTCACGCCTAGGGTCCTAGACTCCCCTAAAATTACAGTTTTTCATTGAAGACTCTGATTGACTGGATTCTGGTCGCCATCACATAATTGATTCACTTTCAAGGAAGCACATTTATACACTCCTATGTTTCTCCACATGCTGTGTGAGACCTTCCTCTAGGCATCCACAAAAAAACACATCTTGTTTACTGAAATGGCTTCTTTGAACTTACCTGTGATTGTAGTGCCTAAAGAAACCGGATAGTAGCTTGGCTATCAAGGCTGACTTATTTTCCCTCCTTTCCTTGTTTGTTAGCTGCTTTTTTATTTGTCTAGTGGCTCATACTTTATCCCCAGGGTATGCCTGCACTGTCTGTCATGGAACGCTATGAGCCCACCTGAAAGGTGTAGTGAGAAGGCTGCAGGTAGACGTACGTAAGTCAGGGTTGTTGTTGCTGCAGGAGCATACGCTGCCCTTCAGCAGGATTTACTGACTTGCGCAAATGATGCTGCTCCCTTCCAGCTTGGAGTTGGCTTGGATCTCAAAGGTGTGGAGTGTGGAGGAGCTTGTTTGCTTCAGCCTGCAAAGTGCTGTGAAGATCGCACACCTCGAGGCAGGGGTTATCTCTTTATTTGCTGTTTACTTGTCATGCGGGGACTTTAAGGTGTTATAACAGAACATACAATAAATAAAAACAGTGGACTAATAATAGAAGCTAGTGCATGATTTATTTTTATTTTTCATGGGGAACTGATGTTCACATAGATAAAGATGTAAAGCTCGTGATCTGTTTTCAAGTAATAAAAATTATTTATTCAATATTTCCTCAGTGTTTCAGCTATTTGCTCAATACCTGAGAATTTTACTGCAAATTGATAGAAGAGTAAAATAATAAAAAATGAGAAGGAAAATATTTATTAGATAGTCTTGGCCTGTAGGCAGGTTCTTGTGACATATTTTCAACCAGAACTAATTGCTAACAAAGGTTTCTATTTGTTAATAACTCTAAGACTGGCTGTGGAGTGGTAAGAGAGGCGAGGACTAGACATGAACAAAAAAGGCCTTTATTTTCACAGAGAAAATTTTGGACCATTTTCAGTTTTTACTTGAAACCTTCTATGTCCGTAAGAGATTTTTTTTTTAAATAATGAAAACTCAGTTTTCCAAAGATAAGAGATACATTTTAGAAAAAAAAAATACAAGAGTAGCCTGCCACTGAAGAACAGCTTTGAGAGCAAATATTTCACCAGCCTTAACAAGGACCCTGCTTTTCAAGGGAAACTATTTTGATTTTCAACACATATTGCTACTTCTTTCCTTTTTGCCCACTGGCATAGACAAGAATCACAGATGCCCGCTTGTGCCTGGGAGCCCAGCTGTACCACTCCCCAAGGCATCGAGCCCCTGGGGCTCTCTGAGTAGCTTGGACATTGCAGCATTTCACTGAAATGGATGCTATTCAGTTTTCCATTTCTGAGAAAGAAGAATTGTGATTTTGCTCCCTAACCTAAGTATTGTAGCAGTAAAATAGTATGTTCCACAGGAGACTCCAGAAAGAGATATTTCACTGAACAGAGCACCCTAAGATTATTTCATCTAGGATAACGTTGTTCTTTGAAGGTTTGGGAGACCTATGTTTATCTCTCGAAGAGTATCACTCATCTCTCTCCCCTGCTATCTTTGCAAAGTACCCCCTCCTATGGAAAAATATTATTTTACAACCGGTCATTGACTTAGCCAGACATATCATGGGTTCAAAGTGAATTGCAGGCCACATGCAACAGTATGTTCTAGCTGTTTCATGCTGTTTTTCATGAAAAGTACTGGGAAGATTAGCCAATGCTGTGAAGCCTGGATGTAGTAGGTAGACTTGTATCTGTTTGTGTCATAAATTGGATACGAAGTGGAAGCAAATGAAAAATAAGGAAAATGGGTGGATATAGTAGACTAAAGCAAACAGATTAGTCACTTAGAATGATTACAGTCAATAGCTTATTTTCTGCTTCCTGCTTCATTCATGTTGATTTTTAGGGTGTAAATGACAGTAATACTTGGTCCAGTTTGGGAAGGTTGGGTTTAGCTCGTTTTCAGGCTTCTCTATGTGTGGAAATGAACAAGAGTGTAAATTGCTGCAGCTACTTTTTATTTTGGAAAACAAAACCTGAACAATTCTGGGAAACTGGGGGGGTGGAGGGGAAGTATTCCGGGTATTCCATTAATCAGATTGCCATTAATATCTTCCTCCGTGAAAACGCTAGGTTAAAGAACAAGGTGAAAATCTTACAACTGAGGTAATTCCATTCTAATTCTACTTTTGTTGCTAACTGACAAGGGAAAGTTAACCCTGTTCAGAAATCTTATTTAAAAGTCTATTCACTTATTAAGTGACAAACAAGCTTTCAAAGTAAGAGGTGAGTGGACTTAATTGATGGGAAGGCTTGGTGAATGCCTTGGGAAGGAAAGATTTTCAAGAGCATCAGAATGCCTGGAAGCTGGATTTGTTGACCAAAATGTCGAAAATATTTCTCAGTGACTTATACCCTTAGCAACTTGAGTCAAGTTATCCCACTTTTTGGGAGAAAGTAAAATTTATGTTACTAAACAAGCAGTAAGTTGCATGATACATGTGCTTATATTAAGAAAAAAATGTTTTCTAGGACTTGTTGGAAAAGCTGTCATTTGTGGTTCTTTTTTTCAGTGGTAAGTCATGCATAATATAAAGTAAAGGGGGGGTAAAATCCACACACCTCAAGCCAGAACAACTGCTTATGGTGCAGTGGATTTTAGAATCAATTATTTGTGTTAATAATTAAAAGGAATTTAAGATGTCTACAATTTAACTTAGATTTAGCCAGGCTTTTGTAGCTAACAATGTCGGATTCAAAGCACATAGAACAGAAGCATGCATGCCCAATTATATGAGAACTAACTTTGCTTTGAATAGAAGTTTCCAAATATAAAATGCATTAGCAGAAATATATATAATTTTATAGCCAATTTCTGAGTATGTCACAAAGTTTCATAATGAAAAGGAAATGAGGAGGAAAAAAGCACAAAACACTAAAGAATGAGTCAGAATCTGATCTTGTGCTGGCAAATACCCAGAGTGTTATAATTGATTCTAGTATAACTGAGATTAGAAACGCTGCCACGTAGTGCAATAAAGTGGCCCAGGAGATGAGAAATATAATTCCAACTCATTCCATGATGGCCATGTGATAACTCTGTTGAGCTGTGCAAGAAGCTTGCTAAGCATTATGCAATGCACAGCCATACAAAAATCTTTAGTACAGCTGATATTTGATGAGGGAGATTGAATTCAATTAAATATCTTTACATCTGAGTAGGAGGCAACAGGCACAATCTCTTTTCCAAACAGCTCCAGAATGCTGAGTAACATTGATGGGATGCAAGGATACTGAGCATGAAAGAAAGATTTCTGCATTCTTTTTATGGAGTGTGAAGACTAACCAAGTTAGTGATTTAATTTTGTGTTATCCTCATTTCTTTTGCGACACCCATTAGCACTGAAAAATACACTGTGCATGTCTGAGTTGGGTGGTAGGAGGAATGAGGCTCATTAACGTGTAAATAGATTTATCTGAGCACTTAAATTGATTTGCTAAGTAAATGGCTGTGTGAGGGAAACTGATTCTACCAAGTGGACTAAGGGGACAAAGGATCACCTGATGAAGATGATGAGAGTCAGCTTTCAAAAACTTTTAGAGATTATGGAAGGAAGTGTAAGCCACCAGTTTAGGTAAATGGTGGGGCATCAGTAATTTATATCAGACAGAAGAACAGCAATAATTGTAGATGTCAAAAAAGACCCTAATTAGGAGAAAAAGGCACATGCAGGAAGGGGGAACTCTAGCTTAAACTTAAAAAAATGCTCAAGAGTGGCAACAAAATGGGAATGTGGAAATTTAGAATATGTTTTCAGTTATTTTACTGAGGTCTGCAGACTTGCTGCACCAGCTAAATTTTCTGGCACGTGCACAAATTTTGCTGCTATCATGTCCCTGAGGAAGGAAACTGAGAGAAGGGTCTGTAAACGCAGAGAGATCTGGAAAATCTATGCTTGTTGATCTCCTGAAGAAGAGCGAGTGTGAACATCCTGTGGCCGTGGGTCAGCTATGCTCTGAGGTTCCCTTTCTACAAAGAAGTAGCAGATAGAGCTGCAGGAAGCATGACAAGACACTAGAGTCCTCCGAGACCAAGGGGAGAACACAGAGTTCTGCCATGCCGAGAGCCAGGTGCAACAGCCCAGGGTGCTTCACCATGGTAGGGGTCAGATGCAGCAGTAAATTTCCAGTCGAGTGCCTTCCCATCATAGAAAGGCCATCTAGAAGTCTAGCATCATGCAGTTTAAAGTGAAGACATGCTAAAGAAAAAGTCTTTGTTTCCAAAGGTGTATTTTTCTCCTTTAAGAAATATACAGCAGAGACCTATGTACGTAAATAGCATGGAACTATACAAATAGCATAAGCAGCAAGGTAAAGAACGTAAATATGGAGAACTTCAGGGCCAGGCTTAAAGTAGAAATAAAGGGACGGAAGCATGTCCGAGGAAGAGATGAGGCAGTTATTCCAGTAGAAGTGGAAAACTGCCAAGCTGAGATTTGCCACA
>JAVKLA010000001.1:30501037-30554844 GCA_034782735.1 Sagittarius serpentarius | reverse complement strand
ATTTGCCACAACAGGCATTGGAAGTCTTCAAATGAAAAGGCCTGGGAAGCATTGCAATTACTGCGCCTTGGTTCATCTCACATGCTGCACATTTTAGAAAGCTAAATGCCTATCACATGTTTCTTGAATAGCATCACTCGTCACAGAGTTCCAGAACTGTTTCTAACAAGGAAGCTCAGAAATAGGCTCATATGCTTACTAAATCATCAATTCTGCTTGATTAAAAAAAAAAGCAAACCAAAACCCCTCAAAAAACTACATTCATAACATCAGATGGGTTTATTTTTAGTTCATAAAAATACTGCATACGCTCTTCAAAATTCAAAAATAAAGTCCTTGGAAGTAAGTCTAATTTCAGTTTTGTGAAGGTCAATATTTCAGTAACTACTTTTCTGAGTACATTTGGGGCATTTAATAGTATTAGTGTTTTTCCTTGGTGATTTTTAGATTTAATTTTAAATAACATACTGACAGCAATATTAAAAATTTAACGGTTAAGGACTCAACCATTAATGTTAGTAGTGTAAGGGTACTCAGCCAAAACAATTCCACAGATCATGATCTATATAGCAGATTTTAATACTCAATTAGAACATCCTATAAAGAGAGCTCCCTAAGAGCTCTTTCTTTACTAAAAATTGCCCAGAAAATTGCTCAGAAAATAGAAGAGTGATTTTCCTTTCCTTTTTAACTTATCATATAGTACTCAATTATAATTTATAGTTAGACACTTAGGCTAGGAAAGCTATTCTTTAGCCTTCCAAAATTGTCTGTTCTTTGGAAGATACTGTTTTGTCAACAGAAGACTATTTGCATGCTTCTGTAAGGAATGAGAAGGATTAACACATTTTGATCATCTGTACCCTGCAAAGCTCTGATACAATGATTTAAATGTTTGCTTTCTTGAATATATTAAGATATTATCTACTCTAGTGATGATTAACAGAAGACTTCAAAAATATTTCTCACCAAGCAGTCATCAAGAGGAAACAGTTTAAAAGGCGAGTGTGATAGGGTAGCTGGACTGCCATATGAGATCTATCTGTTTCCCTAGGAATCACACCCAAATGGAGGACTAGCTTTGAGTACATTTTTAAAGAGGTCATAGACATTCTGCAAATTGCCACCGTTTCAGACAATCCCTTGCTAAATAAACAAACAAATCTCAGAACTGAATTACTGTGCTGTATCATATGCTTATTGATCCTTAGGAAAAGTTGAAGCACCTAGGTATTTCAGTATTACTCACCTACCATTATTAAATCTTTCTGATATTCTTTGGTGTCTTTCTGGATTTGGCTATCCTAAATAATGCTGGTTTTCCCCATGTTTCTTTTTACTGAATCATGAATACACGAAAAAATATTGGTCACCACATACAGTTACCTGGAACATCAATATATATTTGCTCTGCTTATTATGTTATTAAAAGATTCCTAAATGGAGAAAAATTGCCAGTTCCTGAGAGGTATTTGGTCAACAGATTACTGTTTGTATACAATAACCTAGGAGCTAAATTCTAGGTAGCCTTTACTTTTATAGGCAGATGGAAAAAGAAGAACCAATGCGATTTGTGGTAGGAAGAATGCTAACCAGGCATTCATTTTGTTACAGATGTCAAGCACAGAGGTGCTTCTAGGTTATTTCCAGCTTAAAGACTGCAGTGATTGACTTAAGTACTGCTATACTTACAACTAGGAGCTGTTTGACTATGATCTGCCTCAAAGAAAAATGCCATCCTTTGGCTTTCCATTTACAGAAAGGTCTAATTATACTTGCAAGGTTCAGACTTTTTTAGAAGCACAAAACATTTCCAGCTATGTTCCTGGATTCCTGGCTGTGATGTAGCTGTTTACACAGCTCTGCTGTTGCATATGCAGAAGCCAATATAGCTGAACATGCAGGGATTGTCTGTGTCATCAGTACTGGCATAGGGCGAACTTTCTAAATGGGTCAGCCTTGCTTTTACTCCATAGTCCTCCAATGATTCTGAGAGATGGAGCATATCCATCCTGCCCTAGGGATACTAAAGGATCCTGTAACATCTTGCACAGCTGCTTTGAGAAGGCTTTGTGGACACTGCTAAGAAAGCTCTCAGGAACCCTTCTGCGTCAGCGCTGTCATTCAGGAGCACGGCTGGACATAACCACTAAATTTGAGATCCCTCAGGTGCTTGGCTGAAATACTGGCTACTGATCTTAGCAGCACTTCAAACCAGTGGGACAGATGCATGCTTGGTTGTATCTGCTGCATACAGATACTGCCAGGTAAGAAGCACAGGTATAAGGTCATGATATACCTTTTAAGCAAACAAAACATCATCATTTCTAGATCAGTAGTCATCAGTCCCACTATACAGAATCACTTAAGAACTGCCAAGAACAGAGAACAATCTTTTTCCCCAACTTGTATTACTCATTGTTTATTTTGTGAAGCGGTTGAAACATGATAATAAAACTTGATTATTTAAATACACTGCTAACTGTCTTTTCCCTTTGTAGCAAGACATAAAATATGGCTAGAAGATGTGTTGATTCTTGCAGGAATCATAAGTAATTTTATTCCATCTGGAAGAAGTGGAAAATAGTCAGAATTAAGTTTTTACTGTTTATGAGGCATACACAGTACCAGTGCTTGTACGGCTTGCTTCATGTCACGCCCAAGCACCACACTGAGACACTAGTTTTAAATGTCAATAAGGTTCTGAAAGTAATCTAGGTTCATTCCCGAGAATAAGCTAAACCTTCTTTATTCTTGTGGTTTGCAGTTCTAGAAACAAAACCAGAAATGTTTTCTGTTGTAACTGGTTGAGCAGAGTAGGGATTGATGTGGTTTTGTGGTTTCCTTAGTTGTACCAGGAACTAACCAAAATACCCACTGGTCTTCTTGCCATGTCATTCTCTTCATTAGTGTTCTCGAGTCATTACTACACATCACAATATGAAAAAGGAACCTCTTAGACACTCTAAGTTTTTCTTTGTTTGTTTCTATTTTAATTAGATCTAACTTCTCTTTTACAGTGGACTTCAAGCTTGCACTGTATGGATAGTTCAAATGTCATTATTGAGTCATAATCCAACATGTCTCATAGAATTACAATATGTTAAAGATTAATCTCAGTGCACAGTTTGACAAGATAAAAGCATTAGTTCTTAAACACTCATCTCTTACCCTTATGCTGTCTTGGTTTGAATTTAATGGTGACTATGTCTCTTTACGGCACCTTCCTCATGCAAGTAGGACATCTAAAATAGAAGAAAGAGAACTAAATTAAATTTTTCTCCTGAAATTTATTTTAGTAGAACATATCTTTCCAGTTGCATGTATCCAAATAAACAAGTAAATTGTAGGTGAATTGGAAATCATTTAATGTTCAAAATACTCTTGTTTGAGGAGAGGGTAGTCTGGGAAAGCACTAAGGTCTTGCCCTGTTTTATTCTTCCCCAGGCATTTGCTGCTAGTGACGGGATAATAGGGTAACACAAACTGTTGGTCTGAACTAATATGGCTTCTGGAGAGGTGAAAGAGAAATTTAATGTTAAGCTGAAAGAAACAAAAGACTCATGAACAGGAGACTGAAGTAAATGCAACTGAAACATAACTCCTGACTTTGGAAGCAAAATCCGAGATACTTCAGAAAGAAACACAAATCTACAAATCAGTCCAATACTAGAAGAATTTGAGAAAAGGATTTTAGACAGAAGGTAAAAAACGAAGCAAAGGCACCATACCTATGAAGAGCTCATAGATACACACAAACATCATGTGGGTAACATTGCTGGCTAGGCTAAGGTTCTGTAGAATGGACCTCCTCCTCAAAAGTAATGAGTGGGAGTTAGCCATGTATACAACCAGTTAGAAATGTTAAATATATTCTGTAAAACCCAATATGTCCCATTGTTGCAAGATATATATACTGCCATGTCAGATTATATTTTCAAGAGTAAAATTTCCAGTAATGCAGGGAAGAGAATGCAAAGGAACCAGTGAAACTTTATGAAGTTCCTAATTGTTCTGGGTCCAAAGCTAATACAACAGTATTTAAATTAGACAGAAAAGAATACCTTGTATCAGTGGAGTGCAGCTTACATATTAATATTACGTTGGGAGTCAATATATTGTCACTGCAGGGTGGTCATGATCTAGTATGTTCTGACAATTCCCAAGTGGCCCATTCTTACACTTTGATTTCAAGCCCACCATTTCAGAGTTAGTTATGAGGAGTTAATGGAAGGCACCATACCAATGGCAAACAATTGATATGCGCTCTATGAGATTAAATTAAATGGTTTTCACATAACATTGAATAAAATAGTCAAATATACTTCACAAAGCTTTATTAGTATCACCTGCTTGGGAATTTTGTGGGATGAAAGACAAAAACCTTAATGGCAAAATTTAACAAACTCTGCGAGAGAAGAAAATTATCTCTAACAACTTTAGGTGAAGTAAGTAAAGAAAATGCTACAAGAATGCCAAAAGGCTGACTTTATAGCAAGTGGGAAAGAAAACTTCCCAACAGAAGAAAGCTGGCTGTTTCTAAGGTGCAAGATCATATCAAGGCAGTTTGTCATACACATATTTACAGCCTTTCCTGTAATAGGAAGAAAAACAATTGAACAAACCCAGAGTGGGCCTTCATTCTCTTGAAGGGAACTTTCTGGTGACAGATGCAGAATGTGCTATGGGGTCATGAAAAACATCAGGTGCAACAGGCTCCAGCTCATCAATCTACCTCGGTGACAAAAGAAAATACCTTTCCCAAAAGATTTCCTTCTGCACACAGTAGAGATGGAAGTCCTAGAGAGAAAAGATGCTCCATAAAAAGTAAGTGATTTCCAAGATCCAGTTAGGGGAAAACAGTTCATCTTGTCCTCACTAAATTCTTATAGTCATGTTGAAATGTTGCCTTCCATATTTTGGAGCAAGGTTCAGTAAAGAGGTCTCTGTCATCGCAGACTCAGAGAAATAACCACTGCTATTGTATAGATCTGCTTGTTTGCAGGTGCTCAGCTGGAGGTTGGCAGTGAAGCTGTCTGAAGATTCCCCAGCTCTGAGCAGGGAGCCAAGGCCCTTACAGCGCCAGGCCAGAGGCTGTACTTTGTCTTCCAACTCATGACGCCCAGGCAACGTCAATGAGAAGTGGAAGGCAACCTGACCTGACCACAAAGGAATGAGAAACAGAGCAGAGTCAGCAGCAGAGGGAGCGCGAAGGGTTTGATGGGACAGGCTGTAGGCACAGGCATCTTACAGGACATCAACAAAAGAAAAATACTGCAGGAACCAGCAGCAGAACGTAGCCTTTAAAGAAGCCTCACTCCCCAGACTGCATTGTAGGACCCAGTGGATGAGTGCTGGGGTTTACAGATACTCTGCAAATAGCTGTGAAACCCACTGCAAAGTAGGTGGTCCAGGCTGGAAAAAAACTTTCTTTAACTTTCTGTTGCTCTTTGAACTCAACTAGCAAAGGCTTAAGAAAGTAGATCTAAAGGTCTGGTATTGCTGATGACCCCTTGCGAGCATGTAAAACATAACCATACTTCCATACGGTCAAAATCTGTTTTTATCCATCAGATTTTCTTTTTGTAAATGCAGGAAGTTTCATGTAAATGCTATACTTCATGTGCATGTTAAAATGAAATAAAATTGATTGCAAAGTCAAGCGCTTAAATTACGATCAAGCTAATATTAAAATAGAACACATTAATGCTGCATAGACAACTCTAATTCTAACTGCTTCTAATTTTTAATTTATAATTGCAGGATTGTATATTTTCCCCTTAATTTAATTTACTTAGGATGGATCAAGGCATGAAAAAAGATTGTTTGTGAACACCATCATCAACCATGTATGTCCCTGAATCAGCTGTGCAAAAAGAGTCTGGATTAGATGTAATAAAAACTTCTAAGATTATGAACTTAGTTTAGGATGACACTGCCTCTTTCCTTAAGGGTCAGAATCTAGTCTTAGATACATACAAAATTTCTTATTATGACAAGTTACTCTGTGATAAAGAACTACCAGTCAAACCTCTCGCTATGCCATCCACAGGGATTTGTTAGGGCTGAAAGAGTGTCCCCTGCTAATGCAAAAGGTCTTGTTTTTAAAGTTCTTGGTGTACTCCTACTTTCTAACATTACTGTAAAAGGTATTCCTTTTCAGATACCAGTAGTATGATCTAATTTTGGTTTAATTTAAATTTTGTAACAGAAATAGTATCCTTCTGTCCTAGTACTGTCTCCTGAATCACCAACACCAGTGTTTGACCATTCTCATTGCCCACAGAGTCCTGCTGAGTGATTTGACTGTACCACTGTCTCTTAGTCCTCTCTGCCACCAAAAGGGGTGGTAGAAAGGTAATTTTGTTTACTAATACGGCTTTCACCAGAAATGCACCCGGATTGCAGGTGCCCTTATTGGGAGATTAAGATGGCTGTAACCCATCAGCACTCCTCCTGCAATGAAGGAACAGTTGTGTGGCTGTGGAGAGGCCTTTTTGAATGATGGAGGTTTGGTGAGTTGTCACCACTTCCATGGTTAATACAATACTTGCATGAAAACAATTAATCCCCCTAACGCTCTAGTCGGTGCATAATAGCTGAGGCAGAGCACTGGTGCACACTTCTGAAGAGCAGATGACTTGCACCTCACCAGCCTGGACCAGAAGCTGCACAAAACGGGTCAGTCTGCACTGTCTCTTCCACATAGACCTTCTGTGACTGTGGCAGTGGTGCTGTGGTGAGATGCCCTGGCTTTTTTGAAACTGTATACAATACAAACTATGGCTTGGGGTTTTTTTTTTGCTCCTCAGGAGAGGTTTCTATCTCCTTTTCAGAGAAGGAAATAAACCTCACCATTTCCGCAGCTGGAATTCTCTTCCAGTACTGCATGAAAAGTATTTTTCTTCCTCATGCTGAATTCCTGGTATTGAAACATCATCTCCCTTTAACCTGAGTTAATTTATATTTAAAGTTTTGTTTTGCCTTTTCAGCCTTTTAAAACTTTCATTAAAATATTTACGTAGTTCTCCAAATTATGTTAGTAAACCAGGACAGTTTATTTGTATTTGTATTTTTTTGTATAAGATCTTTAGTAAATGAACAACAAATGAAATTTCTTTCATAAATGAATCATCTTTTATGGAGCTAATATGAGTTCATACCTCTCTCTGTCCAATAGCAAAATTTGACTGACTCAAATAGTAAATATTTTCCACTTACCTTTTTTACATATATATATAACCTTTACTTATTATTTAAACCTAGCTCCTTTGCAACTTAATCAGGTCAATGAACTTTTATTCGTAAAATTAAGTGACTACAATTTCAGTTTTTAACCCTTTCATGTGGCTTTCTCTGCCCTGAAAATCTACAAAATCTTGCTTTTTTTCATGTTTGCCCTTTCACCCACTTAAAGAGCTTTTAAAAAACTTGTTTCTGCTCCACCTCTGTTTTCACCTCCTTTCAGTAATGCCTGAGTTCTTGTAATTGCCTGTTTGATAGGACAAGGGGTAATGGCTTTAAACTGAAAGAAGGTAGATTTAGATTAAATGTAAGGAAGAAATTCTTCCCTGCGAGGGTGCAGAGGCACTGGAACAGGCTGCCCAGAGAGGCTGTGGATGCCCCATCCCTGGAAGGGTTCAAGCCCAGGTTGGACAGGGCTTTGAGCAGCCTGGTCTAGCGGAAGGTGTCCCTGCCCATGGCAGGGGTGTTGGAACTAGATGATCTTTAAGTTCCCTTCCAACCCAAACCATTCTATGATTCTATGATTTTATGATTCTGTGATATCTCCTTGAACAAATTTAATTTCATTCCAGTTGTGAATGCTCCTGTAAGCTGGGTGGCAGAAGTTTCAGACTGGTCACTATGAAACAAAATAACTGTAACTAAAATTTCCATTTCAACATGACCAGGAATTTGCAAAAGAAAGGATCTGTCAACGCTGGAAAGTCAGGCCAGGTGAAAACTAGGTACTGTTCTTTCCACCTTATTTGTGTAGTCCTTCATTCTGTACTTCATACCTTAATTCTTAAAGATAAAAAAAAAGTATTTTGTTTCAAGCTAAACAAAACTGGAAAGTTATGTACATACAGATCCCTGTTCATTGTTGCTTTCTTTGGTGATTTTTTTTCCCTTTGTAAAACAAGTAGAAAAGGAGCAGAGAAGCACTATCAAGTCAGGGAGTAGCATAACCAAATCAGAAGAATAATTTATTGCTTTGCTTTGCATGGGTCTAATGCCTGGTACATATGGAGTGAAGCAAAAAATCTTGTTCGTCTTTCACATAAGGGTCAGACGTGCCAATACATGTTAAGACAGTTGTAGAGTACATGCTGCATAAGGGTAAACAGCAAATAAAAAAGTGGGTAGACTTGCTTGTTTGGTATGTGTGAGGACAGCATAAACATCCCATTGCTCACATTAGACATGCTTTAACTCTGCTTATTTGCATTTGTTTTCAACTAGATCACTCTGTGCAGACGTGGCTGAAAACACTAGAGTTAATAAAACCTAAACAGTGTTATTCAAATACCCTCTCTATATACAAACACCTGAGAAAGTATTTAGCATATAATATATTGCTGTTTCCTAGAATTATTCCTGCAGCCCAATTTATCTGCAGAAGTTCAAAGAGTAGTAAAATGCTAAAATAGTTACGGAGTTACAGAATTCCTCCACTCCCTCTGCCCCTTTCTGAATCATAAACCTCTGGCTTTGGTTTGAACAAATGTGTGGAAATGAGCACCTACAATGAGAATGTGTGAAAGGTTTTGCGTTTGCCCCACTCTGAATGAAACCAAACGCAAGAACTTCAGGTGTGGTCCTGAGGGGGAACAGCAGGTCTTCAATCCGGTCTGCGCTGAGCGAGCCTGTTTATGCACTCCAGCTGCCACTCGAAGGGGTCATTGCGGCTTGCTCGGGAGAGTGCCCTTGAGCATGCATCGGTATAGTCATACCCTAGAGTGGTTTGTATTTATGTACGTATATTTAAAGCTGATGATGATGGGCTTCAGTAAATTGTAAAATGTATGTGCTCTAGCTTATGCTTTTGTATAGCATGCTTTATATAACCAAAAATCTGTATTCAGTCTGGTCATTGTCCATTTGTATTTTCTGTCTTGATGGACTTCTATCTTAAATATTGTTAAGACTATTCTCACTTTGGGCTCTAATTGCCACTGGAATATATTTTTTACAGAACAGAAGATGCGCTTTTCCCTAGGCTTTTCTCTTCAGTACAAGGCCTATCCCTCATTTAGCCTTGTTTTAAATACATACAATCTCATTTTTTAAGAGACTGAGCATTTCTCACAAAAGAATAAAAAGAGGTAGTAGTCAATGTTATTCTAATGATTTAGAATTATTTTGAGGCAAGTCTTGATTCCAAACTGATTGAAATCAGTGGGAATAAGTAGTTTGAGCTGGCTTTGGATCAAGTCACAAAGCTTGAATTTACACACATACAGAGGTCTGATAGGACTTGGAGAATGAGATAGCCATAAGTTCCCCATACATGCTGAGGTCTGTTGGTATTTGTTCCATGTCATTGAGTGGTTTTTACTGAAGAAAGTAACATAACCATGAGGAAGGAACAAAGTAAGTGCTGGATTGTAAACAATCTCCCTTGGACCTTTGTCTGCAACTATAGCTCTAACTATCACTCCATTGCAATAATTGAAGAATGAGACATTGCAATGGTGAATGATACCCAGCCACCTCACTGTAATTCCCTTGGTGTTCTACTCTTGCATCCTCGGCAGGAGCTGAAAGATTAACCCAACACCTGTGTCACTAGGCAAAAATAATTAAAAAAAGAGGAGTATTGTCATTAAATAAACAAGGGAGGAAAATGTTCAGCCCATTATCCTGGAAGCTGCATGCTATAGGAATTGCAGTCAATGCAGTTTTCAATTTCAGTGGTTTATATATATAAATTTTATATATAAAATCTGTGTGGCTGAAGTATTCTGCTTTTGCTTGTTTGTTTCTTCTGAAATCTTTAACCAGTTCTTGTTTCTTGTTGCTGTGTATTTTATACAGGTCTAGGTGATGAAATAAGTTTTGATAGAATTCAAAATATGTTTTTGCATATGTTATGTTAAACAGAGTTCCTTAAGCAGAGTTTCTCAAAATTAACAGAATATTCCAGTTCTAGCTAATATATATCTTCAGAGTGAAAAATAAATACTATCATAATGTTTCTGTCTAATTCAAAATTTAACACCTGATATTACAGAAAGGCCATACAATAAGAGAAGACATTAATCTACAGGGCTTAGCTGGAACAGTGCAGGTGTCGATCTAGAGTTTCCTTTCAGCTTCCTTATTCTGTGGTCCTGTGTGGTAATGTGTAAACTGGCAATTACAGAACTGTTGTCAGGCTTTAGACAATTATTTTCCATTTTTGATGTTCTAAAAGAACCACGATGTTCAAAAAAAGCAAGTAATAATATGAAGAATTACTGTCATCTGCAAGAATCTTGTAATGAGATAAACAACAGCTTTTAAAAGCTAAGCTTATAAATGGAGACCTGGTATTGCAGAATAATGCCACCTCATTTACATCCATGCATACTCTTTGTATTAGTGAATTCAAATGGAAAGGTAGAACAGAGGGGGTGTGAAGAGAGACCTGGGCAAAGACTATTAACAGAGCCAATCAATGTGAGTTTCATTACAGAAAACAGATATGTTTTAAAAAAAACCCAAACAAACAGCCCTTCTCCCATCAGTTTTTATCAAATTACCTTAATGTTTTTGGATAAGGCTGCAAATTTCTGTCATAGTATCAATATAATAAGCAAAGATTTTTATAAGACTTTTTGACTTGTGGCATCTTGATTACTAAAATAGAATAGCAAAACAAAAGCCAACAAGACAAACATCAAATGGACTACAGCTGTCCCACTGATAATATTTAACATGTCATTGTGAGCAGCATGTAGAGCTAATGGAAGGGGAAGGAAGATTAAGGGGTAGTAAGGCTTTCCATCTTACCTCTCCTCCCTCCTGCTCTGAGCACTGGCAGCAGCAATATGCCTTCTCTTGGTCATATCAGGCTCTTGCAAATGCTCAGGATGTTTCAAATACCCTTCCTCCATTCACTTTGCAGTAGGGAATCAAAAGACATACAGAGTTGCTATACTGGAACTGGTACAGACAAGAAATAAAAGAATAATGTAAGGGCTGAAAAAGAGCAGCAGAAACTTTAATGAAGTTCACTTTATTTAGCTCTTAAAAGATGAGGTGCTTGATGACTATTAAAAAATTATGGAAGGTACAGAAGTTAGAGAATTAGGATCTTCAGCCTACTGCTCAAATATAAAATAGGAAATTGTAGCTAGACCAGAAATGAAAGACACATTTTCAATGGCTACAGTGATTAATGAACTGGTAACCAAAGGCTGTGGCTATCAGTTGTTCCAGCAATCCTCCATTACTAGAAATTATTGAATCAAGAATGGATATTTTAGGAAAGGAGAACTCTGATGCAAGCACAACTACTGAAACTGAAGTAGGAATTAAACCATTGTAGACTTCTGTTTACTGACATTGAGACTAGATGAGTACATTTGTCCCTATAGCCTTAGTGATGCCCAACATTTCAGGTAGAAGACAACACAGAACTTCCCACAGAGGCGTTTGAGGATCGTGGAACCATGGCTTCTCACCTTGGGAGAAGACATATCTGCAATTTGATGAAAGTTCATACATTCTCTTACTTGTGGTGGGTACAAGCCCAGTAATAGGACAGGACATGCAAGCAATCTTGCTGAGCAACCCAGAATGCTTACAAATTCCCCTAACGTAACAGACATGCCCTTGTTACTGGGGTGAGGGACCAGTTTTAATCATGTGATTGATGCATGTCATACTACGGAGGGCTGTGGCTTCCTCAGGAAACCGGGGTAGAGGAGGAAATAAGCAATATGCTCTGAGTAATCACCTGCCCGTCCTTGAGAAGGCCAAGAAGGGCACAAGGCGCAAGCTGTATTGATTTCACCAGTAGTGTGTGTACTGGGAACTCCTGCCAGTATTTATGAGGGTAAGGATTCAGGACTCCCTTCTTAATTCCATTGCTGATTTATTGCAGAAGACAGGTAATTAGATGTGCTTTGAAGAGGCAATCTAAGGTTAATCCTATGAATAGTTAATATCTGAAAACTTTGCTGATCTGTTATTGTGTATCAGAAGTATTTATGATCAGTGCGTTTGTAAGTGATATAGAATGCTAGATACTCTGTTCTAGGTTTTTAGAAAAGTTGCTGCTGGGTAATGGCTGATGCACTTTTTGGAAGCCAAAGAGCAATAGTACCTCTATCCTGCATAAAGAGTTGGACTGAGATTTCGTAGGTGAAGTATACTTGGCGCAGAAAGATGTTGAAGCAGTCTTGTTTATCTTCACCACCACTTTACCTTTTCAGTAAAGATTTGCTGTTGGGAGACTAAAAGCACTCAAAAAGAAGTAAGCATTTTACAAAATTATTAAAAGCAAAATTCTATTGTCAATATCCAGTTTATAATTAATTTCCCTGTGATTCATTGTCCTTATTCATCTTACTAGTTTGAATAACTTACTAGCTTTTCTGACTCAACAGCGGGGTTTTTTCCCCAGTCTTCCTGTTTCCAGCTTAATTCCCAAATTTCTGGTACACTTCCTTGTAGTAGGCTCCAGGGAGACAAAAGTAAAACATGAAAGTAGGGGCACAAAATCCAAATTGTTCCGCTGCCCACCGTATGTAAGGTAAGACATAAGCAGTGGCTACTGATATAAAAGCTTTTAGAAAAAAAGTAGAGCTCTTTGTTAGTGACGACTGTGATGTAGGACAGGAATAGAAGATTAGGTAATGTAGTGGTATGTGATATTTTTGTTGTATTTTATGTTTGTCTTGTACGTTACTCAGAAGAGATAATAATAATAGACATAGCAGGAAGACACATTTCCTGACATGAGATTAGACCCAGTGAGGCCAGATAATCCCAAATGGAAAAGAAAGGCTTTTGTAGTCCTGAATGTCCCCTTGAGACTAAATAATTCTAATGGCTTTTTATGTGTGAGCTCTGAAACCATATGCTTTTATGGTATCCAATTTGTTATTAGTATAAATGTACTGTACTTAAATAATATGTAACTAACATAAAGAAACATGCTATTCTTAGAGAAAAAAGTGCACCTGGAGTTACAGATTTAAATAGAAGGAAGAGTGTTGGGGAGTATATATTTGATTCAGCTGTGTTTGAGAAGAGTTTGAAAAACCGTTGAGAAGGGTTTGAAAAACTCTTGTTCCTGGAAAAAATGAGATACAAACCTGTTTACATAGTCGATCTCTGGCCAGAAAGGATTCCTGTCAAGTGAAATATTAACCCAAAGGAATGCAGTTTTCTTAGGGTAATGAGCTCTTGGCTTCAAACAAACCTTTAATGCAGAGCTAAAGTGACCATTTAAAAAACATATATGCATCCAGAGGATTGGATGGCTGTCAGACCAGAACAGGATTATCCTGTCTTTTAGCTGTAGCTTACCTGTTTGTTACTGGCCTGGTTCTGTAGTGCTGAAAAGTAATTTCTAGCTGTATAGTGGCCAAATGTCTATTATATTGGTTGTGTCATTGCAGCAGGCAGGTGTTTGTGTTATGCAAATTACATAGCAGCTGTGAGCTCTATTAGTAATCCTAATGTTTCAGGGTAGAGAGAGCTCAAGGAATATTTCCTTCCATTTCTTTTCTCCTGGGGAGAAGAGTCTCTGCTGGGAGTGATGATCTTCCTAAGCAGGGTCAATTTTACACTGGATCCATGACATAAGAGGCATGAAAAATGCAGTATGAAAATCTCTGAGCCTGCTGAGGGTGATAGCCTTTGCACTGTGATGTGCTAGAGCTGCTAGTGAGTGCCAAGTCCAAGCTGCACCCATTGAACCCCACCAGGTAGTTGCTGCTCCAGGAAATGCTTTTTAGGTCCCGGGAGGCATATGCACTAAGATGCCAAAATACCAGCAGAACAACTCCTCATTCCTCTTGCCATCTGAGAAAGGGCTAAGCCTCTAAAGCACAATTCAGACCGTAATGTTCATGCTCAAATGGGTGTTTCCCTCATTTTTTTTGTTTGCAGACACCCATGTGCATAGTATAACTTTCCGTCTGCGGGCTCTGATGGACTCTGACGTGCTTTGCAGGTGTTCCTATGTACAGTTGGGGGAGGCCCAAATGTGCTGGAACTCACAACTGTGGAATTGTAAAAGAAAATATCTTTGTTTCGCTGCAGAGTGAGTTTCTTTCTCTAAGTACCCTTCACTTCCCAGTGGCTTGGTGGCACTCTGGAGATACTAACAGTAGGACTGGTTTGCTGCTTTTTGTGGTGGGTTTCAATCTGCTCATAGGTTCTTGTAGATTCCTTAGGACCAGCAGCTTCTCGACTAGGAAGTTATGGGGAGGGGAGATGGGAGGAGGTAAGCATTACATCCGAAACCCTACTCATTTGTGACACTGAAAAGGGAATTTACTCATGGAAGGTATATGACCTTACAAGAAAAATAAAAGGCTTTATTAATAGCAACGTTAAAAGTATCATTGCTAGGAAGCTGGGCTAAGCCACTCAGAAGAATGGGGCGGCTCCCTCTGCTGAGCTTTTTTCTGTTTTTCACAGGGTCATTCCAACATTCATTTCACTTTGGATGACTTCACAGTCATGGCAGAAAGAGTAAGAAAATATTTCCTCTAGAGTTTCTTCTCGCATTAAACGTGTGACTATAGCCTCAGAGAAGGACTGATACGGACAGTGTCCAGGAAGTGTCTCAGCTCTCATTAAACACAGATCATTAAACGTACTGCATAAAGAGTCACTGTGGCTGTCACATATAGTTAAGCCATGCTTCTGCTATTATCACTATGCAAAAGGCCAGATGTTAAGTTTTAGTATCATCACAATTTTGCCCACAAAAAGTTGGAGAAAATTAATCAAAGCAGCCATTTTGCTTTCCCTACCTCCTCCTTTTGTCTCATACCTGTCAACATTGCCCCAGGGAGGGATTTCACTCCTTAGCAAATAACTTGGTCAGTGGCTTATAGGCACAGTTGGTTGAAAACCCTGGCTACGTGTATTTGTGGGCCCACAGTTTGTATTGCTTTCAATGACAGGGAAACAAAGATTTCTAAGGGACCAGTTCTTTGAAATACTAAGCCCTTTGGGCAAGGCCCTTTGAGTAGAAAATGAGGACCTGGTTATCTTGCAGAACCAAACTGACTGAATGGTCCGTTAAAGAAGAAAAAAAAAAGAGAAAATACAGCCTTAAAGGGCATTTGTAAATGCCATCCCAACAGGAGGGACTACAGAACTCTTCTGTCAGCATGTAGAGTTTTCATAAGATCATCTTTCCTTTGGAGGTATATGGAAAATACAGGGTCTGAAACTGCACCCTCTGCAGTCACTGATAAAATTGCCACTAAGTCCATGGACAGAATGGATCCCGATGTGATGGAGATCACTGCTACTATTTTTAGCCTATATTTCAGTAGCTTCAGAAGTCTTAAACAGGTCACATCTTTCCCCTCAACCCTATCACAGGAATCTCTGTTGTACTGTCAACTACTGTATGTTTGTACAATGCATATTGCAGCTGGGATGCAGCCTAGTTCGAGCCTTCTTCCAGTGTGCTTCTGGTAATACAAAAGCAGAGCTTTTCATAATCTCTGATCCAAGTACACCTGGTGGTTAAAGTTATTGCAGCACAACCACTAAGAAAAGAATAAACTGTCTGAGGCAGGGACTATATGTTTGAATGGACAATCTCCTTCCTTTAAAAAAAAAGATCTAAATACTCACTGATTCCATGTTCTATTTAGCTAGTTCTGCTTTTATGTAAAAAAACCAAAACAAAATAAAAACCCACCCCAAAAAAAACGCACACCCCCAAACCCCACAATTAAGGTGATAAGGTGATAGACAAATTAATTAATTGGATTTCAACTTGCTTAAAACTATGTGATAACCCAGACCTTGTAACTGGGAGCACTAAATATGTGCAAAATAAAAATATGAGAACCTAAATTTCAAAGAGAATCTGTCACCCCCAAATTTATGGAAATGGCATCCCCTTGTTTTGTCTTCATTATGATAGATTATAAACAGATAATTTTATTTGTGATCCAAATAGAAACACATTCTGGCATCTGTTCTGTGCCAATGGTTGCTTTTGCTATGAACATGCTTACACTTTATTGCATTGGGCTATTTGCCACTTTATGTAAGCTACACCAGCTGCTCTTGCTCTTGCACAACAGATTACTGTATGCAGCACTCTGGTTTCCCCTAAAGCAGATAATGCTTTGTAAAATCCGGATAACTAAGTCTCTAGGAAGTGATTGTAAGTTATATTAAAACTGTGATAACTGAGAACAGAAACAGCCTTGAAGAACTGTACTAAAAAGCCGCTACTCCAAGGGAAGATTGTGGTTGTGGGTAGCTGTTTTTTTTACTGTGCCTAATGTATGTTCTTACATTCTTATACCTGCTACATTTTTTCTAGTATTTGCTGCTTTCCTTAAAATTTGATCTATAGCACACCATGAAGAGAAATATTAATAATAAACTTAAACACTGAGCAAATTTCTATTTTGATTTTTATGGCAATGAAATACACTGCAATCAGTTCAAATCTCCTTGAAAATAAAGCCCCTGAATCGTCTTTGTTGCATTTCTGTGACAGGTTTCATGCTCTGTTTTCTTGGCAACCTTCTGCATGGGAAAGCAGCATTATGCAAATAAAAATTCAAATGGCAGCCACAGTGGGAAAATATAACACAATTTTTCTTAACATCTTGGGTGATATAGGTCAGACTGTACTATCACAGAACTAAACCAAGTTCTTTTTCTCTGCCTCAGCTACATTTTAAAACCAGTTTTCCTATGATTTGGATGCAGCATCGCTGCAAAATCATATTAATTCCAAATTTAGGAATGCCATGCTTAAGCAGTAGTTGAACTTTGCTGGTTTTGACTAGGTGTTGGTGATTAAAGTGCCCATGAGTATAAGGTTGTATAGGCACTGCTGCTGCAGGAAAAAGCCAAAGTATAATTGGTCTGAGGGTGTGGAGAGAAGCAGCAGGGGATGCTGGTAGGGATAGTAAAAGCTCAACAGGGTTACGGAAACCTGCCAAATCTCCATCCTCACTGCAGGGAGCTCCTGCTGCTGCCAGGGAGTAAGGAAAACAGATGGCTGCTCCTTTTGAAGCCGCTAACATTCATTTCTGTGCCTGTTGTGTATTTTTTCTCCTTCCCCTCAAGTTTCCAACTCTTGCAGTAGCTCCAGGAGCAACCAGGCATTGGCAGACATGTTGGAAGGCAGCCATGTACGCGGGTGAGTTTCAGCTGAAGATGATGGTTGCTTTGTTTTGTTTTTCCTTTTCCCCAAGCTGCCTCCACAATTTGGCAAAGGGATGTCAGGATTAGAAATAGTGGGATTGGAGAATATGCCAGAATCTGTCAGAGGGAAAGAGGCAGACTATAGTAAATGGGGAGATGGAGCAGTTGCCAGCAGGAGCGTGGGCGTGGGGGTTTGGATGCAATTAGCACAGCTGGCCAAACATACCCTAACAGGGACACTTCACAGTTACGTGCTGAACAGTCATCTATATTTGTGCTTATTTTCAGTGGGGTATAGCTGATACCTGTAGATGGGGCCTTGTTTTTTCCTCAAAACCAGTGACGATGTGGATCCTGGTAAGTCTGTAGCATGCATCAACTAGAAGTGGTTTCACAGAATGCTCTAAATCAAATCTCCATATCTGAACCAGAATAGCATGAGATGGAAAAGAAATTAATGTTTAAGTTTGTGTTTCCACTGTATTTCAGCTACTTTGAAGGATTGTAAGATTTTTTTTTTGCCTTAGATTTCTGGAACTTCTAATGCATTTGTATGCTGTTTTGAAGGATAACAAAGTGCCGGTTTGAAGGAAGACAGAAATGTGTAGGCTGTTTAATTTTAATTTTAGAATATCACTAAGAGAGCAGATGCAGGCTTGGGCTGAGTTAGGAATTCAAGGAAATATATGCATGGGTTGACATGCAGAGTAACGATGCATATAACTGGCTTGTCACCTATCTGAGGGGAAAAAATCTGCCCTTGTGCAGGTTCCTGACTGTTGATCTCAACCAATGAGTGTTTCATACTTTTAACAGATGTTTCTGACTTAGGCCAGTGAAAGCTTATGGGAGCTTTTTCCAGTCTCTGAGGAAAGAACGCTAGCCCAATCAAACAAGCAATTTGGAGCTTGGCATCTGAATCGACTAGCAAAGCTGGATAATTTCCTTTTGCAAAAGCTGTGTGCCATCATTATTCTATGACACCCTAAACATTTGATAATTAGTACTGACTTGTTATTTATGCCATCTCCTGCATTTAATCATTTAGCCACTATTGCCGTCTACCAAGAAAGACACTAAAGCCACTTATTCAAAAGGCCTGTCTGGCTTGTTCAAAATAGCACACAATTCCCAAACCAGCAAAATATGATGCATACAGCTGCCCCAGCTACGTGAGTAATTGTAGCAAATATTTCTAGATGCACAGCCACAAAACAAACTCAAGATGGCTCTGTGTTAGCTGACATTTGCCTTTTTAAAATTATTGCTATTGTCATTAACATCATAAAAGCGAAGTAATGGGAATCTCTGATACAGGCAAAACACAGCTGAAAGAACCTCGGTCCGTAACATAATGGAACAATACGACCAAATTCATGGGGTTTGTCACCAGAAACTACACCTTGATTTTTGTTGGCTACATAGTTACTACAGATTTTTATCAATTTTCATCTGCATGATGTTCAAGTCCAGTATTTCTTGGATTTTTAGTTTGGTAAGGCATAATGTCTAATTTGTTTCACACCTACCTTGTAAAATAGCCTGAAAATCAGTGACATTTCTGGAAGATGCAAAGTTTTGTAATATCAAAAAATATATGCAGTGAATCAGCCTTCTTACTAGAATCTTCAAAAGTGATTTCACAGCAAATTTTTGGCACAGGATTAGTGGGAGTCCCAAAGGACTGTGGTGCCTGTCTCCCTATCATGCTGTATGACAGAGTTGCCAGTTCATGGGATGGGAAAGCAGTTTGCTTCATTTGCTTCCTCCACACTGCTGCTCCATCTTGCCCTGAATCTGTCACTTGAAGCATTCAAAAACCACTTCTAAAAAAATTAGGTGTCAAAATTTGAAAATACTTCATGAATTTCACCGATGTCAGGCAGTATGTCCATCACAACGCTTTGTGTGTGTGAGTATTTGGAAGCCAGGCTGAAACTAAGTGTAAGGTCTTTAAGGCAGACCAACAAATGAAGGGAGGGAGATAATGAGGGGATTTTGGAGAACAGTTACTGCTATGATCAAGGACCTCCAATAGGAGCATCTAAATCTTTGACAGAGATGTGTGTCTAATTTATATTCTTTTACATTTATCTGTGATGGCATGGTTTATCATCATTCTTTGTCTGCTCTGTGGTTTATGAGCCTCGTGGGAAAGCTAAATTCAGCATAAAATAGCCATAGTGCATTAAATCACAAAAAGAAAAAAAATCACATTAGTAAGTCCTATTGAAATGGGACTTATGACTCAGTGCTAAAGTACTTTAGAGCTATAGATCAGTATTTTTTATTAGTGCTGTAGAACATGCTCCATCAGACTACCAGTAAGTATATACCTACAGATGATTAAAACACCTGTAGACATTGATAAAGTCTACTTAGAACAGAAATCATCATTCTGTAAAATACATAACATTTCTCAAGGAAGGCTGTAATAAAGGTATAGATCCTTAATTTACGGTTTCCACTTAGGGATGGTCTGTGATTGAAGCACTACATTATTTCTTTGCTTGTAGCCCTGAGTAACCCTGTCTCCCCTGCAGTCTTTCAACCTGCAAGTCGCTGAAGGATCTGGTGCAGAGTGCAGAACACTAATGAACATTTGAAAATGAGTGGCAAGGGTTTTCTTGGCTCATTAATATTAACATCATTGCCTTGCGGAATTAGAAATAAGAGAGGCGTTGCTTTGTTACTCTCGATTCTCAACAGTCTTGGAATTTTATTTTTATGTGCTGTAGATACAGGCTTTATTCCCCTGCAGAGAGAACCAACATTTTCTCCCAGCTCTTAACTTACAATGTGGCATAGTGGTATATGGGATAAGAGATACTGGACCTCCTGAAGTGCATCTAGTTCCCTGTCATGGTGCTGCTGTTTACCTCATCTCTCTGAGCCTGTATTTTTGGAGATGTGCTCATGAGCTCAGTTCCCATTTTGTGCAAACCTGTTGATAGGTGCAAATGTGCACTCTCATTTTTTGGTGGGGTGAGATGAGCAACCTTGTTCATTACTATCATGTAGTTGTAGAATTTGGTGCTGTTTCTGTGCAAGAACATCATCGTTTTCTGTGGGACTGCTCCTTTAATTGTCTTGCATGTCTAGTGTCATTTGTATATAAATCAATGCTTCCTAGAGGGTGACAAATTCTGGTGAGAAGTGCTGTGTAATGCCCTGTCCAGGCAAAGCATTGTTAGCTGGGTGGACAGGTAGGCATAAGAAATTTGGGAACTCTGAAATGGGGTGAAAAGCCTTAGTTTTTTCTTTTCTGTATCATCTGCTAGTGCCTACAGAGTGTAAAAAGCCCAAGCCGTGTACCTTTTACCCAGCAATTGAGGAAGATGCAAAACCTCATGGTGGTGGGTTCAGGGGTTTGAAGGGAATTAATTTTACCAGTCTGAAAATGTGGAGTAAATTACTTGACTCCAGCCTGAAGAGGTGGCTGGGGAGCTGAGTGCTTTCTCACTGGTTTGACTATGGGATGGGAAAATTTTCTCACAGCTGGGGGATTTAATAATCTCCTGGCTGCAGGATTTGAACTGAAACTACACACTACTATCAGAGCTAGGTTCCTCAGGCTCTAATGTGGGATTATGGTGATAACTGCATGGTTTAATAAAATCTCATATCTGGGATTTGAGCAGGAGCTGTTCAGAGCATGCCAGCGTAAGCACTGGCCATGACAATGGGACGTGCAGCTCTCGGTGCTGCTTGGAGCAGAAGGCAACAGGCCAGCGAACAAGCAACGCTCCTAACAGCTGCTGAGGTTTTAAAACTTGGAGATGTTTAAAACCAGATTTTTATAAAAGCCGACATGGTAAAGTCTTGTGGGTTTATTTACAGGCTGCACTGCATATAGCCGTGACGTACTTTGTGTAGACACAGAGATCTTTCAGTTCCTGGGGAGGGAAAGAGAAATCAAATGCTTAACTGAGGCACTGTTCAAATTCACAGTGTGTATGAAGGAGGAAAACCTGTTTGAAAATACTTCTAGAGGCAGTGAGTGAAACCCTGCAATGATCACTTCAGGGGAAGAGAAACCCTAAAGCAGCCAGTAAATCTTTCAGCGTTTCTTTCCCTTCATTTCCCGTTCAGAGCTAGAAATGGAGGACAGAAATGCATCTCGTGGTTTCACCCTGTTGCTCATGTTGTGGTGTATAAGCACTCAGAAAGCCCCAAAAGCTTTTATTTCTTTCAGTCACAAAGAAAAACTCCAAACTGTGACGTCTTCAGGGAGAAATGCATTCATACAATGCAACGGGACTGCTTTCATGGCCTGAACCTCCTTCCCACATTACAGCCTGCTTCTCATTTTGACCCAGTTACCCAGGCAGTCCCTACTCATGGGGTCAAACTAGAACATTTTCAAGATAATGTGCTAAAATCCAAGAATGTACCAAAAGTTGCCCAGTGACCAAATGCCCCTGAAATAATTCCAAATGTTGCTTTGGGAATGTTTCTTCTTAAACGTTGGAAATGTCTTGCAGCTATAACAGGAAGCCGATAGTGTCTTGCAAACACACACCTCTTAAGTTTTAGTGCATGTTTATTATTAAAACCAAGCTACTGAGTTTCAGTCACACCAGCAAATCTCCCTTCCATGCCACCCTGAAAGGCTTCTTTGTGTACTATAATCAAACCATTAGGAATTGGTTCTTCCTGAGGAAAATATAGAAAAAGGACTGAAGTCATTGTGTGTATACAGGACTCCATAAGAATTTCATGTGGATATCTACTGGGTGGTGCTCTCTTGGCCTGAATTTCAACAAGTGACAGAAAGATGAAGGGTTCTTGTACCCTTTAATCAGCCCCTCTTTGGTAATTCTAAAGAATGGCTAGAAAATAGCCATTATTAGAATACAAGACACTTGAACTTTTTTTTTTAAATAGTATTCATTAAATAACCCCTTCTGGTTACTTCTGTACTACTGCATCTTATTTTTAGAGATGATCTGGGACAGTGGTGGTGCAGGTTGTTTTCTGTGACTCTCCTATAAATATCAAGAACATTAATGTATAACCAATAATCTCATGTTATTCTGTTCATTTTGGTCAAGAATGTCTTTTTCATAATCTCTTTTTTTTTTTTTTTTGATGTGTGCAGTCCTTACATAATGTGAATGGTCTGGGTTTTCCTGCCCTGGCTTCCATTGCTTAGGTTACTCAAATCACGCCTTACTGGGCTTCTTTACATTAAAACTGCTGTTGGTCTGTATACGAGTATAACCATGTATGGTTTCTTTACCGAAATTATTAGAAAAATCTGTTCTTGGGCAGTGATCAAGCTTGCAGTGAATGGACTATTTTGGTTACAACTTTTTAGCATCTGGCTCAACTCCTTACATCTTTTGGGATAGTTCAGCCTCTCTGCCTACTTCTATAGCTGGTAGCACAGCTGTTGCTGATCCTGCACTGGACACATAAAGTGACTACAAAGATCGTACACTCTGAGAATATTTTTGTTTAAGAAAAAACAGATGAATCCCTATTACAGAACATACTTTACAATGAATTTGTCTATCTTGTTACCTAATATTTAAGAATTGTTTAAATTTGTACTGCAAAGGAGTTTAGCAACTGCATGTGGCTGATGTGGAATTCCTGGTCATTCAGAATAAGGGTAACCTTTCTCTTTATTATAGTTTTGAAATTCTATATAATGATATGAATAAATCTTTAAGGTATAGATTTACAATTGCCTTAATTATTTTTTGAAACCTTAGTGACAGGGGAATATCATGTGGTTCAATATTTGTTTTTCACTCAGCCAACTAACTAGGTGTCCAGATATCAATATGCATTTTCAGTGTGACACAACTGGGACCACAGTCTCAGCTGCTGCCTCTTCCTTGTGCTTCATGTTGGGATGTATACACATGGATAGCTAGAAATATTATGAAGAAATGAAATAAGCTTATCCAGCAACAAATTATAATTTCTTGTTCTGGCTGGCTTTTAAGTTGGGATCTGCAAACAGCTGGAGATCAAAGGCTGAGACTTCTGTATTTCTTAATCTAATTTAACATCCCATTCTTCAAATAGCAGAAGGATTCAAATTTTTTACAGACATCAGGACATCTTAGTTCATTGAGCTCATCCAGGGGCATTCAGGAAAACTTACAAAGTGATGATCACGTCTGTTTTCTGTTTTCTGGGGTGTTCTTCATTCTTACAGTGTAAATCTCACATTTAAACTCCACGCTGGCAACTTCTGTTTGAAGACGATTCATGTGGTAATGTCTTTTTGGCATCAAAACCTGCTTTTTATTTAAAATACTTTTTTTCAGCATTACTGGACAATAGCACCTTGTGGAGTTCTGTAATGATTTGCACAAACACTCTGAAGCAATGTTTACAGAGACTATGCTTTGTACTAGCTGAAATTATGTTGGTGAGGGTTTGGGAACACAAAATTAAGTGATATACATCATAGAGGCTTTGTTGTCTGGCGAGGTGGTGGAAATTGAAGAAAGAGGAGGAGGAGTGTGTGGGTAAGGATGGCTCCTCTGTAGTAGCAAGCCAACTACGATTTCAGAGAGAATACACCTAGTTTTGTTTGAGGGGACTCCCTGAATTTGCACCTGGGGTTCCTTGTAGAAATAAGGATGTCTTGAGTCCAAAATGCTGAAAATTTTAATGGAGTTCCAAGTTTTTCCGTACATTTTTTGTGAACCGTAGCTTTCCAGAAACCATTATAAAAGGCACGGAAATGACAGAAATGCTGCTAGAAGTGAAGCTCCACATGAGTTGTCTATTTTAGCAGGGTGCAGAGTTTCAAGAAAATTAAGCAACTGATATATGTACAGGTCACCATCCCTGGTTGGCCTTAGGGCCAGCTGCCACTCTGCATACATGAATGCACATGAGTCATCTCAATGCCTAGGGGAGGAGGTAGCTCCATGGGCTAGGGTAACATGACAGCTTGCTGGAAATTAGAGCAGAGAGAGTGGCCCTGCAGAAGTTTATAAGCAGAACAGGTGGCAGAAAGTAAGGGGTGATCACACATTTTAAATTAAAAAGAAAAAAATAATCTCTTGGGGCTGCATGGCCCCAAAATCTTCTGCTAGGTGCAGGAAGGCTCCTGTGAGGTACAATGCATCAGCCACCTAGCAGCCACACTTTGGCAGGCTGCTCTGTATCCAGAAAGCCTACTCACTTGGTCTTCTGTAGGGGATTTATATGCTTCACTGAATGTCCACCTGCTGCATGCGTGTATCAGCAGCCAGCTCCTGAAGAGCCATTGCAGGTGCAATGGGGTTTTGGTGTTGTTTTGTCTTTGGGACAGACTTCTGGGATATATGCTGCAATTTTTTGGCTGCATTCAAGGTATAATGAGATAAGAAATTAGCTGGATAGTCTTCCTGCTTCTGATAATATAGGGTTTAAGGAAGCAGGCCCTCAACTGCATGAGTCACTACTCCCAGATCTTTTTTCAATACTGACCGTTAAACTTTTGTTACTAGAAGGCCAAATTGGCCCGGTGAAACAGATTAGTGACCTATGCTGTCAAAGCAGCAGTATTCCTGAGCAGCATAGGGGAGTCTAGAAAGCAACAGCACTTCTATTTCTTATGAGCTGCTTATTTGTGTAAGGAAAAAGAATGGAAACATGTGAATGCAAAAAACTCTTTTTCCTGTGTTTTAAGAGTCTCTCCAGGTCTCATCTGCAGGATCTCAGTGTGGTGAGACTCCATTATTTCAGAGAAGATTTTATCCTTGCATGCAACTTATTTAGCTGCTAAGTAAGATGGCAAAAAAAAGGAACTTGTCAAAAGCCTTGATTTCATTTATAATACTTCCTCTTCTTTCCTTTCTTCCAGTTTGTCATTGCTTCAGCTCTGGGTAGTGGTGGTCTTTCTTCTTGCCTTATCTGAATGGTTGTAAGAATCTTCTCTGTATATTTCCATTTTTCTTCATTTTTCCCCCTTTTTTTCTGTTATCCTTCCTGCTCGCTGTTCATAGTGACTGACCATTCAACTTTTGAAATATTGCTGGCATTATTCTCCTATTCACTCTCTGCTTCTGAGCACCCAGACACTGAAAGTCAAAAAGCTAAGGCTGTGTGGCAGGTGGGCAAGTGCAAATACATCCATTTGCATGTGAATGTGCTCATTTGCACACAAATACTTTCATTCATAGGAATAAAAGGATTCTCTCCATGTGCACCATTTGTGCAAACAAAAACTGGATTCATGAAACTACTCAGAAAAGTCGGGGAGAGGTCAGGTCTCCTGCCATTTTTTACTTTGGTAGTACATTCACAATCTGATAATATACGTCTGAAAAGATAACCAAAATTCTATCTTCAGGTACTCTTGATTTTTAAACTTTTTACTGCACAAGGTAGGGGTTGTCCTTCCATGGCATGCATACAGTGCCAGATGGTGTAGATCTAAAGTGGTCTCAATCCAAATTGGGACCATGGGGAAGTACCATAGCATAAATGAAACTATAGTTATAGATATGAAGAAGGTCAAAAACAATTTCTCCTGAGAATGGCTGTTATAGAGCAGAAACTCTGAAAGCCTTCTACCAGGAAATACGTATTTTTCATATCTATGGTAGATAAACTTGTACTTAAGGCTGTGGTTTTGTAATATCCTTTGCTCGAGATCATCACTAGCATATGTGGTCCTGCTTCCTTACCTGACTCACAGTTCTGTATACAGGTCACTTTTCTATCAGGAATTACCAGTCAAATGCAAAGCGTGGCAGGAAATCCAAATAGTATTATGTATTTAAATAATTTAAGTGATGCCATCAGCAAAGAAACAGGCATCGTAAGAGATGAGGTCAGCCAATGCTTGATAACAGACTATCGGCAGCTTGTTCTAAGATGGTTTGTACTTTTAAAATTGGATTTTAGGTGGGGTGGGAGGAACTGTTGGAGGAGAGCACTAGTTTAAATTTTGGAAGTTTCCTCTATGTAGTAGATGTTGAGCTGTCCAAAAAAGTCTTCAAAAAATTTCTAATGTGACTGCTGCTAATCTTTGTCATGAGAAATCCCAGAGCCTGGGATCTTCCACTGCAGAAGCTCCACTCTGGACACTGAAATGCCTCCTTTGGATTCTGGTTGTTATGGCTCTGCTCAGATCAAAATGATCTGAAGAAGGTTTTGAGATAAGAAGAGGTGGTTTTGGCGTTTCTTAAGACATTTCATCCCAAGACCTTGATTTTGTACCAGTGTTGGTTTAGGAGACTGAATAGGTTACGGACAGTATATATAATTCTGTAGTACCGATTTATTTCTGTCATGCAGCACTTAAGGCATTCAACTACATTCCTAGGTCAGCAGCCAAAGACAAATGCTGAAGATGCAGACACTGCAAGGTTTATTAATTGGCTTCCTGTATTTTGCAGTGTGTCTGTGTGTAATGGTGCATCCTGAAAACTTCTACTGGTTCCATACTTGTGGTGGTTTTAGAGTAGTGAGTACAGTACAGTAAGTGACCATAGCTATGTTACAGTTGCTACTTTTACATATGCAGATTGTAATGGAGTTCAGTAAAAGCCTGTATCTGAAACTTAAAAGCCCTTATTAAGGAAGATTATCACCCAGAAGTTGACCATCAAGACGATAACTGTAGGGAGGCACTTGGCAGAAGTGATGTTGACTAGCAATCTACTGCTACTTCTGGTGAAGAAAGAGCTAACAGCCCATCAGGTGGAGAGTGATGTGGTGAGACTGCCGCAAAATCCAGTTAACTTACAAAATTTTTGAAAGTTAAATATTTGCAGTGGTCTAAAGTAGGAGCAGGCATGAAAAAAGTAAGATTCTGTCTTGTGCCTTGCACCTTCTCAGAAGCACCTGGTAGCAGCGTAGAGGAGCTCTAACACTTTTATAAATCTGGCACATTAACCAGATAATTTATAGTCATTACAGTCAATATGTGTTTCAAAAACCCAAGAAAAGAATAGGATGGGGTTATTCCTGGCCAGTGTTTGGAAAGATGAAAAAGAAATAACAGGAAGATGTTTCACAGCTTTTTCAGAACCACAACTCAAAGGAACCATTATAAAGTGAAGAAGTAAAGGCCAGTGTCGCCGCCTTGCACAGAAGGATCTAAAAAGTTTTTGTATTTTCTGTCTCTGATTTCATTACTCCTAATAACTCATTTCCTGATGGAAGGTAAAGAGGCACCTGAAATACAGATTTGAGTCCTTTTAGTTAAACCTTTATCCCTTTGTCATAGAGGGTTTTTTTCTTCTGTAGTTCCATTCATCTGCTCTACTGGAACTTTCAGTCGCACAGTGTTAAAATATGGCTGTTCTAAGCTAATATGCATTAACTTTTTAAAACCTGTTTTATACATAACCTATTGTATTAATATAAAACGTTAAGGCCATTTTTTCGTTTCCTGGGAATGGCCCATTACATTGTGAGCAATCTACTCTTGCTTTTTTAGAAAAGACTTTGAACTCAATACAAAAGGAAAATATAATCATGTACAACTATAAAGACCGCTTTTTTCCCTTTTGTGCAGTGTAACAGAGGTGGATGAGTAGCATGGTAATGAAGAGATGGACCGTCTTTATTAGCAGGCTTGGTGAAAGGGTTCTTTTCAGAACTTCAACTTTTCTTATCTTCTTAGTTTTCATGACGTCTATTCGGACTCTTTCCTTTTCTTGACTTCCTTTTAAATATGTGTAACAGACTGGCAAAGCCAAGCCAGTTCATCCTTCTTTCCAAAGAAGGCTAGATACAAAGTCTAGTAGTTTAGATGCTTCCGTAAGAGTTTTTCATATATTTAGAGAAGTATTGCTGTTTGCATTGCTTAGGAACTAGTCACGTGTATATCTCATAGTCATTCCTTAATTTCTCTAAAAACAAACACAATAAACCCCTTGCTATGATGTTTTTATACTGAGTTAAAGGAGGCTAATGATATAGGAAGTTTCTTTGAGTAACAAAATAGGACTAGGAATGCCACTTAACCCTCTGCCCTAGAAATTGGTTAATACAGTAATTTGTAGAGGACTATTTGATGATCTCTCGCCCTCTTCTACAATGTGCTCCACAACCCTTTTTGATATTTCTCTGCTCCTCCTCCATGCTCCCTATTTTTCTGGTGTTCCTCCCACTCTTTCTGCTTCAGTATTCTTTGTTATATAGACAGTTCACTTTCAATCTTGCTCAGTGAAGGAATTCCACTACAATAAAAGGAAATGGCCATGCGATTGCAAAAAAATTCAGGCAGCAGTACAAATGAAAACTACCTTCCCTACTGCCATTCTGGTGTGGAGGAAGTATTCCGTCATCACTGTCTTAAGCTCTGAGGAAGGAACCTCAAAAATAACAACCAAGAAACAGGAAACTGGAACCTTAGTTTGTTGACTGGTATTTACTCATTATATTATTACAAAGAATATCAAGATATATAGTGCATGTAATTATATTACAGTCCTCTGTGAAGGACCACTATTGTTCTGTTACTCAGAGTGGTATATTCAGTCCAGGAGTGTTGCTATTTAGCATGTGTGTATCTTCAGTGCACTAACCTATTAATAGATCTTAGTCCTGAAAGAATATGGCTTTTATACAAAGACTACAGAGCAAAATTAAAGTATAAATAAGAACCAGTGAATTGTGTAGACTGAAGATGCTGAAGTACATAAATAATGTCAAAGCAAAGTTGATTCCGGTTAGATCTCATGTCATGAGCATCTCAGAATAATTACTATGATTAGTTTGGTTCAATAGATGATGTGTTCCAAAGAAACCATCTACCTACTTTGTAAAAGATTTCCAAGGGACCTGTCATCACTCTACAGAAATAGCATGAAAAGATGATTTAAGGCCTTTGTTGTAATAGGCGAAAAAGGCAAAATTTGTAGAAGTGTGAATCAATAGGTGGTATTTTGATATGAGTTGTCTAGCACATGCTTTGAGAAGGAAGCTAGACTAGATGATCTCCAGAGGTCCTTCCAACCCCAATGATTCTGTGACTCTGCGAACCATAATTTTGTTCTGCATATAAACTAAATCAATGGTCATGTAGTCTTTATATTTGACCATTTACAGGAATTTAGCCAGAACAAACAATTTAAGAGTGTGTATGTATATATTTCAGCAACAGCGTTACCATCCCAGGGGATTATACCCCCAAAACTGACATTAATTGCATGCTTATCAAATCAACCAATGTAAAGTGATTTACACAGATATGTAAGAATTTCTTTATATGCATATGGAAATCTCCTGTCATCACTGGCAATAAGTCTGGTTTTGGGTTTTCCTCAGAAGATTATTTAAGAGCTGGTTGTTGTTACTTAAATTAATTGGCTAGCGGTGGATTAAATTAGATAAAAGAAAGACAATTAAAACAATTTTAGTTTTGTTTTTAGTTTTAATACAGAATAGTTACTATAATTTGCTCTTTGTAACATGGATTTGTTTTCAGGATGAAAAATATTTCTCCAAAAGAAAATAATTAATTATAAAGCAGACATTTTTGCCAAGTCTATGAATTGTTTAGGTGATCTTCATTGTTTAAAATTCACTTTAGATATAAGCACAATGTGTTTTTAAAATAACATTTTTTCCAGGAAATTTGGATTTTTTTAATTGGAAAATAGTTTTTCTTGGAAACATACCAAGTGTTGAATTTTTAGTCAAGTGTTGATTTTTTTTTTTTTGACATTTGGATTCAGGATACATAACTAGAGGTACTTTCTGTTTCCTTTGATGTGTTCAGCTATATATAGTTCAGAGATGTAAAACTGTTCTATACCTGATGATGGTCCAGAAATAACAAGACGTAACTTGTGCACAACTAGCATATATGCTCACAATAGTGTAACAAATCCTGATGTGGTTGTTTCGAACTGCCTACAAGATATATAAAATTATCTTTCCTTGGCTGCCAGTTCCTGCTCTATTCTTCTCTCTTAAGCATAGTAAGTATATTACTGTGTAGAAGGGATTAACTTTTTGGTACAAGTACTTGCCTGGTATAAGGCTTTTCAGGTGATTATGAAAAATCTTGAGACCATTTTATTATACTGATATGACCATTTTCATGTCATTTAAAAAGGAATATATACATTTAGATGGTTTTTTTCTAACTTCCAGATTATTAGTCTCTCACTGAGATGCAGGTGTGTTTATGGAAAGTTGTCTGGAAAGTAAAGCAAAATCTTTTAAATGCTTTGCACAGAATCCCTGTTGTACTCAAAGGGTTTTCATTCACTGGCCATAGCCCATGCCAAGAAGGTATTAATCTTTCTGTGAATATTTCATTTGGTAGGAGAAAGGCATAAATACAATTTACATCATCTCTCCAAATGCTGCAGTATCTTTTCTAAGGGGACAATTATATGAAAAATGTCTCAGCCTTACTGTATTACATCTCTTCTAGGTCAAGTGGTATGAATTCCTCTGTACAGAAATGAATATGAAACTTGGAGTTGAGCAAGAACTGTTGCAACCATCAGAATATTGATATACCGTTAAGTATACGAAAACAGCCTTGTTTTAGTCTGTTGGCCTGGTGAACTGGGTCTGTACTATCTCAACTTGCAACACAAGCAAATACAATGTATCTTAGATCTATTCAGCTACATTTAAAAGCATTAACTGTCAGTCCAAATGAACTTCAGTAAGAGCCGCTCAGGTCTAGGCAGTCCATTGGGACAACATGGTTCAGGCATATTGGTTTCTGCAGTGTGCAGCAGCATCATTCCCATCTGCCTTTTGCTCCTTATAGTAGGCATTGATGACACAATAAGAAAGTCCCCACATACTTGGTACTAGTCTAAACAAGACTGGTGGCGGGTATATTGAATATTCAGAAGGTAAGCTGCTGAAAAGAAAGTGTATGGGCACGTTCCTTTTGCTCAGAAAAATGTCTGTGCTTCTGGGAGTATGCATGTCATGCACTACAAAACGTTGAGCCTCGCCACATCCTCTGTAACATAGCGATCCCCCTTCTAGCAGCAGTAGAAATAAAATAGGATATGAATTTTTACAATATTACTTTAGTCATCATACGATTTCTGTAGTGTCTGTCTGCAATCTCATGCACATCCAGTTACTTACAAGAGGAAAACTCATCTCCCTAATGAAACAGTGTGTGCGGGCTTTCTGTCTTTTAACTTGCATAGATAATAAAACATAAATCTTTCCTGTGTCTTTAATGCAATAAAAGCATCGGGCTGGGTTGATGCACTAGGATATGGCTGAGTGCAATAGTCAGTTCTTAGTTTAAATGGTTGCTAGTTCTTGCCTACAACTGACCACACTGGTCCTTTCTAGCTAGCCTAAAAGATCATGCGAGTACAGCAACTGGCCCTTACACAGGAACAGGAATTTAGATGTCGGCTAAACAGACCCAGGGAAGGTTCAGCAATACATTGTGCTTTACCTACACAGATGATTCACCATCCTCCAAACAAGCATGACTCGGGCGCCAGCACCACATCAGTGCTGCCGGAAGGCATCAGCTCCCAGTGCTCAGATTCTGGACCAAGAGGTGAAAGGGACCTTGTGACAGTACGTTCTCATCGGTGGTGAATGTACCCCAAGTACTGCTTGTATGCTGCGCAGCTGATTGGGCTTGCACAGCAAATCTGTTCAGCTAAGCTGCTCGAGTGTGTGCGAAAACCTCAAATTTTACTCCCCTCTGAAACAGTACATTTAAGTTTTGAACATCGGTTATCAAAAAGCTGGGTAAAATAAGAAAAGGGATCAAACACAAAGCAAGATGTGTAGATTTCCAAATAAGAGGGGCTGAAAATCTGAGACTGAGTAGCTTTATGAAGATCAGCAAGCAGGTAATGTAGAGGTATAAAAAATAGGAAGACAGATTTGCTACTTTCAATTACTACTCCTGATCCAAGATCAGAGCAGAGATGAAACAGAGAAGCACCACACATTTAAAAACTAACTTTAAAGCTGATGAAATATATTTTAGATGCAATGTGTAAATAAATTGAATCATTCACTAGTACAAGAAATCTGCAAAACCAATAGATTAGTGGGACTGAGCAACAGAATAATTAATTTTTAAAGGATAATAAGAACAGCCAGAAATATTTTGGACAAGATAAAAATAAACGGCAATGTAAATACTAACTGATTGGGCCAGAAAGAGAAAATATTTAGAATAAGGTACTTTGTTATTGTCCTCTGTAGGGTTTCCTTGCATCTCCTCTGAAATACCTAGTACTTGCTGCTGTCAGAGGCTGAATAGTGAGCTGGACAAAGCAATGATTTCATGAAGAGTGACAAAGGTAATGTTTCTGTTCCAGAAGAATCACTAAACAGGCTAATTCCTGCATGCTATTTTGGCATTTTTCTCTGAGACTATTGACAAAAATTATTCCTTCTGGCAAATTTCTGTTTACTTACTGTTTAGTGTTCAAGAACTTTGAAGGAAATGCATTGACTGTATTTCTTTTCAGCCACGCATGCGTCATCTCAGACTACAGATGAAAATGGTTACTACCCAGACTAGTGTTGGCCTTGTGACACACTGGTATGTTACATGCCCTTCTAGTAATTCCTGAGGAACACGGCATCTTCTGGAGGGGCTGTTCGATCCACGTGGAGGGCACAGGAGGGGGAAGAGAAGAATCGGACTAAATGGCACAGGTAGTTGAACTGCCAAATTCACACATAGTACCGCATGGCGTTGGAACGGGTTGCCCAGGGCAGTGGTGGAGTCCCCATCCCTGGATGTTTTTAAAAGTTATGTAGACGCAGTACTTAGGGACATGGTTTAGTGAGGGACTTGCCAGTGTTAGGTTAATGATTGGACTAGATGATCTTACAGGTCTTTTCCAGCCTAGGCAATTCTATGATTCTATGGCTTTTTGTGGTTGAGAAAAACAGCAAGACTTTTCCGATAGTGACTTGTTTTGTTTTCTTTATCTCAGTTACAGTGGTAAGTATCCAAATATGGAAATATGCTTAAATTTGGCTCAGCTTCTGAAAATTTGACTTTGAATTTATGCTTTAAAGTGTAGCTGCAGTGTTGCTGTGAAATATTCTACTACAACTGCACATCTACAATGAAGGAAAAAAACCATTTTAGAATTTACTGAAAGATAAAGCTGCTGGCTGAAGGGTGACAGGCTGCTGTAGCAGCATTTTTTTGTGCTAAGCTCTTGCTTGCTCTTGTTAAGTAGTCTGGTCATAGCCTTTTAAATAAATTCATAAATATTTCATTTGAAATATAGGCTTAGGTAAGCCATGGATTTAATCACTATAATGATAGGATTTTGCAACTAATTTGGATTTTCATTTTTAGCTGAATGTAACACTGTTTTATGAACATATATATTTCACAAAGATCCCCTCAGACACTTGTAATAAATTTATTTATAGCTACTTGCTTACACACAAAAACTAAATGACTGGCTTATTTTTATGGAGAATCTGTACGAACTTTGTGTAATGTTGAACAATGGTAAGAGATTAAAAAAACAGAAAAAAAATGAATATGATCTGTTATTCTTCTTCCCTTTTTAACTTTTATTCAAGGAGTTAAGTTATTCTAGTCCATATAGGGTAATTGCAAAGCCTGGATTAATGCACCAGATTTACTGCTTTTTTAATATGAAGTCTACTGCAGATGGTATTACATTATATATATAATGGCACTTTTTCTTTTTTTTTTTTTAGCCATAATGCTTGTGCAGTATTCTTTCCCATTCTAATTGTTGGACTAAAAATTAACGTGTGTATGCTCAGCTTGAAGTTTTAGATTCCCAGAATTCTGGAGGACCAGAAATCCTGTTCTTTTTGCTGATGATTGAGGTAAATGTACTGCATCACATACGTAAACCAAAATAGGTATGAATATTCTGGAAGGCAGTAGTACTGTTTTTATTAACTGGTATGGTGACTCTTAATGTGAGTTCCTGCTTTTAATGAGGAAATTGGGAAATAATTTCTGTTAAGAGTAGAAATTTTTTTTTTACTGCTGCTTCTTGTAATGAACAACAGAAAACACCTGGCTTTCAAAACAGTTCAGTGTGTTACTTGTGTGGGGTATTGTATTGCTGTCGTGCTCAGACAGGAATTGTCTCACCTTCTTTCTTTTGCTCTTTCCTGTAGCTTGTATATGTCAACTGAGTTGGATTACCAAAATACGTAACATATTTTAAAATGTGATTAGAAATGATAGAAATTGCCTTTCCTTTGGAAAAAATAGCCTTGTTTGGCATGAATATAATAAAAGGACATGTTAAAGGTAGCCATTTCTCACGGTGTATTTAGATGAGGGTTTTTCATGCTGTCTTTGGAGATCACTGATCATCAGGAGATATATTCACGACAATATTATGTGTACAGAAAAACATTTCATGCTTTGGAATTGAACTTCTAAAGCATTTTAAGCACATCTTTTGTTAGTCATTTTCTCAGCCTCAGCATTAGAACATGTATCATGAAGATGTGTAACGAACAGTATTAGTATTTTCATACCCTATCTGCTTGTGTGTTAGTGGTGTTTTGTGAGTGGGGAGAGAAGTTAAAGCTGGTGTAGTTAGTATTTAGAGTTCCTGCTTTCTTTTATACACCTACAGAACTGGAAATATTCCATAACTTTAAAAGCAAATCTGAGGTCAAGAAAAAGCCGGGTTTATTGTTGTTATGTTCTGGATCCAACAGTTCTATATTACCATTGTTTGCTTTAAATTTGTAATTTTGCAGAGGGGAAGTACTGTTCTTGAATTTTTAAAATTGTTGTTCATTTTATTCTTCAAGGTTATTGGAGGTGAGAGAAAAGCCTAATGAATGGATAAAAAAAACAATAGGGAAAGAAAAGGGAAATAGCTACAGGCCATGCTGATAGCATGAAACTCCTAGTGGCCCTCAATTTGGACACATACTGTAAATTAGTGAAGTAGTAGCACAATCAGTAGGAAAAAAATCCATATAAGACAATGGTAATTAAGACATTAAACCATAAATGTAATAGCTGATCCAATTTTCAAGGACTGAGTTATTTATTTCATAACAAAAACAGTTTTAGTTGCTTGTTATATATATATATATATAAAACACTACATTATATAACCTGAGAGGCAAATTTCAGTAGTGTGACCTATTGCCTCTCCAAGGCAAATCCAAAAGATCCATTTGAAAATGTTGTATTTGAGTGATTAAACAAAAAGTGATTATCAGAGATTGATGCCTAAACTGTGTAAAAACTTGCACTGAAAGGAAACTAATACAAACTGAATGCAAACAGAACCAGAATCTGTCCATTCAGACACTGTACACTCAGGAAGTTTCACAACTTATGAGAGGTTCATGACTTAGCATGTTGTCACCCCTCTCAGGGAATCATGGACTCGTAGGTCTGGTAGAGACCTCTAGAAGTCACCTAACCCATCCTCCTGCCCTGTAATAGGATCAGTTATAGTTCTATCATTCCTGATAGACTTTTACCTTATTTCTTCCTACAAAACTTCAGTAACAGACAACCCGCAATCTCTCCAGGCAATCTATTCCAGTCTTTCGGTACGCGCACTGTTAGATTCCCCCTGCCAATGTCTTCTTTAAAACTTTGTTCCAGTTTATTACTTCTTGCCCTGTGCAAAGTAGATAAGGAAAACACTTAATATGGTTCTCTGCTTTACAGTGGCCTTTTTATACCCTTGAAGATTGCTACTGTGTTGCCTCTAGTCCTCTCACACTGAAACCTTTCTGAAATACAGTGCCCAAAATCAGACATGATGGTGCTTTAGCTGTGGCCTAAGCAATGCAAAGCAGAGCAGAGGAATTATTTCTCGTGCCCTGCAGGTTATTCTCCTGTTTATGCATCTCAAGATCATGTTGCTATTTTGCTTTTTTTGCTTGTTGAAAGCTTTCCTTTTTTGTTTTGCTACAGTGTGCTCAGATGTAGAAAGATTTTTTTTCTAATGCATGCTAGATGATGTACGTTCCCAGGACAAATGTCAGTTATTTTTAAAATATGTCAAAAACAAATCCTGACTCTAATTTTAACCTTCTACATGCTGATTGTGAGCAGCACCACACAACTTGCCAAAGATTCCAGCTGCCTTTTTTGTCATTTTCCAAGCAATGCAAACACAAAAATGTTCTGATCTGCCAGCCAAAGCCTGAATGCTAATGTGTAGAACAAAGTACATTACATTTATTTATCGTAAAGAATAACTGTGTGCGGACATATGTATTTATATACTTTCACATAGGCTTCTTCATGGGTACACACACACACAAAGATATTTTGTTGTACTCCACCCTATGGGATAAGAAAAGCAGAGTAAATGCAAAGGTGCTAGAGCTTGGCTGGTCTGTCTTATGCTACACTGCTTAGGCTCCATTTTCCATTTGTTTTGGTGGAATCTGCTCAATGCCTTTTACTTTAAGCAGCAGGAAGTCAACACTACATATTTTGTTCAGCCAGAAATAAATCTGAATGGTAAAGTCTTTGAACTCTAACCCCTCAGCTGGATGGTTCTAAGAAATTCTTGACAGAGTGCCATTTCTATACAGTTCTATCCACATTGAAACTGTTTTTTAGAATGTTTTTATATCATATTCACTTTAAAGATTTCCTTGATCTGTGTCTCAGAAGAAAAAGTATTTCTTTGTTTAAAAGATACCATAAACTATTACTGATTTTCAAGTTTTAAAGTGGTGGTTATACAGAACTGTTAAGTTCTGTAAGCATTGTCAGTAGATTTGAAGGTATCATTTTCATCTGAATGCAAAGTAGGTGGAAGTGGCTCAAAGGCTGGTTCAGTCTCAAAGAGAACTGCATCACAGGCAGTTGAGTCCTACCCAGCTGTTCTTAAAGTTGGTGGAAAAAGTTCTCAGTATCCACACAGAGGCTTCTAAATTTCTGTCCTACATACATAGATATTAATATCTATGTGGGCCTTTTGAAAGCAACTGGACTCCAGAAAGAGAGACCATACTTGTTTGGAATACATTGGCATAGCAGGGATTTACCTGTATTTTACACGTATGTATAAAGGCTAGCCTTCACCAGGTGCTACAAAGGTAGATGTTTTTTCTCTTCAAGGATTTCCTAAAAATCTTTATATGCAAACTTTCTGATAGACCAGAACTCACTTGTGATGAACTAACCATGTGGTACTTCGCAGTGTCAAACATTTTTAACATTTGATGCATTTTCAAGCATTTCTGGAAGCACAGAACAGAGTATCAGTGTGTTTTTGGCATTTAGTAGTAGTGACCTGGAGCTATAGGATGGGAGTGCATTATTTTAAAAGAAATCCAGATAACTGCTTATGAAAATGTTCTTCCAGGAAGGAATGCAAAGACAACTTCAAGAGGGCTTAGAAATCTATTCAGCTTGTCTGCTGGGAGACTTGGCTGCTCATGAGTCTCTCTTTTATACTTCTGGTTCTGAGTAATGCGTTCACTTCTAGTCATGTAAAAACAACTCCCTTTGTGTATTTCCATGAGACCAATACAGATGCATTCTTATAGTGCAGTGAAGTTTGTTTGACAATCCGCTGAAAATGTAATTGCTGAATCATCACTGCCTGTCCATTATGAGTAAATCCCTCTTACCTTTTGAACAACATGACTCATTTTGAAGTACACAAAAGGTATTTATTATTGTTATGGCTTCTTGGCCTAAGTGGTTATCCAGAGTTTAAGATCCTGCAAACTGTTTCTGTTGGAAAAGAAGCTCATGTTAAGAGCAGGGGATCTCTCTACAGAGCTGCATTGAAGACTGTATGAAGATCTGATTTTGTGCTTATAGGAGGATCTGAACAACAACAAGCAAATTCTTTTGCCCGTAACATCACCAGGTTTCAGCACAAAAATTATGGAAGTTTTTCTAACAACCATTCTCCTACGGCTATTTCATGTTTTCTTACTCTTTTTTTCCTACTTTTTATGTTTCTCTTGTTTCTCCCTTATATAAAAGTAGATAGGTATTTCCTAAAATTGCCTCTTCCCAGTGCATTTCAAATCATTGCAGTCTCACATGTACCTCTGGAGTGATTATACATGCTTGCATTGTGACTTGAAGCCTCTCTTGTTTAATTTATCTACAAGACATTTGTTTCAATAGCCTAATTGAACTTAACCCATGCAATTATTAGTCTGTAGCAGCTTGGAAGAAAAGAGCATGGTGCCTGTGAATATCACCTGGACCACCAGCTCAGATTTAACATTATGAAAATTCAGTTGCTTTTCCGTCTGTTTCAGATGTTCTGTCTTCTCCCTCTGTCCAGACCAGCATCTGGACATGACTGCGATCATATCAGATTCTTTTTGTCCTATGTCCGGGTTATGGATTTGTCTGACAACTCTATGAATTGCCTCTTTTCTGTGCACTGACAACCTTGTCCGTATAATCCCTTACAAAAAGTACTTTTGAAAGCATATCAGTTCTGGACTCCAAAAGAAAGTAAGTGTGCAAAGGAGGGAAATTATGCTGCCATGAGACTGCTTCTTCAGACAATATGGAGTATACAACGCTTCAACTGAGTTATAGATCTCTGTATTTCACACTGCTTAAATTACGTTATGGAGGAGTTCATGTCAGGCCAAAAATTAGAAATGAATCCCTGCAAAAGCACAGAAGTTGTGCAGATCTGACTGGTCAAGCCCTCTTCTTTATGTCTGTTCTGGCAGAATCAACCAGATGACCTGTGCTTAAGCCTAGGTGTTTTGCTGTCTTACTTCTGGCTGATGAGTACATGTACAAAGTGTTAAAATGCCAGTTTTGTGCGGTATCCTGAGATAAGAAACCACTTTCTGTACCCTGGGCCTTTTGAGTGAACACGTGAAAGCCTTGAGAGCCAATCTCCAGACAGCTTTCCCCCATTCCCTATACTACCTCTCACAGTTTCTTCCCTCCATTTTTTTACTTGCACCACCACTCACCTCTTCTCTTTTCCTTTTTCTTCTCTCTTCCCCCTTTTTAGATCTCAGCTGATTGGTAAACAAGTGCCTTAACTAACTCTGTCTGTGGTCCAGCCCTATCTCCTCCTCAAGCCCCTAAGCTTTAATTACTGTCACAATCTTTGGCTCTATTACAAATAATCTGTAAAGCATCCAAGTCATCCCTTGCTCTTTTCTTCTTACCCTGTATCACACAATTCTCACTAGCATACATGTGCTTCAATCCTCTGTCCCACTTGCTGTGTGTGAGCCTTCATTTCACTTACCAGGAGGCAGAAAGGCGGTCTAAAGAGGGCCAAGTTTGGATACCCTTGCTTTTATTCCCTGGTGGGCTGGAAGGCTAGGACCTGATTGTGGGAATCATGAGGCAGAGGAATACACAGTACTCATATTGCAAGATGAGACAGTTTGGCCAGACAGTGGCGGTTTCCTCTCATTTAAGGCCATGACTCAGACTAAGCCAGAATTGCAGAATGTGTGATGGAAATTGCAAATGGGATGGCTACAGGCCAGTTAAATCTGTAACTTGGTCAGTGAGAGTGCTCCACCTGCCTAAGGCAGATGATACATTCTTTGCAAGGACCTTCTGTGTTTTGTATGATAATGAGAATCAGCCAGAATCAGAAAAAATAAAATACATACTTTTCTAAACCACAGGTTCCTGACACTACTGGGGTCCTGCTGGACAGTGGTACTTACTACCTTGCAAACAGAAAAAACCTAATGTTTTTGAGCAAATGGATGTTGAAACCCATATAGAATGTTGTTGGTCACTCTGGTTTTTTCCTTATATCCCAATGCAGCAGCCTGTAATTCCAGCAGAGGTAAATCCCACTGACAAGTGGAATTTTCACCTGAGGAAGGATTTCATAATAGTGGTTTTTGCAAGGCACATTTGTAGCAAACAAATGCTGACCATTCCTCTTCTCTACTGCAGGGTAATTGTGTTACAGTGAAAGGCTTTTAACTACGAATCTGACTGAATTGCTCAACCCCCCTAGGAGACATTCCTGAAACATGAATTTCAGTCTGGCATGCTGAACACACTGTTCCTGCAGCTGCTGCTGTTGCTGACCAGATCCTCTGTAGGAGGAGAGCACTTTAAGACAGTAGTGGCAAGGCAACCCTGAGAGAGTGTAGGAGAGAATGATGCTGCTTTGGAGCCTGAATGGCATTGATTAAAAGCTTCAGCATAGATTTAAAAAGTGGTATAAGAAGTAGCAATTTTATATACAAAACACCCATCTACCTAATAAGAGTTACTGACTGTCATTCTGCTGACCACAGCCTTCTAACTGCTTCACTGTTATGTTAATCAGAGTAATAGAATAAAAAACAGATGAACTTTTTAATTTTTCAGGTTAATTTCAAACCCAAAATCAATTCAGTTCCATCATGTACTATACTACTTACGATGATGATCAACTGTGCATCAAAGATTGCCTTTTCTCAGCAGTGTCTGGTTTGTATATCTATTTAATGAACATAAGCATGAAAAGGTGCTTATTACAGAGTACCTGTCATAATTTTGATTTATTCTTACGAAAGCATGATGTTGGCACTAAGCTCCTGGAACCTTTTGCTTTCATCTTGGTGAAATGAAGAGGCCCTGTTGCAGTTCTAATTATCCTCTGGAAAATAATACAGAAACACACTTCAAATAATATGTTTCTCTTCCTCTAAATAGCTGAATACATAAGGAAAAGATAGAAGACTTAGAGAGTCTTTCTACGGATACTGTCTTTCATCAGCTCTTTATCTGATGTCAGTTACTAAATTTCCTTTGTGCTTTCCCAAACTGAGTTTACTCTTTAGAAAATTCAGATTAGCATTTTAAATGCTGTCAGCGCAATCTAGGAAGCCCCGTGCTGCTCAGAACCCTCCTCTCCCTGCCCAGACTGTCCACTTTCTGAGCAAGCGATAGTCATTCCAAGAACTAGTCCGAGCACACAGCTCTTTAGGTAGCAAAACAGAGCGAACTGAGAACAGTGTTTTAATTCCTTATTGTACCATCTGTATACCAGCATGTTTGTGTGATTAATCTTTTCTCCTGTTCAGGAAGAGGTAGATGCAAACCTAAACAAAGCAATGGGAGACAGGATACTTACAATAAAGTGACTCATCTCTTTTTGGTCAGTGGATTGAGGTGAAAAACAAAAGGTTTCCAAAGCCTCATGACATACAGAAACACTGTCCTCCTACTCTGAGGGTATCTCAAAGAACAGTAATGCATGAGAAAATCCCCAAAACTGTTTAACGGCATCTTTCACAGGATCAACTGTAAGTGCACTCAGGGATGAATATTGTTCAGATAAGCAAAACATTCTAATGCACAGGATTTTATGGTTGTGCTGGAAGATAAATGGATGGGCAGGGGCAGTTTCAGGACACTTACCCACTGTTGCAAGGTCACAAAGTCCTAAAGGACGTGACCGTTCATCCATGCTCACAGGATCATAGGTGCTCCAACAGGCTGAAAGAGAGAAAATGGGCAAAATGACAGTTTCAAACTGGAAGTCTGCAACAAAAGTATTTATGGCTAGATTGGGATCAAGTGAGTTCTCTACTGCTTTTGGGGGGCTGTTATAAATGTAGTGGGTTTTGTTCTGGTGCTGTAATTCAATTCCTTGTCATACTTGCAAGGAAGTATAAATGTGTTTAAATATGCATGTAGTCTATTAAGTCATTTTTATCTTGTAATTTCCTCTGAGAATAAAATCTTTTTAATTTGCTGTTTATTTTAAGAGATCCTTCAAGAACACAGCATAAGTCCTATGAAAAACTGCTTTCATCCATTCAGGTTTGGACTCTTTCAGATTTGTATGGTAATAAACAGCTGTCATTACTGGGGTACTGGATGTGATCTCAAAGTATGCATTGTAACTGCATCCTTATTCAACTCGGGGATGAGACCTGAGCAGTGTTTCTCCCCAGAGCTCTAACTTTCATGAACAGAAAACCCTTAGCATGTGGACAAAAACATAGCATTAAGTGGTCCAAACAGGTCTCAAATTCAGATGATGGGGACTCAGACCAAGTGAAATGTTACTGTCTGTACCTGCCAGGTATGTACAAGCTGTAAATGTGTTTTCAGATCCCACGTGGTAAGAGCTCCAGAAGGAAAAAAAAATATCTGTTCAGGGCTAAACACCTAGAAGACATTTGTCTTTAAAAGTTAGATTTTGAAAAGAAGTAGGAACTTCTGAAAATCTTTTTTGATTGGTCTGATACACAAGAAAAGCTGAAAAATGTTTTGCTGCATCTCTCTTGCTCTCTTTCAAAAAGGGCTCAGGATCTCAAGTATCCAGGTTCTGGGCTGTATCAGGAAATCTGCCAGATCTCACATTTCTTCTGCTTTCAAGCCTACTCGAAGTGATACCTACTTTTCTCAAGCCTGTTGAATGACACAGGTACAGGTTGCAGGGACACAGAGAACATTCTGGCTGATAGGATTATTTCTAACCTAAATGTAAGCTCTTGGTTGAGGTAGGAGGAAGAGAGCTTTTATTGGCCTGAAAACAAGTCTCCGAAAAGCTGCTGGACTGCAACCAAGGAGGAGGACAACAGCCTAAGGAAAACACTATACTTATATATAAATTTATAGTTCTTTTCTTTCCTATTTGCGCCATTTACAATTCTGAAAGTTCCTTGTCTTGTTGGCAGGTATCTTTCCAAGCTCAGCCAAGAAGCACCCTATTTAGTTTGCTTTTGTTGAAGCCCTTTTTGCCTATAATAACATTTAGGGGGATGTTAGCTTGTAAAGGTAGATCTGAACACTTTAGAAACTGTCATGTTAGGTACCTGTCTTACAGAGGTACAATGACAAGGATAAAAAGAGCATAAAAAGGAGTTGTCCTCTCCCAAATATAAAAAAAACCCTGTAACTGTGAAATCTTTTAGTGATATGATGTGCGTAGCCCATAGAAATGTAATTAATACATAACAAGAGAATGGCCTGTGTAAGGTTAATTACTATGCCTGAGGAACATGCATTATCCAAAGCAGAACATAATAGCTGGATACCACTGGGGCTCTCAGTGAGCTAATCAAAAAACATATAGGTCAGCACTAATGTTGTGAGATTGCTCACAGGACCCAAGATAGCTCAGGTGTCTCATTCTGTTGTCCAGTCTCTTAAAGAACTATTAAAAATAGTTACTACCATTGGTTAAAAGGGATTTATTTTTTTTTTTAAGTACAAAATGTATTCCTTTTCAGTGAAACTCAAAATGGTACCTTTTCAATGTCTGTGTCAAAATATGAAAACATAAATCAAATTCTTTAGATGGCCAAAATAGATACTTTTAATTTATGTTTTAAAAATTTAGTTATTTTTGAAATCTGAAACTGTGATAAAAATAACTTGTCCAAGAAGTAATTATAACAGCAAATGAAGGATTTACTTGAACATTTTTTGAATGGTCATTCTGTACCTTGACAATTTGGGAAAAGAGATACAGTATTCTTCACACATATTAAAGTGGTGAAGGCAGAGACATTTTCTTTGCTTTCCAAGTGCTCAGCATATTTTAATAAGATGGTGAAATACAGTCATATGTGCTGGCATATTTCTTTTCCATTTGAAAAATATGAAAAATATCTACCAGAGCCCCTGAACAATTAAGCAGTAGCTGTATATTGCATGTTTTCACATGTGAATATATGTATTTTTCCACACTAGAGCTAAATTGATGTGCCATCAGTGAAAAGCAAAACAGGCTTCTTTCGTGGTTTTAATGACCTTTTGCTCTTTTTAGATTTAAAGTGCTATTACTGAAAACACCTAACTGGTACAACCCTGCAGAATTCCCATAATATTGGTATTATGAAGTCTTCTAACTTGGACTTTGCACATCTTCCAAGGCAGCAACTCGCAAAGTTGGTAACTTCAATTCTGCTTAAAATTCTGTACTCAGAAGTAAATTTCAGGTGCAGCCCCTATCATTTTCCAGTGGAGTTGTGAACTTATGATACTCCTTATAAACCCACTGGTGACTAGTGGCTTGAAAAGTATGTTTCAATTTACATTGCTTTCTTGTCTAAAGACAGAGGCTGAAATACTGGTGCAGATTGTATAATTATTTCATGTGGAATGACTCGTGGGATAATTAGTATGGCATTCTCCTGAAACATGTATTATTGATGGTCTAGATCTCTTTATACTTGAGAGGGGTAGAAAAATTTTGACTTCTCAATAAATGCCTACACATATCAGTTGTATAAACCAGTACATATACCATCCTGCCTTTGAGAAAAGTTGGTTCTTGTATAATGCTGAATGATCTATAAGAATTCCTAGCTCAGGACTGAGTTGAACAGTAGCTCTGCTACCTTCCTTCATCCACCGAGACCCAGAGAAAGGGGAGAAGTAACAGGATTAGTAGGGATGGAGAAACAGCAGGACAAACATTTGTGTAACATACTGCCTTAAAGCCACAGTAGATGTCCACAGAAATTCACATTGCCAGTGCTACTATATCATTGGGAAGAAGTCTTTTTGACCTGGTTCAAGTGATGGGTTGCCGCGTTAGGCACAGATGTAAGTCTGTATTACTGGGAAAGTAGTACTGCCATTGCTTGTGAAGGTGTCCTTCTAAATCTCTAAGTAAAAAGCCACTTTCAGTTTTATAAAGAAAAACTGTAATTGAAAAGAATTTCTTCAATTTATTCCTTATCTTGTTCTCTATATAACCATGTGAAACTATTTTGTTTTTGAAAATGTTGTGCCTGGACTCAGCATTATCAAACTGTTCTACTAATTTTTGTGGTGAGGATGATTCAGTTTCATACTGGCTTTTAAAATTTTGATATATAACATGTTGCAGATTAGTGAAATAAAGCAGACGAGTAAAGCTAGACATTTTAGTTGGGGGGTGAGGGGGAGACAGACATCGGGTAAATCATGCTTCCGAGTCATGAATAACTGGGGTGGTGTTTCTGTGTTGCCTAGTTACAGTTTCTGTTTAGTTGGCAATGGAGTTCACTGAAAATATTTTAGTTTCTGCCCCTGACAGCTACAAACGTGTGTTCACATGTCGTCTCATAAACTCAAATACTGTTAAATGCATGCCTAATATACCTCCTCAAATGTAAGCAATGGATAGCATTGCCAAGTTGCAGAGTCAACAATGAACAGCACAGTCATACTCGGCTAATTACACGAAGTTTTCCCTGGTTGGTCCATTTCTGCTGCTGTTAGTAGTCTGCCCTGCCATATGCAGAACAAAGTTCAAAAGCAAACATGAACAATTTGCTAGTCCGGTTGGCAGAAGCCAGGCTGTACTAATGGTCTCAGGAGACTGGTGCTGACTTTATGCCAATTTCAAATCTCTGCTCAGCCTCCCCAGTTTACCAAAAAAGCAACTTTTCCTTCAAGCCACGCTGATAAGGGCAACATGCAGAAGCATGGTATGTGACTAATGCTTACCAAGTGTTGCAAGGCTTGAACGGAGGGAAATATGAAACCCTGTGACCCTGACTCAGAATAGCCAAACTCCATCTGCTCTGGAGCTTCAAATAGTAAGAACGCCTCCGTTTCTTACTGCGGACATGTTTGGAAGTAGGGTATGGAATGATGATGGTTTCAGTCTTGTTCTTTTTAAGCTGCAAAATGTTCAGGAATATAATAGAAAAAATATCTATTCTTAATTTTCTGGGAAGAATTAATCTTAAGACATCAAGCCAACCCTCAGAGTTGAAGCTTAAGTGATGTGTTGGATTTAAATGCAGTAACTGGTAGACAAAAGACTTGGTTGTATTGTCAGCTGAAGTAACTTCAGAGTTCAGATATCTGCAGGAACACAAAATGTAAATGGAGCAAATGGATCCATTTACAACATACAGGCAAAAATTTTTTATTATCGTGAGGGGTTGAATGACACACCACACGTACGTGTTGTCAGGACTAAAATATCTTTGGAATTTTAAAGTTCTGGGGGAGCATTTCACAACTCAAGGAGTTGCATTCAACACAGTGAAATTCCATGAGATCCTATTTTGAAAAATAAAGAGAGACTAATCATAGTGTTTAAAATTAGTGGTAGCTTATCTTGAAAGGATCGTATGATCATATTTTTATCTGCAAATGTAAACAGTGAGAACTACTTAAATACATACAGTTGGTGAACTTCTGGCTGAGACAATTATAACAACATTCTCTAACTTTCTTGGAATATGAATCATCTTTCACATAGTTTTACATGGTAAAATTGTAATCTTATAAGTCATGATAAATTCAGTATTTTTCCTTTTTTCTTTTTTTTTTTTTACACATGACTCCATCCAGCTGGGAGAGCTCAGAAACTGCAACTACAGAATCACGTAAAACTAAAGAAGAATGAACAGGTACTATAGATTACAGCATGTTAATGAGTGGCTGGTAGAGTCTTTCACAGCAAAATTTGGTACGATCCTGCAGCTGGTATTTGCTGTGGGGAATCATGATGACAGATATATTAAAAACATCAATGAAAAATACCACTGATTCCTCCTAACACAAACTGAGTCAACTCAAGTCAGTGTCAGCACTCCTGAAGCCATGTGTTTATACCCACACTAGAGGATGCCTGAAATCTCACTGATATTTTCCCCCTGAAATATCCATATAATGCTTCTTTCACTATCCTGAATACTTAGGGAGTTTTAAAAACAAAAATACTAAAGGATCAGTATGCTGTATAGGAAATACTAGTAACAATTCACTATGATTTTGCAGTTTAAGTTCAGTTCAATTGTTTTGTCATTTTGTCATTTGTCTGATAGTTGTCAATTTTGTGCATCTTGTTGGCTTCGTCAAAACTACCATCCAGGGAAACCCTAATCATTGCATACCACCTTTACAGGATGGGTGCATTTGGGTTAGAGATCACTGGTTTTTCAGTGAGAAATGATTTATTTATGAAATTAAATAACCTCAATTTCGAGAATGCTTACAATCACTGACAAAAAGTAGGTTTACTGTCTGCAGTACCTTTCAGGTTTGGCCCTAATAAACTGGATAATAGTGTTAGAGACTTCTTGTTGTTACTGTTTAAAACGTTAGCTTTATAGTGATGCATCAATAAAAACGTGAAAAAAAATTACAAAAAGAATAGGAATAACATCCCTGATCACAAAGAATTCAGCATATGCATACTTGATTCTCCCACAGAAATCCAGGGAATTCCCAAATGCTCTAATGCTACAAATACGTAAAAACTTTCAGAAATGAACCTAAAATGTTATTTAGTTTCTGCCTGCTTTTTAAATAATTATTAAATAATTTGTAAAATAATTTTTTTAAAAATAATTTTTAAAATTATTTGTAGATCCTCTTGGACAACAGCTAGAATGATAAGTAAAGTAACAGTGTTTGGCTTAGAATAAACTAAGAATATACTTCTATTGCCCCATATATTTAAAACAGACAATTATTTCCTAGATCTATATTTTTCCAGATTCTTTTTCCTTGTTTCCATGTTATTTGGAAAAGTGTAGTCTTGTACTGAAAGGCTTTCTAATCCTGATTTTGGAGGTGGGAGAGCAGGCTCTTTTTTCTGATCATTAGGAAGTCAGAACATTTCTGGTGACAGCCAAAGCCTCCCTTACCTCCAGCAAGCTTTGTCCAGTGGCTTGTGAGCTGATAGTTGCATCTGTCTTCAAAGAAAGTCTGATTTAGTTTTATCTAACTTCTCCACTCTAAGAAGATTTTCTATTTTTATCAGAAATTGAACAAGCCCAATTTCATAAATGAAGAAAGTTACTTTCAGATACTTTGTTTTGAAGAGGATTTCTGGAATTCTCAACATGAGCTTTTCAACACATTTCTCAGTCTGGTTTGATACAGAGCTGTGCAGTTCACTTAAAAGTATTTATTCCTCTGTCTGCTGTCTGGAAAGCTAAATTTAATTATATTCATAGAGTGAAGAATAAAAGCATGGACGATGCACACTGGTGAATCAATTCATTTTGCAAATTGTTTTTATGGTAATGTTGAAGAAGGTAGCAGGTATTCACTTTGCAAAGGTAGGAACAGGGAGAAAGTTTTGTTTCTTGCAGTGGAATACTAAACAGCAAAAACATTGAGAATAACAATAATGATGTTTCTACAAAGCACCACAGGGTCACCTGGCTGATAAGGTCACTTGGCTACGCTTCCAGACTAATTCACATTCAGTTCCTTTTTTATTTAATTTATGAGAAATCTAAAAAGCTGTTGTTAAGATTGCACACAAATACTACTTTGTCCACCATGAGGAGATAAGTGGTTTCAGTTAAAACTAAACCAAAAGGCAATAGTTGAAATTTCTAAACCAAGGCACAGTAAAAATTTAAAGAAAGCAGAAGAAAAGTATCATCAGAAGAGATACACATCTCATAAGCTTCTTGCACTACAGCTGAAGACAAGTGAAGCACAAAAACCTTACTTTCAAATCCCTCTTGTATAGTGTCATATAATTGAGGCGTCTGCTATGGCATAAAATATTCTTCTGCTAGAAAATGAGCATCATATTCATAAACTGTGCTTTTGAAATAACTGAAAATGTAAAGTACATTAGAGCATAATATTAGTTAATCTGATTTCATGTTGTAGCAGTTGCAAGTGCAAAAGCATCATGCAACAGTACAATTTATATCAAGCACATTAATCCTCTCTGAGTGCTTGTTAATGGTACCAAAATGCTGGCAATTTTTGTACCTACAAAGTAAATGTGTTTGTGCCAGCAGCCTTAGGGTGATGGATTACAGACCCCACTCCACTTTCTCCAAAACCCCATGCAAGACAGTGATGAGCAATGTTGTCTCTCTGCCCTATGTTTAGGGTTTACAGGATCTACAGGGCCACTTCTGCATCACTTCCATGTGGGTAACATTTATATTCCACTCCTACTCCAATCTGACTCAGGTTAATGGCAAAAGTTCATGTCCCTGAGAGCTTTTTCTTGGGCTCTTGGCACCATATGGAAGCAGTGTTGCTAGCTCGGTGTGGATCCCGTCAGTCTGCTGCTGCATACTTGCTTTCCAGAAGAATCTGTATAAAACAAAAGCTTTCAAGTTTTTCTTCTTCCTCTGCCCCATCCAGCTGTTAGCTTTAAATAATATCTTATGGATAAACTTATATGGTCAAAATAAGAGATTGGGTACCATGTCAGCTAGGAATGTATAAAAGGTTTGTGAAGGTAAGTAGCTCTGGGAAGGAAGTCTGACTGCCTGCTGGCATGCTTTTTAATACTGGGGCTATTGCAATAGTGAAGTACATAGTCAGTAGAGGTGGATGCCTCTCACTAAATATCTCCACTAAATAGAACTGTATTGTCTTCTAGACTCACCAGTGAGCAAACATAAGAGCCTTACCTTATAAGTAATTAAGGTTACTACTCTAAAGCCACCACTCCACTGCTGCCTAAGTCTGGAACTCATACGTGTCTGAAGCATATGTATCATAACATCAGTGTACGTGCACTTCATCACTGGTGATAATACTGCGACATGAAATATTTTCTTTGGAAAGAACAATACCAATAAACTAATGCCTGAAAATGTTTTGGTGGGAATTGAGTGTAGCACTGCAGCAGTTCTATGTTAGTTTGATCTTGTACCATGTCGTCCCTCCTTTCCTTCCTGCCCAATACTATTTTAGCAATATTCAAGGTTTTTAAAAGATCAGGCAAGAAATCAAGAGCCAGGACTTGATTTCCAGGACTTGATTTCCATACTACTCACAAATGGCAGCTGTAGGGCAAACACAAAATGTCAAGTGATCACAATCAGTGCCTTTTTTCCTACTGAAAAGACTCTTCCCATATTCACACAGGGTAAACTCAAAGGAAAAGCACATAAAAATGCATTTTCTCTTCATAGTATTCCTTTGGCATGGATAAGAAGTATTTGAAGCACAGCAGATGTGCTTCTGCTGTACAATGGGAATGAAGTCTTTTATAACATCTGTTTAAATATTTTTACTTCAATACATATATTGCTGTAATTGGACAGTGGCATGTTATGGTCTTCTTTCCCAGAGGGAAAGAAGCCCTATGTTAGTTTCAAATATTTAAATGTTTTACAAGATTATAATAAGATGACAAAATATTTCTTGGCTTATTGAGGGTAAAATCAAATATTCCTTAAAAAATGAAAGTTTTGATTTGCATATTTCCCTGGTTTGTCTGCTAGCAAATATTAACTGAAGCATTTTTGGTGGATTTGTATAATATGTTCTCAATAGAAGGATACTGTAACCTCATCTCTTCCAGAGAGGAGAAAGCCCAGAATAAATCAGTCCCTCTGCCAAAGTGAAATGAGATTAGTGAGTTAGTCAGAGGCGATGTATGCTTACAGAGTGTACATCCCTCGAAACTCAAAAACCTTAGCTGAAAACCTAAAATCTTCCGTGTAAGTAAGCCTGAAAAATATCAACAAGAGCAGTGAATCAGCACTTTGCCTTTTTAAGTTTTCCTGGGATCATGCTGCAGCAGAGAGAAATGTGTAGTATCTGTATCCCTAACACACACTGATTTCGCCCTAGAAAACGTATTAGGTTGTGTAAAAGGCATAAACATAACTCCCCAAACCTTTTAATTACATTGCTTAGAAACTGTTTTGGTAAAGATGGGCTAACAAAGTACTGTTAGTTTGAGGGCCTAAATTACTAAGGAGAGCAAACATAGGTACTTCTATGAACTTCTCTTTTGAGAGCTCTGCTAAGGAGGTAAAGGAGAAGGATGGGCACCATGTGCTTTTAAAAAATGCCTACGGGTGACAACATTTTTTCATCAACACATGGCTCATAAACTGACCAATTTTAGCTCTCATGCTAGAGCTGTGCCACATTAACCATCCCTGGGGACTATGACAACATGAGGGCTGTTGGATATTCTGAATATCCAGTGAGGGCTGGAAGCATGCCAAGAAGGTCATCTGAGGGCAATATTGCTGGGTTGTACTGAGATATAGCCCATACCCATCCCGCTGTGAAGTAAAAAGATCACAGAGAATCCTGGAGTGAACTGTCCCCAGAGATCCTATTCCATCCTAGCCCTCTGAAGTACCTAGTAGGTTCATTTTTATGGGTCTTAACTGGAGGAAATACTCACATGCAGTAAGGAAAGCTGGCCACTATTGGTGGTCACAAATTATGTGTATCCTAACAATATTAAAATTGCAAAGTTAGGCACACAAATTCTAGGAAATGACTGGATTTAAAACATCCATGGCCAACTTGTATATGTTTATTGAAGTTATTTATGATCAGATTCCCCTTTTTTTTCATGAGGATCCTTCTCCAATGCAGAGAAAAAATGGACTATGCTTCCCCAGTGAACTTTGTTTTCTCTGTGTTGCTCATGTCTTTGTGTTTAATTTAATACAGCCTGTTCAGACCTTATTATGACCACAAGGTTACTGGTACCTTTATAAGCTTTTCTCTGTGTTTATCACTGTAGACTCAAGGTGCTTTCCAAGTATTATTGACTTTCATAACAGTGCTGGGAAATACAGAGGTATCACTGTTACTCCCTCTTTTCAGATGGCTCAGTAGGACGGACCCAGAGACTTGAGCTCCAGCCTCTGAGACATCCTGCATGTGTGTACTCTACTGGAAAAAACAAAAACATGGATAGACTTTCAGAAAGGACATCCTTTCAGATCTCAGGTCCCCGTTTTGAGATCAGGAACACAATAAAAGCTTAAAGAAAAGGTCACCAGAATGTTCACGATAGCAGAACAATGTATATGTCCTAAGCTGCTTGGGTGACTGAACAGCATTGGCTGAGGCTTTCTGACAGAAGATAGACCCCAAATATGAAAAAATTCAGTTTAAGGTCTTAAAATTTGACAAACCCATAAAAGTCTGAAAATAGGGTCCAAGTATGAGACATGTAACGTAACCTTAATTTTGTCACCAGCAGGACCAATGGTGCTCTGGCAGTACTGGCCACAGGAAGTCTGGCAGGTGAGGTCCCAGAACGTGCCCTCAAGTCCCACTTCCTTTTCTACCTCCTGTGGCTGGAATACTCCAACAATCGTACAATGAAGTTTAAGCTTTCCAGGAACAGTCATCTAAAGTAAACTCACGGAATTTTCCCTTTCCACGGGGAGCTGACTCTGCAGGCCATGAGTTGTGAACTACAATGCATTTCAAGATCCAGGCTTGGAATAATGAAAGATCTGTTTCCCATATCTGTTTTATCTCATTTTACTTGAACTTGAGGCAGCAAAGCACCCTTGTAGCACAGAAAGCCAACAGCATCCTGGGCTGCATTAGGGAGAGGTGGCCAGCACATGGAGAGACGTGATTATTCTCCTCTACCCAGCACTGATGAGGCCACAGCTAGAGTGCTGTGTCGAGTTCTGAGCTCCCCAGTACAAAACGTGAACTTACAGGGGAGAGCCCAGGAAAGGGCAATGAAGATGATTAAAGGACTAGAGCATCTGACGTATGGGGAGAGGCTGAGAGAGCTGCGACTGGTTAGCCTGGGGAAGAGAAGACTCAGGGGGGATCTTATCAATACTTATAAAGACTTGATGGGAGGTGGAATAAGGAATACGAAGCCAGACTCCTCTCAGGGATGTCCAGAGTCAGAACAAGAGACAACAGGCACAAATTGAAGTGTAGGAAATTTCACTTGAATGTTAAAAGAAAATTAATTACTGTAAGAGTGACTGAATAATGGAACAGGTTAGATTGAATAGAACAAGAACACAAAAATCAAAACATCAAAAAATGTTAATATGGAATGGATCCCTGCCTTGTCAGGAGCAAGCTGTGGCTATGGGAGGATTATACAAGCTGCCAGCAATTGCGCAATATTTTGTCACTTCTCTTTCCCTTTTCAGAAACACTTCCAAATACCAGATAGTTGATGAGCCATTAGGTCAATGAGGAGGTGCTTCCTCACTGCATTTTTTGGCTGCTTCTAGAAGCCCAATTTCTGCTCAGTGTCTAAGAGGTCTTTGTCTCCTGTTATTTCCCCAGTGGTAACTTCATTTTTTCTTTATCTGCAGGGAATTTTCTAAATGAGATTCTTCTCCACGGTTCTTGAGAAATTCAGATCCTGTACAAATTTGGAGTCAATGAACTTCTGACCCAGCTATCTCTTTTCTTTCCTGTAATGGGTTTACGTGGCAAGGTTTTGGTAGCAGGGGGACCACAGCAGTGGCTTCTTTAAAAGTTGCTAGAAGCTTCCCCTGTGTTCGATATAGCCAGTGCCAGCCGGCTTTAAGATGGACCCGCCGCTGGCCAAGGCCGAGCCAATCAGTGACGGTGGTAGCGCCTCTGGGATAACAGATTTGAGAAGGAAAAAAAGTACTGGGGCGCAGAAGCCGCAGCCGGAGAGGAGTGAGAACACGTAAGAGAAACATCTCCACAGACACCAAGGTCAGTGCAGAAGGAGGGGGAGGAGGTGCTCCAGGCGCCGGAGAAGAGATTCCCCTGCGGCCCGTGGTGAAGACCCCGGTGAGGCAGGCTGTCCCCCTGCAGCCCATGGAGGTCCACGGTGGAGCAGATCTCCACCTGTAGCCCGGGGAGGACCCCACGCAGGAGCAGGTGGGTGCCCGAAGGAGGCTGTGACCCCGTGGGAAGCCCGCGCCGGAGCAGGCTCCTGGCAGGACCTGTG
>JAVKLA010000001.1:30478629-30491488 GCA_034782735.1 Sagittarius serpentarius | reverse complement strand
TGAGGGTGGGGGTGGGGGCGGGCTTTTCTGCCTGCGGCTGTGCCTGGGATGTGCTCTCCCCCCGATTAGGTATCTGTGAAGGAAGAAGGTGACGTGACGAGAAACGCCTGACAGCCAAAGTGGGGAACTGTCCAGGAGAAGGATCCGTGATGAATGAGGTCTGCGTGGTCACGGTGCGAAAGCAGAACAGGACAGTGTGCTGGCACCAAATGCCGGTTTTTGTTCGCTAGAACCAAAAAGAAAAAGGGAGGGGGGGAGGCAGTGGGGGCTGGGAGGGAGAGCTCGGAGAGGTTAGTGGCTGCCTGGAGTGTGAACACGACCCCACATCTCGGGAGAAGGGGCGGCTGCCTTTGCCCAGCGCCAGAGGAGCCCAGCGGAGCGGCAGAGGTGCCGCCGGACCGCTCCGGGATGCCGCCGTGAAATCTCCACCCAAGACGACCCGAAGGACAGTACTTTACAAAGTAATCAGTCCCGAAACCTCCCAGGCAGCTCTCCGAGGTTAAGCCAGGCTCTTCGATAACTGCCGAACAATCGTAGGGAACAAGATCTGCCCCGGGGTAGGGGATCGGATGCGGGGTGGGGTGGGGGGGTTGCGAAGTGGGAGAAACGGGGTGACCTAAACCAAAACCCACAAAAATTGCAAACATTGTTTAATTCCTTGGGTAACTTCGCGCAAATCTCGGGATTCTTCCTCGGGCTTGGCGGGGAAGGCTGCGGCGGCTGAGCCTCTAACTCCTTGCATTGTTTTTGACCGTGCACTGTATTGCCATAATGCCAATAAACGCTTTAAGCGCGTCTTACTAGCGGCCAACAGATGCTCCAGCCTCTCAGGCCCGGCCTAAAGGAGGCCTGTCCCGGCCCGGCCTGGACTAAAGGAGGCCTGTCCCGGTCCGGGGCCGCGGGGTCCCTCCCTGCCTTTGGGTGCACTTGGTGCTCTGGGAAAAGGCGGGTGGGCGGGCGGGGGGGCCGTCTGCACCGGCCGCCGGCTTGCCTTTCCTTGGAGGGGCCGGTCTTGGCTTGCAAGGGGCCTCAGAGGCAAGGGCTCGCTTCGTTTCAGCGGGGTCAGGATTTCAGGACTTTTAAGGTCAGCGGCCGGAGACACCCCTGCCAGGGTTTTGCCCGACTTAGCGGCTGCCTGCGAGGAGAAGCAGCTCTCCCGGGGAACGAATTCCCTGGTGTGAGGCACGGCCCGTATCGCTCACCCTTCCAGCAAATGCCAGCAGATGGATGCAATTAAAACCTCGGTGGTCCTCCGCGGCCGGACACCGACCCAGGGTGCGAGAGGGCCGGCCGTCACGCAGTGCCTATGGTCTGGTATTCGCCCCCGGCAGCGGCAACAGGGAGGAGGAACGGAGCTTCCCCGTCCCACGGCAAGGGGAGCGCGGCAGGACCCCAAAAGTCCAGGAGAGAAAAGGCCAGAAAAAGAGAAAAAGAAGGAAAGCTCTACACACACGTTGGGAACATTCAATTTTCTATGTAATGTTATTAATAATCATAAAATCCCAGCAAAACAACGGCTCTCTTATAAAGGAAATCTGAGGAGCGCAGTGAGCTAAGTGAAAGCTCTGTTTCCAAGGCAAGGCAAGATTAGTTCGCTGCACATAATAGCCAGTGTGTAGGAATTGCAAATGAACATCACCAGCAGTGCTGCAGTTGCCCTTCTTAAATTAATATCGAGCTGGCTTCTCTGCACAACGTGCAAATAACAGACAACTCCTCGCTTTCGAGGGGAACGAAAATTTTAATTTTTATATATATATACACATTTCCCCAAGTTTAATCTGAGAAATTCCTTTCCCAGTGTAGCCAGTCAGCAGTGCAAGAATTTGGGGTAATGACCCCAAATTCTGTTTTGCGGGTTAAAACCCCATCAGCACACGGCAACCACCACCGCCACCACTAAGCCCCAAACCGAACCCGACAGCCGCACGGGCGGGGGGTAAGCCCGAGCCCAGGCCGGCGGCGGGCACGGCGGGCTGCCGCGGGGGCCTGGGCGAGCCCATCGCGCCGTGCGCGGAGGGAGGGAGCGAGGGAGGGAGGACGGACCGACCGACCGGCGGGCGGGCGGGGGGAGCCGCCGGCAGCCGGGTGCGCGGCGACCTGATCCCTGTCCAACATGGTCGCCGCTCACACCTCCCATTCCTCATCCTCCGGCGAGTGGATCGCTTGCCTGGATAAAAGGTATCGACATCTTCACAGGAGCGGCTGCGGAGGGATGCTGTGTGCGTGCATGTATGTATGTATGTATGTATGTATGTATGTGTGGGTGTGTGTGTGCTGACACCCCCGTCCCCTTCCCCATCAGATCCTGCCTTACATAAGGAGCGTGCAGGTGGGAAGCAAAATGCCCGGAGGAAGCAGAGCCGGGGCGGCCGGGCAGGATGAGGGCTCGAAATGTTCCGGGCGGCGGAGGGGACGGGCAGTTCCCACTGGGATAGCTGCTGCCCGCCGGGCTCTGCTGCCCGGAAAATGCTGCACGTGGTGGAGGAGGGGGAGCTCCAGGGCGGGGAGAGGGCGCCGCGGCCCGGGGGCCTGGGGCTGCCGGCCGGGGACACGCCGTGCTGGCCATGGCAGACCCGCTGCCTGCAGCGATGGAGCCCCGGTCCGCCCTATGCCTCGCCTCACCTCAGCACACCGGCCGCAGCCTCGCCTCGCCTCACCTCACCGCACCGCCCCGCGCCTCGCCTCACCTCAGCACCGCCCTCCCCTCCCCCCGCCTGCACAGCCCCCGGACCTGCCGTCTCAGAGCTTGGGCGGGAAAGGACAGACCCTCGCCTCAGAGCGCTCCGTGGCGCAAGCAGGTGCAGGACTGTTGGCTGGAGGGGGGGAAAAAAAAAAATATGTCCGCCCTGAAAAAGGCCGCCGGGGGCTCTCGTCTCCCTGCTGCGGCGTCCTGGGGGCCTGCGGTTGTCCCCCAGGCTGGCGGTGGCGTTTGCTGCGGGTCAGGTACAGGTGGGCGGACAGCACTGCCTGGGTGGGAGTTATGGCTGGCTAACGTGTGCTCCGAGGTGGTGTGCTCACTTCTAAAAATACAGGCAATTTTTTTTTTTTTAATAAATTCTTTGGAGTGCCTTCCCTGGGTATTGCAGCAGAAAGTGAGTCTTGCAGTGTTGAGTTGCACGGTGGGTGGTTTGAACGTCCTTTGCTGTATTCCTGCTTTTGATGCTTACTGGATTAGTTCAGAAGTGAAGTAATTTGATGTCTGAACACTCATTGTGTCTCCTGTAGCCTAGGAAAATAGTTAACAAAAGTTTAGACCATAAATATACTATATGGTTCAAATAAAGCTGTCAGAGAGATTTCACTTACATGGCATACAGCGGTTTACTGAGCATCATTAGCCAGCTTTTGGCACTTGATGCCATTTGGGGCTGTGCTGTGGAGAGAAGCCTTTGTGCATACAGAAGGAACCTTCCTCTTCTCATAATTTCTACCATTTCCAGGTAACCTCCTAGTGTTGTAGGACTGCACCTCTAATTAGGTTTTCCTTAACAGTCCAGGCAGTAACCTGTAAGAAGTTAATGAAACTTTAAGTCTAGTCACCTACCACAGATACTGATCCCCTTCTGTGACATGTGACTTAACTTAAAAGAAGACTAACCTCTTAGAGGTTAAATAATGTGTATACATATTGAAAGTACTCTAAATGTAAATACAAACAGAACTGGTGATGGTAACCTAGCCATATAAAAAACCAAGTAAAGCAGAGGGCCTGATTGTCCGCTCTGTAAACTGACATTGTGCAGATGTGAAGAAACATTGTGCAGATGTGAAGAAGCAGAATATGAGCCCCAGTACTTTTAGATGAGTGATCCTGTCAGTGCTCAGGTTTCTTAAATGCAATACATTATGAGATCTAAATTGTAAACTAAACTCAGGGGTTTGTGCTTAATGAGGTGCCTAGCCTTGGGGAGTGAATGATGTTTTTAGGAAGCACGTGAGGCATTTAATTTAGACATCTCTCTGCCATTGTATTTATATGAAAATTAATATGCTGACCATTTGTATAATGGAAATTTCATTAGAGCTATTAAGATGAAACTTTTTCTTCCCTTTTTGTTACTTGGAGTAAGCTAATAGCAGCAATTTGTTCAGTGGAAAGGATCAGTTCCAGGTGCCCTGAAGGATTATGTATTATTATCCTTCTTTTCCAGAAGGCAATCTGGATGTAGGATAAATCCAGGACATTAGGGATTGTAGTGTTTTTCTTGGTTTCTGCCATGCTTTGCTTTGTGATCATAGGAAATACGCTTAGGTGTTTTGTTCTCGTTTTCCATTTAAAAAATACAGTTAAAGCTATGTTGGAAAAGTACTATAGGAATCTAAGTACTATTAGATAAAGCATTTTTAATTAATTTACACACTTGTCTTTCTAGATTCAGTTTCTTTTCTATCAGTGTACTAATTTGAATTATTATGTCATTTCTACGTATTTTAAGCCTTTTAAAAAATCTTATAGTATTTTCTAACCTAGGTGTGGATTCTGTGAATATAGGATCCTTTAATGAGACAGTTCTTTGTAGGATACCATGGTTTTTTGTTAAATAATAAATATAGTTTTAATATGTTTTAGTTAATGAATATATTTTCAGGAGGAAGGCAGTTCTAAAACTGGTATGCTTTAGAATTTTAGGTGAGCCTCAGCAAAGACTATTAAAATGGCATGTAATATGGATTATCCAACTTCATTCTTTAAAAAAAAGAATTAAACTCTAAATGGAAAATACATCATGTACAGAAATGGTGCATTCTGTGTATGTTCATGTTTTTCTCCAAGTCACATATCAAACTGGAACTACTAACATCTAAAATAAGAGCACATATAAAAATGAAGAATCACAAAATGTTTCAGGATAAACGTTATTACTGTGCAGGGGTACTGTGGGCTAGGACTACCAGTGCTTTGACCATGCAGCTTCAGTGTGTGGTTACTAACCACAAAAGCCAAAGATCAGCACTTAAAAATCAAATACATAGGACTATTTATATATAAAGTCACAAGTGCAAAGGTTAGGAAAACCAGGAACAGAAACCGTTCCTGCACAGAACAGTCCTGCACATCAGAACGCTGTGCTCTGTCAAGGATATTTTATTTTTGCAGGAGAGAGAGATGATCAGTGGTGAGCAACTGGACATCCTGGTTGTATTTGGAAATGTAAATAATTTTTCTGTTAAGGAAACCAGTCCTTTTATCTTTGAAGTAAATAGTTGCCTTGCCACTGACTTCCTAGGGAGCAGAAGCATGCCTACCATCTTAGCATTTTTCTGTATGTCCAATCTGCACATAATTAAAAGAAGGCTGGTGATTTATGCAAGTGTGTATAATTAGCTTAGGAACAATGTCGTCTTTACTCTCATGGTTTCTTTCACAGCAAAGGCTATCTAACCAGGAAATTTCCATGTTGACGTATCTTTGCTGAATGGTAGGCAAAGTATTTTTTACATAACTATTATTTCTCTAAAGCTGATCACAGTTACGAATTCAGGTGTTTTAGTTGGATTCAAATACAAATGTTTTAATGTTGTACAGCATTCCCAACAGCCAGAGACCCCAGGTTTTCATACCTGCCTATGGCATCTTATGTTTCTCTCTGTATTAAATATAACCTTCAGTGCCTTAGCAGACTGGAGGAGCAGATCACAGAGCAAAGCATGTAACTTTGCTAGCCTGTTGTGCCAAGAATGTTATGATCTTTGCTCAGCTATTTATAAATTATTTAAGTATGAATGGGCGTTTTGAGGACATATTGTACATACTGAGCTTTCATATCCTTGTCATCTTTATTAGACTTCCAACTTGCATCATTTACATCTAACAAAACCAAAATAACATAGGGGATAATATCTCAGATCTGTAAAGCCAAGCTCCCATAGATTTGAGTGTAAGTTCAGACGGAAGCTATGTAACAGCAACATATTTCAATCAGGATTTATTTTTTAGTTCATTGTAACGTATTTGAGATGTAAGTTATCTGTTTATGCTTAGTAGTCAACAGGTCTCTTGTGAGTATACAAATAGGCTAGAATGAAGAACTGATATTCTGAAAGAATTGTGGAAGAAATATGGAAAATACTTGTCATCCTCTATAACCTATAATTGTGTCAGAGATAATGGGATATAGATCTATAATCAGGCAATAGTGTGAATATTTTAGAATTGCTTCATGATGCTGTTTTAGTTACTTTTAAAGTGGTTTTTTTATGCGACTGGTAAAACATACACTGACTTCTACATATTTTACATTTCTGCCCTTGCGTTTTATTTGTAACAAATCCATAGAAATAACACCACCATTATTCATGTAGTTTGGATCTGAACAATATCATTGTCATACACTGCAGCTCCTGTTGGCCTGTGTGCTTGGCGTTTTCTCTCTGTATGTCGTATGTGGCTAAGCTGGTGTATGCTTGGATCAAGTCTGCGTGGGGATGTATCAGCAGCAGACAACATGGTGGATGTGGAAACTCGGAGACAGAGCGGTATAAACATAGCCTAAGTGCTTTCTAGCACTCGTGCAAAGGTGCAATCTTCTGCGAACGATGAATAATAACAGATCTATCTTTCTGCATCATACAACTTATTTTCTAGTCCAGTGCAAAGGTACAATCTTTGATGAATAAAAAAAAACCCCTTTTCCTTACCATATCTCCTCAGAGAGACCAAAATAATTGTTAATATAGCTTGCCATGAGCTTGTAGGTCTGTGCATTCTGTTGAATATATGAATTCAAAATAACTCGTAGTGAGAGCAGGAGTTGTATTTTAAACAAATTCAAGCTGTTTTATTCTCTGCTCACGGGCTTAGGCATTTCTAGTATCAGCTTCCGTTTGTTACATGTGGTTGCAGTAAGTTATACACTTGTTCTATGGACAGGTATTAAGAGGAAGAAAAAGTGATTGCCGTAGCATTTCTGTGTATAAACATTGTCATGGCCCACCAGAGCAAACTAATACGTGCATATGCCTATTAGGACACGATATACTCAAATTTAGCTGGTAGTCTTGTGAAGTGGCTGCATGATTGGTGTGGTATTTGTGCAACTGTAGGTTTTCTCTTTTACCAGGTGATACTGGAAACATGTCTAAACTGTCATTGCTTGAGTTATTTCTGGCACGTTGTTAGGATATGATCTCTAAAATCCTGTATTCTGAGCAGATTAGATTTCTTTTATAACAAAAACTCGTATTCCAGCAAAGGAATAAAAACCCAACAAACCAGCTAATTGAAATCATGCCCTCAAAGTCAGGTGGCCACCAGATATTTTTCAAATATAAGTGTTTTTCGTATCCAGTGTGACATCTGTTTTCATCTGCGTCTTACAATTTGCTGTATTTAAAAAGCTCATCATTGTTATGATACTTCATTTGTTCTGTTAGTATTTTCTGCACTATGTCTGGCATGATCACTTACTGCTCTTGCTACTTTATCAGCATCCTCAATGAGTGTTTCCTGAACTGACTTTCCACTTCATCTTTGAATTCAGCAGTTGTCAAAATGTATGTCAATGTAAATCTGTAGAAATTATTTCATAGTTGCCGTAACTTTTAAATTTTCATTAGCTGTAACAATGCAGATCCTAAATGGGTAAAGGTGCGTTTGGCATAGTGTATTGGTGGAAGGCAGTGGCCAGAGTTTGAATCAAACTATATCATCACTTGTGCATATTGTTCAATTATAAATTTCATTTGCAATGTATCAGGGTCTGTCTTCATATTAAAATGCTTTTAATGCCTATTATGAAGCTACAGTGCTGGTTAATGTAATTTCATCCCGATCTACTTCTGTCAAGTGGAATTTTAACTGTCCTGAGCTCCACTTCACATTTATGAAAGTTGAAGCGTTTATTCAATCAGGTTTAGTCACACCTTCATTGCAAAGCATGCACCATACATAAAAATTTGCATAAATGAAAGGAGAAAATTTCCTTGCAATTTTATTTTTTCTCTTGAAGTATTTTGTTTTTTTAAAAAAGCATATGAAAATGAAAAAATTCTTTTTACGTTTTGTTTCCTATTATAGCTGTATTGTTCAGGTAGTGTATTTTTAACTTGAGCTAAATCTTTAGGAATATCATCATGGAATAAATACATCTTTTGCGATTCCACTTTTTATACAGATCTAAAAATTGACCTGTTGGAAGGATACATAATTTGCAGAGCAGGGCATGTAAAGAAATGAAGCACACTTGATTGTTCTGTCTAACCCTCCAATAATTTTTCAGTGCATTGGCGAAACTGAGTTAAAGGCACAAATATAATTGAGTAATATAATAAAGAGATGAGTGTGTAAGTAAAGGAGAGTCCCCCATATTTGCATTCTTTTGGCCCTCACTGAGGAAGACAGAACTCAACTATTACAAATTCTGTCTGACTGCAGCTGACAGCTGGTCAGTCTGCATTTAACTGACTGGTCAATCAGTACCTGTGTAGATCAGGATTATATACAGCGTTTCTTGTGCCTTGCATAGCAGGACATGAGAGATTTTCAAAGAGGTTCTGAGTGTAGGTGACAGTAGTAATTTGTTGGAAACTAAGCATCGGTAGTTTTACTTGTGTTGCATCTTTTTTTTTTTTTTAACTCTGGAATGATTTGTATGTATAAGAATCCTAGGAAACAGGTTTTAAATAAAAGTTTATTTCCTGTGTGTCAGAGGAGATGCGAAAACTGGAATCCCAAAGTCTCATAAAATGGAAATCAAAAGAAGAGAATTGTAATGTGATTATTGTTTGAAAGCCTCATGATGAGGTTTCTCCCGTGACAAGGGAAACAGGAGCCGAAATGTGAATGTTGAAAACATGGATTTGGTAATACTATTGTAACAAGTGCAGAGTGCCTCTTGGGGAGGGACAGTTGGTTGTGTTCTGTCCCTATGGAAGTAAACCCTTATCTGGACATTACTTCAGATTAAAAGTAACTTCATTTATATTTAGGATTTAAGTCTCTTGCCACAGGTCTAAAATGCTTTGATAGGTCTCTTGTATCCTGCTCTTAAACTTTACTTTCTCAAAGAGAAATTAAAAGTTAAAAAGCGTTACAGCATTGCTTGGAGGACAGAGGTGCTTCAGTGCTGTCCTGCTCTCACTAAGGGAAAATAGTATCTTGGTACTAGTATTCTTCTGCATCCTACTGCTTTGCTTTTCTGCATGTCAGGAAAGGATAGGAGAAAGTACAGGTAGCATAGAGGAATGATCTGGTTTCAATGGCATTCCTTGCTGTTTTCTCGTTGCTCGTGTTTCAAAGCAGAATATGCTTTAGGATACTATTAAAATTCAGAAAATAGTCCCTGGTAGCACTTACTGATACTTTGCAGCTCATAGAGTTTGCCTTTTCATCTTTCAATAGATGCTTCAGTTTTAAACCAGAGATGAACTAGTTTTATTTGTCTGTTATGTAGTGTAATACTCTGTTTTCTACAGCCTTGCCAGTGGAAGAAATACATCATATCTGCTCATCCTTCATGGGCTGTGCATTGGTGTCTGAAGGCAGTATTGCCCTTCTAAAGAGTTAAAAAGAGCAAAGGAAGGAAATGGACTTCAGTGTTTTCATTCAGTTAGAGCAGGTTCAGATCTTTGAACAGATGTTTATTTCTATAACATTTTAAAATTCTAGAGGCATCTTGGCAAAGAAGGTAGAACTACCTTTCTTCTGTTTTTTCTTTTTCAAGTGTCAAACCAATTATGAGGAAGAACCTAAAAAAAGGACATATCATATGGTAGAAGAGAAAGTAATAGGTTATAGTTAGATAAACTTGATAAAAACAAAACAAAAAACTTCCAATTTATTCCTTTCTTCTAGGTAACAAGTCTTTCATAGCATACATAAACATTCAAATATTTAATCTTAGCACCATTGAAATGGTTTCTTTAATAAAGCTATATATACTGCACAGGAACAGAAATACTTGCCCACATTGTATATGTGAAGAATAGTAGCAGTTACCCTCTGTCTGTATTTAAAATTTGAGCTTGAATACTTCGCACTTAAAAATATGAAATAGCCTTTTGAAGATACACTTCTGGCAGGTTTTTTAATAATCTCCTTTTACAGATAGTCAAGCAGACATTGTCAAAAAAATTTGTTTTATCTCTATAAAATACATGCCTGAAATCTTCACAACCAAATAAATCTGAGGTAAAATATCCTTTAAAAAAGCCTTGTTGACATAATTGAATAGAGATGTATAACTAGCATTGATGCTGTCACATGTATATGTACATGTATATGTGCTGTGATGTTGTATTGAAGAAGCAGAAGAAGATAGATGATGTCTTGTGTGAAAACATTACTGCTAGATAAGACTTACTATGCTCTGAAGAGGCAAATTAGTAATATAAATAAGGAACTCGATAAAGCATTCAGTGGTCGAACAAAGCAGAAAGGCTTGTAGGGTAGTGAAAATAAATTAAGTACTCTTGCTTTTTGTCCTTTCCTAATAATGTTGTAGCCCTGCTTTGCAACACTGGAAAAACCCACTTCAGTTTGGCGACAGTGAAATGGGATGTCAGCGCAGTACCCTGTTGCGATACAAATTTAGAGACAATCATATTAAATTGAAGATTGGAGGGGGGATTGTAGGAGTGTCACCCATGCATTATCCTTCATGGTAAGAGATATTACGCGTGAAGTTTTCATTTCCAAATCAGTCATTCTTCCGGCATGGTTTTGTCCTGGCATTTGCTATGATCATGGCATGATACCTACTCAGTTATGGTTGCCAGGCCAGTTAGTGAAATGTGGTTACTACAGCAGATGCTAAAGCTCTTTCTTTTCTTGTACCCTGTAGACTTAAGAGAAGTAGAGATATAGCAGCAGCTGCCCCACAAAGATTCTGAAAAGCTGGGAAAAAGGAGTAAGAAGCTGGGGTTTTTTAAGCAAAAAAATATGAAGGCAAACATAACACTTCCCACAGTTTGTTTTACTTAAGATTTATTTTAAATTGGGTGAGGCAGCCTAGGGAGTGGGTGCTTCACTGGTTAGGGTCATAGATTTTCTACAAGAAGGATAGCCTTGCCTTAACATGCTTCTGCTCTAGCTCATACCTCTACCAAACTGTTGAGAGCTGAAGAATTCTAATTGATTTAAGAGAGTTGTCCACACTTTCAGATTCATCTATGGTCCTGTTCCATACATTGGGCTAGAGCTTTCAGAAACAGGAGTACACTTAGGAAAGGACAGAAGCTTCAGCAGAAAATCCAGTGGTAATTGAAATCTCACTGAAATGCCTTTTTAACTTCTTATACTCACGGATATCAGGTTCTAACTCTGCAGCAGCAGCAGTGAGGGGACACTTCAGTAGCATACCAGCATCAATGTCACAGAACAGAACAGAAGGACATCCTCACCAGCACTAGTTTAGCACAGGAGGGGCTAAGCTCAGTGAGAAGGCTCTCTACTGAACAGCAGTGGTGATCGCAGAGGAGTGACTTCAGATGCTTTGATATGGTCTCTGGAAAAGCCTTTCCAGAGGCTTTTGGAGCCATGTAGGGGGTGTAGGGAGATTCACCTCCTTGGGGTTGACTTTGCAGCCCATCTCCCTGGTTTGGGGAATGGTTCCTTTCTGGATTAATACCACTGCCTTCTATCAGTGTAAATACAGTGACATTAAAGCTTGACTAATTCTCCATCTGCCATCAATAGTACTTTTCTAATTGATAGGTTTAATCATTAATGTTCTGAGGAATATATTATAATATTAGCTGTTTAAAAATTTATTCCAAACTATGCTTTAAAAGAGCCAAGTTCACAGCAATTTAGTAAGATAGCTGCAATGAGGAAGTAAACTTACGTTGTCCTGTACTGATGTTGTTCCGTGCTAGGCAGCTTGTACTTAGGAAATCATAAATAGATTCATTAATGTTAATTTAATGATGATGACAACAATCACAATGATGATAATTTTGTTAAAAGTTAGTTTGTAGAAAGCGGTCAAACTTTGCCTGAGTTTTGCAGGCATGTCGAAAAGCAGTTAATTGAAGCCATGGTATTTTATTATTCTCATTATGCTCTCTCACTAAGTATCGTTTTGAAACCAGTCTCATTTTTATAACTTATACATACTTAATAGAAATGAGTTTGAGTACTACTACTATTACTGTTACACTGCAATCTGGAGTTTTTACACAGGCAAAATTCCATGTCCTAGTAAGGACTAAGGGCCACCTCTGCTTGGGCCACCTAGTGTTAGTTAATTCCTTCCTCCTGAACACTGAGGACATTTCCCAGGAGCTCTGATCAAATCCAAAGGCACTTCATTGTCAAGCAGCTTGGACCCGTTTATTCACTATCTAACCCAAACAGCTAAATCTTAAACTAGGTGTTTGTCTGTGTGTCTCATTTGAGAGACATTAATAAATTGTTATTCTGGGGTACAGTTAAGATTCCTTGCATGTTTCTGTGCTGGCTGCTGCTTTTTTTTTTTTTGTAAAACATAGTTGGAGGAGAAGGTACCTTTTCTAAGATAGATTAATGGTTATATCATTCACTGAAAGCCTCTCCCAAATTCCAGCTTCGTTTCCAAATGTGCTGGATCAAAATGTGTGCCCTCCCAGTAAAAATATTTGTGGAAATGTATTTGCACACAGTAATATTAAACCCAGTATATTTTGAAGAAAAGCTATTGAAACAAATGGCTTGCAATAATGAATTATTAAGAAACATTGTAAGGAATCTAACAGTTTTCAGATTACTACTATGCTCTCCTGGTTTCGGCTGGGATAGAGTTAATTGTCTTCCTAGTAGCTGATATAATACTATGTTTTGGTTTAGTATGAGAAGAATGTTTATAACACCCTGATGTTTTCAGTTGTTGCTAAGTCGTGTTTAGACTCAGTCAAGGACTTTTCAGCTTCTCCTGCCCAG
>JAVKLA010000001.1:30445500-30478529 GCA_034782735.1 Sagittarius serpentarius | reverse complement strand
CCCCCATCCCACTGGGTGCGGGGGGAAGTGAGTGAGCGGCTGCGTGGTGCTGAGTTGCTGGCTGGGGTTAAACCACAGCATATGCATATTACTTAGAAGTTTGGATTCCTCTTTTTGTTTAGAGCATGTCTATGTGTCCCCCTTCAAATGTCCACTTCTTGTACTCCAAGTGGAAGTAACTGCTGCTAATACAAAGTGTTGTAGCTCAGCTGCTTGCTAAAGTAAGCCACTAGGAACACACGACTATAATTTGTCTTTCTCAGAAATATGGAGTTTGTTTCTCACTGCTGTGCCGATGTTTCAGGCTCTGAAAAGCGTGGCTCAGCTACCTGTGACAATGCTTGTCCTTCCATGATGACTCATTTTACTGGAGTTGTGAAGCAGTTTTGTCAGAAGAAGGAGCTTTTCCTGCAGTTCACCTGCCTGACACAACATCCCTTGCTACATCAATGAAAGTGAACCCTGCTCTCACCTTCTTCTGAACTAGATGGAAGCCCGCCTCTTGAGACTTCAGCAACTCTCAGGAAAAAAACCTAAACAGTCTATGAATTAAATCCCCCCAAATCTTGTCCTTTTGACAGGACCAGAAGTGGAAGAGATTTCTGTACTTGTATTTCAGAAAGAGCACTGAGAGAACAGTGTTGATTTTTATACAACCTAATACATGTTGTTTGCTAACCCTGTTTGCTTTTTCCCTGTCCAATTGCATTCAACAATTAAAACCATTGAACACTGAGATCCTACAGTCAACTCTATGCAAATGAACTGATGGACTTGAATGGAGTCAGCTATGAGCAGTTGTGTGAATGAAACGGTCTCAGACACAGTTTTTCTAGGAAAAGGGGATATTCTGAGAATGGTCTCTCTTTTTTACCATGTCAGGTTTTGCTGTTAATTTTGAGAGTCCATATATTAAGGGAGTTAGTGTTCCAAGTGCTAGTGTAGTTTGGGTAGGGATCTTGCATAAACGGATTTTAAATCTGTTTGCAAGCTGCACCTCCTAATCTTCTTAAAAGGATTTTGTCAAGAGAGTTAATGCTTATTAGTACCTGTCAGCTAGTACACAGTCAAAAAAAAAAAGGAATGGGTGAAAATCTTACTTGAAATATTTCAAAAGGGAGCTGTTGTAGTTGGTTTTGGTTTGAAGTGGTAAGAGGATGTCACTGTGATGTAGAAGCAACTGTATACACCAGAGGGTTATTATTCTCATCTGTAGTTAATAAGGGTAAGTTGGAGTATAAATGAAGATAGATCTTTAATCCCTCCTAGACTTAATTTAATAAGAAAGATGAGAGACAGAGATTCAGTGTGAGTAGGATCTGGGCTTCTTCCTTCAGACAAAGATTTGGATCCCTTAAGTCTTTGATTCCAAAGAGGAATCTTTAAAAAAAATCCTGTTGGAAGGAGTGCTTACACTGTGGGTGTAACAAAAAGAGTATAAAGATATGTATTTGTGAACTTAGTCTTTATTCATTGTAAGTTACCTGTCTTCTGTTCATTTAGAAGCTCATCCACTGGCTAAAAGAACATTTTTGTCAGTAAAATAAACTAGCAGCATTTTAGCGAGTGATAGATCTAATGATTACTGACAGTTATCTATGTTTCTGGTACCCCTTTATACATAAATGATTTCTGCGTCTGATCCAGCGTAATCTCCTAGGAACTTTCTATGTTTCTTTCTGTATGTAGTGGTAAGCATTTAATCTGTTATGAAAGATTCTTTCTAATGCTGTCAGCTACTGGTTGTCTTACCTGCTGATTCATAACATTTGATAATCACATTTAAAATGTATATTATGGAGCTAATTCATTTTCATTTCATAAATAAGTAGTTTTCTGAACCTGCTGAACTGCTGATCCATATGCTGCTTTGTTGGATGGAGTTCTACAATTTTATTTTTCTTGAAATCTTAATGTTTTAAAAGTGTTACTGTCATAGATTTTCAGTATTTTAAATATTTGGATTAAAACTCTTTACCCTTACTAATGAAGAGTTAAGTTTCTTGCTTGCATATTTAATTTGTCCAACATTAAGAGACAGGAACTGCATGAAAGAGAATGTACTTTATTTAAGTTGTCTTTCTTGCTTGCAAGTGAGAAGAGAAAACAGAACACTCAAGTTAGTTTGTACACACTAAAATGCGGAAGAGATGTGGATACAGGAGTTACTGCTGATCTCTAAAGCTTTTCTTTTAGCCAGATAGAGAACTTCCATTTTGGGCACTGAGTCCACAGACATCTTGTATGTTTGGACGCCTGTTTATTTGTGTTACCTTACGAACGTAAAACTATATATCATTCTAAGCTCTTTAGGATAGGGACTGTATCATGATATATACTTTTATAGTAATTGCTACAGCAGGACTTCGGTGCTAAATGGGGCTTCTGGATACTGCCAGTGCTGAAATGATAATAGTCATGCTAAAGTTGGTAATGGACAGTTGTTAGGATGTTTTGGAAGGGTTTCATTATGTACCTGTGAAATGCATTTTAATTGGTTTATATTATAGTGTGATGTTTAATGCAAACATTTGTAAGTTTAGTGCATGCAGGTCAGAATGTTTCTCTGATAAAGCCCCTGAGAATTTTGTCCTTTGTTTTCTTGCAGACCTTTGGAACGTTCCAGTGAAGATGTAGATATAATATTCACACGACTGAAAGAAGTGAAAGCTTTTGAGAAATTTCATCCAAACCTTCTCCAGCAGATATGTCTCTGTGGATATTATGAAAATCTGGAAAAAGGAATCACATGTAAGAGAGCTTCAAATGATTCTCTGTTTTATGTAGATAAAATTGTGGGTTAGGCTGGGATTGTCTCTAGGAGATCAAGGAGAGAGCACAGTCAGGGGAACGGCCATAAAAACGTTTACAGTCATAGTCATGGAGGAAGGCAGGACTAAAGTGCTGCTTGCTCTACAAATGCAGTATGTAGTGAATCTATGGTAACAAGACACACATTATTGGATTTAGGACTCTGCCACTGTTTTGTTGAAAGATTAGAAGCAAGTCATTGCACTTAAGCCTCATTCTTCCCCTGTAAATGTATTACTGATCTCTTTTGTAGGTGCTTTGTGATGTCAGGGGCAAAAGTGTATCACCTAGGCATATCACTAATAGCGTGTGGTTTGCAGTCACTGAATAAGACAAGACAGATTTGCAGAGCTGTGTACTGCTGTGGGGTGCAACAGCTCTGTGCCTGCTCTGGCAGCCTGTGTGGTGGACAGGTGTGCTTGGTCTATGGAGCTGAGATCGAAGTAAGTGGTGGTCCTGTGATGGGAGTGTGTGAGTTCCCAGAGCTGTACCAGGGGAATAGCTGATGGAGGCCTGTGGTATTAAGTAGAGTCTCAGCTACTCCTCAGGTAAATCTAGCATGCTTTAGGCACACAGCACTGTGGTTTGCTTAGAGTAATACGAATTCTGATGCTCTGTAATCACACAGTTGGAATGCTTGAACATCAAAGTCCTGCAGTTGCTTCTCAGCCAGAACTCTTACTGAAGTCAGTGGGAGCTGTGTCTGCATTTGAACATTCTGAACTTCAAAGGGACATTGTTCAGGAAGTCTTTTTTGTTTGTTTGGCTTGGTTGTTTGCTTGTTTTGTTTATTAACTAAGGTAGCAGTAAAAGAGAAGCAAACTAGGGAGAAGAGTGAAGCAATTCTATGTGCTTTCATTGTTTCTGTAGTGTATCGACCATTGTACTAAAAAACATGCTTTCCAGTGTCATTGGAAATATTATTGTAATAGTAAGTAAGTAGTCTGATATGACAGTGACTATAATAGTACAGTAATATGAGAGATGATGTTTGTTAATGTTGCTAAACTTAAAGAGATAGCTCTTATTTACAAGATTTCATCTTTCCAGTATTCCGTCAGGGTGATATTGGGACGAACTGGTATGCTGTTCTGACAGGATCACTGGACGTGAAGGTTTCTGATACAAGCAACCACCAGGTAAAATAGATTTTTCATTGAAACCATCCATTCAGTAGTACAAAGAAAGGGTATGACTTGTGCTGAGGTAGATAACAATGACATATATCATACAGATATTTTGTCTTATCATAAGCATGTTTCTCTGAGTCTCCTTTAGTCTCAGTAGTCCTTTGTCTATGGAGGCAAACCACACCACTGATTTCAAGAAAACTGAAGTGTAATGCTCTGCAAAGGGGTCTACATTTTAATACGAAGCAAGACTCCTCTGTCTCTTCTAATAGTGCCATATGAAGTTAAGCTAAAGATCTAAGAGTTGTTAATTTGTTCCCTGGAAATATTTTAATTCAGTTCTTGTTCAGAAAGTTCAAACCAAACCCACCAACTTTGCAGTCGGTGGAGTCTCCACTGCAAGAACTGGAAAGCATTATAGTAATAGCAGAGTATTGGAACTGCTGCTGTGTTAGACCAGAAGCCTGAAGGTAATACATATTCAAGTGTTAAGAAATAGAAGAACAAGTGAAATTCCCCCCAAATTGCAAGCGATTTCTTGGTATCTTGGCACTCCTGGATTTACAAAATTGGGGAATTTAGAGTAAATAAAAGAAAAAAAGGATGAGATATTTCTTCTGGAGAGAGTCTCCCACCCATGTCATCTAACGTCATGCTGACAAGTCATGCACTTCCTGCTGTGAGCTGAGTCTTCTGGAAAGGCACCATGTCCCATTCCCTGCTCTCATGTTTGAGATCTGGGACTGTCCCATCCTGTAGCTCAGCAGGGGGTTGTACCTCTGCCATGTGACTCATTGTGCCTTCACGTGAGTGGTACAGCTACCCAGGACCTGAAGTACAACACTACCTCTTTTTCTCACCTTGACTAAATATAGCATACGTGGGGGGTGTGTGTGTGGTGGTGTATTCTTTGCCCAGAGTTTGTCTGATTGAGGAAAGTTTCTTGCTCATAGCAGACTGCCAGAAATTGGATTTTTTTACTTTGCTGAGCACTGCGTCACCAGTGAAATCGGGTCAGAATGCAAGTCAGGGCAGTGTGTGAGCACTGGGTCTTTCTACTTCCTACTGTAAGATGATAGACACTAAAGGAACTTCTTTAATATCATTATTTTTAGCAATCTCTTCACTGTACTAAGTAGAGAATAATTGAGAGTGTAATTAGCCTAATTTGAGCAATTCTCAGCATGGCCTGGCTGTCATTGGTATTGTCACAATTTGGAACAGTACTGGACTCTTATGAGACCCTTTTCTGTGTGTGTCTAAAGCAATCAGGAATATTTTCCGGTGTTTGCCAAAAGATGGCACTATGCTGTTGTTAAGGCCAAACACTCTTTACTGAATCAGGAATATATCCACAAAATTGTTCTGGATGTGGAAGTTAAATTAAGAATCTGATTGGAGTGTTGATTTGTTCCATTAGATGGAGGATGGAACACTTCAGCCTTTTAAGAAATCTAACATAAATATTTTTTTCTGTTTGTTCAGGTTCACTGCATTTTTCTGCCAATAGGAAACTGCAGAAATACAATTCACATTGTTGCTAGTTCTAGAAATTATATTCTGCAGTAATTTGATAACCTCACATTTCCTTCTCTCAGGAGCAATGAATTGAATTCTTACCACTGCCTAGTTGCCATAGGATACAGCCTCACTGCCGAAAGGACAGCAGCTCATGCATTCACCATTCCTGTGCTGCATAAGTCTGGTGATTGGAGACTCCTAAACAGTATTTGGGTCCAATATTTTCTCTGGGTTTGCTCCAGCTTGGTGTTTATATCATGTCTCTCCTTGTCCATCCTTGGTCTCCTGCCTTTAGCTCCTGGGTGCCCTGCTCCAGTCTTGCCTGTACTTAGCTGTTGGCATGGTGCTGGTCGTTCTTGAGCTTGAAATACTTGCTAGCATGCCCTGCCTACTGTGCTCACTACAAACCCAGATGATGGAGGACATACACAGTAGCTCCATAGGCGGGCAGCCCTGACAGACTCAGTTGCCAGCATTGTGCTCCCAGCTAGGAATGGATGACCAGTGCTTAAGATGTAGGGATGCTTGTAATCTACCCTGGAGCACATTTTCCAATAACAGCACCCAGAAGCCAAAGCTTACTTTGCAAAGTCATAGTAATGATTAATTGCTTTGCTGTTACTATTATACCATAAATGGCACTAATGCTAATGAGAAACTTCCAGCAGAGCAGAAGAGATACAGAAATTTACCTGAGTTTACAAGTTTAGAAGTTTGTTGTCTCATGTAAAAGTACAGAAGGACTATGCCATGTTTTCTAGGAGGAGAGAAGCTAACTTTGTATTTAGGTTCCTATTGGTCAAAAAGTCTGTAGACACAACTAATAATCTTTTAATACTTAAGATGAGCAGGAGGTTGTACTAGATGACCTCCTGAGTTTTCTTGCAGCTTGATTTATCCTCTGATTATATGATGATGCCTACAGTGTTAATGTAAATATGGAAAAACAATTATCTTGGTTACAAATATTAGTCCCACTTTTACTAGGTGTTTATCTGTCTATCTGGGGAACTTAAATTTCAGCAAGCCTGGGAATAAATGCATTGTATAGCAGCTACCATGTGCTAACTCTTTATGCACTTACCTTTGGTGTTTGGTAGCTTTCTCCCATTAAAAGTGCAGTAAGTTATTCTATACTTGGTGCTTACTAAGAATGTCTTAATGGCCTTTGCACCTATAGAGGCATGTACTTACATGTCTTGCACTAGAAATTACATCTAAATGCACTCATGGATCAAGACTTCAGTGTAGCTAGTGGAGCATTGGTTCATACACATTCTTGCTGCATATCAGTTTACTCATACAGACACCTGTGATTTCTCACAGAAAATGTTAGTAATACTGATCAGGATGAAGTTGAGGACTCATATAAACAGAAATATTAACATTACCTATTGTTTGCTGGTATCATAAGAGGAAGCATTCCATGTACTGATTTAAATGTTTTAATAAAGACAGACATGCGTATACAGGATCTTGTAGATAAAGCCTTCCTTTCATCTTGGTTTGGAATAATCCTTTCTGACTGCTTGCAAAACTGTATTATGTCACGAGAGGGCAGTGTTAGAATGTATAACAAACTGAGTACAGGCAATATTTGATACTAAAATGGCTAGTTTGAAAATCATATTCAACTATTTACAATATGCCTGTTTTAAAGAGTTTGACCAGAGCAGATTTCTTTGTTGCTGTTAGTTCTGTTCCACTGAGGTGGTAAAATATGGTAGCTGCTGGTGATCGTGATGGTAATTTCATTTGCCATTTAATGGGACAATAAAATTTATAGTACAGAGATCTGACAGGATTACTCATCCAGTACATCCTGAGTGGCGTCTGATCTGCTTTCTATACTAATTATTTATGAATTTTCTGGCTATTCAACAATCAAGAAGAGACTGAAGAGGACTTTTTTTTTTAAGGTAAAAATATCACACTATGATTTGCAGAGGTAAGTGTAATGAACTGTTTCGGTCTTGCCTCAACTTGTTTGTAACAAATACCCTGATAAATACTGCACTTAAAAGTCACACAAAGTGTGACTTTAGTAAGTCCTCTTCAAAATAAACAGAAAATGCAGCCTGTTTAGAATCTATCAGAAAGAGGTCTTTACCCTCAGTTATGAACAGATTCTGAATTTAATTTTTATTTGGCACTGTTACCTACCCTATGTTACAACCGAGGTATACAGTAATAAAAGTTCCTCTTAGAGATATTCCTAGTTTGGTGTTGTATTAAAAATACTGCTGACAGCATTGTGTATGTTTAATTTTTGAACTCTGTTTTGAAAATAAACAGGTTCTGAAGGATGCCTGTTGCTAATGTCTTGGAATAAAGCTGGGAATAAATGCATTATGACAAAAGCATCAGTGTGACATCTTTGCCAGATTCTGCAGCATTGTGTTTTGCTGAATTAGATTCAGAGCCTTTTACCCCAATTGATTAAGATTTATATTCCTATCTGATAAAACGGGAAGTAATGAAGAGAAGAAAGACAAAGACCAAATAGCAATTTGATCTGCAGTTTTACTGTAGTCTGCCAGCTGAATCATAGTGTGCACTAGTTTATCTTGTCAGTGTTTTGGAGGATTTTTTTTAAGCTGATGAGATGTTAAAAACAGACCAAACTGAACACAGGGCATTGACTTTACACACAATTAACCTTTTTTTAGAAAGCTTTAAAGGAGAAGCTGTGGGTGCTTGGGTGGTACAGCAGTGTCAGTTGTAGGAAGGTGCAGAGAGTTGGGGATCAAAAGCCAAATAAGTTAGTGGGGTTGTTGAGAAAAATGACCGTGAAGAAAGAGGTTCAGATGTCCACATAAGAAAGGGAAGAATTTCCTGGCTGTTTGAAACTGAAGGCAAAGGAAGTATGTGATAAGATGAAGTGGAAACAAGGAAAGGGATTTAAACAGGACAGTCCTTGCAATACTGCTTTCTGCCTGTAAATGCCATTATATGTGCATGTAAATAGCCATTATGTATTTTGGAGATAACCTATGTGAAGTTGTGATGTAGGTTTATACTGTAGTCTGTAGTGTAGTGTAAATATGCCCAAGCTAGCTTTAAATTATTTAGTTTGAGCATGAGAACTGGTCTAGCCAGAGACTGGCTGGACTAACGTACTTGCTGAGAAGCCGGGTGGGTTGGCCCATGCTGAGCTCCACAGTGTTGTGGTTGTACTAATTTTGGTTTTGAACTTGACTCACTGAAAGTTAATATAGAAAAAGCATTTTGCTCCTGTCTGCAAGGTAACCTAGCAAAAATTCCAAGACATTGCAGGTAGCTTTTAGAGGAACAGATAGAAAGGTATAGGAATAACGAATATGTTATGACAGTACAATTAATCTGATCTGTAAATATTTTAATTAAGAACTAGAAGAGAAGTTGGTCACAGTCTTTCTAGAAGCATGATGCCTCCTCTAAGCAAATCATCTTGCCTTGTGTAAAGGGGATCACCTAACTTACGTTGGCAGACTGCGATTCTAGTGTGGGAAGATATTCCTATGTTATCTTTAAAAGTAGTTTGATAAGGTTTTCTTACCTGAATAGCTGAAACATACTACAGTGGAGGTAATGGAACAGGAAAATCACTTCATAGAACAGGTAGTTTACTTTCATGTATATCCTTCGGTTTCTCTGTTATCAAAGGAAATTTTTGCTGAGGACAAACTGAACTGTGTCAAAGTAATAATAAGAAACTTTTTCAAAATGCCAGCTTTTGCAGATCTCCAATTAAACATGGAGATGATATGGAGTCCTGGAGGGACACAGGTACAGAGGTGAGTTAAAGTTACAAGGTGTGGGAAAATGGTGAAATTAAAAACAAACTAGCTACATCAACTCCCTTATAAACTCAAAATATTGAAAAAAACTAAAATTTCAAAGAAAAATCCCCAATCCCTTTCAACCTAGCACCCGTAATTTTTTTTTCTATTTTCTTCATTTCTCTTTCAGACACCATGATTTTGTTTACACATGGTACAGAAATTCTGTTTGCCAGGTTGGAAAATAGAAGGTATCACAAGTCAGGGAGGAGCATGCAGGGATGTGCCTTTTGATGGTGGGGGAGGGAATAAGGCAGAGCCTTGTGTGTGATTCTCATCCATTCCATAGAATGGCCTTACAAATTCAGTAATGTTTTAGACTGAAGCGGGAGAGGGGAGGTTTAACAACTCTTTTCACTGCATGTGTCTCACCTGCCAGTGACAGTCAGTCAAACTGAATACACAAACAGCCTCTGATTTGAATGCTACCATTTTATAGTGTGTTCAGAGGACAGACAGCAATGGAAACAATCTCATCTTTTTAAGTCTTTAATACTGCCTTTTAAATAGCTGTGTGAATTTTAACTGGGTACCAGCAGCTAGAACCCCCTGCTGCTTCTGGGATTGTGGAGGGGAACAGCAAACTGAGTTTTGAGCTGCCAGCAATCCTCCTGAAGTCTACACTGAACAGCAGGAGATTCTTGAGTGTAAGGTTAACAGGCGTAATAGGAAATGTGCACCTGATTCCCCAGGAGGCTGGAGATGTATAAACAAGGGGCAGAGAAAAAATGTGGCTCTGAAGTCTTGAAGAAGACAGATGGGCTTGCTCCCTAGCTGGCTGTGAAACTGCATCTCTGTGGAGAGCAATGATGGCTGGGGAAAAAACCTGAAAGAACTTCCACTTGATAGAAGCCTGGACTTTAATGAACCTAGATAGGACCATTCCAGCTTCTTGACTTAACACCCCACAATATTAATTTATTTCTTGGGTTGAACAGCTGCCTCATCAGAAGTTATGTTAGAAGGTGGTTCCTTAACCAACACCTTTCCTTTTCTCTTCTGTATTCTGTCTTTAAAGGTATATTCTTTAGAGTTGTAAAGAATGAAAAAAGGTGAAGCGTTTCAAAGGAGTTTTATTTTTTTGGAGGGAGGGAAGAGAGTGAGAAAGAAGTTGGAAGATGTAAATATTGCTTATGATCCACCTAATGGAAAAGTTTCTTTTTCTGCCAGTCTATTTTGTTATTTTGCTCTAAACGGAGATCTTTTATCCAAACTTTCTAAATAAAGTTGAGAATAATGTATTAGAGACCCGGAGATCAAATTTTGTGTGAGCAGTAGGCACATTTTCTTTGTAGCTTCTTTGAGTGCACTTGTAAGTATGGTAGCATGCATATAGTGTTTCAGCTCTGAAAGGCAAGTGTGTTAAGGCAGAACTTTAGTGTACAGCCTGTATTATAGGCTATTTGTAGAGACTTCTATTTAGGTGCCTAGGTGCTCATTCCCAAATTTTCTTTCTTTTAAACAGTGCTTGTTCATATTTGCCTTCCTTGAAAATTTATTTCTGACATTTGGTAAATTCTTCCTAGATCTTTTCTAAGACATAATTGATTTTGTTTTCCTGAACACATAATTTTAGATGGTAATATCTGTGCAAAAGCAATTTGCTATGGTTCAGGGAACTGGACTATTATGGGCATTTGTCTTTGTAATGCAATTAGAAAGCTACTAACTTGATCTTAATAACATTTGCCTATTAGCACTTATTAGATGCACGAAAGGAAAACAGTGCAATTTTAAACACAGAAAATTATGTTGCAATATGCTCATGCATCTCTCCTGGATTATCAGCCACAAGGATATAGTGGATGGCATGACAAAATTTTCTGCTTTTATTTTTGTAGACATTTCATGAATCCTACATTTTAGAATTAAACTATATTTCTAATGTTGTATTGAGTAAAACTAGCATGTGTTTTTATATGTGTGTATTTGTCTGTGTGCATGTATGATTTGCTTATTAAAGTGCAGTTTGTATCAGATTAAATTTTTAATGTTGTTGTTATTTTTTTTTAATTACTCAAAAGACGGTCAGTTAAGGCCCAGCTTAGAAAGAGACATACATAAGTGTTCAGCTTCAAGCCTGTGGTTGGGAACATAGCAACTTGTAAGCCTAAACTAGAACATGTATCTAAAGATCTTGATTCAGCAAGTTATTTAATTTCAAGTACTCTACTTTTTTGTCTGCAGTAGCTCATAATTTATATTGGAACTATTACAGAGGAGTTCTTGGCCAAGGGGGATTGATTTAGACATCTTTCCATCACATGAATGGCATGTGCTCACATAGACTCTTTTAAAGTGGACTTTACTGCATGTTTGGGACCATCCTGAATACTCTATTCCAGGTTGTTTTGGGCTTTTAATAGTTTTCTTGAAATCTCTGACTTCTGTGAAAATAATTTTTTTTTTAGTCTGGTACTTAATCGGCAGGCATCCATGAACAATTGAGAGATTTACTGGCATTTTTAACAGAAAGGCCAAGAGTTGATTAAACTGTATGACTGCATTGTGCACAGACCTTGTATAATAGAGAAATGCATTATAAATGCAAGAGGATATTATAATTGAAAGTTATGTTTACTGAGAAAACATAACATTCAGATTTTCTTTCTGATGAGGGTAGCCTATACAGGGCAGAAATTTATATTCCAAGATTGCATTTCTGATGCTAGTTATCTTCTAATCACTTCTGACATTTCTAAAGGATCTCATCATCACAGGATTCTTTAGAGGTAGATGAACCGAGGTCATAACTTTCTTCCAAAGGTGAAGGTGACTCTTGCGTTCTCTGCTTTGCAGACAGAAATGTCTAATTCAACTGATGGTCATAGAAAACCGAAGTCCTACTTGCTTCCACATTGAGGCTTCCTGTTTGTTAATCAGCATATTGATTTTTTTGTTAACATTTTTAATTAATTTTCTTTTAAAGCAATTTGCTGAAGAATCTTAAGGCAGTGCTATTAGCAAATGTGACATAAAGACTCTTAAAACATCCTAGAATATTTAATATGTGTCCTTTTATTTTTAATTCAAAGGATGCTGTGACAATATGCACTCTGGGAATAGGAACTGCTTTTGGAGAGTCCATTCTGGATAACACTCCTCGCCATGCAACCATCGTTACCAGAGAATATAGTGAGCTCCTTCGAATTGAGCAGAAGGACTTTAAAGCACTTTGGGAGGTAAATTCAGATTTATATGCAGTTTATGCAGAAAACAGTGATTTAACCTTTCAAGTGTTTGTAATGAAATATAAGCATATTCATACTGTAAGCAAAGTAATAATTCTTTTAAATTAGTTTGGACAAAAAGAAAAGTCTTTTTACTTCTTTTTAGTGCTTCATATTCTGTATGATTTCATACTCCCATATTTCTTTCTTGTGGGCTTTTTCTAATGAAATAACTTAGGTGAAATTTCTGGTGGAATTTATTTGTATACTGCAGGTGTTGCTTTCTTAGCCTTAAACTTGCTTTTATTGCCAGCATTTATGAGGAGATACTATCCTTAATATACTCTGATATTTTAAATTTTTCTCCTTTACTCCTGTCTCGTCACCAGCTGTAAGGGGTTTAGAATTTGCAGATCAAGATCTAGATCTAGATCTAGATTTAGATCTATCTAAAACTTCCCTTTGTGGAGAATGTACTGCTGAGGTTCTTTGTTCTATAATCTGTGTGTGCTTTGGCATCCATGCTGAGAAGACTTCATTAACATGTTACTGTGCTAAGTTCAATCACTTAACTTCAATCACTTTGTGTTTTTGTAAGCATTACACTTTATTTGAAAAGTGTTTTGGGAATTGAAAGGTGTCCTGTTGGCCTGGCCTGCACTATTGCCAATTTGTACTGCCAGCTTGTTTTAAATGGTGACTGTACAAATTTAGGTGTTGTGTAGAGCTGTCAGATGCTGTGACAGTGTCCTGAAGTTGCGGATCTAGGGATACATAACTATATTTAAGAAATAGATGCTGGTTGTAGCATTTTAGTTCAGCTTCTCTCCTAAGTGCAGACAGATGGGGTTTTTTTGGCTTTCTCTTTTCCTGAGAAAGAGCAGTTCTATACTGCAAATAATTGTCCTAAAGCAGTACTAAAGTAAGGGTATCAGAAAGAAAATCAAGTACACAACTAGCTACACTGATTGAGGAAACAGCACTAGGGCCACCTGTCTGCAAATATGTTGCCTTGAGCACAGTTAATGGTGCAGCATGACCAAGGCATGAAAGACCAACTTGTGAATGAAACATGCTTGCCATTGAATGCTCTGACAATATCAGATTTCATTCTTTGAATTGCATAGTCATAATTTGTACTGTTCTTTTTGGCAATTTCTACAGCTGAAATAAAATGCTCGTAAAGTCTCATAGAAAATTTGAAGAAATTCACAATGCAATATTTTTCTGCAGTTCATGCTTTTTTTCTGTACAGAGGCTGCATTATAGTTTTAGACCCTGGCATTAAATGATTAAATATGCCAGTGGTCTCATCTGTTTTAACATATGCTACACTTGCCAGTGGTCAGAAATTTTTAATGTAGATAGTGCTTTACAAGCTCATGACAGAGGAGAATAAATCCAATTGTAGGTTTCTCAAGTAACACTTTTTTTTTAGTTCACCTTTATTTGGTATAAGCAGAGTCATTTCTGCTGTGTATATGACTTTCCTGCTAAGTATTCAGAGATTGTTGGTTTCCTGTCAGAAATATTGGGGGAATGGAGGGTAAGTTCCTTTCTTAAAAATTTTGAACCTTAAAACATATTTAAAGTTGTTTTAAAACAAAAATGCTGATGTCATTTGCTCTTTAATCACTAATACAATGTTGTTTCTAATAAATTTGCTGATTTTGATGAGTTTTTTGATGATAGATGCTTTTGGAAAAGGTCACGTGTGTTGAAAGTATTGGGAGCTATCATAGGGAGCCTTAGCCCACATCTTGTATGTTTATGAAATTGTGCAGCAGAGCATGTCACAGATGCTGCAGGTGTCAGTCACAGACCACAGTTTAGCTTTGTGGTGCTTATTTGCCTTTTGTGCAGTTTTACAGTGAACTTTTAATGAATGTATTTTGGTGTGCTTTCTTTCAAGGAGGCTATCCCTGTGCTCTTAGTGAGTGGAAAACTATGCCAGAAAATATAGCTTTGCTGGTTAGTCTGAGATAGAATGAACTTGTCGGTTTTTTTTCAAGGCAGTGTTTGTTTCCTTTCAATCTACTAATCCCAAAGCCTACATGAACTGCAGCTAAGATATGATAAACAGAGAATGTTCAAAACAGACAGAAAATTATTTAAGAAAATTCTCCAAAAATATACTGGCAATAGCAGCAGTAGTATATTATTATTTTTACTATTATTGTTGTTGTTGTTCTTATCTGAAGAAAAACAAATACTTTTCATTGGGGAAACTTTTTTCTGTTATGTTATGGATGCAGTGTTGTTCTGTCTGCCTTATCCTAAGATTCGTATACCTTTGCTGTGAAAAAGCCCATATGGGGAAACGGTTATTGATAAAGTGACGTGCTATTCAGATAATTTTTTCATTTGTTTTTAATGAAAACCCACAGAAAGTCAGAATGGATCACAGATACTTATTATCAGTGGTACCATGGGAAAAATGAGAGAAGGCAACAATGTCAGTGTCATTACAATCCAGATACGGTAAAACCTAAAATCTAGTGCATACAAATTTCAACTCTGCAGATAATGAGAATATAGTTCCAGAAAGAAGTAGTTTCTCCATTAAAAAATTGTTGAATAATTGCAAAATAGCATAATACTGTAGTTTAAGAACAACCTAAATAAACTGTAGGGTTGGAATTCTTAAAATGGTTACTCCTTTTATGAATGTAGGATTTTTATGATTAATAATACAAGTGAAAAAATACATTTTATATATGGTTAAGTTTTTGGTTGTTTGGTTTTTTTCCCATGAAATTTACTTTTGGGGAAATGTACTTTTTTCCTTCTTTTGAGGGAAAGAACAAATGAAAACTTGCTGTTAGCTGATTAAAGATTTTTTGGCATACAGAGCACGTAATTTCTAAGACTGCAATTTTTAATATTCTTTTATTTTTAGGTTGTGAATATAATCTTGGAAAATGAACGAGTATAAATTGATTCAATATGGACTTTAATTTATTGTGCAACTAATCTGAAATAATAAGACTAAGAGCTATGAACTATCTTCCTTTGTAGTAAAAATTTGTTAACACTGAAACCTACTGATGAAGTTCATGTTTGCAACAAATATTTTCTACCACAAATCTATGCAGTGCTTTGAAAGACAAATCAATATCCATTTATACTGCTTATGAAACTTTTAGTATAAATCCCCAAACTAGATTTTAAGAGAGAGAAAACTGTAATACCTATTTATTTTAGTTATTTATAAGTTTAGAAAGAATCTTCAGGATCTCTATAATTTCATATTTACGAGTTTACAGATTTTTCTGAGTTTTGTTTAAATTGAAAAGTGACTTTTCCTGTATTAGCTGTGTTGCTCCTAAGAACCAGTTACATTGATAGAATGTTTCACAGACCAGATGTGGCTTATTAACATATTTAATGCACAATATACAGCAAAGTGTATTCATTTCTTTGAGTACAATTACAATTGGGTCTATACCTGAAAGAAAGAGATTGCTACTTCTAAACAGACTCTTTTCTTTTTTATCACTATTATTCTGTCAGTTTTATAAATTTAAATGCACTTTGAGGAAAAGATAGGATATTCTTTATCAAAAATATAATAAGATGCCTTCTGTAATATACAGAACCACATATTCAATCAACCCTTTAAATACAGAAAGATTTTCTCTGACCTCCATTTTTAACAGTCAGGGAATGCTGGTCAAAAGAAATTATACCATCCTGATAACAGCAATTACTAGTTAAAATGGCCTAGTCTTTTCTCTGGTGACTATATTTGTTGAAGTAGCATCTTGTTTGGGAACATCTGTTGAACTTTCAAACTTACTCATCCTTGGAGACTTGTTTTCTATCAATGCCTACTATAGCAGATAGGAGATTATGAAATCCCTGGTTAGGTTCTCACATAGCTGAACACTGTTCCCTGATGAAGAAGCTCTAGGAGATTATGGGAATGACTGGTGATGTGCCTTTGTGCACCAATTGTCCCTGCCCTTCATCTCTGAGGAGCACTAACAAACATGAAAAAAGTTATTCGTCACTGTTATAACACTGTAGACTTCCAAGGTGCTCTATAAATCTGTAGGAAGAGGCAGTCTTTGTGTTGATAAGAACTTGCTTTCCCTCTTTAGCATCAATGAGTGAGTGTGGTGCTAGATACTCTGCCCCAAAAAATGTTTCAATGCACAAGCAAAAAAACATCAAAAAATAAACATGAAAGCAGAAGGCTACACACGAGGAGCACTGGTCATGCACATCCTGTTGGGTCACTGGCTTTCTCCACCTCTAATAGCTGGATTCTTTTAAACAGAGTAGGAGTGAAATGTATGTATTTGAGCAGTGTTATCATTATAGAAGTTCTCTGTAGTTCATCTTTAAGCTTTGTCCTTTCATGCAATTGCAAACTGATTCAAACCCAGACAGGAAGGGAGTGAATCTGCTGAGAGGTGACTTATTTTTAGAGGTCTTTCCTACCACAGTGAATTACTCAGCCTTCCTTGGATAACATACAAATAACCAATTTCCTTTTGTGTGGAATAAGATTATGTTAGAAGTTACTGAACATGCCTTGAGAACATTTGATCTTGAGTAAATGAAGAACAGCTATTACTTCGGTATGCAGTGACTTTGGAGAGAGGGAGTCTTGGCTCCTATAAGGTCAGAATGAATATTTTAATTCTTTTTTATTCATATTCAGCAGCACTTGCACATCTTCTAGTCTGATAAACAGTAGCGTAACTTGTTTCCTGCTTTTGCCCATCTGATGATAATTCAGTAGCCCTCAGCAGACTTCACTGCTCTGAAATGATAGCTTTGGGAGAAGCAGCTTTCTTACCATCTTTGTTTTCTGGACACTGTGAATGTTGGTTTTGAATGAGCTAGTATGAAAACAGATACTCTGTCAGAAGAGAAGAAATTTTACATACCATTTCAGTGGAATGCTGTGTAGGAAATGGATGTATGAAATGGCATGTTGACTTAAATATTGTAGCACTGTTCAGTGGTATTTCTGAATACGGCTTAAGTTCATCAGAATTGAGACCGCAGCTGTCAGTGCATTTGTGTGTAAACTGGTTTGTCTTTTTAAGGTCTATCTAATCGTATCCCTTATATCAAGGTATAATATAATCTTATGCCTCATTTCATGTGTCAGGATTATGGCAGTAGGAATTACGAAGGCACTGTAAAAATACATTAATGAAAATGAACATGTAAGGATTTTCATTTATTTTATCCATTTGGCCATGCTGTAAGTACATTATTTGTCAAAGTATGTTACTGAATCTCATGTAGGTGTTTTGCAGTGTAATGCACCGTTTCAGAGGCAGCCTTTTCCTTGCCCTAGGCTACTGGAAAATATGTGTTACATTGTTACTTGAGAGTGTTCTTGCTTCTTTCTGTGGTAGACTCCTGAATACTTCAACATGTTTAAGGAGTATTAGGAATCTCATGTAAATTTCATTACTTTCTAATGTACCTTTTCACCAATGAGTATTCCATACCAGAATTTTTTGCAGTTCATTTAAGTGAGAGATTAAATTTGATCTGAAGAACGAAATATTGGGAAGGGGGAATCAAACAAAAAATCAGGTTCATGTCCAGCCCTAAAGTATCAACTTGATTTATGATATACTACTCTGCCAGTTTATTGCACAGTAATCAATTGCAGAAGTCTTTGCTCTGATTTACTGATTTCCCATAGGCAAACAGTAGAGGTATAAAGCTATAGTTAAAAAAAAATGGAATATTTAGCTTTGCAGGATGGGTTGTCACGTGATTTAAAAGAGTGAAGTGCTTGGAGACCCACAAAAGTATAAAAAGTTGGTCACGGAACACTTAGCTGTCTTGACCCGCTTCATGTCACATTCTCCTTTGACTGCTCAAACTCTACCTTGATGATTTGTCTAATGGGATTTTATCTGAGAAATGTAAAAGTGATCAAATTGTAGTAGTCTGCATTTGCAATGTAGCTGGAATACTATGTTCACCAACCTCTCTAATAGCCATCTTGTCAGAATAAGGAAGAATGATTCCATGTTATCAGATACAGAATACAGCACAGAAGACAGACATGGAAGGACCCAAGTGTGTGGAATCTGTTGCCTTATGGTGTCTGCAAACCTTCAGCTGATGACCAATTCAAATTTGTATGCAAAAAAACAGAGACAGTGTTGAGAGACATTGAAAAATGAAGTGATGATAGGCAAAGAAGAGATTTTTTTCCTAGAGTAACACATGGAAGGAGGAGGAATATAAAAGGTCCTCCTGCCCTCCCCAGCTTTAGAATATGACAGTAAACACAGAATTGGCAAGATGTGAGCTAAGCTTTGAAAGAACTAACATTCCACCTTCATACCTTCTGTGTTAATACTGACAAAGCATCCAAGTGAGTAGCAGAGAAAGATTCCAGAATTGTTATTATATCAAGAAGAAGTGCCAGATTGCACTCCCAGTTTTGCTGGTGTGAACTGAGCATATTTCAAGTGAATACAGTACAATTTCTTTGATACATACAGAGCTAAGTGGGAGCAGAGTCTGGCCTCTAGTGCTGCTGTTGTATTGGTTTTTACCATCTTTGTAATATGCTTTTAGGGTTTTTTCTTTTGTTTTGCTTTGTCAAACATTTCTAATTTTAATGAGTGATGCTCTGTCTGGTAGAGCAGATTTAAATGAGTATGGAACGGCATTCTATCCTCAGTACCCAGACTTGCATCAGAACAAGCCATGTTTTGTCAGCATAGCAATACAGTGACTGCTGCTTTCATTTGGGTGTATTAATCACCATTTTAAAAATGGATGCAGATTTTGTGAACAGTGTTTCTGACAGTGTATCTCCTAAGATAACCTTCCTGACCATTGGCAGGGGAGAAACATATCTAGGAACAAGATTTTTCACTTTAGTAACAGCTTTTTTCTTGGCATGATATGTACTGATGGAAGCGTACAAGGCTTTTGATAGTCTTGCTATGTTCTTTTCTAAATAATGGCATTATGACTGAAAAGTTCATAATCAATAATCATCTACTCTGTTTCAGATAATTTGCTTTTCCATTACGTATGATATTCAATGATATTGTCAATGAGGCACAATTTCTGCAGAAGATAAAGGCATCCAGTTAGTTTTAACTCTGTGAGTTTCCCTTTCTTTGTTGTTAATCTTGGTTTAAGGTGACAGACACAGGTGCTTCAGACACCCCTTAAGCGACTGAAAAGATTGAAAAATAACAAGCTGATTGGAAAGGTCTGATCCTTCCTCATGTCTCCCTGCAACAAACTTTCCTGGTGCATGTTCTTGTATGTCATCCCTACAATCAGTTTGTACCTCAGTCTCCCAGCAACAAACTTTCCTGGTGCATGTTCTTGTATGTCATCCCTACAATCAGTTTGTACCTCAGTCTCCCAGTTTATTCTGTATCTATTTCAATAGCAACATTTTGTGACTGTGTCACTGATCTCCATGCAGACATGGAATAGGGCTTTGTAGATCTGATTTCTCTTAAACCATACTTAGGAGCAATTCTGTATCACTGTAGTAATGCCCATCAGCTTGAAGCCCCTGTTGTATCCTATTATACCAGACACTGTGCAAAAATATATTGTCATTCCTGTTTACAGCCCTTGTAAATGTTTATATGTTTATTAGCACTTCAAAGGGTTTTAAATTATATTGCAGAAAGCTTGACTTATTTGAGGTTCCTTCTCAGATAAAAAGAAATAGAAACATCCAGCAAGCCTATCAGTCTCCCTGTTAAGTAATGCCTTTATTGGTTTTCTCATATTTTATCGTGGTTAGGGGTAAAGTTGAAAAATATGAATTCATCCGATTTTCAAGAAAAGAAATTATTTTGATTAATTCCTAAAATATTTAAATTACAGATGAACATCTGACAAACTGAAATGTATACACTTAAAGTCTGCAGATGTTTTTGAGGCTGCTATTTTTCTTTGAAGCTTTACTGCCAAACTTGCACTTTCCATAACCAGCTTTTTTATTAGCAAAGAAAGTGCTTTTCATCCTCAGCAGATTGTATTATTAAATGTGGTATCTCTAAGCATGATGTGCTAAATGGCAAAAACTTATATTGCAAAACACAACTTGGAGCCACGAATCTTCCTTCAGGGAGCAAACTTCTGATCTTTCGTTAGTTCATTTTTGTTAGGTAAAAATGTCTTTCAGAAGAATCATAAGATTTGAAGCTTATAAAATAGTTTCTGGCTTTTTTCACAAACATACATTTTAACTATCGAATATGTGTCTCATTCTCATCTGTCACAGAGAGAAAAAATGCAGAACACAGAATTAGGTGTTTGTACATATGTGTGTGTACATAATCTGCTATCTATCTAATATGTATTATGTGTATATATTAATACATTAAATTCATATTTGCCTTGTCAAACTTTTGTGTCAGATTGCCTGAACCTTTGGTTCTAACTGCATTTGTGGTTGGCAGTGTCCTTTCCTGCCTTAGAATGCATACCAAAGTGATCAACTGCATAAGGCTTTGCTTACCCTTCTAAACTTTTGTATTTGACACAGACGGTCTGTTACTTAACTCAACCGTGGGCTCGCATGTGGATGAGGTTATTTTGGAGACTAACAATTTCTGATCTTCTGGTCAGTGTTCTCATCTAAATCTTTGGTTTCTTTTCAGATGAGTCATGCTTTTTCTTCCTTAAAGAAAAGGTTAATCTATTTTTACTGGTTCCTCCAGGTTCCTGAGAAAAATAGTAAGCCCTTAGAAGCTTCCTTTTAGCAGTGAGCTTTTGTTGCTTTACAGCAATGAATATGGTTGTGTGTTCCTCCAAGGCATTCCTATAGAATGCGTGCTTGCATGCTGCATTTGCATGGGTGTTTTCTGCTTGTACTATATAATGGGTCAGGCAAATAATGTGATACCATTTATTAGATCAATGGATATGTTTTAATATTGACATTTTTAAAATCCATTAGCTTAAACCTGCTGGCATTAAAAAAAATCAGAGATCTTTGACAATAAGATCTGTGGCAGTGGAAGATCTTATGCAGATTAACACAAACTCAAAGCAAGGCTATTGTATTATATTATATATTAGTATATTTTATTCTGACAGTCTTGTTTAGTTTGTAAAATATTTTGTTAAAATATTGTAAAAGTGTTCATTTTCACATAGCAAGAAAAATTAAACCTACAAGTCCTATTTAGTGGAATGTAAATTCCTCCTTCCTAAGGAAACACTCCCTTGAATGAGAATTCAACACCTTTAAACTCAAAACAAGCCAAAACCCAGACATTATCAATTTATTAGTTATATGGATTAATAAATGGGCTCAAAAAGAGAGTGCCCTTTGCTTGCCTTAGATAATGCAGTTCTGATAGATGTCTTTTCCTGGTCATAATCAGAGCTGTAAGGTTCAATGTCTGCCCTTTCCCTTAGACTGGTTCCTCCCCTCTTTTCATCCATGGTGAAACCCTACCTTATTGAAGTCAATCAGCATTGTGGGGTTTCAACCCAGGTAATTACTAATTGCTTCCTTCTCCTTGTATAATATGCAGCACAGGCTGTCAGCGTTAGGTTTAAATCCTCTTTACCCTCTTCCCTTCTGTACCAGTTTCTACCCACTTGCATAGCTGATGCAATGTGAGAACATGAGGCTGGAATCACTCAAATGATTTTGTGGCTTAGTAGTTCAGGGGTGCTTAACAAAATGGTTGACCCAATACTTGTACTGAGGTAAATTGTATCAAAGCCTTACAAACTCTAGTCATCCCAGAGGTACACTTAGAAATGAAGATATAAAATACTAAGAACTGAATATGGAATCTCTCTCCTGTGGCACAGAATAAGAATTATAGGGTCCAGCCTGTCATCTGTGCTGATTATGGCCAGGTCTCAGATACCAAGAAGAGAAAGATTTAAAAAAAGCCCGTTAATCCATGTGCTTTCTCTTGAATCAATCCTTGTTTCAATCTGAGCAGTTGAACTCCAGCATTTACAGTTCTCAGGGTTAGTGGGTGTTGCTCCAATTCCCTTAGTTCAGTGAGCTACAAAACTCCTAGAAATCTGTTCACCAAAAATGTGAAAATATCAGGCCTGAAACATGCCCTGAAGGGGCCTGCAGGCCCTCTGAAATGTTTCAGTCTCAAGGGGATTTATGAAACAACCTGTTCATGGGTTATTTTTTTGTCTTTTGGGGAATGGTTGGTTGTGCCACAAATATTCAAGAACAGTACATAATAAGACACGGTGGCCTTCTAAGGCATGTGCTCCCTGTATTTTTATACTCTGTAATGAAGCAAATGTTCACACAATTCGTGTTTTCATCTAATATTTCTGTTACAGGTTATTGTTGAAATCAGTGGTTTGTCAGAATTTCATACCATCAGTTTGATGTGATGCTTAAGGCTCAATTTCTTTATCCTCCACCTCATGCCTGATTAGTTAAGACCATTAGTGTGTATTTCCTCTGAGTTCTGCTTAGAATAGTTTCTCAGTTAAATCTCAAATGAAGAAGTTAGAAGAAAACTGAAACTCACAAATGAAAGTTTACACAGTAGATATCCTCTGACTGAACTTTACTTCTGTTCATTTTAAATTACATTGATAAAATACTCTTGTTCTTCTAGATGGCATATTTAGCTCAAAACCAGGCTTGTATACCATTTGTTTGAGGGTGATAAATAATCAGCATTTAAAATTAAACCGTGCCATCCTGCATTTAGTACTTATTGATATAATTCAGCTTGTTTACATTTTAACCTCTGACCGTTTACTGAGTAATTTCTATTTAATTTTGCATTCCACCTCTTTCTTGACCTTTGAAAATATCTTTTCTGACTATCAATGCAAACCATTTTGTTGGAGCATTAACCACTTCATTTTCCAAAACAGACAAACAAACTTTATTCTGTTAATTTTCACAAAACCCTATCCAGACATTCCTGAGTACAGGTTGGTGGAAACAGGTACAATATCATCATTTTGTTTTAGCATAATAAAAATACGCATTACAATACAATTTTTGTATGACCTGGTCTTTGAGAAACTGAGTCCTTCAAAGAAATCGTGCTGTTCTGCAGAGACTTGAGTTTGAGTTGTAAGGGAACTGGTTTGAGTTACTTAGGCTTTTATGCTTAATTCTCTCTGGGATAATGCCGGAGACTCTCAGTACAATTAAGGAAAGATTAAAAGCTCAATACAGGCTTATTTTCTCTCTTCTTTCTTTCTGCCAATACCCTTCAAGCCTGTATCCTCTCTAGAAGCGTGATACATTTTTCAAAGGCCTTTTTCCTTTCTGCCATCATTTCCCAGGCAGTTTTCTGGTACGTGCCTCTTCCACAGATTTATGAATATGGTTTCTCTTTCTAGCATTTGTCACTTTTGTTCTGCTAGCATTTAATGCCAGTTTTGTTGATCTCTGGTTAAGAGTTCATTGGGTATTTGTCCTTAGGTTTATCTGTGACATTTAGATCCTATTAGATAACCAGGGATCACCAAGCAGTTAGGAAATAATATTTGTACTGTTGAAGTTGATGAGAATTACGCCATCCCTTAGTATTTCTTAGTACATTCGCTCTGCAGAGCTAAAGGAGTGAAATGTAGTAAAAGTGTAGACAATTAAGCAGATATATCTGAATACACTGATGGAGTATTTGATTACTGAGGAGGTACCTATTTTACATAATGCTTTATCAAAGCAGAGCTATACTTCAGTGTGAGCATGTAATAGCTGGGGCATTTACCTGTGCTGTTGTGGTGGTATGGTTGAAAGATTAATATGCTTTGAGATTACAACAGAAGTTCACATCAAAACTCTCATCTTTGCGGGTTGTTTCTGTCCAATGTATTTACATACATCTGCCATATGGAGTTGCCTTATAAAGGGTGTTAGTTCCATCTGATCTCATATACAAAATGTACCTTGTGACATTTTATTCTAAAAGACAGACTTTTACTGCTTTAACAACAGAATGTGGATTTTTCTGCCTTTTAATCTTTCTCAAGAATTACTTGATATACCTTCAGAAAATGATGCATGCTACCAGTCAGCCCACAGGTATTGATACTTCAGTGGATTATTGTCAACTTTGTACTCTAAAATTATGTAAAGTTGTGAGGCACAGGAAATCCTGGAAATGCTTCAAGCCCTAGCAATGGTAGGAATACAGATTTTACTACCATAAGAATTCTCTCAGGGATTGATTTTACATGGGCATCCATACTGTTAATCCAGGTACCATTACAGAATGGTAGGTGAATTACCTTTCCCGGTATCAATTAACTGGACAATGTCATTAGATAAGAATTGAGTTAATCTGTGTTAAATAAAATGTAATGAATGGTTGTGATATCCAGAAGCAGACCATGAGTTACATTTTCCCTCCTTATTTAACAAAAAAATTCATACTGCTATTATGAATTTTATGCTTTTTAATGTGTGAGAAAACAGTAGACCCACAAAAAACAACCCTTATGATGCTTTCTGTTGCAAGTAGCTTTTGCAGGGAGATGCAGAGGTACTTTATATCTACCTACTCCCCTGAGGAAGAACAATGACAAAGCTAACCCTTTATGGTAGTGTGTATATGTAAAAATAATACAAAATGTCTAGAAAGAAATAGATTCTTGACGGTGATTGACTATTTATTCTTCCTTGTGCCCAGCTAATGCAAACTTTAGCATTTTTCTTCTGTCCTTGCCCATTAACATTTCTGTTAATTTTTCCTTTTAAGTATACCTTTACTGCTAAAACTTTCTCTTTATTTCAGTCTACATATGCATATCTTCATTATCTGATAACGCTGTTGCCACATGTACAAATGAAAATTATTAATTTAATATGCTGAAGAGCTTTATACAGGAGGAAAAAGCAACTCTTACATTGAAAGATGTTAAAGTAGTAGTGAATGCTATCTTTATATTAGATGTGTTCTTTTTACATGAACGTTTCTGAATGGCTTGCTTTGTGTGGGTAGAATTTGCTGTAAGAGATGCCCATGTGACTGTCCCCAAAATGAGATTGCTCAGCATGATGAAAATAAATAGAAACATGTATGGAAATTTTGGTACTATCGAAAAGAAAATCTCTTAATGCTGCTAGTTTAATTTTCAAAATGTAAACAGGGCATGCACTGCATTACTGGTCATGACTGTGCTGCCTTCTGTAGTGGGACCTTTATCTTGGCATTTTTACTCCCACAGCAGTGCTCATCTATTTACACTAGCCATTAATCACAAACTGCTACATAAGAGAAGTGGGGGGAAGATATTTTGTTAGATGCTCTGCATGGGGAGAGAGCAGCAGCGTGGATTAACTATTTGGAATCTTCAAACAAGATGGTGGTGTTCCATTAAGTTGTGTTGACTCTTGTTAACAGCATGTAAAAAGGCATGATATTCTTAAGCCAAACCTGTCCAGTTACACTAATTTCGTTGCAATAATGGACAGTAGAATTTGCCGTGCCTGTGGCAAAAGGCTCCACATACTGTGTCTTCTGTCTCTTGCTGTGACCAATACCTGCTATTTCACAGAAGCTTGTTTAATAGCCCTCGATGAACTGTTCATGTATTGTAAAAATGGAGTGTAACAGCATAGCATACTGCATAAATAAAAACCTTTCATGCTTCTTCCTCATCAGTCTTCAAGAGTAGGACTGGTTCCATTCCTCCTTTTGGACTAAAATGATGTCTTTATTTAATGAGATCTTTATTTCCATTTCTCTCATTCCATTCACTCTCTCCATCTCCCTTCCAGAGAGCTATTGGTCAGTATTTTATGCTCTCTAAAGTTTTGTCTTTGCACATTTTAGGTATCTGTGCCAAATGGCTTGTGAATGGGTGTTGCTTTTGGAGAAACTTTCCACAGCCAAATGTGTCACATGCTACTAACAAATTTATTCTGATTTCCCCTCCAAAATTTTTTTCAGAGTTCATTCTTTGGTTCTTGTGTGTACTGCTTTCATGCCCGTTGGGTGATTTTTCTCTGTGCTCAGTATTTATATCCTTCACTATTTGCACACTGTGGTCATGCCTGTGTTTTGTCGTAACTTAAAAAAAAAAAAAATCATGTAACTGTTCTTAATTTTCCTGAAGTGCCATCATGCTTCTTTGTATGAGCTCTCTGCAACACAAAATTACATGACCCTGTCTTTCATGTATACCTGGAACATACCTAATCTGATGTTTACTATCAGTTTTACATGCCAGAATTTGATAATTGTTGAGATAACAGCATTTTGCTGTTGTATTAAGAAAGACTGTCACTGTAGTTAGACTTACATAAACATCTATACAAAGCTAGAAATGATGGCAGTGGGACGTGTGCTGTATACTCCAACTATGGTCAGGATTATTGCTTTCTAGACTTTGGTCACTCACTAGCTCTACATAAATGATGTCTCCATTGAATTTTTCCAAACAGATCTTTTCCTCAGCATTGCTAATTCCCTAGAGACATATGTATTGTATATATTTTTTGTCCAGTGTTTTTATCTTCTCCTTCTCTTGTGTTTTCATAATGTGTTATCAAGTTATTTATTCTCCATTTGGGGTTATGAATAAAAAAAAAATCAAAACCCATCCCTTCAGTACTGCGTTAGACACCTCCTTTTTATGTGTTGCCATGTTTCATTATCTTTTGTTTGCAGTCATTTAGCTAACTGTTAATTTGCATGACAGTGCTTCTGCCCAAGGCATGTTCAGTTTTTTTAAGATGAGCTATGACTATTAAATATTTTATTGATATCCAAATACATGACAGCTACTGCATTCCTTTCTTCCACTACTTTAATGATTAAAAGATAAAACCAACAGTAACCCACATGTAAAGCCTCCAACTTTGGTTAAATCAGTTTTGCTGCTTTACAGTTTTGTTTCTGTTAACTCTGATCTAACTGTAGTGATAGTTACTGCTTCACTCTGGAAAAGTAATTTCCAAGTATTTTTGGTTTTGTATTAATTGTGATGTACCTTAGTACATGCTGCTAGATACAGCCTGGTCTGAACCTAAGTGGTTAGTGGTGGTATAAATTACGCCATCCATGTGCATTGGATGGAAAATAGGGGGAAATTATTGAAATTCTGGTATTGTGAAAGTTTACAGAATCAATTGTGAAAATTCACTCTCAAATGAAAGAAAGGTGTTATTAGAAAATAAGGTATTGGCAAGAATATATAACTCCAATTCTTTTTCTCTCTTCCTCAACTGTTTTCATTCCTCTCCTGGGTTATTCCTAGCTGTTCCAGGACAAAATTCAGCACAGCATAAACTGGTGCAACCTGCATTCCATTATCTTTGGCACAACTGCTAAAATCTAAATTAAAGCAAATTAAGGTTTTTATTAGCACTGCCTCACAATGACCTCATCTTGATTATTGTTCTGCTACATTTGCCCCTCTATCAGTAAGTGTATCATTAAATAAATAAAAAACATAAATTCTGAATGGTCTGTTGTCTCAGTGAATACTGTTGGTTACTCTGGAATATGATAAAGTATTTATTTCCAAATATTGCAGATGTGTTCTGGTGTTTGTGGAGTATCCCTTTGTGCCCGTGTTGCAAGAAAGCGTGAGGAGGAAGGAGTGACCCCAAACTCACCTCCAACTTCACCTTTTTGCTTCATGTCATGTTTTGTCCTCCAGTCAAAAACTGACTGGCTAACTGCTTAGTAGCAGCTAATCAAGGTCAGAAAGATAAGGCAGAAATATAATAAATATACTCTATATTTTGCAGAAGCTGCAGTGTTCGAAATATGCGTAGTTGATCTTAATGACTAGTAGAAATTATTTCTAATCTCCTTCTATGCAGGATTTCTGTAAATATTCAAGTGAAAGTATACTAAGCAACTTTATTCTGTTTTCAGAATGAAATTGCTTATCAGAAGTTTGATTATTAATGTTGTGCTCATCCCTCTGACATGGCTGAAACAAGTAACTCTTGTTTCTGTGCCTGCTCAACAAACCCGATGCTTGTTGGCCTCCTGACGATTACTCATTTATGTTCTCACAGTGTCTTTGATTTCCAAAATGCAGTAATGTTAAACAAGTATAGCTCATTTTTCAATAAAGTTTTAGTACCAGGTCCATCTCCTCTTTGGACTCTAGGCTTTTTACTAGTGCATGATTGGCTTTACCTTTTGTAGCACACTTCTTTGAGAAAACTGCCTTATACAAGTCTTACTGCTGGAGATTAGAGGGTGGTGCTAGGAACCAGAAACTTATAAAAGCTTTTCTGCACAGAAAAGTGAAAAAAATGCACCAAATATCGTGAGTTCTTATAATCAAATCCAGACTTGTTAAAAACAAAGAAAAACATGAAAAGAATCCCCCACTGAGAAGAAAAGGTGTACTTAGCATGTCTAGGTTTACTTATTCCAAACTTAGTTGCAGGTGGAGGAGGTTATAATACCTAATGAACAATTCATGGCATTGATCTCTGGATAAGAAACCTGTCCCACATTCACTGTACGTAATGTTACCTGTTTACCTAGGGTAGCTGTCTACATTTGCCAAAACAATTTTTCCCTGTTCTCCTCACCCAAGTTGAGGTTTGACCTTCTCTAATGTTTTTTCTAAGTGTGGTCTAAAACGTGTCTTACAATGGCCTTTACACATGGGCTTTCTGAAGCTTTACATCTTTTTGTGAGGCCGTTATCTGTCCACTGGGCACATGTACTGTTCTCAGTTGAGGAAGCTATTTCATCTGGCTGGGTTTGAAGGCTTTAAAGCCTCTTGGTTATTAAATATACATTTAATGATAGATTCAGCATGCCAAAGACTCTTTAAGGGAAAGCAAGGAATAAAACACAATTTTATGTTACCATGCAGTAAGACAGTTTATAACTTTATTTTGTCTTCAACCTGTAGTCTGATGTGATGTGGGAAGTGGAAAAGGATATTTCACAACACTGACACTAAAATGCAAGCAGACATACAGGGCCATTTTGAGAAAAGTGAGAAATTCAACCTCATTGTAACACTTTTGTTCTAAGGAAAAACATGAGGCTGATTGTTAGCTATTCAGGAAGGTAGGATACAGGCTTGTGCTATCTATTCAGCTTTTTCCAGTGATTCTCAGTACAGTGTTTTTTGGCAAGTGGGTTCTGTAGCCCATGGGACAGCATATAATCTCTACCATGGTGTTCTTAATTGATCCTTGCTGCTTACGTAGCCCATGTTGTAGCCTGTGCAGTTTTCAGGTAGTAGACTCCCTTGATTTTTAGGGATCTCTATTTCAAATCCCATCTCAACTTTTATTTTGAAAGAAAGGTCCCTGTTTTTCTTGCAGAGAGTTTTTCTTGGTTCTCCCTGCTGTTTTTCTTGCAGAGAGAGCCTTGAAATGTAAACTGGATACCTGGGGTTAAAGTGTTCCTACTGATTTATTTTTCCTCAACATTATTGATTATTTGGTCTTCTGTTCACTAAAGCCAGGTCTATAAAATTTTGCTGGCAGGGTTGTGGGGAAAATGTCATAGTGTTAGATTGGGAAAACAGGGGGTTTGTGTGGTATAGTTAGCTTAATGGAGGACTGGTATAAGGAATAGTTGCAAAAGAGCTTCTGCTGGCATAAATTCAATTATCCCTAGGATAATTTGCTGACCGAGGTTAAAATGTAGGGCAAGCTCTGAGTTGGCCTTTTGAAACTTGTAGTATAGTCCCTTAATTTTTCCCTATCATGGCAGTGCTCCATGGGAAGAATGGGCTGCCACTGATCAAGCAGACTACCAGTAAATTCCTGTGTTCTTCCCTGTGGAAAGCCTAAGATATGCCAGCTCTGCTATGCAGCTATTGTGATTTCTAGCTGCAAAAAGACAGGTCATACAAACCTGCCTCATGAAAATCATGTCTTTGCAATTTTGTTCAAGGCATTTAATTTTACCCTCTTGCTTTCTCCATGTGCAAAGTGAGAAGATAGTATATATTTGCTTCCTGAAAGCTTTTTGAATGGTTGAACAAGCTATGAACATCCAGATGTATCATATGCAACACTTCCTTGAACACACAGACTCTCAACTGAAGAGATTGCCCTTTACTATCCTTTCTTGGGGCCTCAGCGCAAGCAGCTAGGCGCACTTTCTGTGATGGTACTCCGATTGTGGCTTAAAAATTCTGTGGAGCTTTTTTTGTGTAGTTTTTGCTAGATTTTAGATGTCTCCCAGGGAATAATCTTATTGATCATTTAACCTCCAAAATTCTTCTTGCCTGTCTCAGTCTAGTATTTGACATTTAAACAAATGAGTTACTTGCATAAACAAACACTCTGATATCTTATCTGTGGTTTTGAGAACCTGCATTTTTTTATATGCATGTATTTATTTGCTTGAAATTGAAGTGGGCTTGGAATCAAGAATAAATTAGAAAAGTCTACTTTTTAAATAATTTTTTTTCATTATCAACACCCTCTTTACAAAAGATTGTTTTGTTCATTCCTTTTTTTCCCCCCAATTAGCTATCATCCCTTTTAGTAAAGTTTTAATGTGTTTTTTTCAGTAGAGAAGTCATGTTTAATTAAAAGTTACTTGCATGTTTTCAATTATAGATGATAATTTGTTTGACTTTACACTCTCAATTGCCTTGAGTAATATCCTGTAGAAATACATATAATCCATTTGCATGTTTGAAGTATTAGTGTGTCATTTGCATAGCTTGTGTGTAACACTTAAGCAAACCACTGGGGCTTAGGAAGGACAGATGATGCTTTTTAGTGGTGAACAGTGATACGATGGCTTGCTTTCTTCTTCCTGCTGAGCGGATATGGAACCAACTTTGTTGAGAGAACTGGAAATTATGTTATCAAATGAACATTTTGATTCACTAAATAATTGGGAGTTAAGCAAGTGGGCCAGCAGTAATGTTATGTTCATATTTTTGCTTGACATAAGTCAGTGCAGATTGATGTTGATTCTTACTTCATGGCCTCATGTAGTGTAGCAGAGAAAATATATATTTACACATCCCAGTTGGTATATGTCAGAATTCCATCACAGATAAAGCTGTTGTTGTTTTTAGCTGCTGGCGATGACATGGTAGGAGGTTTAAATTTTATTGCAACCATGTATTAAAGCCACAGTTTGTTTGGTCTACTAAAATAAATTCTATGGTAAGTCCTTGAGTGGAACATAGTATATATGGTTCTGCTTACCCACATTTAGATGAGATAAACTCAAACTGGGATAGGTGCAGAGAATGATTAGCAAGGTAAGGGAGATGGAGTGTCTATTTTATGTGATAAGACTAAAAGAGCATGTCTTGGTTAGTCTGTTGATGTGAAAGTTGACAGGGAATATGATTGCTGTCTATAAATACATAAGACCTCTGTTCAGGGGAAATAAACTGTTAAAGGACAGTGCTGCTCAGGAGCAGATGGGTACTAATGTGGCTTGAGCGTACATTAGAAGTTTCTTTCTAACCATCAGAGCAATTAGGTTCCAGAACAAACTTCTAGTGGGAGTCCGGGGGGCAAAAAAAAAGGTACGTTTAAAGTGGAGTTGAATACTTTTTTTAGAGTACCTGTAATAGCAGCTCCAATACTGTTTCTACACCAGATTTCAGTATTTTGGCTAAATACCTTTTTAGTAGTACAGCAAAGACCTACATGAAAGCATGGGGTCCAAATTTTGTTTCCATTCTTAGCGAAAAAGTGTCCTTACAATTGATACTGCCTTTAGAATTGACAGCACTTTTCACTTTTGTTTGCCACATCCACATCATGCTCTTTGTTGATGGAAGCCTTTTGGGAAGGTCAACATTGTTCTGTCCCATCTCTGATGTAGTGAATCTTGAATTCTTTTTTGGTGTTGTAGCACATTTCTCCACAGAAGAGGAGGAGCACTCCTAGCTGGAGCACTGCTAGCAGAGTAGACCTTTTTCTTTAGGACACTGTCCTGAGGCATGAGAGTTGGGAATTTGAATCTCATTCCCCAGAGAAGGCAACTGAAGGTAGAATTACTGCTCTTTGGGTGAGTCTGGTCCTGAGGAGGATTCAAAGCCAGATGGAAGTGCAGCACCCTGCCTCCATCTTTCCTGAAACAGAGACCTTCAGTTCTTTGAATGTGTGGTGGTAGGCACCTATCATCCAGAGAGACTTCTCAAATTCAAAATCATGAGATACTCTGCATTTGCAGGTTGCTGCCTGAAGGCTGGGAGGCATGAGGCTGAAGGTACATCAGCTCCTCTGTTTCTGTTTAGCCAGCTGCTGGCAGCTCAGCTTTAGGGATGCTTTGAAACTCTTTTTTCACATACCTTTGCTCAGGAGATTCTCACTCTGGCTTCTGGATGCCCTTCTGCAGTCACCCATTTCATTCCTTATCAACAGCACACAAAAAGAGGAGGAAAGCTGGAGAAGCTTGAAGAAGTCATGTGCAGTCCTGCACCTAGATCTAAACTGCCTTTGTAATGATTCTGTGCTAATGAGCACGTTTAAGTCTTTGTTACTGTCGTGGTTTAACCCCAGCCAGCAACTCAGCACCACGCAGCCGCTCACTCACTGCCCCCCACACCCAGTGGGATGGGGGAGAGAATCGGGAAAAATAAAGTAAAGCTCGTGGCTGAGATAAGAACAGTTTAATAGAACAGAAAGGAAGAAACTAACAATGACAACAATAACAAGAAAAAATGACAATAAT
>JAVKLA010000001.1:30427371-30445400 GCA_034782735.1 Sagittarius serpentarius | reverse complement strand
ATATTTTTTTTTTTTTTTTTTTGTTTCTTTTTCTTTCTTTTTGTTTGTTTTTCTTTATTTCTTTCTTTCTTTCTTTCTTTCTTTCTCTCTCTCTCTCTCTCTCTCTCTCCCCCCCCTCCCTCCCTCCCTCTCTCCCCCCCCCTCCTTTCTTTCTTTTTCTCTCTTTCTTTCTTGGTTTCCTGTTTAGGGTAAGACACTACATGTAATGTTTTTCTGAAAGGAATGCTGATAACAGAAAGAGAATAAGTCTTTATGAGTAGCTGAAATTTTTCTTCTATTCAAATATTACTGATGTTTAAGTGGTACATATTTCTTGTTTAATATTCAGGTATGGCATTTATTTCTTAAAACCAGAGAGGAATACTTACCTTCTGTAATCAGAAAGAGTAGCAGCTAGGAACAGCAGTGATGTGAGTCATTTTGACAGTGAGCAAACTTGTCAGAATGTTCACATTTTCAAGACTAGATGGTATAAGACATCCATTTTTTCCTAAATATTTTTCAAAGTCCTAATGAAAATTTAAACATCTGTGTCTCATGGTGTCTTGAATTGAAAAGATCATAAATTAACAATTGCATTTTATTGCTAAAATACTACTTGTTTACTGGAAAATCAAAATAGTAACAACAAGGTTCAGTCAGGTTCATTGTAATACTTCTAATAGTTGAATTTTACAATCCCATAGTGTAAAATATGTCAATCCTAAGGAGAAAAGAGAGAATTTGTAATGAACACATACACTGTAAGGCACTGAAATAATTTTCAACCAAATGAGTTTATATGTTAAGTACCTTTAACATATAAAGTATTTAACTTGCCTTTTTTCATAAGCCCTGTTTGCATTAATTAATTTCACATTGTTCACTTCTTTGGGATAAAGTAGAATTTCACTGCGTGCATGTAAAACCTTTGTGTTACAAAGTGAAAATCCCATGTTTTTGGCTGAAATGTTGGTGTATTACAGTCATCTCTTGCCTAGGGCCGTCTGCATGGGAGAATATTCCTTTAACAGAATAAATCACAAAAAGACTATAGCAGACTTACTGGAACCATTCTTCTGTATCTCTGACTACTGTTCTCACCAAAGATATTAAAAAAGAGGCTCAGTGGATAAAAATATGGTATTTGTGTGAGACTGCCTGCTTTGCAATGGTTTCAGAAAGACAAAAAATTGTGCTACATTCACTGGCTCTTTAATTCGGATTGCCAATGATAATGCAGAGTCTACCGCTAAAGAAAGGTAGGATGCAGAAGCAGAAACATTAGTGCTAATCTGCTGCAGAAGGACTAGATAAATCAGCACAGCTCTCGTACATCACTAAGAGAGAAGCTGATTGCAACTTGACCATGTGCCTAAGTGGTCACATCAGCAACACGAACGGAGCATGGATAAAAAACCCAAAATGTACCCTTAGGGCTACTTGCTGTGCAGGACCTATAATAACACATCAATGTAAGTTTAAGATTTCTTTATTTTTTGTTTCCTTCTGTTGTAATTATTGTTGTTTACATGATTATATTTTTATTTTGCATAGATTTAGTGGAAATATAATGGAGCAAAGTATAATACTAAGCAGATAATAGTTTGATACTGTTTATGTCTGTGAATAATAATGGGCTTTATTACTGTGTGTCTCAACATAGTTCTTTCTTTGAAGATGTTTTAATATTTAATCCTAACAATCATATCTCAGAAATTGAGTAAGGTTTTGTGTGAGATGATAGAGAGATCTGTCTTTTTCATTTCTGTCATCTTATGTTTCAAAATTATTTGAAAGATAGAATGCCACAAATAGATGTATATTACTTCCACCATGAGAATTTTTGCTTTTTTTTTTTATTCTCTCTGTTAAGAAAAATGCTCATAAAGAGTGACTTATAAAAAGTGGACCTTTTTATTCCTGAATGAAGTACAGATGGTAATTTTCCTACATTTTTAAAAATTTGTGCAATTGTTTAATTTAATGTCACTTAAGCATCTGCAAAAAGGGAAGGCAGGGATAAGATGGAAACTGAATAAGCATTGATTGCTAGCCTGGAAATTAAATTTTAAAAGTTTTTTCAGTAAATCTGATTTCAGTTCATTTTTTACTAAATTAGATTATTATATTTAAATTGAGGCTACTATACAGCAAACAAATGTGTGAAACTATCCTGCTGTATAGGACTATAAAGATGTTGATTGTAGCTATTCAGGAACACTCTAACTGTAGAATTTGGAGCAGCATGTTTAAATAATGCATGGGAAAATAAAAAGGAAAGGTGGAATTTTGCTGTTCAGATGTTAAGGGGATGCTTTGTTCAAAGTGAAAAAACGTATAGTAAAAGCTATTGATGTGGAATCTCAGGCTCTCTCTCATGGCTTTACAGAAAGAGGCAGGGAAACCTTTGCTGTGCAGTCTGAAAGTGAGGGAAATTTGGAAGCACTTCTTAAAAAAAAACAATAATGCTTTATTTATTTACTTATTTTTAGGGAAAGATAGGGGCTTCAAGCAAACTAATTTATGAAATATGAAAAAGGAGGAGTGAAGAATGCTTCAGTGATAGGAACTTGATAAAGTAAGTGTAAAGATACAGAATAATATCCATTTATTTTATAGTGTTGTGGCTATGGCCAAATACAATAACAGGAGGCTTAGAAACAGAAGTAACCTGCATGTGTTTAGTCTACAAATGGTTTATTTTTGTGGCAATTGAAAAATGTAGGGATAGCTGTATGGCTATTGTCCCCTTCACAGAGCTAAAATACTCAGAATGTGGGCCAGTTTCAGGTCTTGAGAGACAGGTATTTTATGTAGGTCTTAGCCAAAATGAAAGTTAAGGTTTATCTATTAATAGTTGCAACTTCACTACAAGAATGATAGATGGGAATGGAGAAAGGCAAAGGTAAGGCTTTATGGCAAAAAGGATGCTCATTCTTCTCAACAGAATAAATAACCAACCTGGCCAACTGGCAGATGAAACATGGACCAAGTGGAGAGTTTATTTTTGTACAAAATATGCATATGTATGATCACACAGGCTCTCAGTTGTACTCAGCACCTGAAGCTGAGGTCCCATTGGAAACCCGCAGCTTTAACAGTCTGACTTACAAAATAATAAACACAAAAAGAGAGGAAAGCTGTACGGCAACAGTAAGCAAAGAGGATCGGTGATTTCTTTGACCTTCTTACTTCTGTTCTAACGTACCCAATATGGTATTAAGTTGTAAATACCATGGCAAAGATTCCTATATTTTTGTTCTGTGAAGTATTCTTCTTTCACAGGTGACACAATAATATAATCAATCTGGCTCCTCTTAATGGAGTTGGGCTTCTGTTGGTAAAATAGAGGCATCCTTTTTTTCTGTGATCTGTGTTCACTGGAACAGCAGGAGATTATTCTGGTTTACAAAGATAATGAAACAAGTAAGTAGTTTTCCCTTTCTTGTAACTGGACACAATTTGTAAAGATTCCTACCAAAGTTATTTTGAACAGTTAGAAGTGCTATGTCTGCTAAGATAGTCAACAGTTGTGTTCATATTGTGATCTTAAACATTTGCTTCTGTGTGTTTCTGTGAAGTTTCATAATACAGTCACACTTAAATTAGATGCTAAATGAATTGCATTGCGTATGACAAAACTAGATTTAGGTTACTGCTTCTTTTAAGTTTCCTTTTCAGTTGAAGAGGCAAAAGTCTATTGAGTCTCTTTTGTAGGCTGAATTGGGTCTTGGATGCAGTTTCCATTAGTCAAAACAAGACTCATCCTCTTTCTCTAGAGTGAAATTCTGAGTTCATCTGTTTATTATGCTGAGTGTTTCACTGTTAACTGTAAGCTCTTTCTCTAGACTCCAACCTGGTCTTCATTTCCACCTTCAGTTTTAGTCAATAAATTTATGCTAATTGTAGTTTCTTGTACTTCAGAGAAAAGTGTGCTAATGGACACTAAGCCCTGCACTTTCAGAACTGCAGGGGGCTCACTGATGCCAACTGCAGTATATTGAGTTTGCTTATACCTACGATATTCAGGCAAACAACATGCAAAGTATTCTTGCTCGCATTGAGTTTAATGGAAAAGCTCCTATTAACCAAGGTTACCAAGGCGGGGCCTGAAGCCTTAAAGTAGCATGAGCGCTATGGTGGTATCTCACACAAACAAAAGGCTGTCCTGAGAAAAATACCTGAATATAATCATAGGGGTTCAAACAGTTTTGATTAAATAGTATTTATTCTGGTTTTCTGTCTACAAAGCAGTACAGCTTCCACTCGAAGTTGAAAGTCTGGCCTCTACTATCTCTGTCTTGGTCGTAAAAGAAAACTGTATCTCCCCAAGGAGAGGCCCTTCAAGTTCTGTGATACCAAAGGAGAGAGTGTACTGCTGTATTGCTGCAATGAGTATGTTGTGTTCCCATCGTGAAGCTTACCAATTCTGCTGGCCAGGACAAGGAGTGACATGGCTTTTCTTCTTCCTGCTCCTCCTTCTCCTTCCTGGGCTCTAGTCACTTCTGATAAAAGGAGATGCCATTTTGCAACTATCACAGGAGACCTAAGAGCTGTAGATCTTTGAAGTATGTGAGAAAAGCTCCCATCTTGCTTTATACATGCAGGCCTAAGAGCTCATTGATTTTTTCCACAAGTTCAATGATCACTAATCCATCCACTGAATTGCATCTGGAATACTCTGTAGCACAACCAACTTCCCCCATAAAATGTTAACTCACAAGCTACAGAGTATAAAGTAGCCGCAGATAGACTCACGTGCTTTCACAGCATCAGTTACCACATGAAGTATACTTATAAAATTGTGATAAACGACTTTGCTCTCAGACAGCGTTGCACGTGCTGTGAAGAGAATACCCGTTTTATCTGTCTCAACAAAGTGAACTCTCATCCAAGTATCATTTTCTTCTAGGGAAACAGTAAATGTCTGGAAGGGGCAAGAGAATTTTACATTGTTGACTATAAAAGAAATAGTACCGATTATATCTTACAAGAAAAGCTATTTTATACCTTGATTGGGTCCTCTAACCAAATCTTGGAACCTGTGTTGAAAACCATTTAACAATTATAAGCTATTATGGAAGAAGACTATACCTGGAAAGGAATTTCCTTGGTATCTCTCCTTCTAGCTTTCAGATAGTCTTCCCAGCCTCGCTAAATGCTGTCTCTTAAGTGGATTTCTTCCAGAATATAATGAAGTGCATGGTATCAAACTCTACTAGGGCACACACAACAGTGATCTCAAACGCGTAACTCCTAAGGACAACCACTCCTCTGATCTTTCAGTCTTGTTTAATGGAGACTTATAATGAAAATACATTCAAAAAAGGGATCACGCAGACTGATGTCTATAACTTTGCTATTCAGTGAAAATCATGGACTCCTAATTAGGGTGACAATGTCTCGTGACGTTTTGGGAAGATTTTAACAGGTTTTGTTACCTCTCTGTTATTATCCTGGAAAGTAAATAGTTACATATTGGATAACCATATGGATGGTGTGTTAGTGTATTTTAAGAAGATTGCTCAGGTGGCTCAGAGCCCATAATGGCAATGCCAGGATTTTTATGTACTGAAAAGTTGAACAAATAACTAAAAGATGGAGGGAGCAATCACTGAAAGGAAGAGTGAGCAATAAAATGTACAGTTCACCTTTAGCACTGGAGACAGAGATCAAGGACGTGGGAGAAGTATAGTGTGACTTCTGGTACTACACTTGGGCCATGTCCCAACTAGCTTTCCAGTTTGAGCTGGGGGAGCAGTATGGGTGGTTGTTCCTTGTTTTCAGTCACAGTACTAGGCTGCCAGTGCCCTTTTTGAAACTACATGTTCCTGCCTCTGTGTTGTATTTCCTCAGTGACTCCAGCTGAACGTCCGAGCAGAAGGGCTGGAGACTCAGGTTGCCCTTTTCAGCACAAGTCGATACAAACCCCATTTCTCAACTTACCTACTTACCATAACTTCTTGTGATAACAAGGTCATTGAATAACCTGGCATTATTTTCCTTGGAGGGATGATGAATGGTGGGAGGAAGGAAGGAGGCAGAAAGAAAGGTGTGAGGAATAATACAAGGAAAATTCTTGAGGGACTGAGTAATTCCTTCAGGGAGGAGTCTCATCATTTTTGTTCAGTGTTTGAACACTGCTTATACAATATATACATGTATTTTCAGTCTGTACAAGAGAAAAAGGACCCAGTAATCCTAGTCCACGCATTGCACTGTAAATGTAACCTCACTGAAGGAAAGGAACTGTTTGAAACACTGACACTTTCATATTTTAGTCAGGATATATCATGATCTGTAAAGCACATAATTCTCATAACAGGAAAGCTTCAGATGTTTTAAACCCTGGCAATTTTTCATCCAGCAAAGAGATTTGAGAAATACCCAGGCAGCAAACCTTCTCTTAGATGAGACAGAGTGGGCTGTTTTCTATCAGGAGCTGCATTTTTTTCTTTGCATCCTCTGCCAGAAATTCTCTTTCCAGAAACTCTTGTCATTTCAGCTTTTATCTGTTTCTGAGGAGAAGGAAGTTAACCATCCCAGTAACATCTCCATCACTACAATAGAAAATCTGCAGACAGTGAAAGACTATGGAAAACTGATAATTGCACGCAAATGAGTAATTTCTCCAGGCCACGATAAGCAGTGATGAAATTGCCAGCTCCATTTCACAGTGGGGAGATACTTCAGTACAGATCTATGCCTTTAATATTAAAGTAATCTGTGGCAAATACCTTTGGTTTATGGCTGTTACTACTTTTGCTTTTTTGTTACTACTACTGCTACATATACAATTAGCTGTTACAGCCAGTACATGTTCTGGTACTGGATCTGTGTCTTTGAATGAACACACAAGCACAGGTTAGATTTTTCAAGAGCTTAAAAAAATTAAATGCAATCATGAAAATTATCAACATTTGGCTACAGGAATCAAAACTTTATCCTCTTTAATCTAGATATGTATGCACAGACTGCATAGGCTTCAGTGGGAAAGCCCTTGCATGAATTTGATGGAGAATTTGACCAAGAGTGGTTGATAACCATGCAAGGAAGCTGGAAGCTTAAACACACAAGACAGCCTATTTTTTTACCATGTGATAACAGTGTTTCTAGTTGCTGAGTTCTTTATGAGTAGGCTGTATGTTAGTAGAGAGTATTTGAAAGTAAGTGTGGAGCTCAGCTTGCTGAGAGTTAGTACGTAGTGCTCAGCAGCAGAGACACCTCTCTCAATTTCGTTTGTTGCTAGTCATGTAAAGAATGACTGCTGTGGTGAATGGCAGCATTCCAGATTGCATCTCAGTCAAGTGGATTATTCTTCAGAGCAGTGCTTTTCTGGGGAAGAGAATATCCAGGATCCAGATTTGAAGGGTCTTTTGCAGTTTTGATGAACTCATCTTAGAAGAACAGTCAATACTTTACGCAAGTGTAACTGCTGAAAGTCTGTAATGTATTTGCTGTCTGTGCCAAGAGGCAGTCAGTGAATGCTTGCTAATGGAGTTTTTTGGTGAGGAATAAAAAAGCGTAACTGAGGAGAGACTGTGCCAGGAATTAAAGTAACATAAGATGTATCACCTTTTTTTTCCTTTCTTTTTTTTTTTTTTTTTTTTCAAATTAAGATCTGTAGTGTGCTAATAACTTCATGGCAGTGATGGCTAAAATGGTTATTATCTTTGTTGTACATGCATTATAGCCAACTTTGAAAGTGCCTAGCACCTATCCAAAAGTTTCTGTGACGTTTATACAGCAGTGGTGATCGTAGTGATAGTGGTGTGGGGTGTTGCAAAACAAGAAATTTGGGCAAGGGTGAAGTACAGACTTTCTGAAGGAGCCGGAGCACTGGCAGACTAACAGAAAGCTGTTAATGCAATATAGCTCTCACCTCAAATATACAGAGAGCAAGTGATCAAAAATACAAGCTCACTTGCATGCTTTGTTGTCTGAGAACATTTGTTCCCATTAAACGTAGTCTTGAAGGCACTGATACTGCTTTTCACCCCCATATACTCTCCCTAATTCACTGTATTTTTACTCACATATGTATATAAAGTACTCCAAATAATCTAAGCACAAAAATCCTGTGCAGAAAGGATTTTATAAAAAAGCTGGATGTTAATGCTCCAAAGGAGACTAGAGTATCTCCTGGGATTAGTGAGTAGGTGGGAGGAGTTGATTGCCTCAGGCATAGCCCAGGGCCGTTAATTCCAGCTAGTCATTAATCCTCTGTAATGCCCTATGCTGATGCCACAGTTCCTGTTAAAACACAGAAGTAGAAAGCTGACTGACCTGTGGACTTGGATGGGTTATGTTATTCTTATAATGATTGCTTATATTTCTAAATGCTCATCACTATAGTGTTGGACAGTCTCAGTTTGTAAGCTTCATGTCTTTCTAGAGAGTTAATGCTTTGTTTGTTACTCACAGGAAGCCTGCAACGTTATTATTAGTATTCCATTCTGTCCTAGCCTTTAAATAAATCTTGAAAACATTATAGCCTGTATAAGGTATGCTCTGTGTATTGAGTCCTGGGAAAGCAAAATTGATATAAATACTCTCTAAATATAATTAGCATACATATTTTCTTATCTGGAGAAAATGAAAATTGAATATGTGGTTCCTTTACTCTGTGGTTGCAAAGTGCCGTCTGAGTTGCATTTATTTTATTTTTTGGTTTGATTGTTTTTAAAAAAGAAGTCCTGAAATTTTAATGAATTTATTTCAATACCCAAAGAAATGGTAATAAAGGACAGAATAGTTATAAACCATTTAGAAGCAACTGCCATCACATGCCCTTTACATGCGTGCTCATGTACTCAGCAGTATACAATAAAAGCATTGCTGGGCAGATCTTAAACTGCAGGAGGAAAAAGTTCAAGAGCAAGAGACAGCCCCCAGCTCCCAGCTTAGCAGATCATGTGAACACACATGACTCTAAGCAGCACAGAGTTTAGGTAGCAAACAGCAGCTGTGAGAATTTCCAGAATGCTAGACTTGCATGTCTCTTTAAATTCTCCTAAAATGTTTTTGCTCAAGAAGAAAGTTATTAATCTGACCTTTACATAGAGTTCTTCTTTGTCTAGGCATCCCAAAGTGTTTTATAGATGCAGAGATTTAGTACTGACATGCACAGGTCAGAGGGAAAATTAACAGACTGACTGCACCATGGTTGCACAGAACTTTGGCAGTGCAGAAATATGACTACAGATGGGCTTCACTACTAAATTCCCTGAAAGACCATACAGCAATACTGCATAGCAGCTCAGGTCGGGAAGTGCGGGATACATTACTCAGCTGAAAACATAGGTGAGTTAACACTGGACTGTATGAGAACAATGATAAACTGCTTTAAAAAGAGAAGAAGCAGCAGCTGAGCTCTATAATTAGCACTTGTGGTGAAGACATGGGTTGTATTGCTGAAATGTGAAATTCCAGCACCACACTGATTCCAAGAAAGAGGGTATGAGGTTGTTTGAGGGTTGATTTAGGATAAATAACCACTTCCTACAGTGCTGTGTATGCTCATTATTTATCCAGCTGGGCCTTGTTTAGTTTATGAATTCAAAATCGATCACAGCAGAGTGTTGAGGCATATTAGAGCAAAAGAGGAGGCTTATGATAGGCTGTCTTTCGGTATACTGAAAATGTCTGAAATGTATAGAATATATTCATAGGAGAAGTTGTACTTAAAATTTAGCAATGGCAGTATGAAAGAAGTTTGGTATATGGATTTTTTTTCCCTCTCCTTATATGTGAAATCTCTTTGACCCTTGTGCCCGTGTCACACACATAGAGGGAAATGAGCCTAGAGCCAATGTTCTTTCATTTAGAAAGACTAGCTGGAATTCTTTTCCGTTCAGTTATGTTTGCTGATTCTAACATTTCAGGACCTTTCCTTGAAAACCAGGATTTTTGGAATGGGTGTTTTTCAAGTGTTTTATGTTGTTCCTTTTCCATCGTCTGACTTTACTGTTGTAGTTTGGCTTGCCACTGTGCAGGAGGAGGAGAGATGAGGAAAGGAGGAGGTGGTAACCCTCTTTGCTCTGCTTACTGCCTATTCTGACCCTTTCCACTGGCTCAAAATAAGTTCTGTACTGTTTACAGAGCTGTCAGAGAAAAAGAGGGGTGGGAGGGAGGAAGAGGAGAGGAGAACAAAGTGAGAATGCAGGAAACCTGTGCCCTCTGGGGTCATTGTGAGGCACACATACATCCGTTCACCCATATGAGAATCACTGTAATGTACATTAGACCATTTTAGTGCATAATGAGGATTTACTCTCCTACAACTGGAGGTCAGCTAATAAAGTCTTAGTTTCATTTCTCTGTGACCTAAGAATTTTTAAAAACTAAACAAGTTAAATGATGAATTGACTCAGCAAACTAGTCCCTTAGAGACTGTATTTACCAGTTGAATCAGGGGAGCTGACTGAGGTGATCCTGATTTTCCACGAAGGTACGGGTGAGCCTTTATCAAGTATTCCCTATTGCCCTGAGCAGTCCTGCGGAAACCGACAGAGGATTGTGCTAGCTGGCAGTGTATGCACGGTACTGATAATTCATGTGGAATTAGGGTTGTGTCTTTATCCCAGAAACCTGAAAGTAGTTTCCTCTGTTATAATTCTTTTTCTTAGCAGATCTCCTGTCTGTTAGCTTTGATCATCTTGGGGGTCTAGAGTATTCCAGACTTCTGTTCCAAAGGTTGCTCTATAGATACTAGTGTCTGAAACTGAAGGGAGGGTGTATGGAGCTGTGTGCAGACCTAACTCAGCAGAGTTTAATGTGTGTTGGACACAAACAGAGGTCTGCAGTACCAGTACATGCAGAGACAACTGGAAACCACTAGGCTAAACCCATCCAAAGATAGTAGTGACTTCCTGCTCCCTATCTAAAATGTTCCAGAGAGAGACAAGCGATCCTTACGTGCTCTTTCCAAAAAGACGTCACAGCAGTTTGATGCTGACTTACTGCTATTTGAATTTATCTGGTTTGAGTTTCCTTTTTCTTTGAAAGGACTTTTTTCCAAATATTTTTAAACTTCCTTCCTGATGTTTGTCTTTTTTCCAGATTCCAAAATTAGATCAAGTCACATTTCCTCATGGAAATTCTGCTGCAAGGAGGCACTGAGCTTTTGCAGCCCCTAGTCTGAAGGTGCCTGCCCCAGTGGATGACCTGCACTGTCATGCACGCTATCCAAAAACAACTGGACAATGGCAAACTTTAAAAGTTAATGCATGTCCTGATTACTGTCCCATCCCCCTGAGCTTGTGCTTTCTGACTCTTGCTTGGTGTCGCAGAGTCCTATTTGTTGAAGGTACTATTTAATCCATTTGACCTGTTAACTGTTAAAGCAAAAGAGTTATTTTAAAAATGGCCTTGTCAAAGAGAGCATATGTCCTCCCTTCAAAGACCTCTAAGGATTAATATTTGTTCAAAATGTGACTGCAGCATTAAAATGGGTGCCCTGTGTCTTTTGTAAATGAATGACTAGCAAACTTGTGGACTGTCTAGTTTTTAATTGGCAAATTATTCAGTGAATGCCTCAGAGGGAATTGCAGGGGAAGGTGAGGAGTTAGTTGATTTTTAGATAAATTCATTACTACTTTTATTCCTAGAGATAGTCTGAAGATGACTAAATCCCCAGATGCATCCACAGATTCAGTTTAAATTTCCTCTCTGGAAATGAGGAAGAGGGCATGCTCTAAAACATGGGATAAACTCCTGGGTCCTGACTTGGGCAGTCCCACATCAAAACCAGGAGGTTATGTTTGTGTTCATCTCAGCGGTGGCTATATGTATGACCCATGCAGCTGCTGCACCATTCTTTTTTTCTGTTTCTGTTTGCCTGCTGCTTTCTTTATGAACTCCAGTGAATGGCTGCTGATAAAATCTGCTCTCAAAACGGCTTGGAGACCAAATGCCTGTCTGTTTTAGTACTCTACAGAAGACTCTAGGAGTCAGTACAGAGAGGGAAAATAATGGATAGACTCATTGTACAGTTACCTAAATACACTAGTGGAACTCTTAACACTGTTAGTCTACTGGAGAATACTGTGGAATGGGTATGATGACAAGGAAAGAAGCATAGCTTTAATCTTTTTAATTTTAATTTTGAGTTTGAAAGTCTTGATAGCACTTTGTAAAGAGAAGAGACTGCCCCATTTTATGTGTATGAGTTTGATGTTGCTATCTTTGCTTCTGTAAGTAATGTAATCCAATGTAACAGCTCGTGAGAACTAAGGTAAGACACAGAGGGCTCCAGAAACAGTCTCTGAGTATGTCTCTTGCTGGATCAGTGTAAGGCTCCTGCAAAGGTCTTTGACTAATTTTCTTTTCTCAATAGTTGGCTGCTGACTTCTTAATAGAAACAGAACAGGAGAAGGTATTTTAAAAATGAAAAAACAAAGCCTGAAGGGCTACTGTTATTTCCAAAGTACTCTCTTTCAAACCTGAAAGCTTGGTAGAAGTGAGATTTGCGGGCAGCCTCTTGTACCTAGATTCTCCCTGACCTCTGGACAGGCCAAGGAGTAGTGGTGCTAGCTGCAGTCAGATTTTTTTTACATGCTCCATGATCTGGAAGACAGACAATTGGGAATGGTTGATTAATCTGGGTACTCATCTTTGTACAGTTGGAGACAATGAGAGATTGCATGCAAATTCAGGGTGGACGGGAGTCAGCTGTTGTTTCTGCTTTTCTTTCAGTGGAAAAGGGGCCATTATTTTTAATGAGAAGAAAGATTATACAAATAGATTTTGAATCACCTTCATGTTACATTTTTCTTTTCTGGCTGATGTTAATTAAATTGCTTCAGTGAGATACTCTGAAATGCAGTATGGAGTGGAATATACGCAGTCTGTATATATGTGTGCATCTTCTTCATTTCCATTGAAAGACTGCTGAAATGTTATCTATAAGATGTAAAAACAAGTTATTTTAACACTGGAAAGCAAAACCAAGTGCTCTGTTGTTTTTTAGAGTTTCATAGTGTGCTTTGGTTACTTTTGTAAATGTCCAACTGGTCTTGTGCAGAAAAATGTGGCTACTTTCTCATGTTACAAAGAGGCAAATATTGTCTCAAGATTTGCCTTGCCCCTTTCTGGCTATTCTTTCTTGGCTCTGCAGCAATTTCTTAAAGACCTGAATCTGTTCACAGATCCCTGTTCACAGTAGGGGGCCCTCCCCAATCTTTGCAGACTTGGCCAAGAAGATAAGATGTTGGGCACAGAAGTAGGAGCCAACGGCTGGTAGGGCATAGGCCATTGCTGCGTTGATTTTTTTGTGTTGTGGAACCACACAGCCATGGGCTGCATGGGAGTGTGTGAAGTGGTTGGATGTAATCTGGATTTGCATTGGTTCTTCAGAAAGGGAATTACAAGAAAAGAAATTTACAGTCAGAGTAACATCCTGTGTTGCCACTCAATATCATCAGTGTCTACTACAAAGTTTTAAAGCTGGGAATACAGGTAATTAGATACTGTTGAAGAATAGACTGAAGGGGAGAGGGAAGAGGGTGTAAGAGGGTTGCAAGAGGGTGGTGTTGAATAGTTACATCCATTATTGATGTGGAACTCCTTGAAGATTACATTTGATAGACTTGTACCTAAATGAAAGCTTAGGGTTTGAGATCTTCGTTGAAGTAGGCCTTACTATATTAGCGGAACAGCAACATTTCCAAAAATGTTTTGTTACAACTTTTATTTGTAGTTTCAAGGTTAAAAAAAATGCAGCTGCGATGACTTCTATAGCTAACATAGAAGTCTCAGCGGGTTCACTCCAGGTGCACTCATCTCTTAGAACTCCCTGATTTTAACCAGTAGCTTTGGTTTTACTAACATTGGTGATTTCTGTCACATCTTAAGAGGACACTGAAGAGCCAGGAATGGGTTTTCCAGCGATCTGCAAGATATATTTTGAAACATCACAGAAAGGTTTTGAATCTGGGCTGACCTTACTGTTGGGTAGCAACGCCCCAAACACAATGGACTGGCTGTCATCATCTTTGTAGGGCTGCTGCTCCTGGAAATTTCTAAAGTTGGTCATATGGCCTGGTAATTAGACATATGCAGTAGTACCTTGTTCTCTTTAACATTAATAATTTGAACTCAACATCAGCTATATGTATCATGTACCCGTGTAATTTAAATTGTAATGGTGTGCAACAACAGCAGTACTTCAGTGAAAATGTATTTAGGAAAAAATGCACATGGTAGATTAAATTATTGGTCTAACCAAAATGTTTAGACTCCAGGTATGTTGCATGGAATGTGGACAAAATGGAGGCCTGGGAGGAATATATAGTCCCTGTAATGCTTCTGAACAAGAAATTTTTTTAGTCATGATGGATTTGTAATTAAAATTTGTACTGGTCTTTCACTGATGGTCCTGGCCGTCCTCTGGGCAGAACACTTCTGAAATCTAGTTTATTGTAACAGAGTTTCTCCAGCTTTCCCCCAGCTTACTGACAATGGGAAACAGTTTTCCAGATAGCCAGGAGAGCCTTGTCAATCCCTAGTTACCCTTGCGCACAAGCTCCTGTTTTTGTGCCAGCTTGCTTGCTTACCCTTAGCCATATTCATCTCCCGGGGAGACAGTGCTGGCTTGCCAGACTGAAGTTGCTCTGAACATCCAGCATAATGGTTCAAATTAGGGCTGCTGTTTCAGAAGCTGCCTCTGACATTAAAGGAAACAGAATTGACCCAGTGCTTACCACTTTGGAAAAGCCATCCTCTTTGGAAAAAGCATTTTAATTCTGAATAAAACATTGGATTGGCTTTTAGCTCATGAATAGCACTTTATTCCACTTCAATAAATATCACTACCGACAAGTAACCACATCATGTCATGACCTTACGTAAGTGCGTGGCAATGTTCCAAGTTAATTTTGGCTGTTATTTCCACAAATGCGTAGGACAGGGTTTTGTAGGTATTTGATTCCTAGTTAGGCAGTGCTTTTGCAGACAGGGGCTGTAAAACAACCTGACAGTTATCTAGGCTCCATAGACTAGTTCTGGTTTCAGACACTGACAGTATTTTAGGTACTTCCTTCCTAGACGGCTCCTGAAGAGTTTGCTTCTTCAAGGTGCATGTGACAGTTGAGTGTTGAGAGACAACTGAAGAACTAGAATTTTATGGAAAGGCTTGGAAAGCAACATCGCTTTATTAACAGCGGAAGTTCAAGCAATTAAAAGTCACTGGAATACAAATGCCCTCTCATCCTACTTGTGCTCTCCAGAGTCCACGAGAAAGAGATGTCTGCCAGTGTGCAACCAGGGAAACAAGTTCTCTTCTTGCCTCACTGGGCCCCTGATGCAGGCAGTCTGCTTTCTGCTTGGACAACTGAATGAAACACCTTGGACAACTGAATGAAGCTTCTGATGCTACTGTAAGATCCCTCCCAGCCCAGTCCCAACTGGCAGTTATATGCCCTTGTCATGTGCTGGCATTGCAAAGGTGAACTTGTCCATCATGGTTCCCCTTTTTAAGATTGTATTTGAATAGAGGGTCATCTTCATTTAATAACCCTCTTATTGGAGTTGGAGGCTTGATAAAGATAGGAGTTCATAACCTCACATGGAAGCCCCAAGTTGTCGTATGCTTCTTGTGGGATTGTTAAGAGGGCCAGCTCCTAGGTAACTGTGTCTCTGAATGCTTAAATATCTCTAAATTCTGTCCCTGGGGTCACTGAATGTCAGTGCTGCGTAGTTTCTGAAATGCCTAAATCATTGCTATAAATGGAGTGTGGTTGCTTAAGTCATTCTGGTGCTTTGGGAAATTTTGTACCCTCAGCTTGTTTGCCAGTTAAATAATGAAAGTTACTTTGTTGCAGATGCTTTGTGTAGGCTATCACTCACAATATTAACATTAGGAAGTGTAGGCTCCTGCCAGATTTCTCTTGATGTTTTTTATTTAGTGCAGAGAAAAGCAGATTGAAGTTCGTCATTTAGTGTTTGATGGAAGGCCCTCTCTCTCTCAATGCTGTGCTTCTATACAGCAATCAAATCCCACATACTGTACTATAGTCTGCCAGGAAATCTGCTAACCTTTCATATAATATGTAATAGGTTTTATAGCCAGTCCTGCATAGCCATTTTCCATACAGGAGGATTTTCAGCTATTTTTTTCTGCTGCCTTGGTAAGATTTGCAGTGGTTCTTTCTACAGTGCCAGATGTTGTACATAAAACAGGAAATTACATACTGTTCTCTTGCTTATAGAGGAGAGAGAAGAATCTACTTTTAAAATCTAGCTGGGAGAGGTTGCTAGAAATGCCAAGTTTAAAGAGACAGATCAAGTATGGGAGATGAGAAGGCAAGACAAAACTTGTGCGCATGTGACAATGAATGCTAAATCTCAACTGAAACACAGTTGATGTACTGACATTAAAGGGAATGTACTGAATATATAATCATTGTGGATATATGCATGGGGTTTTGTATTGTAAGATAATCAAACGAGTAGTTCTTTGTACATACGTTTACTGACACTGATGGGAACCTCGGGAGAGCTCTAACGATCTGTATTGAAAGAGATATCAGGCCAATTATGTACCGTAGTGTTTGTCCGTCTATTCCTGCAGGAATGCAATGTCAGAATAATATTTTGGTTAGCAAGTCTGTGGGATCCTTAATCTACATATCTTGAAGTGTTTTACAAATATTAAGCACTTAATTCAGTAGCATTCCACTGGGCTGTGCTCACAGGGATGGTGATGCACTTACAGAGTTCAAGTTAAAGAGTCCCTCATGAATAACCCTGGTGCCCAACTGGTCACGCCTTGCCTGCAGGTTCTTTCTGTTTGGCCTATGGCCTTTTCCTGTCAGGCACCGGGCAGCAGCTGTTTGGCCACCATGCTGCCTAATAGCCAAGTGCCTCCTGCTGCCCATCAGGCTGTTTCAGTGTCTGCAAACTGAACTCTGCCACCTGTCTGCACAGGAAGAGAGTATGGCCTGGGCTGCGTGACAAGGGGCCACCACAAAACTGGCCCGTGGATGCTGTAGTTGCAGAGGTTTGACCATTCTGCTGCAAGGCATGAGAAGCATAAAGGAACACATCAAACATAATATTAATTCTCATTAGTAAGAAATGCCTAACATGTGACACTGAGAATTATAGTTCTAAGGGGATACATCTTTTATCTTTCAGAAACTTCTAAAACATACTGATAATTCAGAGATGATTTGGGTCGGGCTCTTTGCAGCATTTTCTAGTAGAAAGAGCCACTTTAGGAGTTATTTATATGCATGTGTGTTACTGTTCTTTGTACTGTTTAGGGTGATGGTGAGAGATCTGGATACAATATAGCTCTGTGCAAGTTAGAGAAAAGACAATCAGCTTCTCTGCTGGGACTGCTGCTCCAACAAAAAAAGTGTTGGTTGAGTCCAGAGTCTTGTCACTTTTACCTTTCATCTTCTGGTAGCCTGAAACCACTTTTCTGGCCACCATCATCTCCTGCTACTACTAGTATACAGTCTGGAAACCTCCCCTGAATTCCATCTCTGTTGTTCTAACTAACCTGATAGATAAGCATTATTTAAGTTTTATGTCTCTTGGAAAGAAGTCACACTGGCATGAAATCAGTGTAACACATTGGTGCATAAGACCCTCAATTTCTGTCTTGAGGCAGAGCAAATCAGCAGGACTGTGCTGGCAGCATTGCTCTTGCTTGGCATCTTAGTTAATTTTACATTTGCTCTGTTTTGCTCACTTCTTTATTAAAATGGCACCTTTGGACACTTGTAGCAATTTTCCTTTTTAAGAGGCCAGACTTGATCCATGCTATTATTGACAAATTATTCCCTATTAAGTATTCAGGCGCTAGCACCTTTTTCTCTTGTCCAGATTTTCCCACTTGTTTCTGTTTGCAGGAAGGATGAGCTCTCGCTGAAGGTACCACTACTGACACTTGCTGGGCAGTGCAGTCATTCAGTAGGTCTGCAGGCTTGTTGTCGTGGTTTAACCCCAGACAGCAACTCAGCCCCACGCAGCCGCTCACTCGCTCCCCCCCCACCCAGTGGGATGGGGGAGAGAATCGGAAAAAAAAGTAAAGCTCGTGG
>JAVKLA010000001.1:30415064-30427271 GCA_034782735.1 Sagittarius serpentarius | reverse complement strand
ACCACACTGAAAACACAGCACTGTACCAGCTACTAGGAAGACAATTAACTCTATCCCAGCCGAAACCAGGACACTTGTTTATGCTGGTCTTTCTAATCATGTCAGATTTGTAATACCTGTAAAGTTTGCTAAACTTAGATGACACTGGTGGTGTGAAAACTTTGTCATTTTGCCATGAGAAAACACCACCAGGTGTTTTTCAAGACAGTGGCAAGAGTATGTTGTACCTATTTCACAGAGCTTTTGTTTACTGCTGTTAGAACCTACCGTGATTTCCTAAAGTTTGGAGGTGAAAACAGTTTCTGAAATTGTTAGTGATTCTTCTGTAGCATCAAGGCTGTGGTGGAGGCCTTTTAAGTCTGGTCCTTATCCATGTTCCCTATTGGTAAGGCAATGCAACAGAGCCTGGGAATAGAAGAGAGCCAGGACACAGCTGGAATGTAGGCTGCCTGCCTGTGGCCCTTCCCAAGGATGAATTTCCCACTGCAGAAATTGCCAGGAAATCTCCTAAAGGCTGTAGGGTAGTCAGATTTCACATTTCCCAGTTTCAACCGGTTTTGGTTCAAGTATCAGTTATAGTGAGTGAGTGGCATCAGTGGGAATATGGCAGAGACCTCCTGAGATCTAATCTTCAGTACTAGTTAGTGGACAATATGCCTTCTGACTGGAAGACAGATGATCATTAGTGCTGTTGGAACAGATCAACGTATACAAATCAGTTTTGCTGAAGCCTGCGAAACTGTTAATTTATGTCAGCTGAGGATCCATTCCAACACAGGTATATATAATGGATGTTAACTCCACAGCAGTTATGCAAATAATAATCTTATATAGAAGAGATTACAGTGGCTATCTTATCTAAAAGGTATCAAGATTTTCACAGAAATCTGAAGTTTATAAAACTGAAGAGATAGTGTAATGCTAAAATTGTGTTCTGTGATGCTCCCTAAACAAGTAGCTAGCAGTATGTAGGGGAATACTTGTAAGTTGAAAACTAACCAGTTAAATATGTTAGGCATATGTGTACAGCTTCCTTATTCTATAACACTGAATTCCCCTCAGTACTATCAAAGGAAGACAGACCAGATAAACAGCAGTTACCGTGAGGAAAAAAAATTATATGGAAAAAATGTTTTTGCCTTATTTCCAATGTGTTGATTTTTCTTAAAATATGGTTTGCAAAACTTGTCTCTAATATGGGTTTAGAGTGGCAAGTTAACAGAAGAATTATGTGAAGTGGATTTAGATGTGAAGCAGCTTTTTCTCTCTGTTAATGAAACCTGTCTTAAAGGCTGTTCCATAATTACACTTGTGGCTTGGTGGATAATGCCTTGTTCTCATATCCAAGTCATTTGATTCCTCTGGTGCCTCATAACACTCAAGAAGCATGGACTCTTGCAGTGTGAGTCATGCTGTAGCTTATTTCACTGCATATTCTATATAAAGAGTTGCTTTGAAGGGTGAGTGGATACACAGTATCAAAGTGACAATAACAAGCTTTGTCTGTCTTGCTTCACAACAGAGAAAGAGCCCTACAAAAATAGACTGAAGTGTAGGTCATTGCAAATTAGGTAGCCCTTAAATTATGAAGTGTTCTAACTCTAGTATTACCAGTGACCTCGTCTTGTCTTCTATAGGGACTGAAAGTCTTGTCCCAGTATAGCAATACACTTGCTTCAAGAATTAATCATTCTTCTTGCTGTCAGAAAAAGGGTGAAGTACAGCAGATTACTTCTCAATAAAACCTGCCTCTCTTCTGTCAGGAGTGCACAGGAATGGCCATGTATATTTTTCACCACTGCAACAGCAGGCGATAGCAATGCTTTCCAAGCCAGAGCTGCCTGTTTTGTGTGCTTAGCACCTTCAATACTGGTGTCCACAAAAACCTGAAAAATTGCAGCTGTAGGACATCAGTGCGTTGTCATAATGAAAACAGTTGGAAGTATTGCTAATAACAAGAATTGAAGTTGCAAAATAAGTTCAGGATATAAATATAGTCGCAGATAATGAAAATGATTGAAAAGTTTTTCTGTGAGTGGAAGGACTGAAAAAGCTTATTTCCTTTCCATTTTTGCTCTTTCCTACCATGGGTACTTACCATCACTTCCATGATGTATCTACTGGATGGTAGACAATGTATGTGACATTTCGAGTTACACCTGCAAGGAATGGCCAGCCGGTGTGTGTACACAGACTGGTCAGCTGTCTGTTACCCAGTGAAGTGGGTGACAAAGAGTACTGCCCTCTTTTCCCTTAGTAGTGACATTATTTTGGGGCCCTCTTCTATCACTAATTTTTATTTAGCTTCTAGGACCTTATTTGAGCCCTATCTCAAATTTGGTTAAAATTTTTCCACTGGAATCAAAAAGTTACTGGGAAGAAGGGAGAAAAGGGAGGAATTTTCTGCCAGGCAAAGTGGTTATATTTCATTAGGAAAGGAAATGAGAAGAACAGAGTCTTTGTACCCACAGTTGAGTGCAGGAGATTTGGCACATTGTGGCCACAATTATAACACGAACAACAATTAAAGTTTGCTTGCATATGCTTTTACCCAAGAAGGTTGGGAAAATTATCAGGGACTGTTCAGTGTAAGAGAAATGGACAGAAAGATGAGTGGACAAGATGCTCTCTCCTCTCAGCTGCCACTGCACAGCCAGAGCCAGATTTATTTACTGCATCCTCCTATCAACGCCTTTTAAAAAGAATTTTGTAATGTCCTTGTTGAGTCTCTTCGAATTTTCAAAATGTACTCATGCAATATGTCTTAAGCAATCCATTCATCTTAATTTGATAATCTACAGAAATTATTTAAAATCATAGTGCAGTAATATCATGCACTGTTATTTTTCCTCCTCTACTGAAAACTAATTTAGTTTGCTCTCCATGGAAAAACAGTGTGTTTATCTAGTACTGCTGTTTGCTTTGTATAAATATTATCCCTTGTAATACATCGTTTCCAATGGGTTTGGAACAAGAACAGCCAAAGTTCATGAGAAGCAGGTGGTGGGGCCTCCCCAGCACAGCCTGGTGTAGTTATTTTAATATGGTTTTGTCGTCCTTTAAACAAACAAGTAAAACATGGTTCCATAAAGAAGGAGCAGGAAATACAAAGATATCTAAGAAGTGAACAATTGAAAGCAGTGGACTAGAAAGATGTTTTACTTTCAAAATTAATCATCTACTGTACGTTCAGGCTGTATTAAACCTATCCATCTCGTGGGGTAGGTTAAGATTTCAATATGCTAATGAAATTATTTTTAGCCATGTGCAAAGGGGTACCCAGAAGAAATGGCTGTTTGCCCAAGTGGAATGGAAGCATAAAAGTTCAGAAAATTGTTCAGTTCCTAATGAGCTTGCTGTCAAATAGATAACTTTTAAAACCAAGTATAAGTTTTAGAATATACTTTTAAAAGCCAGGTCTTTCAGACTGGCAAACTAAGTGCCACAAATGCTTCACTGAGAGCATCTTTTAGCCAGCTGGACAGAAATTGTCTCTCCCCCGAGAGGCCAGTACCTGGGCATTTGTGCTGACAGGTTTTGGATGCTCGGGCTTGGCAAATTGTTTTTGGAGGATTCTTAGTGCAGGAATCAGCTTTTCTCATTGCCCCTCAGATGTGGAATTTCCGTGCCAAATTGCCTCACAGAATTGCTGTGTTGTTACATATGTAGTGTATGGCCAAGTTTAATGGTCTGTTAGTGAGTCTTCAGCAAACCCCTTTCTCTTTCTCTTACAGTTGGTTGTTCACAGTCTTCCATCATCATCGTTTGTGTAGTCCTTCCGTGTAAACTTAACAGTAATATCTGTGTGCCTTTAAATCTGGTTATGTCTAGTTAAACCTCAGTTTGGGACAGTATTGGCTCAGTTTCTTTGTTAGGTAGGTGCATTCATTTTTGGTGGTATAGTTTTAGCATAAGAATGTAATGAACATTGTTCTTTCAGAGGGGAGAGCGTTTCCTAAGGCATTTTCATTTCAGCCTTTGGAGGTCTGTCCTATGATGGATGCCAAAGCTGTGAACTTCTTGTTCTCAGTTACCTCTTGCTCCGATATAATCTTACTTTGCTGTATTTGAACAAAAATCCCTAGTGAAACATCCACTTCTTGTATTTAGTTAATTGGTGCCATTTTGCACCTTCTGTGGCGTGTCACTTGCCTGCTTGCATCCTACCTCTTAAATACACTGTGAGCCCTTCTGGATGGGAGGAGGGAGAGGCAGGATCTGACCTTGCATATTCTATGTAGAACTTAGCAAAGCTGGATCCCAGTCAAGCTGATTTCAGGGCTCTGTTGAAGAGAGGAGGAGACTGATATGATGTTATACTCTTCTCCTTCCACTCTTCTTTCTTTTTCTGGAAAGATTATTATTTGGTTTAGTTCAGTACTTTACCCTTCACTGTCTTGTGAGTTGTCTCCATTCTTTTCATATTCCTCTTCTTTAATTTTTTGCTTTTGGTTGTGTGTAGGTTCATCCTTAACATCTCTTTACTATTTTTCCACTTAAGAAAATCTACAATGCATCTTCATTACTGTGCCCAGCTGCAGACCTCAAATGCTGTTTTAATCTTGATGATAGCTAACATGACAGATCACAGTGAGAATGAAGGCTGATAATGAGGAATGAAAATCAGGATGACCATTTTTTTGTGCTTATATATTGAACTGTGAAAGAAATTCCCATTCAAAAAATGAAATAAATAGAAAAACAAAGCTTTTTAATACAGAACTCCTGCCCACACTGAAGTGTCAGCCTAGTCAAACTAGGTACATACTTGATGATCAGCTCAATTGGAAAAAAACACAATTTAAATAATTTTTAAATGGTAACCAAAAGGATTTGGATTATTTTTACCCAGCTGAATTAATCTGGGAGAACGTTCTGTAGTTTCTTTAAACAAGTCACTCCTCAGAATCACAGAGGACTTTTGATTTTTCGGGTAGTTGGGTTCTGCTTGGCTTATACTATTTTAATCCTTTAAAACTCACATTTTCTATCCACTTTTCTTCTAATTTTGCTTATAATTGACATCCCAATGCCACAAGATAAAAAAATAACAAATGTAAACAATGCTTCACTATAGAAAAGAGAGATTAAGCTTGTGATTGGAAAATTGGCAGAGGCTTGATGTTGTATTATGTGCTGTTCATCTTGATCTGCAGAATCTTTAAGCCTAAACTGTCTCAATAACAGCCAGATTTAAGAAGCCTAGCTTCTGCCTATTCTGAAATTGCTTATGTGTTTCTAAGACATCAACAGGTAGAACTACTTCTTTGGTGGCAACAAGAGAGAGGAGGGAGTTCATGTATTAGGCATATCTGTCAGCCAGTTCACATTGTCTTTTTTTTTCTTATAGTGTGCCCTCTTCCCTGAAGTCTATCCACTCCTTGTGGTATCTCTTCTGTCCAGTGGACTGAAGGAGTCTGTTTAGGCTATGTATTGCACTCCCCTCCTACCCTTCACCCATTGCTCCCTAAAACATTTTCACTTCCTTCCTTCTTAATGTTTCTTTCTTTTCTAATGTTTAACTTCCAGTGGGACTTTCTTCCTTCTTTCCCACCCCTGTGTGCCTCCATTCCTCACTGTCCCCTCTCATGACGAGGTCTGAAAATGTTTCTAGGGCTCAGGTGAAATAAATAAGGTTACTTTACTTTTTGCCTGAAGAAAGGATCACATGAAAAACAGCCACAGCAAGACTCTGCGTTAGAATCGCAGAACAACATTTGGTGTGCGGGCTTTTTTAGTCTTGGTGAGGGACTGGCAGCTAAATGAAATGTCTTTGGTTGAAGAAGTCACTTGCACTGACTCCAGTTAGAAGGAAAAACTTTGAAAACTGCCCCATCCAAGCAAGGCTGTTGCACTGCAGATTGTTAATGCAGTTTACCTAATCCCTGTGTTATGGCACAGCTGAATCACCGTTATTAATGTTGTTTGCATTTCAGTTTGATAAAAGTCAGTCATTCCCATCCAATACGTTTTGGTATCTTCAGATAAGGTGCTGTTGTCCAAGTCCATCAGAAGAGGCTGTGTTTCACAGGCCTTTATAGGGATCTTCAAACTTGAGGGCCTTGAGACACTAGACTGTGCATGTGGATGTGAGGCATTATAACTAAACACTGTGTTACAAAACAGCTGAAATATTACTGTGAACTCCAGTGAGGAAGTACCACAAGCAGCATTTATTATACTACACTCTGTATGAAGAGGACTCTGGATTTGAGCAGCTGGACCCATGAGAGATTTATGCTGGCAAGGTAATTCCATTGGTGACATTGCACTCACTGCTGGCTGAGTTCGAGGCGCAGGCATTTTGGGGTCCTGTTAAGGGATATAAATCTAATTGTGAGTGATTTTCTGTGTTGGAATACACTCTTTTCCATGCACTAGAAGGAGCAGACTATGTTCAGTCATACTTCCTGAATTATAATTATTTAGTTTGTCTTTAGGTTTTCCCCTCTTATTTTATATTGTACTTGGTTTTCTGAGTTCACAGCAGTGTTACTGAGTTACACTTATGAAATATCCCCATTATTGTTAGGCACAATTGAGTAGAAACAATCACTTTGAGGAATCATCCATGAAAAGGAAGCCTTTAATATTAGAAGAGTATTGGAAGTTGATATGCGCTTGTTTCTGTGGGAAGCAAAAGCATGGCACTAGACTTATCGCACTGAACTCATTAAGAGGTTTATGTTAATTGTAGAGGAATTAATATTTAACCCAGAGTTTCCTTCCAGATGAAACCAAGTTTCTAGACCAACATACTTCTGTGCTTAGAGGTTATAAATATGAAAAGCAGAGTTGCAGATCAGGTCACCATTTTGCTTTTTCTTTATTTGTTTCAAATCTCCTTGTAAAAATGTAAGGGGAGGGAAGAAAAGTTGTTTATAAACAATGGATAAAGCCACTGCTGCACACAGTGTCAACATAAGGCCAGTGTGTCATTTAAGTTGCACTTAAAACCTGTTTTTAGGACTTAAGTACTGCACAGACCTTATGGTGACCTTACAGAACAGAGGAACATGACTTCAGCCCACTGTCAGAGCCCAGCCTGCACTGGATGGCTTGCAGCTTTTCTCTGTCTCAGTGTTACATACCTAGTTCCACATATATTTCTTTGTATGAAGCCTTTTTCATAACATTCATGCATAGATACAGTGGTCGTGTGTACCAGGCCTTCTGTATTTGCAAGGTAGCAATCTCAGGGTGGAACAATAACTTGATTTAAAGGCTCTTGCTGACTTCTGACTTATCTAGTACATATAATCCTTGCTTTTTGCTTGCTCTGCAGGCTAAGATATGTGATCAGAAACAAGACATGTATGTTGCTGCAATTACAGAATTTACCATTCTGTCAAAGCACTTTACAAACATAAATGTCTTCCTGGTGTGACTTTTTGTCTCAGCTGAAGCTCTGCTCCAGAAAAATGCTAAAGATCAGTTCAGGGAGGCACACCGTATGGAAGAAATATAGTGTACGAGGCAGCCCGTAGCTGCCCAGGCCAGGAGCTGAACGAAGCCAGCCTCATCCTGTATTTGTGAGTCTCATATTACCGGCTTCTGATCCTCCTTGTACACAGTCTCCTTGCATAGCACACCCAGACTGAGCTCACCTGAAAGAGGGTGTCTCTGCTTCTCCCCTCATTAAAACAGTGTTTCTGAAAATAGGAGGTGTGACTGCCTGAGGGTAAAAGGAAGTATTTTATGCCCAGAACTTTGGGAAATTCTTCTTGGAACAGGTTTCCTTTGTACATGACCCATGAGATGACGCCAGACTTAGCTTGATGTAAGTGCTGTCAATGTACATTTAAAGGTTGGCTGCAGTGGCAAGAAAAATTATGTTTAAAAGGTACTTCTTCTTAGTAGTTCTACTCTTCGTTTTCGAGACATACCTGCTGGCTTTACAATGCAGGTTTACAATTGTTAGCATCACAGAACAGTTTGAAGAGGAATGAGGGTCTGTTCTGCCACTTGCATAATTCAGAAAATTCCAGCTAAGGTGTGATTTGCTGCCTCTCTCCTACAAGTGATAATGAAAGGGGAAGAAAGGAGAGCACAGCTTTATTTTCTGATCTTGTATTGAGTTTGAAGCACTGCCGCTGCCAGTCATGATCATCTGATTTTAAAGTGAACAAAATTCAACACAGATATCACTGTGAAAAAGTAAATATGGAATTGTATAATGCTCTTTTTCAGCCACTTTTGAAAACTTGAATTTCAGTTAAAGGCAGTTAAATTGTTATTTTTTTTCCCCTATAAATACATTGTCTATTCTATGGTTACACAAGTGTAGTAAAAGAAAGATGTAAATCAAATGGACTGTTTGTTCCTCTTTATATATTTTCTTTGTCCTCTTTTAAGTGTATGCAGTCATTCCCACCCCTCCCAACGAAGTCCTGTCTCCACCCAACTGCATTTCCTGAGTGGATTCCTCTAGGAGACAGAATCGGAGAGCTGCATGATGTCATTTCTATATTTAAATTAGATGGAGCAGAAAAGGCTGTGTAATTTGTTTAATCACTCCTCATGCTCTAATTTCCTTGGATTTGATTTTTTGCAGTGCAGTCTTATCTTTGGGTTTCTATCTGGTAGCCAAGTCTGCTATTTGGCATGATTTCAGGGAGCTGGGTTCATTTTTCTTTCCGACTGAATCTCAAGGGGATTCTGTGATCAAGCAAATTCTGCACACAGAGCTTTTCAAGCACGATAAATTGATTTAAGTGGGAATGTGACAGAAAAATATATGCCTCCAAAACAAAGAGATCAAATAAAATCTAAAGCATAGTTGATTAGAGCCATGCAGAAACATTCAGAAGATGGTAAATAGGTAAATAAATGGAAAAGATGCAGATTCATCTGCTGTTACATAAACTGTGCTAATTCTGGGATCAGGATTCAGCAATTTCAGTACAGGCATTTCCTGTATTTATTTTATCTAAATATGACTAAATGGTACTTCACTTCTGCTATTTCAGGCCTTGTCTTTCTCATTTTAATGACTTGATAGACTGACGTATACAAAACAGTCTCTGTTCAGTAAGTTGTGGTAAGATCTTCACAGGGTTTATTTTCTATTTTTCCAGAATACATAAAGATATGTTTTCACTGTTGTAGCATTAATTTTTCCTAATTTGTCTTTATCTTTTCCTTTGGAAATACCTCAATTCTGTTCTCTTACCTATACTGTGAGAGACAGTGAATATATATATATTCTGTGAATGACAAAAAGGCAAGTATTTAGTAATATGCAGGATACTTGGCGTTCTAGAGTGAAGCACCAGCTTCAAGCAATGATTTACTATCCAGTGTTAAACAGCCATGGGTCAGGTCCTTTTTGTGATATCCAGTTAAGTGGCATTGACCTGAAATGTATGGAAATTTTCTGATTGAGCTTGCTTAGAAGAAGTAAGCTTACTAATTTGTAAGCGTACGAAGAAGGTAGTACCTGAAATCAAAATTATGCCAGAGTCTTCTGTGGGTCTCAGCACATACTGTCGGGCAATAGCAAGTGTGTTGTTTTGTTTCCCCTTTGTAACAAGATTTGGATATAAAACAACTACGAATATGATTATCAGGTGTGTTTTTTTGTGAAATTCTGTAAGAACATTAGGCACTTTTTATTGGAAAACACTAAGGGATAGCGGGCAGATGACCTGGGATTTTACTTGTCAGTTAGCTCAGTGAAGAGCAATCTTTGGAGCACCAGATCTAAAGGCAAAGGTGTAGACTTTGAGACAACAATCTCTGCTTGGTTTGGTGGGTGAAACGAGGGTCCAGAGATCTTCAGGGATTCTTTCACATCTCTCCTTCTTGTTCTGGAGAAAAGAGAAGAAGAAACAATGCACCATGGGAGTGACACACCCTTGTGAGTAATCCTCACAGAGGAGGTAGTTATTGCCAAAATGGTATGACTGGCACAGCCAACTTAGAGGAAGAACGGAGTTGTACTGAAAGCATCAGTGATCAATTATTTACTGTCAAAAGAAAATAAAGAAGCTGGCCCACATTGTCAAGCTACAGCATGTATTCCCCAAGAGAAACTATTGCAGGAGTATGGGCAGCTAGTATAGGAGGATTGCAGTAGTCAGGTAATAGTCAAAATAACAGCATCTAATAAAACAGTTACACAAGGTTTTGAAAAACATGTGTGGAAAGGGCACCTTGATGTTTGGCCTAGGATTTCTACAACTGAAATTAATTATTTTGTGTTACTCCTAAGTTTGCAAGTAATGCAGGCTCTGGCATGTCACATTCTCTGCTGCCAGTGGTAGGCAGAACATGAGGCAGCAGAAGTGCATCTGGTCAAAAGTGACACTGTGGATTGAGATTGTGAGTGGCGGACAAAGAGAAGGAGAAAGAGAGAGAGCATATATTCAGCCAAGCACCTGTTGTGGTCTACAAAACCTTCTCCAATGTTACAAGACACTCACTTCCTAGTGTCTGGCCACGTGTAGGTTCACCTTGGCATGGGGGAGCATCAGAAGTCTGACTTGACTCCTTAGTGCAACAAACCAACACTACCTGGGTCCTTACTACACAGCCCATGAGATACTCTTTGCTGACTGGAGAACTGCTGCACTTGAGGGAGTATCTGGTGTGGAACCTGCGTTCAAAGCTTTATACCCAGGAGATCTTCCCTTCATCAGCCTTGAGTCTTTCCCGTTAAGAGTGCTGAGGTTTTGCTGTGCAATGCACATAGACAACAAAGGCTCATCTATTTTCTTCACATCTACTTGGCTTGTTTTGGAGTGTTTGTATTGTACAGATCTCTTTTTTGCTCCTTCTTACCCTTTAAACAGGTATTAGCTCTTCAGTACTTGCAGCAGAAGAGAAGGGACTTCTCTTCAAAGTTCAAATATGTTCAAAGACATACTTTATACACCTCATGCTAGAAAAAATTGTAAGGAATTTAGAGATAGCTTGCATCAGAATTATAGTAATTGCCTTTCTAAACATTAGCATATAAAAATATACTAAATTACGTTCACGCAGTAGAAGAAAATCTATTGTAGTCAGGAAAACCTCTGAGACTACTGCAGCTGACTGCAAATAAAGTCTAAATGAGAGCGTGTGAAGGAACACACTGAAAAGCCTCACAATGAGTGGCCTTAAAAACTGTTGGTGTGAAAATTCACCCACAGCACCTCCCCAGTAAGGCAAGTATGTGATTCTCTTTCCTCCTTTTCTCCCATCCCCATCTGTTCCTTGTCAGCACTCCTCTGTGCTTTAGGCTATAGCAGTGGCTGAAAAGGTCATGTTAATTTTCACCACTGCATGGATATGAGGCGGTCAGTAACTGGAAGAAAAAATGCTGTCTTTATTACTCGTGCTGTCAGATTAGATGCAGGAAGTGTCTGATCCTTAAGCTGTTGCTTGATAGAGTTTATAAATTGGTAAAAATCTGAAGACGGAGTGAATAGGTCACTGAGTGTAGTTTTAAAACCTGCTGTCATGTTGGATTTACAGAACTTGAAGACTTCTGGTAATAAACAAGCTTATAATGATTTGATAACTGTTGCTGTCTTTCATAAGGAAAGCCTTGCCAGAGTTCATACCACCAGTGGAATACATTTTCAAAAGCCTTTTGTAAATATTTAGTCTGTTAATCTTCAGGATGATTTTTAAATGCCACCTACCAGTACAATTTGACTTGCTGCATTTTCTTTTCATTTACAGACATTATGGTAACAAGATAGGTCTCACAGTCAGTATTGTGTTTTCCTCATTATCTCAGCTTTCAGAGATCTCATGCCTGGAATCTTTATGCAGTTACTTACATCTTTCCTTGCATACTTAGGTTTCCCAGCAAACAGTGTTTCCCTGACTTCTTGAAAACTAAGTGTCCCTTGACATTTAATTTGGCTGATGAGGTGACACAATTTTAGGTGTAAATTATACCTCTTATGTCAGCCTGCACCCCACTGAGGTATCTTCATGGGAGACCATGTGTAGGCAGTCCTATCAGCCTTCTCTCCAGGTACCCAGATATAGAAGGTAGTTTCATTTATGCAGAGATCCCCTGGAGGAGTCTGAACAACTGAGCTTTCTGAGGGCACGTCTTGAATTAGTGCCTCTTCTGGTAATGCTGCCTGAACTCCTTCACAGGCAACATTGCTCACTGGGCCTGCTTGTATCAGACTGTCGTGGTTTAACCCCAGCCAGCAACTCAGCACCACGCAGCCGCTCACTCACTCCCCCCCCACCCAGTGGGAT
>JAVKLA010000001.1:30403702-30414964 GCA_034782735.1 Sagittarius serpentarius | reverse complement strand
CCACACTGAAAACACAGCACTGTACCAGCTACTAGGAAGACAATTAACTCTATCCCAGCCGAAACCAGGACACAGACTTATAAGTAGACTCATCCCATGGCAGGGTGGGACCTTCCCGTGGAAGATGACAGTTGGAAGTCCTTGGCAGTCTGTGCTTTTGTTCCTGGTGGGCTTTGTCATCCTGATCTTAAGGTGGGGCTGAATGGAGTTAGGTGACTCCATTAAAGTGTTATATGCACCTCTGGCTTATTCTATGTGTAGGTATTTTTGTTAAGCTAGGCCCCCAGATATTTTGGAAATTATATGGTGTGTTCTGTGTTTCGTTTCATGAGAAGAATGATCAGGAAAAATATTAGAGAATTAATCGGAAGGGAAACTGCCATGCAGTGTATGATGACTGTGGATGTGCCATAGGAAATAAAAGAGAAAATTACTGTCTTCCTACAATTCAAGTTCCTTATCAAGGTGGATTAAATGTGAACTAATAATGTTTTTCTGGGAAAACGCTATTTTGGGAAAAACAGAACAAAGAAATGAGTATCATCTGAATGGGGAGGAAGAACAAAAGAATAAAACCTATAAAGTTTGATTTTATCATATCCCAAATGAACATTTCCATTTTCCATTTCTAAATCACTTTCAAGTCCAAATTCAGTAGAAGGTAGAATAAAACGTTTGTCTACTGTTTGAGTAAAATGTTCTTTCAGCCCCTTGTGACATGCTTTTCTTTTTTTCATTTGGCCAACCAAAATGAGTTTTTTCATTGTTTTGTGTATGATTTACTAGTTGAACTGAGAAAACAATTATTTCTCACGTTCCTCCTTTCACTGAGTTCCAGGCACAGGACTGAATGCAGAGTATGGGAAAGTGAATGGTTTGGGAAAGAAAATAGGAGAGTTTTATCCTCAAATGAAGTAGCATTTCTTTTGTGTGACTGACCAGGGATATAACATAGTTTTGCTCCCATGAGTTTTCAGCTGGATTATGGGTGAGATTTGAATAATATGTTACTAAGCTTTAGGATGTAATTGCTTGACTAAAAATAGGATTGGATTATTAAGATTAATGTAATCTTTGTAGCTTTTGTTATTATTTAGAATGCAAGACATTGTCTTTAGTGCTAGAACTGACGATATTTTCATATCCATTTCCAAGAAAAACAAATGTTAAAAGGATAATTCAACCATCTGTTAAAATCCAGCAGACAAAATATTTTAAAAGTGATACGTCCAAACAGCTCCATAGAGCAAAGGATAAAACTTTTAAATTAAAATTGTACGATGAGGGAAATTTTCTGTCTCAATTATTGTGTGTGCTTAGTTGAAACCTACATGAATTTCAGCTGGTTGGTTGTTCACGTTCAGCTCGCTGCACATCCTAAGGACTGCATGACACATTTTATTTACACTGATCATCAGCATCCCTGTTGCACAAGCTTGTTTCCTGACAGTTCCAAAAGGGAATTATAGTTGTTTACCCTTAAGCATGACAGTAATATAGTATGATTGAAAACAAAAATGTGTCATTTATTCATTGAATGATTTGTATTTGATAAAAGGACATTTTTTTCCTTTGGTGTTATTTTTCAGCTTCTGTGAATTTCTTAAGCCCTAGACAGAGCTTTGAACCTTATTGATCATGTCATCGGCATTCACTGAAGAAAAATACCCATTACTGACATCAGTTACAATTATGTAGTTTACAGTGGTACAAGGGACATTATTTTTACAGTTACAAAGTTTCATCTGATAATACAGTTTTTGTGTGTGTGTATACATAGCATGAGGTGCTGGGTTTGTGTTTCATAACCTTGTAGTTTCTGAAAACCAAACTTTTAGTGTATTGGAATTAAATGTTTAGAGCTTTTGCACTAAATCCTGTATATTTCAAATCTGACACCAAAATTGCAGTGGTACATGATACTCATGAATCCTTAGTTAACAGCCTGGTCTTCATCCCTACAATAAAGTAGCTTTCTAGCTTGAGTTCAGCTGAGTAGTGTAATTTCAAACAAGCTTTAAAACAGCCTGTATGGGAAATCACACAAATAAGTACAATATTGATTTATTAGAACCCTCAAAGTCATGCTTTGGGGAAGATGAAGGAGGGAACTGTTTTAGCACAACTTCTGATAAAATAAAGGCAGTGTGCTCCGGTCAAGAAAGCAGGCCTTGTAGTGTTAAGAGTAAGACATGTCTGACTGCCTCAGATTGCTTATGTGCATGTGAAGCACAAGGCAGCAGACACACAAATGTAAATACCACATCATCCATTGAATGGCTTTATACATCTATACCTGACTGAATGTGCCATCGCTCTCTTTCAGAAATATCGACAGTATATGTCTGGACTTCTCACTCCTCCTTATGGTGTTATGGAAACTGGCTCCAACAATGACAGTAAGTATGAGAAAATAGACATCAGATGTTAGAAAAAAGAGAAAAGAGAAGAAAGGGGAAGATGAAAGTACTCTGGTTTTGGGCATTGGAATTTAAATGTTAAATTCAATTCAGTATTACAACTGTATTAATATTGCATATAGTAGGAAATACTTTGGAACTTGCCTAACTATACAAGTGCACACAGAGCTGTACACAAATTTGCACTATGAGCCAGGCCTGGTGACTAGAGCATACTGTATGATGTCACGTAACATTTGACTGGTTATAGGTGTTACATGGATTCCATGAAACATGGCCATGAGTCCTGCTAGTAAAATAAATGTAACAAAATGGCTTATTTTTTTAGTTAGGGTGGGCTACACAACTTGCTTCGGAGCCTAGATTAGTGCTTGGGCAGGCAGCCTGTAGTAAACATGGTGCTGTCTGACCTTAGTTACATAGATAAGTAAGTTTGGGTATATCTCTGCCTCATGAGAACCTGTCAGACTGTGGGATAGTGCTGTAGACATGAATCCAAGGGCAGCCTTTGGAACTCATCACTTCTGTAAATCGAGGTACTTTTATTTAGTTGCCAGAAGATTATTTAGATGCCAACCAGGACAATATCTGATGGCTAGCAATTGCATCTGCAAGTTTTGTTCCGTATGTTATGTGTTCAATGTGTTCTATTTGTGAAACAATAACATAGCATAGCATAGCATAGCACAGCACAGCAATGCTAGTTAGCACAAACTCAGCATCACATTTGACTTCCAGGTACTAAAACACAGATAATGTTAAATGAAAAAATATAAATAATTCCTGTATGCATACTTCAAGTATTAAGTTGTGAGAAAGTAGTATGTTTAGCAAGCTGTTTATAGTATTCACACAAATCAGCTTTTTGTCTTTTTTGTGTTCACAAGAGGAAACTTCTGTCTGAATAAATCTGGTTTGCTCTTAAAAAATCATAGCTTAATCTGTATGTTATCAAAAGTATTGAACCCTCCAATTCCCCATTCTATTGATCAATGTCTCCATTGTTACTTAAAGAATGTATACTATGTCTTTATTTTCTATATTCTTTTTTTAGGAATGCCAGATAAGGACAGTATGTCAAGCAGTGCTCTTTGCCAAGTTTCAAAAAATTGTAATAAGGTAAATCATACCTAGTTTTGCCTTTGTTTTTTCATGGGGGGGTTGGGGAGTAATTTGGTAATGAAAAATGCAAAAATACAGCATTAAATTGAAAAGAATAGGTGCAAATGCACAGCATGTGGTTGATGCATGTAAGTACAGTATACAAATTATAAGTATGCTTTAGACATTATATAACTGGAGAAAGCAACTGGTTCAGGATCAGCATTATTGGAAAGTGGACTGCTTGCCGAAGTTTGTGTTACAGTCTGGTTGTCCCATCTTTGTGGAAAGGTGCTGAGGGTAAAGAAGAAAAGCAGCACTGTGACAAGACCAGTGCATAGCCAATGGATCAAAAAATTCATAATTAAATCCTATTTTAAGGCTTAACTGAGTCTTAACTGATGCATAGGCGTTGTTCTGGCCCTTTGTTCAGGGTGAATTTTCTCCTGTGTTCAAAGAGCAGCTTTATGTCCCAGTTCCCCTTTGTAAAATAGTTCTGTGCCTTCAGTCTCACCAGATGAGGGTTCACATGAAAGAACTCATGAATATTTCTATGCTGGATTTAAAGTAATTATAATAGTGGGAAGCAATAGTATCAAGCATTGCTGTAAAGATTAATAACTTTTAGATTTTTTTTGTGGCAGGAGTAGAAAAGTTACAGTAATAAACAGATGCTTGTATGCCTTGTTTTTGGACATCGGAGTTTAGTTGGATGCATTTGTGTGATGTCTTTAAAAGGTTGAAGGTATTTTTGTTACACAAAAAACATCTCTTAACAGCAGATAAAGACAATGAATATTTTAGTGTGTTTCCTTAATGCGAAAATAACTACTTCCACCTCTCCCTGTCTGTCTGTCCTGCTTCCTCAGGGGTACTGACCTTTCTTAATTGTCACATTCAGCCTTTATTAAATGTATAAATGTAACGGTATGCAGTTCCTTTTTCTAGAGTCTTACTCACTAAGGCTATACCACTTCCTGACACAGCCTTATCCTGTAGGAAAATAAACATTTTTCAATTCACTGAGTAATAATTCTTAGATACTTAGATAGCATCTTTCATTCTGTAAGTATTTTACAGTTACGAGTTACATCTCAGTGCTTCTCTAAGATGTTGGCATTTCAGTGCTACACTTGGAGTTAAGCCAGATCAGGGGTCTTGCCTGACTTCTCAATGAAAGCACCAGGTGTAGAATCCAAACTAAAAGACGTTGTATGTTCTGAAGCAGATAGAGGTAACAAGGTAAAAACATCCGTCTTTCCTAGAAGGTGATATCCCCTCAGTAATGGGCAGTGATGCTCAGCTAAAGGAGGTATACTCTTTCAGGTACAAAATATTTTAGACACTGAGCAAAATTTAGTGATTCATACTGCTGCCAATAGCTGGGCTTTTCTAGCCTGACAGGACTCTTCCTGCACCAAATAAATTCACTTGAGTAGGAGACAGAACTTGGCTGGGGCAGGTTCAAACTTCAATGACTTTTACAGGAATGAGGTCCTTCGCTAACCATATTAACTTGCTTTCCCAGACACATATATAAAACAGCCATCCTTCTCTCTCCCACACTGTACACATTTCTGTGGAGAGAAGCTGAGAGAGTAAATATGTGACAGATGCTTGTCACATTGTTTCATCCTGGAGGAGCTCAGACAGTCCCATGAAAAATATGGCAGAAGAAGCTACACAGCACAGAAATGGTTCATGAATGCTAGTTCTGTGTTTTTGCCATGTTGTCATGGTTCTCTTTAATTATGTTAAGTGAAAGGTAAATAGCAGAGAGAAATACCTGAGTACTTTGTTTACTGCATGCAAGCTTCATTCTTGCAATTTTAAACTGTACAACTGTTATAGTGCTTACACAACGTGGATCTTCATGCCCTGCAGTCAGTTTTGAATGATCAGGGAGATAAGGGGATTGCAGGGCCAAATACCCAGAATTGTTGCCAGCTATTCAAAATACAAAATAATAGGGTACCAGAAAACAGCTTTGTGTTTGTAGATTTTATATATTTTGCTTATTTTAGGGTGTTATATGACTGTTAAAATGGCTACTGCATCAGGGAAGGGCATTCATCCAGGGAGAGGGAAGTGTTTTCAGGACATCTTTACACTGCTTTGTATCTAGATTGCCAGAATGGTGTCTGTGGGATTGGCAGCAGATAACAGGTTGGAGAGGCCCACAGGCTACTCTGTAATGTCCAGAAAAAGACGAAGTGAGGAACTTTCTGAGATTCAGAGAAAGTTCCTGAAAATCTTTTGTATGGTAAGAAAACATTACACTCTTAGACAGAGGGAGATAATGTCTTCAGTAGTTCTGATCATAATGATGCATTTATTTCGTGTGTGTGTGTTGTTTTCATTTTCCAGGGAAGTTTATAACTATAAATAATATGCTTCAAATGAAATGTAATATATTCCACTCTTGAAATATGAAATGCATGTTTTTCTCTTTTAGCCCGTGTGAGTCTTTTACAAGCACTGTAATAGATGATTTTCCATATTTGCTAATTATTTGAGTTTCATCTTCATAGATTAATTTTTTTCTCCTGTCACACCTATTCGTTTTTTATGAGTAGCATAAGATTTTTCTTCTAATACATGCCTTGAAATTTTCTCACCATATGGGGATGTTTGGTTTTCCTAGTTCATTAAAATCTATTAAAAAAATTCTATTTGGGGAAGGCAGCAAAGTGATTTTTTTTTTTACCAAACACAAATTCATTTGCATTTGAGTTACATTATTGCACATCATTTAATGCAATGTAGCAGTTAAATTGAGCATAAAATACTGAGACAGAGTATGCTACTGTCCTCAGTTATATTTTGGGGAGCGGAAACAAAGTCAATTTAAAGCTGTCTTACGTAAGGGAAAATAACACAGCTTTGGTCTTTTTAACTAGTCAGTCTAATATCTGTATACTGGTCTCTGTAGCTCTAGTTTTCGAAAATTCTCATGGGGTAGAGTTGGATATAACTGGATCTGTGAGATGAAAATAACCCTAAAGCCAAAATGACAAAATCAATAATAATTTCAAATACATTTTTGGAAAAGACACAGAAGAGTACTTAGAACGCAGGGGAGGTAGGGTTCCAGTGTGCAGACAGAATAGGTAGTGGTTCTGTTTCCATATATTACCAGCAGAGCTGGCAGCAGGGTTGCATGGTGGTTCCCACTACAAGATCCTGTTCTTACAATTTGGCCACTTTTTCAGTGTTTACACTGAATTTGCCATGCTGAGAGTATGCTTCTGGCTGATTTTTAAATTGAAATGGATCAAACCTCTCTGACATTGAGGTTGGGGGAAAATACATAGCACGTATTAAATAGCTCTTCTCAGTGATACACCAGCAATCCTGTCCTTTGGACTAGGAGCTCAACATTTGGGGCTTGTTCTGGCAGTAAGAAGTGCCATTTGTGACCCCCTACAAAATAAACTCTATTGTTATGCCTTGAAAAATCTCAGCTGAAACTGGCTCACTAGAGGCTCATTACAGCATAACTGCAAGCTTGTGCACACAGGCTGTGCGCGTTGCACGTGCAGAATTCCCACGCTGTTCGTCTTTGGTCCTGGGATGCTTGGGCATTCCTCTGTCGATGCTTAACAGTGTGGATTTTCTCACAATCACTCACTCTACTTGCTAGAGCAACATCTTGATTATTATAAAGCCAGACACTAATTGAAAACCACAGTTGTCTCCCCTGTGCTTTTATACCCTCTACTGGTGCCCAAGTAGGACATGAGTAAATAAATAGCCCATTCTTCTCTGGAGACATGAGATACATGATAGTTTTAAAGAAGAGGACATTGCAGAAATGAGTTGTAGCGACACAGGAATGAATGTGGGTAAGAACAGGGGACAGACCCATCGAGAGCATGAATCTCCACTCTCCTATGGAGTGTGGTGCTGAATGCTTTTTTTTGCTATCAGTAAATGTCTTAAACTCATTTGCAAACTGTGGATGCTGTGCCTAAGAGAGCATAGGAACAATCCAAAGAAAGAATAGAAATCTGTGATTAGTAACAATTATTGTATTTATTCAATTAGTTGATAGTCAAAAGTCATAACCCTGCTAATGATCCAAGCTGAAGTTTTATATTGTTTTCTATAATGGAATCTCCGTATTGCAGCTTGCTAAAAGAACCTCCACATTCTCAAGAAACTACACAAAAAAAATTATGCTTGAAAGGAAGGCTGAAAAGTTAAGTGCTTAGAAGCAGAGAATTTCAAGAATGGAGGCTTATCCTTGTTTGTTATGGTGCAGGCTTCAATTCTTCGTGTTTATTATGGTGCAGACTTTGATTGCCTGCTCGCATATATTTTTCCTGTGACACACTCAATTAAAACAACATCTCACCTCAAAAACCATGCTAGCTTTCTTTTTCTACAACTTAATCTCTATGACTGTTTGAAACCTACATAAATTTGTGCCTTCTTCATTGAAAGCATGCGTCCTGAGACAAGTGCTTCTTCATGTCCTTTGTAGTGAGGAAACCATACTGAACACAGAAGACACAAGAAGATTAAGTTGTGCAACTTCATACAGTCATTCTTGCTATTGAGTGAAGAATACGTTTTTTTTCTGAAATCTCTCTCTTGCTTTATTTCCGTTATGTTCCCTGTATTGTCTTTAGCCTATCTGTTGTGATAAAGAGTTGCAGGAGCTCCCCCTAGTGCACGAAGTAATATTCGAAAAACACATGGATCGAGTTTGTGAAGCTTACAGGCTGACAAGTCCTCTTTATGTTGTTCATGTAATGACTCCAAATCCTCTAGACTGGGAGCTTGTTGGAAGTGATTATTTGAAGGTATTTTTTATAGCAAAGCTCCTATAGGATGTGCTGAAATACTCCTCTGAATGTCACCTTTCATCCATCTTCTTCGTGTGATAAAATGTAGATTACTTTTATTTACTGAATTTTCAATAAGGCTTAGATGCCATGCTGATTTTTATGCATTTAAATAATTGGAGTGATTGAGAAAACATGATTTGCTATTTTATCAACTCTAAGTGCCTTTAATAAAATTATATCGAAAAGATCTTTCAGTTGACAGAGAAGGACATAATCTAAGTGTTAATCCTCAAAATATTGCAATTTTCAACATTGCCAGGCAAATGAATATTCACTTATTTCAATTTTCAAGCACTTAAGTATAGCTCTGGGCATTTGAAAGTATACTGTTTGTAAAGACGACATTACAATTCACTAGAAGCAGCCTTGAAAAGCCCACACAAGACACCAGTAATAATCATGTTCATTCACCATATTAGCTACTCTAGCAATAAATACGATAATTTTATTTTTAATTTCCCTGTATTTCAATTTACTTTTCTCAGATGACCGAGAAGAAAGCTTATCTTTTAACATATTCAGTAGATTGTCAAATGTGGAATTTGATAGAGCATTAGCAGAATGCTAAGGGAAATGTTTCACATGATCATGAAATTGTGAGCCTACAAGAAAGAATAAAAAGAGAGAGAGAACAGGAAAGCAGACAGTGTTCTAGCAAGGTGCAATGACAAGGTGTTTGTTTGGAAGCGGTGACTTCTCCAACGTGTTGTAACAGAACTGATTTTCTATGTGGATGGCTTACATAACTGTCCAGTGATATGTGTGCATTAATTCCTGTCCTCTCTCGGGCTCTCTGTCAGAGTCAGTTCTCCTATATGATGTTAGTGAAGGTTTAAAAAAATAACTCCCTTTCATTTTCTGTTTTTAAAGTGGTTACATAAAAGCACTATGTGCAAGTATTTCTAAATAGTGTCTTCATGCAGTCCTAACTATTCCAATTACTTTTAGGGGCTGCTCTGATATTTTGGCACCTATTTCACATATATGAAAGTAATTTGCTTAGAGGTCTGTTCAAGTTCTTCATTTTGCTCTAAGTGGAAGTGCTCAAGGTTCAATCATTATCTGTAACAATTTGGCTAGTGCAGAGGCTGTGCATATAGTCCCTGGCAATGAGTCACATGGTGACAGCATATGGCAGGAGAGATAACAAAGACAGGAGTGTGAGATGAGTAGGAGTCTGTGAAAAATACATTTTTTGTACGTTAGTAATGAACTTCATCGTGAAAGATGTGAAGGTCTTTATATGTCATCAGAGCTCTTTAATGTAAACAACATTGTTAGCTGGTTTGCTGGCTTACATAAGTAAGCTTTGTATAAACTAAATTGTTGCGGAACCACCGGGGAAGGTTTTGGTACATCACTGTCTCCAGTTCCAGCCATATGGAGATGATACACAGCTGTAAGCTTCCCTTCCAAATGCCAGTGTGAATAGTGATGCCTCAAAGAAAAGCTTGCACAACCCCATCTTCTGTTATCCAATTCAGCTACCTGATAATCTATGAAATGTCTGTGACCCATTGCTTCATTGTGTATCCTGAATTCTGAAGACCCTAATGGCAGTTTCTACTGGAAGCAGTTTCTTCTGCTGTATCTAATCATATAATTGAGCTCCAATCTGACCAGTGCAGAACTAGCCAGAGTAGTCCCAGTATGAAACCTGCAGACGTGATTAGTGATTCTCATTTGATCTATTAGTATACAGGAATGAGTAGCATTGTGGAGAAAAAGAATAGAATCCTTGGTCCATTGTTGACATGCCAGTGTACATGTCAAAATAACTTAATTTCTCTTTACTGTGTACTTGATCCCATTCAGGGATCCCTGGTCCGTGAAGCCCTTCCATGAATTTGGAAGAAAAAATACAGTCCCTTCTTTCTACAATGAGGAGTTTTCATTGTGGTGGTTCTAGAACAGCTCTAAGGATAAATAGAGCTGTCTGCAATGATAGTGAGATTGGTAAGAGATCGAGGTAAGACTTCTCCTGGTAGATGAATTAAACTTTTTGCAGAAAAGGGCAGAATTTTGCAACCTACAGATGCTAGAGGAATATTCTTATTTAAAATTTTACCCTCATTTTCTAAGAGCAATAACAACAGAGGATTAAATATATGTAGGTGTATTTCAGTTTTAAAATACAAACAAATTGCCACATTTATCTTGGGAGAATGGGAAAAATAGTGAATAGTGTCCTATAGCACAGCACAGTTGAATTGTCAGCACCTGAAGACAGAGCCTCCCTTTCCTGTCACAGCTGCAAAACATTCCAGAAGCAACCACTGCCCTTTGCTCAGGAATGGAAAGCCAAGCTTGGAAAAGTGTGTCTACATCTGTATCCTTCTTTAAGCGCTGCAGTGAATTTCTGAGTCATTGTGAAACTACCTGCAAGATCCAAATCAGGGTAGTGTGGGTTTTATCATGAGGGAGGAGTAAAAAGATAAAGAATGAGAGGTACTGGGGGGGCAGGGAGAAAGACCTCCTCTGTTACCAGCAGAACAATCTATATACTCGAGTGAATGTTAGAGCTAAACTATATGAGTTTTTAGTTCCATGACTTTTATGTCTGAGTATAAATACATATGATCTCCGCAGTATTCGTCTAAATGAAGAGTCGCCTCGAGCAGTTGTTATTATTTTGGTGCTCTCCACTTCTCTTGCTTTTTTTTTAGTTTTTATGTCAGCCTTTGTTGCAATTTATGTGTATCCTAAAGCCTTGTAATTCTTTTTTGTGCCGAGTGCTGTGATGCAAAGGAGGGATGGAGGCCTCTGCTACAAGGAGCTTGCAGTCACAGAAAAGATGGAGTGACTGTCAGATGGAAAGATGCTGGTTTACTCAAAACATTGTAAGGCATGGGATTCATATGTGTTCATACATTTCAAATGAGTTTTCT
>JAVKLA010000001.1:30376641-30403602 GCA_034782735.1 Sagittarius serpentarius | reverse complement strand
TGGAAAGATGCTGGTTTACTCAAAACATTGTAAGGCATGGGATTCATATGTGTTCATACATTTCAAATGAGTTTTCTTACAGGAGCTTATTGTGATCAGTCCTTTGTGTGATGATCCTAAGAGACACTGGGAGCAGGAGGAAGAAGTTCAGAAATCAATAGACAAGCAAAAACTAAGTGATACAGATTTCCTTGTTAATCTTGTAATTTGGAGGGGATCTAACTCACACTGTTGGCCTTCAGTGTAGCAGAGAAAGCAAATACTCACCTCCTCCCTGACTTCTCCCCATAAAAGGGTTACGGGGGTTCTTGGGGTAGCATGGGAAAGGCAATTTGGCTGAAGAGACGTGTTCCCTTTCTGACTCCTCTTGCCTAGCTGAATGAGTGTTGCTATTATAATTTAGATAAATAAATAATGGAAAAATAATAGAAATTCCTAGAAAATGCTAGAATTTGTAAAATACTCAATATTGTGAAGTAGATGTGGGACCTTCCTTCAATAGGAGCATCACTCTTAGTTCCAGTTGTCTGGGGAAACAGCATATTGCCTTACCTGCCAGTGCTGGCAAGGGCAGTCTGATAATATAAACTGTGGAGTCACATTTGGTGACTCTTGCTCCTTGGCTGTGTCTTCTGTGTGATTCTGTCCCAACCCATAAAAAACAGGCATATATGCTCCATTTATGTCTTGCAGTTGAAAGGCAGAAAGAGGGGGTAATTATACTGAGAAAAAAAGATAGTCCTTTTCAAGGTTCTTGTCTTCAGACAAGTCAAGCGTATACAAGTAACATATTTGACATTTATATTTGAAACAGCAAAATGATTTTTTTTTAATCTTGTAATTATTTTCTCAAGTTTGGCAGAAAAATGGGATCAGGGATCTTAAAATCAGATTCCTTCTAGTCACTCATATCATCTCTTGCAGAACATTTTGACTGTCTGTCCTACAATGCATGCTGGAAATTGGTATTTCACAAAGTCAATTATAGTTCTGAGTCAGTAAGAAGTAATCAATGTGTCTGATCTGATCATTTAGCAGCATCTTTTTTTGTCTATGTACAGATGACAAAAATTTGAGAGGTTAATAAATAGTGGAGAAAAGCTGTCCAGTGATTTTGTTGTTCTTTTTGTGTTAGCTAGTCAAGAAGCAGGAGGCTGTTGTGCTGGCTCCATGCAAAGAGCGCCACCACCAAAACAAGTGTTTGGTTTGTGGTGCTCATTTAGAGCCATTCCAAGTTAGAACTGCTGAGGCAAAAATGTCAGTTATCTACGACAGAGCCAAAAATATAATTAGGACTATTATCTTCAGCAATGGTTAAGGAGCAAGTGCTGTTCAGGTATTTAAAGATTTATGATTTATGACTTTTCATTATTTATTCTTTTTGTAAATTTCCTTCTGGAAGAAAGCTTGGCACAAGACTGAACATGTTTGATCTTTGTGTGCTTTATCATTAGTGATGCAGCTGTCTAAAATTAAAGATAGCAGTTAGTGAGGAAATACAAATACACATAGCTGAGTTGACTAGTAGAGAAATGAAAAGAATACATAATTTAGGTTCCAAAATAAAAATGAAAAAAAAAGCTTACTTCCAATACCAGTTATCACACTCCTCCTAATTAGGATTACTCAGCCACACTTGTTTTGATCTTAGAAAGTTAAATTATATAAACAATGTGTATAATAACCTTAACTACGAACTGGATGGAGAAAAAGCCAGTAGCTTAATGGGGAGAATTACTGTTAAATCTTTGTAAACCTCCCAGTACTGCTTTGTCCATCCTCACTCTTTAAAGTAGCTGACTTCAAAGGCATGAATCTGAGGAGGCTAAAGAAACACCTTCTCTCATGCCACTCTTTCCTTGTAGCCTTTTGCACAATGGCTCAAATGGTTACTTTTCACCTGAACCCGTTTTCTGACCCAGCCCACCTTAAAGCCACTTGAGGGCTAGCAGTGACAGTAGGAGCAGAGGTAGGAGAGGGTAGCTGTGCAATAGGAAGATGGTGGGAAGATCAGCTCCCAGAGCAGAGCAGATTTGGGCCCAGGGAGAACCACAGGGCTGTGGCTGCCCTTCCACAGCAGCTTCCAGTGTCCTGCACTGGGACTGACTGTAGGGCACCTGTCCTTCCCCGTGTCCCCCCTCTGACATCCCTTCTGTCTACATCCAGCTACGTGTGCCCTCTCCTGAATCACACTGACACTCCTGCTTGCCTGGTGGTAAGGGAGCAGAACTGTCAGAAACACATACACCTTTTATCTGAGCTTCATTTTCTGATGTTTTGGATTAAAATTAGCTTCCTGGTGAGGGCCAGCACAAGCAACAGGGCAGAGCCTGGGTGTGTAGTTCAAGGAGGGGAGGGACCACAGCGGTCCTGTTTGAGGCTGCTGTGAACTGTCTGCAGCCTTAAATATCTAACCTCCACACAAAGCACTGCCAGGTCTGTCAGCTACGAACTGAGACTCTCTCTGCCCCAAACCTGGCATTTCTGTCCGCCCATGTCAGCTGCAGGGAAGTAGATGGACAACTGGCAGGGGATCATTTTGTCAGGCCTGCTTGCAGCTTTATTGCAATTCACTGCTAAATCTCAAATGAATCTGTGTGATTTCAGTCTCCTGTGTTTAAATACAGATTTGTATAATGTATTCCTGTTACTGCTGTAATGTACATACAGATCCAGGCAAGTATTTGTTCCCCTCTCCCTCCCTCCTCTTGAGTTGTCTTAATTGTGTTCAGAGCCAGTCTAGATTAGGGATTTTCAGCTTTTGGTCTGCAGGCTGCTGGGTTCTGACAGCTATTCCAAATGAGTCTGGGAAACAAACCTAAGAAAAGCCTATTGTCACTAGCTGCACAAGGTTCCTTGTCTTGACTGGCAAAACTGTAGGAGTCCACAAGATAAAGGAGCCTAACACCCCCCTCCCCTTTTGTTTCCCCGATTCAGTTCACACTCTGCTGAGTGTCAGTGTTACCTGCTGCAGATTTCAGGGCAATGTTGGAAAAACCTGTGTCGGCAACACTCTAACAGTAAGGTTTCTGGCATTCCTTATACTGTAAATGTATAGCCACTGCTCCACAGCAGTCCCGGGCCTGTGTAATAGAATGGCTCTCTTGTCTTCCTGGTATACTGGTCCAAACTGAGGGAAGGAGGAGGGAGAAGAAGACCAGAAGGTTGCCTTGCTAGAGCTCCTGAATGCTACTCAGTCTGTTTGGTTTCTTCAGTGTTATAGTCAGTGTTCTTGAAATGCTGTCTTTTGTGTTTTGTCTGGCTTTTCTGCTATGAGGTTTGGGGTATAGAACCTGGATTGCTGCCTGGAAAGTGCTGCGTGACCTTGTGGCAGTACAGACACAGGACAATCTGCAATAATACTGGACTTCACTGCACCAGAAATTCCTTTGGGGAGGATGCATCTTCCTTTCCCCAAGACAGTCTCCTAGACTTGAGTGTCATGGAGAAGCTGAATATTCCTACATTATTGCAGAAATCATTTTTTCTTAACACAAGTTAGCTGGGAATACTCTATGTACTTTCAGTATTTCCAGGCGAGCTGATTTGGATTACAGTAATTAAACTTCTCTGGAACAGCAAACATTTTCACACTGTGATTTGTTTAACGTAGTGCAGCAGTCCTTATCCTTTATACAGCCCATGAAGAGTCACTAAAGAGTCCATTAAGTGAAAGGAGATTTTGAGATTACGTTTAAAAAGGAGGCAAGTGGTTGACAGATGGCAGGGACAGAATTTGAGCTGGACGAAGCAATATTTTTAGCGATGATGTGAAAATTAATGACAACATTAAAGAGAAACAGGAGAAAGGGGATAAATTACAAAATAGATACAATAGATCCCTTTCCATCTCACAAGGGCAGGGCTGGTTCTGTGATATCCTAAAAGCCAGACATCACAGAATTTACACAGCTTGAGCTACATACTGAGAGAGGTAAAAAGAGGTCATCGCTTTCAGAAACATGCTATGGTGAATTGGGATGTAAAGAGATGAGGTTAGCTAGGGAAAATGTCAGGTAAAGTAATTTCACCTCTCTGTATCAGTCTTGGGTTAATTATTGCAGTTTTCTCTGCATTTGTGGAGCTAATTTTTTCTCAAATTGCAATAAAGATTCATTTAGCAACAGAAGCAACTCAGAGTATGTTTAGGAACGTCTGTCCCACACTAGTTATAAGGCAAGATGAGCTCAAATTCAAAACAATAACAAATGTAAACAGGCCTAGTTTAAATGGTAGCAAGTTAGGCAGCTGCAAGATCTGGAGGAATTTGAGAGAAGAGAGGAGCAAATTTACAAATATGAAATATTTACTATTTTCCAATGCTAATTATATTTTGTTCAGATTGGCAGGAATTAGTAGTATTATTCTTTTACTGTTTTCTTGGGGAATACCTGCTGTTCACACAGATGCACATTAACTCAATATTTGTATTTCATTTACTGATTATTCCCATTGCATTATGGAATTAATGTGAAAAATGGGGCATATTAATCTGTGTAGTTCAAATCTAATAATTTGATTCCAAATACGTTTGTATGTTTTTAATCAATACAATTACTGCCACGAAAGTGTCTGAAGAACACTGAATTAACTGATTAACTAATACAGCAGTTATGAGTTTCATTTCATGCTAGTTAAATGTGTGAGACCACGACTGGACTTCACTGTAAAAGAAAAAGAAAAGCCCTTACCCTTCATAGCCAGTATTTCCCCCTGAATTTATGCTATTGGACTTTGCCCATTACTGAATCATATGATGATGTGCCCGCATAGCAGAAGGAGGTAATGATGCTGATGGGTTGTCCTCAGAAGATGCATGTTGTCCCTCATGACCAGGTCCCTTCTGTTTTGTTTAGATCTCCCTGGTCATGAACGTTCATTGTGGGAAGCAGGGCGCTACCCTAACGAGGCTACAATCCAATTTTGAGAACCACCCAACAGATAAACTGCACAGCCTGAGAGACTGGGATGAGACAGGATAGGTAGCAAGTTCAGCCCATCTGCATGCTCCACTTTGACAAGCTTTTTGTAGACATCAGGGGAAATAGAAGTTTTAAGGAAGATAAGAAGGTTGTTTTGTGGATATTTGCCAAGAGCAGAATGCTTGTCTTTTCCACTGACACACAAATATGTAGATTAAACAGAAGTGCTTGAATGGTTTTTATATTTATGACAGAAGACTTAAAGCTATTGAAGTAAAGAAATACTTGGCTGAAAGAAGAATGTTTGTGCTTTTTTTAAATGTGTTCTGGTCTAGTCATCAGTGTGGGATTTCTTTCCTCTGTTTACTTTCATATACTACAGAAACAACCATTTACCTTTTTTAGGAAATATTTTCTATGTAGATGGAAAATATCAATATAGATCATTAAAAATCTTCTGTGAAGTAGGATAACAGAAGGTGTTGCACTGGATATTGTTAGATTATTCCTTCTCAGTTTCATTTTTAGCAAAAATTTTATTTCTAAAAAGGATGACAGAAAGAAGAATGAGGAGTACATAGGGCAGCTGGAATCTGAGGCACATGTGCTGCGCTCCTTCAGTGTTTCTTCATTTCATGTACGTTCACACAATGCACTGTCCTGAACTTGGAGAAGGAACGTGGCATCACCAGAAAAGACAGAAAATGGGTTTAAATTAACTTCTCTTCCCCGCTTGCCAGAGGCTTTACCTTGTTGCTGACCTCCCCAGGGAATTCAGGAGGTAACCTTCAATGCCTTCTAGCCCTGTCTCCCTTTGATGGCTTTTCCTTTCTGTGTGAAAAATCATTATAAAATGCTCAGAATGAATTTGTAGACACTAGACTTCCAGGATTTCAGTTGCAGCATTCAGCAGTGTTTTCAGTTGCTCCTTCTCATCACTTGTCAGGATGTGAGTAGATTCTATCGTCCCCATTTTACAGATGGAGAAGTTGAAACACTCAGAGGTGGAATGACTAGCTGGGGTCACAAAATACATAAACCGCTATCACCCAGGGGACAGTAGTGCTCTTGCCTCACTTGGGTGGCATTTTGACTACACTGGAGTCAAGAGTTTTACCACTGTTTTTTAATAGGTTCACAATTTCACCTCCTAATTCACACTCCATCTAGTTTTTGGCACCCTTATGTTTTGTATGAAACCTCTTCATCTAAAATTTCACCACCTAGTCCTCAGAGGGCAGCTCTGGCATCTGGGTGTAATTGAAGCATAGGAGAGCCCATCCAGCCCTGTTTGTCTAGACGCATGCCTCCTGTGAGACTTGGAGGTGGGAGATGTGTGCAGAAGTTCTAAAGATACCCAGAAACAAGTGAAATAAATCCTCCAGAAGCTTATTAATCTTTAACTTCCCTTCAGTTTGCCTTCTGAATAGTTGCTGTGTACCTATAGCATGGGTGAGAGCCAGGTCTTAAAAACCAGTAACCTTGCTGCCTAGTATTTATTGTACTTTTTCATCTTCATCATTATAGTTTGTTTCTCAAGAAGTAAATAATTTCAGGTAAGCATACTATTAAAGTCATGGATACTAAGAAACCAGTAATTCTCATGAGAGATAATGAAAAAAATGCTTTATTCTTTTGTAGATTAAAAAAATGCAGCAGCAGAGAAACGCATGACAACACTGGCTTGAGATTTCTTATGACAACTGTAGTCACACCTCTATCAGAATATAGGGAATGCTCACAGCAGAGTTAGCATTTTCTGACATTTTATTCAATGCATGCAGTGTAGTTACAGCAGCTGTTTCATTGTAGCAAGGAAGTAGAAAAATGACAGGAAAATAAGACATCATTAGCCATGTTCTGGGGGTTTTTGTGCACTGGTCATAGTCTATTTCAATATTCTTTTTCCCTTTGACATTCACAGTGAAGTATCATTTTTAGTAATGGCTGAATCATTTTGTGTTAAAAAGACGGACATTTACAGTTTGTCAAAGAAACATTGTAAAAGTGTTAATAATGCAATTTCAGTTTAACTTTGTAAAATAAATTTGCCTCACTGATTGTATTTGAGAATTTAAAGGGACACATTTTCCTGTTTATGCTATTAATACACATAGATTACTAAAGAAAAGCAATTTTAGAATGTATTTTAAAATACAGCTTAGTCTTCACATTGTATTACATTTAAAGAACACAGATTTAAAAACAGTTATCACTAGTCTGAATATTTTGATAGTAGCCCATTTGCTGACAGTATTCAAAGCACTTTTCAACGGTAGAAATTATTAGTATTCCTCTCTCCAAAAAGGGGAAAATGAAACACAGTGTGATTACATGATTTGTGCAAGGTCATGCAGTCAGAAAAGAAGAATAAAACTGAGCTGTCTTAACCACTGATCTTGACAATTTCTACTAGTCTATTTTGCTTCATTTAGTTAGTTTGTAGTTACTTAAATATTTATGCTGTAGTTTTATGAAACTCAGATTTTTAAAATATGATTAATTCCTGTTTCTGTGGAAGTTCCCTAGTTTTGCAGATATCCTTGTGACTGTGTGTTCTTCCGTTCATACCTTGCCCTGCTTTCCACTTTTGCTGTTTATGGATATTTCTTAAGAAACTATGTGGTTGTCTTCTGTGAGCATGGGTGGTTTGAAGATGCTTTGGTAATACAATTTTAGACTATCTAGACTGGCTACAGGTCCTTTTAGTACTTGCATTGTTTGGTAAACATAGATGAAGAGCAGGGTAATTTCTCCTTTTTTTTTTTTGCGAAGTGTTGCTAAGTCACCTGCAGACCTGGCATGAGGTCAGTCATTGTCAGTTTTGGACTCTTCCAGATGGGAGACTTCAGCAGGCACTTTGCTCTTTGTCTGCTAGTACTGTCTTCTGGGGAGTGCTAGGGAGCACAGGTTGGTTCTCTCAGGTGCGACGTACATTTGAGGGGAGATAGTGAAGAGGTGACTGAAATGTTTCCAGTATGGTAGTGATGACTGTGTTTCTGTTTCCACTTTTTTTGACTTCTGGAGGAGTGTGGTGAGGTCTCCGTGCAGATGTGACCATGGTCTGGGTTGGACAGAGCTCAGTCCTGGTAACGTGTCCCAGCCATCCGATGTCCCTGTGGCAGGGAACGTGTGCCAAGGTTTCCTACGGACTGTGCACTGCAGGAGGTTTGTTAGAGGTCATGACATAGGTCTGCTGACAAGTGTTGGTCAGTGTTATCAGCATGTTCTACGTAAGACTACTCCAGAGATCCAGCATAGGCTAACAAAGCACAGAAATTCCTACAGTATTGGTTATGTTTTCCTTCAAATTTTGACAAAAATGCTTTTCAGAGGACCTTTTTATGACAGGATCTTTGGCCAGCTGCTTCTCTGATGTTTTTCAGCAAGGTGCATTCACTAAGTGTATTGTTATAACTGCAGCATCCTAGCAGAGGTTGGTGCAGTCTGCACAGACACACTTTTTGTCTGCAGATGGAAATAGGACCAATGGAGTTGACTTTAGGATACTCTATCCAAGACTGCTTTCCACCTGGAAATGCACTCCCACAGCTATGATACTGTATGCGCAGCTTTATCCCTGCTATATGGTTATTCTGTGGTGCTGGAAATACTGGTTTATAGTGGAAAAAGGCTCTACAAAGGCTCTACAAAATCTCTACAAAGGCTTCTCGTCTTTGGAATTCTTATCTATGCCTTTGGTCTGAAGTAGCTCAGATAGATGACCTATTACAAAAAAAGGCAACTTTTTGGAAATGGATATATGGATTTGAGAAAGAATGGTAAGAACAGAAGGGGAAGGTGTTGTGTGGGAGGGCTGTGGGGACTTTTGCTAATTGTCAGCTGTATCTTACTGACTGGCTATACTTTCACCAATACTGTGGGAATGTTTTTTTTATGTTTTATTTCCTCCCATGTGAACCAGGTAGGGCACTGATAGCCTTTCAGGAAATGTATACAAGATTCAAGCATGTCAGTTATAAATGGCAGTCATCAGAAGTCATTTGGAACCCATAAAAGCTGAAGATGCTCTGCTTCCTGAAATACACTTAGGAGAATCAGATGCTATGGGCCTGATTCAAAACCCACTGAGTCAATTAGGGACTTCCCAGTGATTTCAGTGGGATTTGGATTAGGCCCTAAATCACCAACAGCAGTAAATACTGAGGTTGTAAAACACAGACCTCGTAGTATGTGGCTGTTGCTGCTGCCACCTTTTGACTTGTGTGACTTGTGCCCTTTGTTTCTTCTGGATTCCCTGCCAGCCAGCAGGAAAACAGATGTCACTTGCAATTCTTTTCAGTGCCTCAGTTGGAAATAAAGGGATCAACAGTAGTGCACAGGTTTATCTGATCGCCCTGGTAACCTCACATGCCACTCCAATAAATACCAAAACTTGTTCTCTGTTCAGAGATGAGCTACACTGAGGTCATGGGAAAAACATGATTCATTGGCTTTTGTTTTATTTCATCTTAGTTCTTTGCAATACACATTTCCTGCATTAACATTGGAGAGTGGTAAGTTAGGTCCCCTCCATCATTTGATTCTATAGATCCAAATTGCTGCAGATCTAAAGCATTCATTCATATGTAAAGACTTAGAAGAAACATCCCTTTACAGCTATTTAACAAGGGGAATAGAAAAATGTATTTTTATAAGAGATGTTCTCGGATTTTATTTAGCAGATTCAAATAACTTGACAAATACAGGCCTCATGTTAGGTCTCTATCATTGTTCTTCATTATATTATTTATTTGTTTGCATATGGCTTGCTTAGTGATGTAAGAAGCACAGAAATAAAGGCAGCCCTTGCCCTGTAGTTTGAAATCCAAGGCCTATTTCTGCAGACATTAAATGTGTGCATAAAATTATACACATGAATAGTCCTATTTAAATCTGTGGTATTGCTCTCATGCATAAATATTTGAATCTTCAAAGGAATGGAGGCTGAAACTGTTACTTTCCCTGCTGCACCCCAATTTAAATAAGGAGTTTTGTGATTGGCTTCATGAAGGGTTTGTTTGAATGGCCCGAATGTGAATCCATAAATGTACAGATATGGACTTTGTGAATGTTAATGCTGAAAGCCATTTTATCACAGTTCTCATGATCATTTTCTGCTTCCCCCTTCCAGCAGCTTTCCCTTCTCTACTCTCCAGACCCATATGCACCTTCTCCCCTACGGAGGGATCAGCAGATCATAGTAAACTCTCTGTGTGTGCACTAGTCGGAAGAGGGCATGAGCTAAAGCTCAAGATGGTACTGCTGTGTTGCTCTGTCTCACGCTGAAGGAAAGCTAAAAGCAGGTGTACTTGTCACTACTGTGGCCAGGAGATGGGCAGTAATTTGTGAACTATTCTAATTTGCTTGCATATTTGAGCTGTTTATATGATAACTTTCCCCTTATTCAGAAGTCCTGAAAAATGTGATCATCAAGTAGCATACAGTCACATGTATGTACTTTAGTCACATTAATTCTTCAAAGATGTCAGCATGTGTTAAGAGGTAATTAAACACTCTGCTCACTTTCTGCTGTTTTATAGGGAGACGTACTTCTTTTTTTTCTAAGTGCTTTCTAAGCATCCCTTAATGGGAGATCCAAGACTGTAGAGATTTACAAAACATTTCTTGGACTTCAGCCAAGTTGTAACTATTATCCTAAGATATGATCCCTTACAGAATCCATTTTTTTCTGACAGGAAGTTGTTGCTGGAACACCGTGTCTCCTATTAACTAATTGATGTTAAATTTCCTGCCTTTGGAGCATGACTTGCCTTTCTGTAGCAAATTCAGTCCAAGCTCTGTGGATCCATTTGTTGCAGTTCAGCTCATCACTAGTGCAGCCAGAGTTCACTGCAGTAGCTTTGAAAGGCTCTAATTTCGAGGGGACTCTGCTGGGCATGTCTTTTGGATGGCAATGATATTGCTCCTCAGTAGGAGTGACTGCTTTGCTTTCTTGAGTCCGGGCTTGCTGCTCTGGGGGTTGTATTACTGATCATCTCTGTAAGCACCACCTTGTGATTGAACTAATTTTAGACATGTAAAGGTGTCCTCGAAAACTGCACAGTGCCACATAGTGAGGCTGAAAGGTATTTCAGGAAAGCATCTAGTCCATCCCTGAGTCACATACACAATTCACTACAGCTGTGTCACTCCTGACAGATACCTTACGTATCCTCCCAAGCCTCTGAAGATGGAGGAGCCACACCTCCCTGGCAATCTGTGCCAGTATTCACTGTCCACACTGTTAGAAAAACTTCACCGATGCCTAACCTGAATCTTTCTTACAGCAATTTAAACTCTTTACTTCCTGATCTCTGCATGATGGACTAGGTCACTTCTTTCTTCTTTCCAAAGGCCTGTTGAATCTGAAGACTTTTTTTTATTGCACTTCTGCTAAGACCTGCCTTCTCCTTAGCTGAACAACTTTGATTATTTATGTTGTGCTTTCTGATTATTCTTTTTGCTCTCCTCTAAATTCTGTCCAGTTGGTTTTGAAGTAAAGTGGGCAATTGAGACACGGTGCTTTAGCTTAGGTCTTGTCTAGGCTGATTAAAGCAGAACTGCATTATGTATCTAATCTGTTACTGTATCCCAGTACAGTATTTGTTGCTTTCACACAAGGATGACATTGCTTACTCAGTTCTGTTTAATATCTGTTATAAACCTTATTTCTTTTTCTGTGGAACTGTGGTAAGACACTTGTTCCCTACTCTGTCTTTGTATAGCCGATTCTGCCTGCTTCAGAAAAGTAGTTAGCACTGTCTGTTGTGTAACAGCATCATGTATTTTTCAGACCAATGTCAAAACTCTATCAAATTATAAACTTATTCTCCAATGTATGTGCAGTCCCTCCCATCCTGAAGTCTCCTGCAGGATCAGTCAGTGTACATTCTACTTCGTCCCGTGTTAATATTTAATATCAGATGCGATATATTCTTGAGAACACTGCTTAGAACTGACCTCTGGTATGGTTGCCAGTTTGACTTTGCTTACTGTTAATTGCTTTCAAAATATACTTTTCCAACTGGCTTTGCACCTGTTTTATAAGAATTTAATCTGCCCTTTGCAGAAGAGAGTATCTTATGAGACTACCAAAATCTTACTAAAGTAAAGGCTTGAAAATCTACTGTTTCTTCCCCAGTCTATCAGTGTTGCTGCCTGGTCATGGAAAGAAATTAGACCAGTGTGGCATGATTTGTTCTTGATTAATATGTCACACGTGACTTATCTCCCTGTTCTTTTCCAGGTGCTTACAAACGAACTTTTTCAGGAAGACAAGTTAAGCTGACATGTCTATAATTTTTCAGCTCCTCCTTTTCCCATATTTCTGTCTTCTGCTGCCTTCCTTAGTCCCCAAGAGTTGGCAGAGGTGGCTGCTGACAGTTCAGAAGTGGCTGCTAACAGTTCTGAGATGGCTGCAGCACTCTTAAGTTTCTTCAAGCTCTTCAAGTTTCCTGCATGAAATTCTACAAACCCAGCCAATTTGAAAATAGCTAATTTACATCATATTTTCTCATCCATTCTTTTCTTTTTTCAGGCTGAGATTTTAATCCTGTCACTCTGCTACTTAGGATATTAGCCATCTCTTTGCCAGTGATCTTTTTAATGAACAATGATACAAAAAATAAATCAACTGCTTCTGGCCTTCTTGAATTATCTGTCAGTAAATTTCCCTCTGTTGAACAGTAGATCAACACTTTTTATTTTCTTTGTTTTACCACTAATGTACTTGTGGGATATTTTTTGTACCTCTTGACATTTCTTGGTAGATCTGTCTCATTTTATACCTTTGCTTTTCTAATTCTGTCCTTCGTTATTCAGTTTATTTTTTATACTTCCCTTTTGTAAACCCCCTGCTTTCTCCTGTCTGTGCATTTCCTTCTTGTATTTCAGTGAAGAGCTCTTTTTTTAGCTAAGTTGAGTCTTTACTACACCTTCTAGCTCTGTGCTAGTATATATTGTATGTGTGGTTAGTATTGTTTCTTTAAGTAACTATCAGCTCTCTTTAAGTAAGTCCTTTTACCTTACACTTGCTCCCCCATGACCTGCTCTGCGAATTTAGCTATCAGTATTCTGGTTTTATGGAAATTTTTCTTCCTAGTCCATTGTTTCTGCTTTCATGTTCTTACTTCCTTCTGTAAAGTTCCGACACTGCATCATTTCATGATCACCTTCACCCAAGTTACCTTCTGTCTTCGCAGCTGATCCTTCTACATTGGTCAGCATCAAATGTAGGTGAACAAGCCTTCCTGCTGCTTTCTGCAGATTTTTGTGCTGTGCCTTAGCTTTCACCTTGGTTTTTATCTGTACTTTTAGGTTGAATCAGATTTCTTCTAAATGCTCTCTTTTATTGTTTTGATTAGGTTGGAAGATTTATTGACAAATCCTCATCCATATTAAATTTTTTCGCTTATTAGTTTTATGCATTTTTGTTGGAGCTTAATGGAAACTCTAAAGAACAAAAATGTGCTTCATTTTCACTAGTTTATTGCTGTAAAAGTGTCGTATTTTTTGTCTTACACATTTTATCTTTCCTTTGAAGTATATTCCTAACTGGAATTAAAATCCGAAAGCTAGAGTGAGTATATTGTGCTTTATTGATTTAAAAAAAAAAAAATTAAGAATGTAGGATTTTAAAATAATTTTCGTAATGACTTCAGTGCCAATGTAGCCAGCCATTTAAGTATGTATTTACCTTCAGTCTCGTTTAACTTGGTGAGGGCTTGAAATCCTTTTAAAAGAAAATGGAAGGAAAAATTTTTAATACTAAGAGCGATATCTCTGACTTCATTGTTTTATATACCTGTTTGAAACTGTTAGTCAACAGTTTTGTTTGCATTAGAGGCATCTTTCAAAAGATTCTTGCTGTTCTTAGCAGGCTTTAACTGTAAATGTAGACTGTCTAAAGCATACTCCACACAGTTCCAGAAACCAAGAAATATTGAGGGATGTTCTACCGCCCTTCTGGTGGGACAGAGATGTTTATAACTGAAATGAGTCTTTTAAAAAATGTTGACTTATTAATGAGAAAAATCAGGAATTCCAATTTAATTGTATTGATTTGCCTTTTCAGAGACTTCTTGTAAGGTGTGAGCAGAAATGAAAAACGATTTGCATTGTTTTCCATATGCAGGCCTCTCTGTTTAGATTATCTTATCTTTATTGATTTCTGTCATGTGCTTCTCTCATTTTCCCCTTCCCGGCTGACCTATAGTCTCCTGGTGAATTTGTAGCTCCTAGCACTGTTTGATTACTCCAAGGACTTTGTCACATCATTAAAATCCTGTGGGAGCGAACGAACAGATGCCCAGCTGAAGAAAACCAATATACCCAGTAACCCAGCAGTACACGGCATGTGTTTCACCATACTTCCGACCTGGCTATTTTGTCTTTGCTGTATGGGTGTAAGGGAGCCGTGGCTGCCATGGCCCAAGGTCCAAGGTCTTGCCCTTGTGGGAGACCTCTGTGTTCGTTACGATCTACCCTGTTGGCAAGCCCAGAATGCCAGCCAAATTCAGCCCTCATGCCTTGTCTCCTGACATTTCACACTAGAAGTAAATTCGGTCCATGCTGTTGACTACCAGTCCCAACAAAGCAAAACATCTTCCCATTATTCTGAGGTGGCTGCTGAAGTTTGGTTTTGTTCTTCTTTGTCTCTATTTCTCCTGTCCTTTAACCCTCTGCTTTCCTTTTCCCTCTGTGTAGTGCCATGTGCATCCTGTCTCCCCTCTGCTTTCACCTGTTTGTTACCTGCCTGTTTTCCCATTTCTCTCATCCCCTTCTCTGCTTCTCTCTTGTAGAGCCCTGATAGTCTTCCCTTTCACTCTTCCGTTTGCAGAACCCAGTCACCTGCTTTACTCTTTTCTTTTTCCTTCACCAACCCCTTTGTGAAAGTCCTTACCCAGGTCTCTGCAAGTGGCCTGCATGCTCTTGCATTTCAGAGAGCAGCTATAAAAGGGTTGCCAGCTAAGCCCAGTGATAGTTCAGAAAAGACAGATAGTGGGAGCAGAGTTTTTTCTTCATTCCTGTTTCTTGTACTATGCTGTAAGGGAGAAGAGAACTGAATAGAAAAAGGTGCTGAAGGACAAGAGAGTTTCTGTGGTAGGGGACAATGGCAGAGGCAGCCGTGCACGGAGGAATGCTGTTGTGCCCACTGCGGGTCGAGAGCATCAAGCGGAAGAGCTAGCTGTGCCCATGTAGCCACATCTGGTGTGATGTTTGGCCATTGCACACTTCATTAGAACTTCAGAAAGTTTAACATGCATTTGTTATTCATCTTCATGTGTTATGTCACCGTTTTAATTTGCTGAACATTAAGAGCCAAGTTTGTCTTTAGGATGTCTTCAGAGAGCTTTTTCTACTCATGTCATCTGGGCAGAGGTTGGACTTACATGTCATTCTTTGTTTTTACAGCTTCTTTGTTTAGTTTTTTATTTTAGCCTTTAGTTTATTTTACTGCTCAGCCTTTAAAAATTTATTTAATTTCATTTTATTTTTCAGACACCTCTTATTGAACCTCACATCCCACATCGTCCTACTAAAACCATTACACAGGTAATAGGACATAGGTGCGCTGTAGAGCCAGGCCGCTAGACAAATGGAAATAACTCTGATTTCCAACAGTGTGATGGGTATCAGCTGAAGTGATGCTTTCTGTTAGATGTGATAAGTATGTGAGACTTAAAATCCCGAATATATACTGCATTGTTCTGCAAAAGTAAGCATCTGTGCAAGGACTTTTAATTTAGGAAAAAGAGAACTTGTGTTTTGTTTTACAGAAGGCAGTACAGAGATTGTAGAAAGTTTAAAACCTGTGTGTCTTAGTCCCTTTTTTTTCTCCATGATCACCAAGGTTCCTTCAGAAAAGATCCTCAGAGCTGGAAAGATTTTGCGGAATACAATACTGTCCCGAGCTCCTCACATGATAAGAGATCGTAAATACCATCTGAAGACTTACAGGTGTGTGAGCTGATTGTATAGAGGTCTCTGAATTTTTATGCCTGCCATCCTCCGATTTGTGATTTATGCCTTACCATACTTGCAGGTCTCAAAAGGTCTGAAATTATTCTGTGATTCTGTTTGAGTCTGGATGTTATGCAGTCTTTAATGGGCCTGGTAAATCTTCTCTGAAGTAATTTGACTGGAAATTGAGTCCATGATTGTGAACAGAGCATTCACATACAAAAACTCTTCCAAAGTTCATAGCATAGTTAGCTGGAATATTCTGTGCAGTATCAAGTTAAAATGTAGATACTGTTCTCTTCATATATCAGTAAGAGATAATAGGAAAGTTCATTAATATATTATGTTACTGTACTGATTGCTACAGCGGTGTTGCTTAGTGTGGAGTTCTGAAAATTCACCTGATGAGAAACATTCCTTATGTAAATTTTCTGCTCTATTTAAAATTTTTTTTTCAGCATATTGCCAGGCTTTCTTATCTTCCTGCTGGTGGCAGCACTGTCTTGCTGAAGTGGGGTAACAATAGCACTTGTAGAATAGGAATCTGACTTCAGGGAGTCAGGATCTATTTACTGTTGGCTTAAGAAACAATCAATTTGTTTTAGTGTCCAATGTTTAAATCAAATACTTAATGCATTATTCAGAGTATTTTTAAATAAAAATTGGTTTAAAACCTCTGAGTATGTCTTTTTCTAAATAGTAAATCAATATGTTGCTGATCTGTTTTTGAGATAAGTGCATTGATTTTCCATATTTCAGTCCAAAATGTATTTAATATGATGCAAGGTATTTGGAGCTTTTGAGCTGATCTGAGAATATATCACGATATGACATTGCTCATTGTTCTAGAAGAACAAAAGAGCATCTGTGATAAATGAAGACCAATGCTGATCCTAACAACTGCACCGTTTTATCTTATACATAACTGGGAAAAACTCTTATTGTTCTATTTTTGGGTTTTTTAAATATGCCAAAATTTAGATTGGATCTGGGTGAGGGAAAGTTTTGTCATCAAAGTGGGATTTTAATTGGAAAAGCATTGTTTGAGCTAAATTTCAGCAATTTCAGTATTATCTATTTCCTTGGTCTCTGAAAGTGATGCATGAAGTGTGGAGCCACGAGAGCCTGTCTAGAAGGACTAGCCAGCTTCCTGTCTGTCCTGCGTGTGATCAGTTATAGATTTGTAAGTTTTTGATCACATTGCTTATTTGCTTCTGTTCTGCTGAGCTAGGAAGTGTTATGACAAAGAATTTTACTTAGTGACCATGTGGCTTTTTGGGTTTTTTCCCCCTCTTTGGGTGTTCTCCAGAACTTGAGGCCTGCTGTTGTCTGCCCCTGGGTCAGTCAGGAGCTGCGAGGTGACCACCTCACGAGCCATGAGAGAGCCTCAGAAACACTGTAGACCTACAAACCAATGTCTCCAAATACCATGTGGCCACAGTTTGGTTAGAAGTGGAGGAACACCCTCATAACTCTCACTCTTCCTGTGGAGGCTGTTCTCATTGGCAAAGCTATTACAGTGTTAGATGATTGTTTTCATGCAGGATTCTGAAAAGCATAAGGCTTTTGCTATCCCATGGTATACAGAGAAGATTTCCTTTGAAATCTGGATTGGAGGTGGTTGCACTGGTGCAACAGGTTTTGTACCAGGTGGCACAGGCTCACTGTGATCCTCTGAACTTTATATTTCCCAAAACACTTGTTCTGCTGAGGTGACCGTCTCAAAACTGAACACCTTCACTGGTATTTCAGGCATATACTCGTAGATGGTGATGTGTTTTCTGTAAGGAGACTTGACTAAAGTTATACAGATTTTAAGACACCACTGTTCTTGGCAGGCACTGTGTGTGATCTCCCTCTTGGCTAGCTCCCTTTTCATTTCTATTATTTGTCCTTCAGGCAATGCTGTGTGGGGACAGAACTAGTTGACTGGATGATGCAGCAAAGTCCTTGTGTCCATTCACGAACCCAGGCTGTTGGCATGTGGCAAGTATTGCTGGAAGAAGGTGTTCTTAACCATGGTAAGATAAAGAAAATCACCATTTTGACTAAAACGTGGGCATCGGTGACATCAGAGCCTCCATAGACCTCTTTCATGAAAAAGAAAGGGATCATGAGCCCAAAAGAAAGGCGGCAGAGCAGCCTGTTCATTCATAAGTGCAAGTGCAACACACAGACAATATAACATGAATCGTGCTACCAATTTACCTTTTTAACTTAGGAGAATATTGAAAAGTAAATTGACAATTTATAATGATAACTCTAATTATACTTAGGAGTACACTGGCTTGTGCTTATGTCGCAAGAGCTGGACAGCACTCAGGCCAAAAATCAAGACATGTATTACCATACACAAAACTGATCTTCATCAGAGATTTGCAGCATTTGGAAGTGAATGTGAGCATTTGTGTTTGCTCAGATCCATCATTTTGGAATGATTTTCAGTGATTTTGGAATGGTTCCCAAATTCAGCACTCCAGATATTCCAGCGCAGAGATCTGGGGTTTTATGTTAGTTTTCTGAGTGTATTTTACATTGACTTTCAATTTCCATTTGGCAGGATTTACTTGGTAACAGGATATTATAACCCTCAAAAGGGTAGCTTTCTAAAGCAATATTCATATTTGAAGCTTTGCATGTACAGTTTTATTAATTCAGAAGAGCAGCTCTATTACAATACACTTCCATTTATCCTCTGTTGTGCTTCCCATATCCCAGGGAGAAATTTCCGCACTAAGAAGACAGATTGTTTCCACCGCTTCCTTACCCTAAGGGCTCTAGCTTTAATTCCTGCCAAATATTGCCTTGAACTCCCAGGGGCAAGCTGTTGCAAGCTGCATCACAGTATCCAACTCAACCCATCACTCTGAAATGCTTGGAAGACCAAGGGTTTGTCCTTTGCCATATCATAGTCTCTCTTTAGAAGTCTTCTCTTGGTAGTCTTTCCATTAAGTTCTTCCACCAGGACACAGGTCAATGAACTTGCCCCTGGGATTATATGTTGATGATACACATTTCTGGTGCATCAGAAAGAGTTTAGATGCTTTTGTTACCTTTTAGCCCTGTCTGAAACATGTAGGGCAAGGTGTTCATGCGAGGGAACACCTCTTAGAAATTCATGATGTAACTGTTTCCCCAGTGTGAATTGTTTGCTTAAATGAAATGGTTTGAAACAACAAGAACAAAACCAGATGTAATGAGAAAAAAAAACAGGCATGTATGTATACACAACCACAACACACATACATAGAAGCCTTTTGGAAAGTATTTGTAGTACACAATTTAAAAGTGTACCCTTCAGTCTACATAATTTGGACATATGTGAGAAATAAATGTGTTTCATACTCTTGCAGTTTCTCTGTTTTCTCTGTTCTTTCCCTTCTTAACTAATATATCTGTGACAAATATGATGCTACACAGATTTCTACAAGGTTAACTTTAATGAGGAGAGCTTAGTTTTTGATATGTTATGTTGTTTTCAGTGGATCAGGAACACCACTTTCAAGACAAATACTTATTTTATCGATTTTTGGACGATGAGTGTGAAGATGCCCCTTTGCCAACCGAGGAAGAAAAAAAAGAGTGTGATGAGGAGCTACAGGACACTATGCTGCTTCTGTCTCAGATTGGTCCAGATGCTCATATGAGGATGATTCTCAGAAAACCGTAAGCAGATTAATGAGTTAATATTATACATGGGCCTTTCTTGTGACATGGAAGCAAGAAAAATCTACATTTATTATCAAGCATCCTTTGGCCAGTTATTTCACTTCAGTGCCAGTTTGTTCAACCTCTGAAGTTTTTAAGTCCATATTAAGTCATTTGCAGTCCTTATTAATGCTTGTAAGTTGAACTGTGTGTTGAGAATAACCATCAAGGGCCATGAATGCTATCATATATACCTTGAGGAAAATGCTGCATTATGAGTTTTAACTTCATTTCTGAGTCCCCCCAAAAGTAAATCGCAGGTAAGAGAAGAGTCCCGCTCCATTAAGCTTTCTGTGTAGATGTGCTGTTCAATTAACTATGCTGCTTTTGGTTATTGTGAGTGAGTAGAGGTACCTTTCAATTACAGTTGTCAGTGGCAGCCATTAATTAGATTAATCCTTGGTAGAGCTTTATTAAATTAAGATAGGCTGGGCTTGGCCTGTTGTAGTTTGCTAGCAAGGTGTGAAATGTGGTTCTGTGGGTTTATTTATCCATCCTTATTGTTATAAAAGCAATACATTTAAAAAAAAAATGCTTTCTATACCTAGGCCACAGAGGATGTCTGCCTAACCTTTTCATAGCTATCAGATCATGTCCTCTCACTCACTGGTTAGCTAACCATCCTTTCAGCAATACATTCTGGTCATGCTGAAAACTGTGCTAAAGCCCTTTTTTACAGGCAGCTTTATAGTGACTTCAAAGCAACCAGTATAAACTCTGTTTAACCCTCCACTGAAGGTAACCTCTTCATCATGCATGTAGTGTTTAGGGGCCACTGAAGACATATTTTACTGCTAATTAAGAGCACTGAGAATAATGAATTACTTAAGGTCATCTTCACTAAATATTTACTTTTAAGGGTCAGTTCAAGAAAGTTGAGTACACAAAGCTGGATCCTGCTCCTTTGAGACCATAGGCAAAGTTTGTCTTTGCTATGGGGTGGGATTGGTCCCTGCCTACAGTGTGAGAATATTTTTAATACTAAAAATGTTTAGAATACGCTTATGACAAGTGCTTGCTCCTGTTCTGTTTCCAACTGTATCCTTTCCTCACTCCATTCTTGTCCCTGTGTTGTCTGTTTAGATCGTAAGCTCATTAAGATGGCACTTTTCCAAAAACTTGCTAAAAGCATTGAATTCCAAAAAGTGACGTCAGATATTTGTGCTTATAAAACTAGGTAACACTGCCATGCGGCAATAGTTTTACAAGCATAAATTCTCTTTGTTTATTAGAGATCTAGTCAAACACAACCAAAGGAGCACTCACTCCCTGTCACACAAAATACATAGAGAAACCAGACTAGGAGCATGGTGCTTCCATAAACCCTTATGGTGTTGGGGAAGTGAGGTGTTTTCTCGTCACAGAGATGTCCTGTGCATTCTCCACTGAGGAGCAAAAAAGGGCTTCTCACACCCATGAGCAGATGCCATTCATTAGGAGACCATGGGCAGTGCCGTGTGTGCTGTGACCCTGCGCCTCTGCACTATCTCCTTTGCCTCAGGCTGACTGAGCAGGTTGGCTCTTGGAGTATTGCCCCCTTAGGTTATCACGTTTTTTGGCTGCCTACTACATTTGCTTTCCATCATGACTTTCAGAACAGCCAGTGTAAGTTTACCCTAGCAGGATCAATGTTGATTATCGTCCACACTCCTTCCAGAGAGCTGAAGGGTTGGAATGATGCTATGGAAAGTACTGCTCTCCCCTCTGTGTTGTCACTTGCACAGCATCATCTGAAAGAATATTCATAGGAGATTTTTCATGCAATATAGTGAGGGGAAAGAGGTTTTCTCGAGACTGACAGCCAACTGACATCTTTCCCTATCCCTGTCCCTGAAAGTGCTTATTTTTGCTGCCCTTTGCTCATGGAAGCAAGCTTGTGCTGCCAGGCACCATATTAACTACTGTTCTAGTATTCAGTTTACATACGTTATGATTTTGTTAGTTGAAAATCCACCCTGGGCTGAGCTGTATCAAAGAAGTTAAAATCTCCATGAATCCTCAGAGTCCTGCTAGTTTTGACTAGACACTGTTACAGCTGCCAAAAGTTCAAGGAATTGTCAGAGCTTCAGAGATGCTGGCTCTAGCTGACCTGAGCAGGACCAGCAATTTTCAAACCAACACAGCTGCATTTTGTAATAGTCACCATTTCCGGAGAGGTTGCAGAACTCAGATAATTACCCTGAAAGAAATAAGACAATATTCTTTGATGAGAAGATTACTTTGAGAATTTGATTGTATAATGAAGCTGTTGCTTTGAAAGGTACTTTCTATTGTTCAAAATCTGAAAATCTCTAGCAAAAAGTGTCACTTGTTTTGACAGCCGACTTAAAAAATTCTCTGTTTATTACATTAACTGCAGCATTTTAGCTGTCAAACTGTGAAAGAATGTTCTATAGTTTAAAAAACAGAATAGAGCTCAGGGAAATTTTTGGCAGGCTCTTGTTGCTATTGGGTGGGGTTTTTTTCTTTGGAAACACATACACTGAATGTGAAAATAGCTTTTTGTGAAGTAGCAAACACAGCGCTCTGCTCCTTATAATGCCTGGAGCACAGGTGCAGACCTTGAGCAAGTCCCTGGAAAAAATATTGTAGAAGTAACACACCTTTTTCCTTACAAGCATTTCAGTGCTTCAGTATGAAAATACATCCTGAAAACATTTTTCTAGTTATTTTTATTTGATTTTAATGGTGTTCAGATATAGCTAACTTGATGGTAAACCCTAATTAAATAGGATGCTATAATACAAAGCTAAATACAATAATAACAGGAGTCTTTAAAGGGAGAATGATATTCATCAGACAACAGTATTTAACTCAGATGATGTTATGTATTATATTCTTTTTTAATACTCTAGGCTACAGTAAGTTAGCAGTCTGACTGAAACAATAAATCTGTGTTACATATTCTTGGTGACTTCACTCAGCAATTTTTTTTGTCAGTACAAAGAGTGTTTCATTCCATGTGTTCAGTAATCAAATTTTAGTGTCACCTGTAAAAGTAAGCTCTACAGGATGCTAGGGAAAGAAAGTAAAAACAAATCTAAACATGGTAAGCAGTGCAAAGTGTATACATATATAAATAAAGTAACATAATTTAATTATTGCTAAGAATCTATAGTTTCTTGAAGGTCTTGTAAAAATTAAGCAAGATATATTTATTCTCTTGTTATTAAAATGTTTTATTTAGATATTCCACCCAGCTATTAGTAGTAAGAACCATACTGGATTTCTCCATAAAGACCTTATTAAGTTCCATAGTCCTCGGTGGAGTTTCCTGCCAATGACATTTAATAAACCAAGTGTTATTCCTGGGACAAGAAATACGGATTATCTTTCCACATATCAGTTCACTGATGTTTATGGTTATTATGTGTGGTAAATGGTATTTATGGAGTTAATCAAGGAGCACTGATTCAAGTACAAAGATGACATAATTAGCTGCAGCACTAAAGTAAGTAAACATGTATTCACTTTCACACTCAGACACAGGTAGTGGGTAAAATTATTCATGTCTCCTATATATTCTTTATGGTACTTGAAGACAAAATTTGTACTCTGGAAATTTATGCTTATTTGACGTACAATCACAATGTTATGGGGTCTCTGATCTTTTCCCTTGTTCTTATTACCTGAGAATTTTCTGGTTAGCTGTGTAATAAAAATAATCAATGACATTGCTTGTACATACACAGTTTATCAATGGCAAAGTACTGTTATATTGTCAGCATCCTAGTCACAGAGAAGCTCAATGTCTCTGACCTTGATAAATTCTCCAAACACTGAACAGTTTTTATTGATCACTTAATATCGCCTGAGTTCTCCTGTCCATTAATGTGTACCCTCGTTCTCTACCTATTCCATTTATTATCCTGTCTATAACCAGCTATTGCTATTAGAATGTGTCCCCTGCAGAAACTAGGTCTTTACACAGCAGGATCCTACAAATCAATATCAGTGGGTCACCACGCAGGTTTTACAGAAGCAGTGGTGCCTAATATCTCTCCATGTGATACCTGCAGGAGCAAAAGTAAAGACTGGGTACATCCACTATAGATTGTCAGTCCTCCCAGTGTGCTAACACAGGAGGCAAATGGACATACTGAAAGAACAGTGTACCCTTTTGTCTTGATAGAGATCTGGTGTAGTAAGACATCATCCTTTTATATCTTAATTCCATGTAGAAATTTGTTAATTTGTTACACTGTTTTCCATTTTCTGAGACATGCTGGTTTTGCAAGCGTATAATAAAATTAAAGTTGTTACTTCCTATGGGAAGTATTATTTGTTAAAACCCTTACCTTGTGTTTCTTAAATCTCCAGTGAAAGGTAGCTAGTACTGGCTTGGCTTTATTCTGTACTTAATTAGGCTGCTACCGCCCCACATAAATCACTAGGAGTGGCAGCCTTGTAATTTCAAACCAGATTTAGAAATAGTGAAGAGTATTTTGAGTCACTAGAGGGCATAGTAGTACCAAACCAGTTTCTGTTTCTCCCTTAACAGTTTATTCCATTCCATATGAGAAAAAAATAATTTCATCCAAAACATTTTTTGTCTAAATTTGTCTTTAATCTGAGTAATAATAAATGCATGTCATTGGTAAGTGAAGAACAGATGAAAAGTATAGCTTGCTTAGCAGAGAAGATGTCAGTTGTCCTTATGTTTTCTATAACTTCTTCAATACTTTGTTCATCCAAAAGCAGTGTCCATCAAACTTCTTTTGCAAAACCATGCAATATAATTCCACAGTGACATGATCGCTGGGTACTCCCTCCACCTCCCACATGATTTAGACAGACTGTTGAACCAAGAGGTGATAAGGCAGAAAACCTGTAGAGCACTATATTTCTTTATATGACTTTCTTGATCCTCTAGATGCTAGAATCTCCTGTAATATTGACATTTTAGGAAGACGACTTTTATCAGAAAGGTTTATTGTGGCATTTCTTTTAGGGCTGTCCAAAGATTCAACTGTGGTGTTAATTCTTTTGATACCACACATTTGTCCTGGTTTCGGCTGCAGTAGAGTTTATTTTCTTCCTAGTAGCTCGTACAGTGCTGTGTTTTGGATTTAGTGTGAGGATAATGTTGATAACACACTGATGTTTTCAGTTGTTGCTATGTAGTGTTTAGACCAAGACAAGGACTTTTCAGCTTCTCATGCCCAGCCAGCAAGCAGGCTGGAGGAGCGCAAGACAGTTGGGAGGGGACACAGCCAGGACAGCTGACCCAAAATGGAATATTCCATATCATATGATGTCATGTCCAGTATATAAACTGGGGGGGAGTTGGCCAGGAGGGGCAGATCGCTGCTCAGGAACTAGCTGTGCTTCGGTCAGTGGGTGGTGAGCAATTGCATTGTGCATCACTTGTCTTTCTTGGGTTACATTTCACTCTCTTTTTGTTATCTTCCTTTTCATTATCATCATTATTATTATTATTATTATTATTATTATTATTATTATTATTATTATCATCATCATCATCATCATCATCATCATCATCATCATCATTATTTTAATTCTTATTTCAATTATTAAACTGTTATTATCTCAATCTACACGTTTTACTCATTTTTTATTCTCCTCCCCATCCCACCAGTGGGGTGTGGGGGGAGTGAGTGAGCGAGCTGCTGCATGGTGCTTAGTTGCTGGCTGGGGTTAAACCACAACAACATTGCAGACAGTAGGGTTTGGAACTGTACACTAGCCTGTTCTTAATGAGAGCATGTAAACCTTCTTCTTTGAAAATCCTGCCCCTAGACTGGACTTCCTGTATCCCATTTCCTCACATCTTAAATTTATCCTCTCTCCCTTCTTATGACTAGGTTTCTCTTTCCTTCTGTTCTTGGCCCATTGATTTAATTACTTATATTCAGCTTTTCAGAAATCTAAAACATACTGTTTGAAAGAACTTAGTCCTATAAAAGTAACTTAGGATGGTGCTTTAAAGGATTTTTTCGGTGTGTGTGTATGTAACTCCAGTGTGCTGTCTGGAACTATATCACAGGAGAATTTGTCCATTTAGAAAATAAAGTTGTATTAGACACTTTAACTGAAGAGAATCTTGTGAGTGGGAAAAAGATTCGGAGTTACTCACAAGCTCCTACAACTCCTTCTCATGGGTACTGTTTAGTAGATCCTCCAAAGTGCCTCTGACATGCTGCAGTCCTCAGGGTATTTGTGTCCTTTTTTAGCAATCAGAAAATTTTCCAGTGTGTAGACTACAGAAATGTAATTATTTCAGTCACAGTGGCAGCCTCATTCCTCATTGATGCTATAGGAGGATTATTCCTTCATCAATGCATGCTTTTATTAATGGCAGCTTCTTGTATTGTTCAGTGAGAGAAGTTGAAACTACTGAGTGGTTCTTATTTACCTTTGTGGCTAAACAACAGCACTCAGCATTAACTCAACAGCAGTCTATTTACTGTCCTCCAAGATGCACTGCTGCCTCTTCCGATTTGTTCAGCCGAAATTCATGCACTCCTTTACCAACCACTACTACTGTCTGTTTGCTACAACTAATTAGTGCCATGTGAAAAATAGTGCAGGTCCCACACTTAGGAGTCCTTTTGAAAGGAACAGATCTTTATGTACCATTTCTGATTTATCTGACCATTTTACATATAGAACACTTGATTTCATCAGGAAAGCTGCCTAATCAGGATCTCTCTAAGGTGGTTGCCATGGCTGCTGTTCAGTGTCATTCAGGTGGTTTCACAGCGCTTCAGCCCTTTGTGTGTTTCAGTCCTCCAGCCAGAACCATCATTCAGTCCCTGTTTAGTGAGGATGTACCTTTCAGTAGACAGTAGAAGTGCATTTTGGGTTGTTTTGTACTTCTGTGAAGCATTTATTTTGTGCATTTATTGCATTTTGCTGTCCTTTTTTCTATAGGCCTGGCCAGAGAACTGTAGATGACTTAGAATTTATATATGAAGAACTTCTTCACATTAAGGCCTTATCTCATCTTTCTACCACCGTAAGTGTTTTTAAAAATACAACCCATCACCAAAAGGGAGGTTGAATTTTGACTTCTGGTGCTTTATTAGAATTGGAGTGCCTATAACCCTTTCCATTTATACTTTCCATGCAAAGAAGTTATTCCCACTTGTAAGGACCACCCAAGCACTATGCAGATGTAGGTTGTCTTTTGGACATCAGATATAATTCTCTTCATGTGTTTCTGCAAAGCCCCTACCTCACTCACTTGGTACAGGTGCCTCCATCTGGGTCCTTACCTGAGTTTAAATTAAGACGCATGCAATCTGACCTGACATCTGGGACGGTGGCTGTCCTGGTTTCAGCTGGGATAGAGTTAATTGTCTTCCTAGTAGCTGGTACAGCGCTGTGTTTTCAGTTCGGTATG
>JAVKLA010000001.1:30320589-30376541 GCA_034782735.1 Sagittarius serpentarius | reverse complement strand
CTATTAAACTGTTCTTATCTCAACCCACGAGCTTTACTTTATTTTTTTCTGATTCTCTCCCCCATCCCACTGGGTGGCGGGGGAGCGAGTGAGCGGCTGTGTGGTGCTGAGTTGCTGGCTGGGGTTAAACCACGACAGTGGTGCTAGTGAATTTTGCAGAATAGATAACTATAAGATAACTATAAGAAGTCTTGGCTTGAACCAGTTAGGAGGAAGAATTCCACAGTGCAGAAAGTTGTACTGTGTGTGCAGTCCTGGCTGGTGGGAGTCTGGTCACTGAGTGAAGGAAACCTCATCAGACACCTTCTCTCTGAGTGGGCAAGAATAGTGCAGACAACCAAGAATAAATGAAATGGAGAAAATGCCTGGAGGAGAGAATGCAACTGTTTGAAGTCTCACCATCATTGACACACTGTGTAGGCAACTGAAGCAAGCTAAATAGCACTTTACTTGGTAGCAGCAAGATGTGAACGTTTTCAGAAGAAGGAAGCCAGTCAGAAAGCAGCTTTATGTTTGACAATAGCTTCTTTGGAAGCTCTTGGTATTTTCAATAATTCTCAGCTAACTTGGACAGATGCAGCTAATTCTGAAGCTGCATTACAGAAAGATGGTACTCTGTGCAAACATGTAACACCTGAGCAATGTTTTTCAGAAAGAATATGCATCCGTAGTTGGTAACTGAACTAAGAGGGAACAGCCAGTCAAAATCCTTAAGCATCTCTGGGATGTAGGAAAGAAGTATTTAAAGACAGACTTGTGTAAGATCCAGAAATGACCCTTTTCAAATAAAACAAAAGAAACCACCCAAGGTAGACAGATACTGAGAGGTAGTGGAGAACACTCTTGATACTACAGACATAACTCAGAAAAAAAAAATCTGAAACACAAAATATTTCCAGCTCAGAAGAAATTCAGACTGGAGGTCAGAATCCACAGCAAGTAGCATATAGAACAGGTATGGCAAATGATACAAACTGGCAAATGATACAAACTGCAAGAAATACTTCGCATTTTGAAGAAGTGCAGTTGCTCCCATGTTTTTAGTAAAAATTTGGAAATGCCAGCCTATTACGTGCAGCATGAACTAAAGCAGAGGACAGAAACCATGTCTAGTTTAGAGGAAATCTTCAGAGGAACAACAGACAGCATTGCTCCTATTAACCAGAAGATTAATGGTCAATCGACTTGAAAGCAAATAGAATGTTTATTCATTTTAAGCAAGGCATAATTTCTAAAGTAATGTTTTCTAGATATGCCACGAGCAGCAGGAAGTAAAATGGATAAAACTCAAGTCGCATGGTGGTGAACTAATCCCTGCTAGAGAAGCCTGTGAAGTTAATGTATGAATGAAAAACAATTAGATAATACAGTGTTAAAAACAAATCAAATTCTTGGCTTCATCAAGAGGATTCATTCACTGCAGAGGCAAATGACTGAACCAACTGAGAAGACATCTGGGGATAGGAACACACTCTACAATGCGCAGAACAGTGCTAATGGGGTTGTGTTTCCTGTCCTTATGAAAGTGTCATTGCTTTTAGGCAGAGGTTATAAAAGAGTTTGGTGATCTAATTGTTAAAGAAATGATAAGCCTGTGGGTGCGTTCACTGGTCAGTGTACTAAAAAAACCTGTCCAAACACCTCTATTTATCCCCCTTCTCCAAACTGCAAACAGGGAGTGCTTTGTGCTGGCTGTCAGGAAAGAGTTCTGGGAGAGCTGGCTGGTGTGGTACGTTTGTGCTTGGTGCCTGAGCAAAGGTTTTGTGGGTGCCTTTAGGGCATGAGAGCCTGAATTTGTCCACCCATCTTAAGAGATGCAGCCACCAGACTCTCATCTGGATTGTGTCCAAAATTTGAGAGTTCCTCCCCAAGTTTTTCTTCATGGCCTAAAAATTTTTTCAATTTAAACAGTTGGGACAACGGTGAAAATACTACTACTAAATAAATATTGGAGTCAGTTTTTGGTCTGTATTTGGTACAGTTAAGTTACACGGTAGTGCTTCTGAAACATGGATTGTCACCAGCTGACATTCTCTGAAAACAAGAATCCCACTGCTTGGAAACTGGCCTCCAAGTTCTTGGAGACTTGCGGTTGTATGAAGAGAGACATAAAGCACACAAGAAAACCCAAGATCATGTGAGGTTCCCAGTGCTGCTACTATTTTGTGAAAGTAACACTAACAGTGTTTATGGTGAGAAAAAACGGTTGTAAACAGTGTCTCACTAGAGGCAACTGCCCAGTCAGTCGTAAGAGTTAATCACACCAGAGCAATACAAACCCAGTGAGGAGCAGGGTGACACCAAGGGCAGCGTCACATTCCCCAGTTCCTGGAAATAGTAGTGAGCTGGACGTTTTGCCTGGGAAGCTGTCAGGTGGAGAAGGGCCTCAGCAGGTCCAGATGGCTGTGCCTCACAGCTTGACATGGCAGAAGTGACCAGACTTACACCAGTAAGGGGAAGGGTACTGATTTCTCAGGGAAGAACAGGAGTACCGCAGAGCCCCATGGAGTAATTGAGAATTGCTAGCTATCTTCTGTAATAGATCAGCTATTACCATCTGAAATTTTCCATTGTGTTAATGTTAATTGTTAATGATGGTTTCACATGTGTGTGTATGAAGAAAGATGGAGACCTGCATCTTGAAGATGCCCTTGTCTGAGCCATTTGGAGCCAGGAAATGTAGAGGCTCCTGTTGTGAAAAGCCAATCACAGTAGGAAACAGGACATCAAGTGAAGCAGACCATTGTCTGGCTGTGTGACTCTGAATGAGTGCTGAACGATTCAAAGGGAAGGAAAGCAGTGACTGGGGTATATTATGTGACTTCCTCTCACCAGGAAGAATAGATACATACGAAAACTATTAATTTCTCTCTCTTTATTTTAAGGTAAAGCGAGAATTAGCAGGTGTCCTCATTTTTGAGTCACATCCCAAAGCAGGAACCGTCTGTAAGTAAATGGAGTCCTGTCAGATCTTCTTTCTCATCTGTGGCATGAACATTTACATTCTTAATATTTAAATGACAAGAGCAAAACTTGGATGGACTCTTCAAACTTGACTGGCACTCAGTGTTTGAAACCTGGGGTAATAGGTGTTGGCTTAGTCTGTTGCTGATTGCAGGGACAGTACCAAAATTAATTCTATATCCTTGGTTGGACGTATGCATCACCTACAATTTAGGCATGTTTTAATCCAGAATTTGGGGTTGGACCAATCTCTATTTAAAATGTATTCTAATATTATCCTTGTATTAATAAAAAATTCTTCCTGCACAAAATAAAGGATTTAAAATGTGAGATTCCTCAGACCTGTTTATACTGGGAAGTTTTACCAAATGAATGTCAGATTCACAGCCACTAGAGAATTGGGTTAGAACATGGTACTACTGGTGGGATCCAAATCTGTGTGCTGATTAGTAACTAATAACCTGACATGTATCAATAAAGTAGTTGTTGCAATTGTCATGGAAAATAAAAGCAACTTTCACATCAGTGTAATGGAATAATTGCTATATGGGTGTGGGTGGGTTTTTTTTCTGAAATCTGAAGGCAACTGCTTTTAAAGTCATAGTACGCCCTTTTTTAAGGTAGACATTAATGACTGCAGTAGAGTTACCTTGAATTTTATTGAGTGCAGAATCTGTCCCATTTATATTTTGAATAACTATATTCTCACCATAAAATCTTTTCTCTCTCTTACAGTATTTAATCAGGGAGAAGAAGGTACTTCTTGGTACATTATCCTAAAGGGATCGGTAAACGTAGTCATTTATGGCAAGGTATTTTTTTCAGAAGCCTTTTTATATGATTCTTACTATTGAAATTGTAAGAAGAAACTTTGAAGGAATACAGTTTATTTTAGAGTAGAATTGCTTTGTCTGAGAAAACAAATTGAAGGAAATTTTATTAAGAAATGAACCAGTGGTTTCACTGATTATACTTCCAGTTGATTGTTGTATAATTTTGGGATATATTATACACTTTCTGAATATAATTCAGCAGAGTTACATCAGTATGTTTAGGACAAAGTACTTTGCTGGAATTTGGTGAATTGCCAGGTTTCTGTCTCATGGGGGGTTTTGCCTTGTCCCTTTACCACCATATTATCTTGCAGTTGTATGAGTAACTTTTCTCACACGTCAGGCATGTCTGACAGAAGTACTGCTTTGTGACTAGTGGTTCTCAGGTTGGATGAACCCCTCCCAAATTTATGCCAGCTCTTCATTTTAGTTAAGCTATAGACTGAAAAACATCTCCATTAAATTTCCTGTTTATGAGAGAGATTTTTCAAGGCAAAAAATAGGACTTTGGTACACAGCAATCCCTTGAGTCTTTAAAAATCCCTGCTTCCCTAATGATTTCTCATTCAGTGACTGAGAATCCTCCATTCTGAACACCAAGCATTTCACCAAAATCTAGCATAGAGGCGCTGGTGTTAAGTCTGTTCCTAAGTAACCCATATTTAGCTACATTTTTTACGTCACTGGGCAGGCCAGATCCTCTGTTACTATAAACTGGAGTAAATGGAGCACTGCTGATTTACACCAGCTGAGGATGTGGTGTTGTATGTTATTTCTGCAAACTTGATCTTATTTTTTAGGGCTTCTATAAATAAAAAACAAATAACAACTTTCTGTCTTCAGCAGAGCTAGAAGAGTCCTTCAAGCTGAATGTAATTTCAGAGAACAAGCCAATTCTTTTCTATTCTTGCCGTTCTTTAGTAATAGTAATAACCAGCTATCAAGTATTGTTTCCTAGTCATTATTTTGGCTGTTGATTTCCTGCCAAATAGATTTGTTTTGGTATTTGATTGTGAAGTCCGGTGTTTGTACAAGGACTTTCAATAGAATCCAGAATAATGATGGGTTTCTGCATGTAAATGTTTTGCTCTGTGCAGGGTGTGGTATGTACTCTACATGAAGGAGATGATTTTGGCAAGTTAGCGCTTGTGAATGATGCTCCCAGAGCAGCATCTATTGTTCTGCGTGAAGACAACTGCCACTTCTTGAGAGTAGACAAGGAGGACTTCAACAGGATCCTTAGGGTAAGAGTGGGAAGGGCCACCTTGACAGCGTGATATCAGAACTTGCAAATTTTTCTAGAGTCTGTCTTATTTCTATGGATATACTGATATTGATAACTTTGTTTGAAGTGTCCCTAATTGCAGAACAGAGATGTGACAGTCTAGAAGATCAGGTCAAGAATATGTTAATCATCTTTCCTCTTTTTCTGTTCCTAGCTCAGTCATGAAAATGGGACCAAATGGAATCTTTTGTCTCTCACATTTCTGTGGTCTAGAATTTGCCCAAGTGCTCAGTTTTTCCTTATGCTGTGCAGGATTTCTGGGTGATCTTCCATCCAAATATTGAATGAAACAAGATCACCTGTTCTCCCAGATAGATACCTTAAACTCAATAGATTCAAGGCAGAATCAAGTTGCAAATTAAATAAGCTACAGGTAAATACACAGATGTCTTTACCAGAGAGCTCTAGAAAGATATTCCCAGGCTGATTTTACAGTTACTCACATTAGGGCAAATGTGTTCCAAAGTCCAGCTGTAATTCTGTAAATACAGGCTGGTTTGTGATCATTCATAGTATAGGAAGTCAAAACCAGTATCATCCTGTATTCAAATGCGTACATGCCCAGTATTGCAGCAATAAAACCAGTCCAGAGTTCTGTGCTAGAAAAATGACGTAAGATTGTGTTTACTGTAGAAAAGGGAATGAGGATCCCATTGGCAATAAGGGCTTTTGGAGACTCCCAAATGGTTTAGCTTTGGTCGATACTTCAAAGAAGATCAAAGTCCGTGGTCTTACTGATTTTCATTTGTGTTATTTGAATGCACGTTATATTTAATTCTTTTTTTCTTTTTCTACTATGATCTGGTAGCAGAAAATGAAGTTTACTGACAGTTTACTGAGCTAAGACTTACTATTTTTAAGTGCCATTTTTTTTTTTTAAAAAAGGGAAAAGTCAAATTATGGATAATAATGGTCATATATAAGTAGGGATAGAGATTACATTACATATGGAAAGTCTGGGGGGGACACTCTGGGTTTTGGCAAACTTTTTTTTCCTTTGCCATAGACAGAGATTTTTCACATGGTTCTTGCTCTAGTCCCTCCCACAATTCTCTGCCTCTTTGCCCACTGCCAGTGCTTCCCTCTTGATTCTGTCTGTGAGAAGAGCAGAATAAAGATAGATAAATACAGGGGGAAAGAACCAGCCCCAGAGTCTTTTTTGTTTGAAAGTCATGCAGTTTTTCAGAGTAACTAATCAGCCAAATCGGGTGTAATTACTTTATTAAAAGTAATTTGTCTTGCAGGATGTGGAAGCAAATACAGTAAGACTCAAAGAACATGACCAAGATGTCTTGGTTTTGGAGAAGATCCCAGCAGGAAACAGAGTTTCTAATCAAGGAAATTCACAGCCTCAGCACAAGTATGTTTTCATTCAATAGTGCAAATGTCAGACAATGATTAACCTTTTCATATGGTATTGTTATCCAAACAATAGCATATTCCCCCTTTCTGTGCAAGAATGCAGGACATATAAAGTTTGCTTTTTTTTAATCATCAGCTGATCACATGCCCCGTACTGGATAATATATCCATTTCCAGCAGCACACCAGTTCTATATCTTTACACAGTAATTCTCTAAAGATCTCAGTGTAAATACTTATCTCATGTAATAGCTTCTAAATAGACTGCACATGGAGAATGCTGAAACCCTATTAAGCTGAGCTACTGTGTAAAAGATGTGAGGAAAATACATTGTTTTATTGTTAAGTACGGATATTTTGCTCTGATAAGAGCTTGCTAGGTACAATTTATATACAAAACCAAGATCTCATGCAATGAAAGTTGCACAGCTTGTCTTACAGAATAGGTTTGCGCTGTAATAACAATATTTGTTACATTTTCTTTACTTTCTTACTGAAAGGGAAAAAGTACAATTCTGTTTGGATGCTACTGTGATAAGAGTAGAGTGAGGCTATTATCATTCCAAATGTTGGTAAAACCCCAAAAGGCTTTGTGAATGTATGATTTGCAAATGGATGCACAATTTTCTTCAGAAACACTCAAACAACTCCCTAACAAAATAAGCACCAAGAAGTTTTGAATCCTTTACCCTGGACCTTACTTTTTCTCAAAGAAAGAGCTAATTTACTGTGAGAGATTTGGGGTACACTTTTCATCTGATCTGGGATTTCATATACCTATTTTATCTGCATAACTGAATATAAATATTTGTAAAGACCTGTGAAGGGTTGATTAAACCATTCCTTGTATTTTATATATGTATTTCACATATTTCAGAAACTGCCATTTCATCTTTCATTTGATCTATTAGAAAAACAAACTATGCTACCAGGAAAACATGTACCCTTACAACAAATTTTTCTTTGTCTAAATGAAGGGAACTTGACTGCAGCCAGGGGATTTGCATCAGCAGCTGCAATACACAGCAACTTGGTCATAGGTTTCAATCCATTTTCTTGGTTCTGATATATTTTTCATGCTTTCAAATGTGAAAGTTTCATTTAACATATTTCAAACACTACCTTCCCTGCAATCTCTTTGCACTGATATTATTTGTATTGTTTAACATTTTCATCTTTAGAATTTGATAAAAAGAGCTAGAGACATTTATGGTCCCTGGTTAAGTTAAGCTGTGTTTTAGAGCTTACATTCTAGGAATATTTTCAGGTAAAGCTCAGAATTTAATTTCTGTAAATATTTTATGCATTTGGTCAGCTTTTGGGTACTATCAATGTGCCAGCAAGGGAGCTTTTGCTGACAACAATGACAAATAGACATAAGCTGCACAAAAGAGGAAGCTACCTTGAAAGTTCAGTCTGCTTTTCAGCAGTCAGATTACTTTGTTAATAGTGTGTTGGTAGTGCCTTTTTGTTTAAAATCTTTTGAAGTGAGTTCACTGGTTTTGAAGGTGACATTTCTTTTGTTTCTTTTGTTAGTAAGTAGAGTAAGTGGCTACATTTATGCTTGAGAGTCCAAATAAGAGTTACTGATGTATTCTGATTTCCAGAATGTGTTACTGGAATGTGTTAGTTGAGTGTTCAGTACTTTTGAAAATCACTGTGCCCAAAAGAGAAGCTTCACAGGTACCTCTTCTTAAATGCTTGCTGCTTTGCCCTTAATTGGGTAGCTTGCATCTCTGATATCTCTTCAGATGAGCTGCCCTTTGGGTTTTGCTCCCTAAGCAGGTATGTAGCATTTGCACTAGAGAAATGTTCTGCATCCCAAAGTTCTTGAGATACCCAGTCAACCAAGAAACTAATTTTCTTCATCTTAGTCTTGGGGAAAACTGCATTTTGGGAGCAGATCCTCTCAGTTGCAGTTTGGATTCTGCTGCCTTCTCTACTGAGGAGGCATAGCTCCTGCATAGCTCCTACATATCTCCTCGAGCCATGCTTTCAAACAGTGACAGATTCACTTCGAAGGACTAGCTCTGAAGTTCTCACTCCCAAGATCTAACTCTTTATGGGTGATCACACTCATGCAGGATGAATTCAGCAGACCTGCAAGTCACTTCACTGTTCATTTTCACTTTCATATTCACAGTACAGCAACCTGTGATTTCTCTGCTTCACTCACTTAGATACTTGGTTAGTATCTCTGTGAGAATGTGCACTGGCTTAACAAGTGTTTGTGTTCTTGGGACATCAATACAGTTCTTCCAAAGGGGTTGGCAGGTAAAAGAACTGTGACGGTCAGCGCTCAAAGTGAGGAGGAGCTCCCAGGAGCTCAGCTCCACCACTTATTTCTCAGCAGGAGCAGAGTATCTTCACTTCTCGGGGTTTTTTCTTTCCTTTTTTTTTTTAAGTTTCATACTTTATCAGTTGGATTCCAAAAAAAAAGAAAAAAAAGATGCAAAGATTGAAAGAATGGAGGGAAAGATAAAAAAATCCAATCTGCAAGGAAAGAAAAAAAAGATGACAGGACAAGTTTAGCAATATCCTATGATATTCTGCTGGCACTTAAAATCTTGCCAGTGTTTTTGCATGAAGCAGAAAATCCTGACTATTGTAGTAGTTCTCTCACCTCCCTAAATTTACTCCAGGAAATAGTACAATCCTAAGTTTATCCACTTGAAAAACTTACTTCAGCTGTCTAAGGCATTGCACAAATTTGAAGATACATTGTGTTATTTCATTATCTGTCCCCATCTTTCAAACCAACCAGTGATACTGAAGGAAATTGTTACCTTGCTGTGACACAGATACCCACCAGTTCTTATTTCATGCTCATAGTAAGTCTGTTAAGACCCTCTAATGACTGCAAATTGCTATCATTACTGAGGTATTTCTTCTCAGTGGAGAAACTTTTCTGATCGCACTTCCCAGGTTTGCACCAGTGGAGCTCTGCTGATTGCAATGTAACTGTGGTGGTGTTATACTGAAGTACTTGTGTGGGGAGGGAGTTGTCTGTCACCTCACGCTCCCTGGGTAGAGTGGAGAGTGTTACTGCTCCCATCTTACAGGGCGGAAGCCAACAAAGATTGTGAGTAGTTTTGTCCTAAGCCACACAGAAATTCTGGTCAGAGCAATTATTTGTACTCTGGCACTCAGTCCTGGTCTTCTCACTGGTACACAACTGTTTCTTGATCAGCTGTTTTGCCTGTGAGACACTAACGGCTTCTTTCCCTCCCTCAGGTATATTGTGATGTCAGGAACCCCAGAGAAAATTTTAGAGCACTTTCTAGAAACTATGCGCCTTGAAGCAACTTTAAATGAAGCAACAGGTATCGACATGACAAAGGGTGTATTGTTATTACTGCATAAGATGGTCTTGCTGGGGGAACACTGCAATGTGATGCTTTGAAAAGCAGCTAGTTGTAGTTTTTACCACAATAAGAACTATCCATTGCTCTGAAACAACCCCAAGAAAACCTAGGAAATCCAGAATTAAAGATAACAATCCACTCCTCCTGGCCCATTCTATTGTATTTGTACTTTTGGTTCAGAGTAGAACAGCAAAATCCCAAAAGGTGCCAGACCACTATTCACGACTTTAATTAGGCACAATTATAAGGCTAGGACAGAGCATGCATTACTACCCGATAGTAATGGTACTCATACTTCTTGTTCTGGATGTCACTTAATGCTGTGAACTAGCTTGATACCTCCAGCCACTGCATTATGCTAGTATAAGTATTCCCAAATTTTATATCCTTATCACATTTAAAATATCACAATTTAAGTTACTTGTTTGAGATACTTTCCCATGTACAGGGGAAGAAGAATTATTACTCAGAAGAACTCAGCACACCGTGGGCCAAGTCCCAAGAATGCAGGTTGCTGCAGCTGCACTTAATAAGCTGCTTTTTGTTAGCGTAAAGAGAACAGAGAATTTTCATCTAGGCATGTAGATATTTCCTGACTTACTATTAGTAGGGTCAGGCACAAAAAATTCCTCCTAGTTATGATAAAGTAATGCAGCGACTTTTATATTAAGCTACATAATACCACTTTAGCAAGTTCTTTTTACATTGCAGATGTCTAAGAAGTGTATATTCAAAGGTGTCCTTAAATCCAGCTAATGTGTTATTGACCTCATAGTATTGGAGAAACCTGTATAGTGGTCCATAAATGGTGGAAGAATTGAAAGATCCTTTTTGCAGTGTTTTAACCACTTTTAAAAATAAAAATGATCCTTTTCATACATACCTGTTTATTAGGATTACAAGCAGAATGTTGTTCTTTAAGCTTGCAAGGATATAATCACAAGTTTACTATTCATAGTATGCATGTATTATACATTTTTCTAAAACAAATTATTTTTTAAATCTTTTAAAACATTTCCCCAAAACATCCAATGTCAAGATTATACCGATATCCTAATGCGATACAAAATGTCACAATTCACAAACAAAGCTATTTTTAGGATATAGAAGCTGAGAATACTGGAAAATTGAATTTTTAGTTTATGCATTCCTTTAATTTTAAGAACAGTTAAAATCCACTTTGCTCTGGATATTATGGAAAGAAAACATCACATCCTTCTGGAGGTGACTTTTGTCAACTGAGAGATATTTTCATATATGAATTACAGTGGAAGCAATGATGTAATATTACATTACACAGTCATCTCATCATATTTTTTCTGATATCCCTTACTTACAGGGTTTTTAAATGTTTCTCTTATCTCAAAAGTTGCACTGTAGAAATGATACCCTAGGGTACTGTGTTTATTGTTTCTCAGTGATTCCATATAAGACCTGTATAGTTTAAAAGTAAAATGAAGTTTATTCTCACTGCCAAACTTATTCCGGCCTCTGCAGCCAGGCTTTATAAATCCTTCTTTTTGTCACAAATACAAAGATAAGTCAAACTGGGATTTACAGCAGCACTACTACAGATAATTTTAACAGAAAAAATAGTTTGCTATTTTTTGCCAGAGAAAATGTCAATCATATTGTTCACACATTTTAATGTAAATGTAGCAGCCATGATACTTTTGAATCAAAATAAAACCAGAAATTTGACTGTCCATTTACCTCTTTCAGGCCTTCTGCTCATTGCTAGGAAAACAGAAAAGAATTAAATTATTTGCCTTCTCCTGTGTAGTATATACTAAATGTGCTGTCTGGTATTGTAGTTCCCTAAAGCCAAATGCAGCAGCACTTAGGTACCCAGGTGTGGCAGGCCTGATTCTTCTTATGCTAAGATCTCTACACTTGTAGCAAAGTATATCCAAATATTTCACTTTAGCACAGATAGGTTGGGGGTTTTTTTGCTGTGCCAAATTTCCCTTTGACACAGGCAAATGCCTGTTAATATAAGTACAATAAAATTCATGGAGACAAGAATAAAAACTTAATATTTCAGCTCATGTTTGTTCATTCCCCATTTTCGTACTTAATGCCTATAAACAAAGTGCAAAAAGACCCCTTTATTATATGCAGAAGCTAATAAAATATTTTAGCTGAAAGAAAACTCATTCTTGTGATCCCCAAGCTGTTTGTAGGGGCTTAATTGACTGTTTTCTTTCTTCTCTTTTCACAGATTGTGTTTTAAATGATTTTATTATGATGCACTGTGTTTTCATGCCAAATAGTCAGCTCTGCCCAGCCTTGATGGCACAATATCCTTTTGTAAGGGAAAAGTTACATCTCTATAGCAGCTGTCCCTTTAAGTGTTAAGACTGAAGCTTCTCTTCCTCAAGAAGTAAATCATGTTTCATGGAGACTGTGCCTTGTGGGTAGGTTCTCAGTGTCTGACTAACAGCTGTCCATAGGTCAACAACTCTGAAATGGATAGTGTATACCCATGATGAGATACAGTCCCGGAGCATGAAAACTGTATCTTTCCTGTGCTGATTACTATTCCAAGGGAGAGGAATGTACTGTCCCCCCACCAGATAAGTAAAATTACATAAAAGTTTGGATTAGCCTTCCTGTATCCTTTCTGTCTGTCTTTGGTTTTGCTGAACTACAGCATCTAGATTTTAACTAAGATCATTATGTTTTGGTGATTTCAGTGGTCCGCTTTATAGATTGCATGCTGCAAACTGCCTCAAGCAAAAGGGTACCTAAACTAGTAAAATAATGAGTAAGTAGTTCCTAGGTGCTGTCATAATAGTTATGAATAAAAATAATAAGAATCTATAATAGTAGTCTATAGCAAAAGTTAACAAACTGCAACAAACTTCCAATTGCATGCAAATACCTAGGAGATGAAAGCTTACAGTGGATAACATCGAGAGCTGGAGGTGATTCTTGTACTGTCTGCATGTTTTACAGCAGGAGTCTGTGAAATGTCCGTCAGTCAGTTACTGGCAGGTCATTTAGTTTGGGGAGCTGTTGGGCACTGAGAGTTTTCCTTGTGCACAGTGACTTGAAGCTATCAAGGGACTGGGAGCATTAAATAAACATATAATGTTTTCTGTTTTGTAGGATTCTGACAGGGGTATAATAACTTCAATTCCCTGTTTATCTTTTTAGAATCAGATTGGTGTGAAAGTATGCTTTCCTTGAAGCTCAGTGGGGCGAGTGACATCTGGGAAGGCTAACACCCTGAAACCACAAAACAGAGCACCGTGTCCTTGTCTAGCAAGCTTGAGAATCCATTTGTGTTACTCCTGGCAAGGACAGTAATTGTTTTGAAAACCTTTGGACCCATAAAACTGGTCTGCAGAAAATTGTTCGTACATCTGAAACAAACACATTTTCCAAAAGCACATAGTTTTGGATATCAGAAGTATGAAATGCTGTTGCTGGCAGCTTTGAGAGGGGAAGAAAAGGGCAGCACTTTTTATGTTTGGTTTTTTTCTGATTTATCTAGCTCATATGATTCAATCAGTCCATTTGAGACTCAGGCTTGTCTAACCTCAGTTACAATAGTATACCTCTGATACCCAATAACTGGAAAAATCAGACGCATGAGCATAATGTATTTCATTGTTTATAGGGGAAAGCTTTTCTGAAGATCAAAGTGATAGTATCACTTATGTATACGTATTCACTTGTGGTGAAATCTATTCTGGAGAGGAGGCTGAGACGATGGTCTTAAGTGGGTCATGGCAGGCATCATACTAGTTCTTTTCAGAGAGGAGGAGGAGGGCTGAAAGTAACTGGTATCCCACTGCTTTAGTGTCAGCCTTTCCTAGAGCTGAATTATTGTTTATTTGGTCCATTCTGAATATGGAAAATTGACCTGTGCTCTGTTGATCGTACCATTGAAATTTATTGTTAGAGTTGAAAGGTTGCTGACAAAGCTCATCTTTTTTGAGCAAAATCACTTGACAAAAATGTTTGGCGGTGCTGTGAGACTAAGGAGAGATTAGTTATGCTCAGTGAGGAAATTAAAACACGAAAAAGAAGAAAAGTGATTCAGTCAGAGACACTGTTTTTGCTCCAGCTCCCAATTTTGAATCAATACAAGTCTATTTTCCTTCACCCACTTAGGGTACTGTTTTCGCTGGCAGCATGCAAGTATGAGTAGAGCTAGACCACTGTAGTGCTTTCAAGCATAGTACAGGGTATAAATTATCTGGGTTTTCACTTCTTTTGCAGCAGCATTTTGTCATCTGTAAATTCTTTAATCCTGAAAGGAATGGATGGGTGCACCACTTTGGCTAAGTAACATTACTGCTTGATGCAGATTCAGTGCTTATACTGTGCTGTCCCTTGGCACACCACTCTTTTTTAGTCATTAAAGTATATGGATCCTGCAGTATTAAAAAAAATCACGTACAAGGGGCCTGTTTCCCTGTCACGGATCAGTACATCAGTCCCATGTGTTGGACCAAGGCCCCTGTTTCCCTCTCTTCTTCACAGATGGACAAATGAGATGGAAATGGACAAATTCTCAGAGCTACAGCTTGTCAGAGGGAGGCAGGACAAAGTCCAAAAGAAAACTTGAAATAGAGTAGCACCTCCAAAAGTGCACTTGGGATAGTGCAAGTGTACGAGTATGTGTGCAGATATGCATCTTTAAAGGACCACTGTCTAAATGCTTATGAAGTATAAACTCCTCTTTTGCCTTCTGTAGATGATAGTCCTTTAGCATGTTTCTATATGAATGTTTTGTGAACCTCATCTATCATCATGCCAGCAAAATAGTTTGCATTCTACTGTAGTAATGGGTGCTGATTTTGCACAGCTCCTGATATGGTTAAGTGTTCCCACGCAGGGAAGAACAGACTTCAGAATTGCTTCCATTTCGTAGCATATGCTAGACATAATTAGAAATATATATACTGAACTCTAACCATGTTGGTGTTGATAAATATTTTACAATTATCTGACACTTGTTGCGAGTATACATGATATTTTACTTCTGATTGCAAGCTGCAGTGAAGCTGCATCCTGTAGGTCCCATAAAAATGGGAGAACCCTTCATTGACTTTCCCTGTGATAATGTTAATAAAAGAGCAGTTAATATAAGTAAGCAGTAAAAATACAGAAAAATTACCAGTGCCTGTGGTGAGTCAGTTAATAAGAAAGTAAAAATACATTAAATAATTACAGTGTTTGAAAGGTAAAAATGGGATGAGAAAAATGACTCAGTAGAATATTAAACTTGCTCACTGAGACATTAGAGCACATAGCCTACATTATTTACTTCTTATGACCCTTTGACTTATTTACTCCCATAGATATACTGACATGTTTAGTTCTCTAATCATTTTAAACCTTTCCAAATGAAATTAAAATGCAGATTTCTAAAAGTTTGTTAGTCAAATGAGCTCCCCAGTAACCCTGATAGCATGTCAAATCTCTGCAGGGGTTTTGGACAGGAGGATCATTTGGAAAGTGTGAGTTAATAGATACTTTTTCCCATTATATTTTATTAGTATTTGTTAGAGAAATGCTTCTAAATAAGAAGCTTAAAATAAGTATCTTAGATAATTTTGATTTCTAATTAATATTTTAATTTTCTAATTAATATTTTAAAATCTTTTGTTAGAGCAACGGAAAGTGCACCTTGAAAGGATGCTGGACTTCGCTGTGAGTGAAAGAGAGTCAGTATTTTAATATTAAACATTGCTATATAATTGGGAATAGTATTATTCATGACAATCCAGAATCAGAATTTTGGTATCTGGGAGGAAAAGTTGAAGATGTAACTGCACTCAGTTCTGTGTTTACTTCACCTTCAGCCATCAGTATACTGGGAAACAGTTTAAATATATATTGTTAACCTCTGATCAGTGAGAAGTAGGTACACAAATTGTCATATCCTGTTTCTGCTGGGGATGCTTCTTCATTTTCTCGTAGGTTAAAGGCTGAAATTATCTCAAGTTTATTGCCCATTGTGCCTTTACTTTTTTTCTTGCTTTCTTCCTTTCAATAAATGTTACTTTTGGCCTTTTTGCTTTTTGCATACTTTTGTAACATTGACACTTCATCATGAAAAGGGTCAATGAAATGTTTCCCATTTTTTCTTATTTTTTATCACAAAGTATTGTGTCCCAAATACACTTTATTTGATAGAGTGGAAACTTCTGATTTCCTTATATGTAAAATGAAGCTACTACAGAATTCATTATTTTACCCCATGTCACTGTAGTCAGTCTAGGCTGTAAACTTCCAGATCCCCCTACTATAATAGACTGAGGTTCACCTTGGGTTACAGTAACTTCTAAAAATAAAAGGAATACCATTCTACCATTCTGGTAGTCTTCCTCACAAATGGAAAACTGGAATTGTTAATAAACACAAAGTGACATTTTTCTTTTTCTTCAACTGTCTCCAAAGAAGAACAAGGAGAAATATCCTTCTTCAATCTCCACAGTTAATCCTCTTCTCTATTGTTCCAAGTATCATGTCTGTTCTGCTCTCCTACAGCAACCGTCTCTGTGGTGGGATTGTGATCATTCGTGTGCTCTTTAGAGAATTCACTGTCTTCCTACTTTTTAGTATGAACGTGAAAGGTTCACAAGTCTTTATGCTAGCAGCAGTCAGAAATCAAAAGTATACATTTGCAAAGTTATGTTTGAACACCCTGAAAATGGTTTGTTGGAAGTCAGTTGTTTGTGAATTCATACTGGTTTTGATATTTTCAATCACTGAGTGTTTTCCTTGACACCGCGGCACCTATCATGCCCAGCCTTCCCAGGGTACAGAGCAGGAGAAAATGGATTATGCCCTCAACAATAAAAGGCGAGTCATTCGACTTGTTCTGCAGTGGGCTGCTTTATATGGAGATTTGCTACAAGAAGATGAAGCAGCAATGGCCTTTTTGGAGGTATAAAAGAATCGTTGTATCATTGTACTGAAAAGTACCTACCAAGCAAGATAAGCTGAAAGCCTGTTCCCGGTCTGTAGAATTCTGTTATGAACTACAGAGAAGTAGGTCATTTCAAAGTGCAAACTCATAACTCTGTTTTCTCCGTTGTAGCTGCAGACAGTATACACACTATAACAGTGCTTGAACCATTGTCAACCTCTAGACCTCTGAAAATATCTGCTGGAGTTGCAGACCCCTTTCAAATCACTGCATGGGTAGATTGCTTTATAGCAATATATTAATTTGCTTTTTTTAATATTTTCTTGTGAATAGTTCAGAGTCTCTACAGGTTGAACTGGGGGGCTGTTTATGCCTGCCTGAGGTGTGGCAGGAAGGAGCTGGAAGGTTCTCACTCCACAAAACCAAAAATCCTTTCCATTTGAATTAAAGCTTTACTGCAGCTATTGGAACTTAAGATCTTTGTCTTCAGAACCCTTCTGATCGCTTAAAATAATTTAATTCCTCAGACACTGGTTGTAAGGACTTTGTGGTAGGTGCCATATCCTTGTATTTCTAAGATATCTAAGATTTCTAAGATGCACTGCCCATGTCATGTTAAGTCATCATGATTGTCATTATTATTATTATATATTGTGTTTATGGAACACGATCCCATGTTACTGGCTGCATGGAAGTTCTTGCACAAAGATCTTAAAACTGAATCTATGATAAGAGCAGAGGGGAATAGAGAGGGGCTCTAAGTATGACAGATATATAGCAAGCCCACATGGGAAAGCTTTTCATAATAGACAAGCTTTGGAGACAGACGTAAAGTCTTTCGTTAGTCCAGAAGTTAAAGAACTAGTTGCAAGCACATAGTTTTATGTAGGTGCAGCAGGAAGAGGTTTGAGTAGGGTTTAAAAGAGGATAATATTGTAGCCGACTGGAGTAGCTGAGAGTCAACAACTCAGTAGCAAATAAGCCACTGAGGACTACAACAGCAGTAGGTAAAAAACCCTATCATGCAAGATTATTTGTGAATTTTATAGTCTTTAGTCTCAATAGTCTGAAAATGCAGGTTTTGCACAAGCAGTCAGTGGTTACACAGTGAGCTAAGGAGCCTCATCAGGCTTCCCTTCTGCATGTGTAACTCAGTACCTTTAAATCAGCTGGAGATAAACAAGTAGAAGTAATAGAGGGTTGGGCCCAGCATGTGTTCCTCTATGCAGATTATCATTCTTTATAATCATTAAGCTATCAAATGTCATCTCATAATCCTCTATCCTGAGTACTGCTCATTTACCCCTATAGTTATTTAAAGACTATTCTGTATCATTTACAGGAATTTTATGTATCTGTATCAGATGATACTAGAATGATTGCAGCACTAAAGGAGCAACTTCCAGAGCTAGAGAAAATTGTAAAGCAAGTGTAAGCACAGTTTTTGCTTCTTTTCTCCCCCTGCCCTTTTTCTCAGTAAATAGATGAAGAAAATTTATTGCTTATATCTACTAAAAATCCATTCTATGAATGGCACTCATACAAGACAATGTTACCGTGCAAGCTTGTTTGGATGAATGTCTATGGCCCTCTCTTTCCACATCATTCTTGCAAACACCAAACTCTCATTAAAAGGTTGACAGAAGGAATAAGAAGTTACGTACACACCATTGAAACTAAACTGGATGCTTATTTCATGCTTACATGGTCTTTGTATAGTATTTTCCCTGCCTTGGTCATAGATTAACTATGGTATCATCTAGTCTTTTCATATATGCAAACATGAATATGTTGATACTGTAGTTTGACAAATGGTCCATGTTCTGTAGGTGATTTTGTACACAAAATCTTCCAGGTAATACTTAATTATATATTCTCTGATTTACCTTTTTATAGTTCTGAAGAACCTAAAGCACCACAAAAGAAGGTAAGGTAATTTTTTTGCCCATTTTCTAAAGTAAAAGTTTCAGCACAGCAAATCCATAAGCATCTTCTCTTAAGTAGTCATGGATATATTAAAACAACACATTGAGAAATAGCTTTTAACATTAAGTGTCAAATTTTGCATCGCTACTCTTTTTCCTGCCTTTGATGAGACCTATTGTAGTTCAGGTCTACCCTATAATGTTTCTTTTTGCATTAATGTGAATCCTGATGATTAATTTTCAGCACAAAGTTCTTCTGCAGTTGTTCAACACAAGTGATGACAGAACACAGAAACGACAGCCTATCAGGGGCAGTGACGAAGGTGAGTTCCTTCTCTGCAAAGTTTTCTTGAGCCACTGAAATTTGCAGTAAATTTGTCTCTTTCAAAAAAAGTGGTCTAAAATGAAAGTACCTACCTACAGTTTTGAACCCTGGCCTGAAGCAAACTCTTTGCTTTGCTAGCCCAACATTCTCCATCATTGATTTGAAGTGCTCCTGGTCTTTTCCCTTAGTTACTTGTGCTATCAAACACTGTGCTTCCTCAGAGGAAGATGTACAAACCTTCAAAATAGGGAATGAACAAAACAGGTAAGAACCAGTACAGACAGTGTCCATGCAGGTAATGGCAGTACAATAAATAGTAGGTGCTGAAGGTCATGTTTGAGCCTCTGTCTCCCCTGCATAATTTCAGCTAGCATGTATAGCTGTTCCTTTGCAAGACAGGAGTGGAGCAGATTATCATACTGTGGATCTCTGCCCTGTGGCACACAGCCTAGAAAACAAAATCTGCTGGTTTGCCCTGTTGCTATTGTTTGATTCGCTGAAGAGATTAAGGTAGAATTTACAGCAGTGTATCAGAATATCATTTTCAGTTGTACTGGCTTTTCATATTGTCCTTTACTTCAGACAGGTTAAAGCACTGCTATGTGAACAAAATCCTGAGCTCTGCTGATGAGATCTGTTCATTGTAAACAAAGATGCATGCCCCTTAAAACTCATAAATCTGAGGATTTCATTGCAGCTGCTAGGGCCAGTCTCTCAATGGTTGTTTTGCTGCATCTTCATCACAGAAAATAGCTTCTGCTTGAAGGTGTTTGATATTAAAGGATAGCTGTTGCTGGTGAACAACAGTAAAAAAAAAGGGAACAAAATGCAAGGTCATATAGTTGAGAAAGGTGGTGGCATAAATCGAACCAACGGAAGAGCCATTTCAAAAGCTGGAAGTAACAGCATATGAACAGCGGACATCCTGCCAGGCATGCAGCTTCTGTTGTCCATATCAGTGTTTCTTCTAGGTCTATAAAGAGCAAAACAGTTGCTGCTGCCAGGGAAGTACTACTTCTTGTGTCTGTGTGGATAGGTAGGAACTGCCCCTTCCGTATGGCTGCACCTTTCTCATTTGTAGGGCAGGCAGCGCACTGAACATTGAAAATCCATGGATAGCTATAACCCCAGGGGCTGCTTGGCTTGGCTTGACAGCTGAGCTGAAGGAGTATTTTGCTAACTCCTTCTGTCTTAAATTCATGTCACTTTGGGCTGCTTTGCTTTTTCCAGGCTAATGTACTATCATACTGATTTCTATGCAGCCAGAGGCCTAGGTTCATGCATTACTCTGTGAGCCAATTTGTACTGTACACTCAAGTATATTCATATTAGGATATTTTTCTTCATTGTCTACAACATTCTTGATTCAGCAATTATATACTTGCTTGTAAAAAACAGGTTACAACACAGTTTGATTTAAGTTCTGATTGTAACCAAAACTATTTTCAAATGTATTTTGTAAATATGAAAATTATTTTCTTGTAATTAAGAGAGTTTGCAGCCAGTTTTCCTGACTATGGAAAAGAAGTGTTGATTTAAAATATTATAATGTCTGGAACGTAACAAAGTGCCAGATTAAATTGGCATCCATAAATAATGTAACAATACTGAAAAACTAGTACTTCGTGGTTTACTAAAAGCTCTGGGAAATCAGAGATTTCTGTACTAGAAATTGTAGAACATCTGAGGAATGGGAAGCTATCAAAACTGTAGTGATTTATTGTTGCTTTATTTGTTTCATTTGTGATGAGTGATTACTGAAGTGAAAGTAATTTGTACAGTAAAATCTCTGTGGTTGTTACACGTGGCATACACAGCGCAATCTTTTTTTCTTTAGTTCTGTTTAAGGTATACTGTATAGACCAAACCTATACCACTATCCGGGTGCCAGTGTCTTCCTCTGTGAAGGAAGTGATCAGCGCAGTAGCAGATAAACTGGGTTCTGGAGAAGGCCTCATCATAGTAAAGATGAGTTCAGGAGGAGGTACTGTATTTGCATCATCTTAAACACTTCTCTCTTACAGTGAAGCAAAATGTCGGGAGGGATTTAAAGACTAATTCAGTCTAGGCTTTTATATCCATGTGCATGTTCGGCTGGTACGCAGGTTGTGTCTTAGAGGAAAGTCCTTTCCCTACTGCAGGCACAGACTGGAGCTCACATGGGAGACAGGAGAAACGGAGAAGCTTGTGTATCTGCATGTTACAGAGCAGAGCTACCCCAAGCTTCCTTCACTGTAAGACTTGTAAGAGTTTTTTAACAACAGAAATAGGAGGTAAGCATGGATAATGTCAGGCTAGACGTATGAATCAGCAGCAGCAGCAAACACTGCAGTGCAGACATTCCAGTAGTGGTCACTACCATTGTGGCTGCTCTGTCCATGCAAATCACTACTGAGCAACTGAGTGCCAAGCCCACTGACCTAGTGTTTGAAAAGGGTCAGGAGTCAGCCCCCCACTATAGGCTGTGGAAATGGGAGAGTAACTGCAAGGTGAATTTGGCTGGAGAATTGGTGTTGCTGAAGTGCACTGGTAGAGAATGGCTGTGTGGACACACACAGAGCTAATGAGAGCTGTGCTGGAAGGCATTTTTGCAAACAGTGATGCCTGCCAAAAACAGCTCACTTCCTGAGAACTGACACCAGGTGGCTCTGCTTTTTGCAGTTGCAGCAATTTTTTATTGTCAGATTTGCTGACAGACAGTGCATGCTGGAAGAGACTGTTTTGTAAGTTACTTCATTATCTTTTCTTTACCATTGATGTGATGCTCTTTTGGAACTGCTGTAATGAGATTTGAATACAGTTGCATTTCATCACCTCCTTATGCAGTTACTGTCTTCCAAGGCAATTTCTATTAAGAACAGCTCTCCAAATTCTTACAGCTCAGGGAAGAATGAATGGAGTCCCTAATTATGGCTGAATTTTTGCAGGTAGTTTCTAGAGATGGCAGCACAGGTTCTTGACCTGTCTGGACAGTTTGGGGCTAGGATTCTCGTTCTGTGTGCCAGTTCTGTAGGAGACTGGTTTGGGCTGAGCTTGTCACATTTCTTCAATAAAGAGAAACTTATGTCGTCTATTTTATATCCGGGACATTGGTGTACTGTGCAAAATTTGTTCCCAGAAGGGTGATCTGTGCAGCTGTTGGATCAGTCCTACTGTAAATTCTATGTATATATAATAATAAACAATATTTTGTTTCACGTTTACAGAAAAGGTTGTGCTCAAACCTCATGATGTTTCAGTGTTTACAACTCTTAGTGTTAATGGACGACTGTTTGCTTGCCCACGTGATCAGTTCGATTCATTGGTACGTATGTATGCAGTTCTCAGAAAGTTCAGTTCTTCAGTTTATTTGACCTCTTGGCCCTTTTTGCATTATCAATGCTTTAGGTAAAAACTAGTGGAAACATTCACAACAAAGGGCTTGTCACAGTGCTATGGGATGAGCCCTAAAATTAAAACAAGGTAATGTTATAATTTCCTAAACTATAGCAGAAATCTGTCCGATCCACATGACAGCACTTGATCCCAGTATTCTCTGTGTCACGCTGAGCATGTAGGAAGAGCTGAATATTGTCACCAAGACATGCAGTAATTCCTGATTACAGAATTATCTCCTCAAGGCCACAGGGATATATTCTTGAAGATAGATGTTACCAATTAAAGCATTCTGGAGACTTGATTCCAACAGTAAACTCCTTAAAATCTTTTATTTCTCAGGCCCACAAAATACTCTGTCAAAATCTAAGATGATTCTAAGTAGAATCACAGAAAATATTCCTGGTAGAAAGCCTGTTTTTTCTTAAGTAGAATTGTTCATAAGTACTTACAGTTTATACAGTAATTCTAACAATCTCCATGGGGTCTGCTTTTACAGAATTTGATTTGACTGTACTTTTTGTTCCTTTTATTTCATTAAAAACAAATGTCATTGCCAAGTCATGTCAGCGTGAACTCTATTACTCCTAGCCTTGCGTCAGCCTCCTGTATGCTTTTAACAAGCCACTTAGTATGTATGCCTGATTTCTTTTATAGACATGGTAAAATCTATGCTTTGCTGCTGCTTTCAATTTAGTAACCAGGGAATGCACATCCAGCATACTGTAGTACCATGCAGAGACACCTCTTGTTCAGTTTATTAAATTCTGGTGTTCCCTTGAGGTTAATTAATCCTGCCAAGTAGATACCCTCATGGGGCATGCTACTCTAAAGCAGGGGTGTTGTGTCAGTACAGTTATGCTGGGTACTTTCATATGGCTCTGCATTGTCTGTGTAGACATACCTTTGGCAGCAAATTGTCATGACTTCTGTGCCTTTTTCCCTGTGCTATTTACCATAGATCAAGTACTAAAAATGCTACGGGGAGCTCTAAGATATAGGGCTGCAGTGTGCTAGTTTTCATCAAGTGGACTGACTTCAGTAGGAATTAGGGAGGAACACTCAGCTCCTTTAAAGAGGTTCTCAGCACTGTGTAACAGAATACATCCCCTTATCAGCTACATTTTTTTCAAAGAGGTATAAACAAATTGAATGATGTTACAGCCATACCTCTCTCCCAGTTTAATCCTTTCACGTTCCAGTTTCTGGCTGCTGCCCCTGCATGTGTGTTTATTGACAGTACACTTGGCAATTCCCATGTGAAAATTGTTCCAGGTTAGATGAATTTTCAAATATGCAGTGAGTTTACATCTAAGTGCTTCTTTCCTAGCATTGGAAAATATGTGTTTGTTATGGTAACGGCTATGTTGTGTTTGTCTCCAAATAGGGCAAGAAAGCCCTCTTTCAGTCTATGGGCAATTCTCTTTCCAAAGATTTCCACAAATTAGGATTTTCTACACAAAACTGCTCTACTTTTAATTCCTGCTCTGTCTTAAACTAAAGAAATTTTGTGTTTGTGCAAATCCCAATTCAGAGGAATCTGCAGGCTGTTGTAAGATTGATGGCTGTCCTGATTTTTTTTAGATAATACTTTACTTATATACACTGGTTTTTTAAATTGTAGATGGAGCTTTTAAGGTAATAATGCCTGTGGTTTAGTTTAATAATTTTTAATTAGTTTGTATTATGATGATATTTGAAAGACAGGTTTTCCCTAGAGTACAAAGCAAGAACGTGTACAGAAATAAAGCTTCTACTACGGTGTGTTACTGAGAAAGTGATTTGATGGATTAATCCAGTCAGTCCTTTTTCTGTTTGTAATATAATATTCTTACATAAAAGGGGATTCATTTAGTAAGCTCATTTTTTATATTGCAGTATGTAAATATGGTCTGTTAATCTTGCGGACTCTGTTGAGTTTGTACTCAGAAAGGAGCCCGTTGACAATTCCCTGCTCTCTAATTATCTAACAAAGACCCTATGAGAAACCGAGGAAGAAATTTGTAAGTGAACTATACTGCCCTCTCCTGGAAACAAAACAATTAAAACGTGGGTTCACGGGAAGCTTTACTGATGTAACACATTTGTATTTGCAAGAGGGTTGTTTGTTAGTATTTTAGCAGCGCTGGTTGAAACACTTTGACCCTAATATATACAACAGAATACTTCAAAACTGACTTGATCTCAAGCCCTGTTTAAATCTCTCTCTTTAATACAAGATTTACTTGTGTGCAAAACTGTAGATCACATGTCATTTATTGGGTGGTATGGAAGTGTCTTTCAAAAATGTTTTCTACTTGAATGATTTAAAGGGTTCTTTCTCATAGAACTGTGTGCATATAATTTTAATTAGCATAGCCAGGAGTTTTACAATCACAAATAGTGCATCCCTATACTGTCAAAGAGAAAGTATGAGGCTTATCCTATAAATGATCAGATCTCGCAATCACTGCAGATTTCTGAAGTATGGCAGATGTAGTAATTCTCATCATTAGAATCAGTAATTTGCAAAAGTATTTGGCTTGTGCTTTGTGGCCTAGTTATTTGTGTATGTGAAAAAGGAAACAGATAACAAAAGCTTTGTGGAAAGACCTACGCTCCTAAACAAACAGACATGCTTTAGTTAGCACAATGTGTATTGAAGTATTTATTTCTGTCTTCAAATTTTAGAACAATGCTAAAAATAATACACTGAGAACAGTCTGGTTTATTTCCTTACAGTGCCTGTGAAGAGCTTTCAGAATTTCCCTGACTGTCCTGTGCATAATGGATACTGATTTTGCACAGGGCTTCTCAATTCCTAATGCCAGCCTGTGGTTAAAAGCAAATTTCAGTTTTACTATTAGAAACAAGCTTGGGAAAGTGGTCACACTGAAAAAAAAAAAAATCAGAAACATTATGGAAGAAAAGCCCCAATCATGCAATTTAGTATTTCTAAAATATTTTTCTACCATTTTTCCATTTGTAGGCACCATTACCAGAACAAGAAGGACCATCTGCTGGTACAGTGGGAACATTCGAACTGATGAGCTCCAAAGACTTAGCACATCAGATGACAATTTATGACTGGGAGCTCTTCAACTGTGTGCATGAGGTATGAGGATCTAGCTATTCAGCTGATTAGAATCTGTTAGAAAATTTTTAGTTGTACATTTTAGGTTTGTGCATTATTTGCAAAACTTTCTCTAAGCTTCATTTTCAAAAATACTACAATAAGGCCACCTACAAGTTTTGAAAGTATAAGGCATTCTTAATTTTATAGGCAAAACGCAAAAATAAAGTTAAATTTCTCCTGAACATGTGCTGCTTATTGAATTACTTTTGTATGTTTTAAGGTATTAAACTATTTATACATAGTCTGTAGTTCTGCTTTTAGTATGCCTCAGCTATTGTCTACTGGATTTGCAACCTGAATCCTTGTTATCTGTACAGCAGTAAACATAAACTGCAGAGCAAGTTTCAGGCTAGATACTTACCTGGTCATTCTTAGACTCTTTTGTCTGTCCAAAAGATGAGATTTCTAAAAAAAAAAAATCTCAAACTGTTTTCTTTTCGTAGCTGGAATTGATCTATCACACTTTTGGAAGGCACAATTTTAAAAAGACCACAGCAAATCTGGACTTGTTTTTAAGAAGATTTAATGAAATTCAGTTCTGGGTGGTCACTGAGATCTGTCTTTGCTCTCAACTCAGCAAGCGTGTTCAGCTGTTAAAGAAGTATATTAAGATAGCAGCTCAGTAAGTATACAATCATCTGTGAGCTAGAAATGAGGTTCAGTACAGTCAATTTGTTGTTATTTTTCTTTTTTATATTTTCAGACAGCCACACACAGCAGAGGTTAAAATGTTCTCTATTTGGTAATTCTGTACATTTCCTTACAGGCCTGTATAGAACCTTGTTAATATATATTCCTCTTTCCTGTCCTGCTCTCCATTGCTCCTTGATCCGTAATCTCTTAGGGCCAAGTTTTTACATAAAATTTGTGAGTAAATACATTCCCATTCATTAGGAGAATCCTTCATTTACCCTTACATGCATTAGCAAATATTAATATGCGAATCAGTAAATATTAACAAAACTGAGCCTTAATTTTCCTGAAAAGAGAAGTATTTCTGGTGCTGTTCAGGAAAACGGTTCTCAGAATTGCCCTGAGTGGGAAAATTGAGAGGGGAGAGCAAAGAGATGTAGTATGGAGATGACAAGGCTCATGTTACCTTCAGTCTGTTTGGTATATTTTTCTAATACTTTTGTTTAAAAATGCAACAACATGAATGTCCTTTTTTGTTACTAACTGCTGGGTCTGAGGTTCGATAGCAGGCAATTCTTGCTGTCTTCTATTCTTTTATTCATCTTACAACTTAAACTCTTTGGAGCCTTCATGCCAAAGATGTCGGCCTTGACTCCTTATCACTGAACTCGAGGGCAAGGTTGTGACTGACTTCATGGGGAACAGGGGCATGCCCCTGCCCTCATAGCTACAGGTTTTTATCACTGTTACCCTCTTCCTTCCTTTCCAGTTCATGGTGTATTTATCACATTCATTGCCATGTGAACAGTTTGCTGAGGTGTGCAGTAAGGAACTTTCTGTTTAAGTGTTTGTCTGTAACTTTGGGCATTGTGACTAGAGGCCTTTAGGCAGTCTTACCAAACAAAGTTATTACTTGCAGTCAAACCATGAGTTTTAACTTTTTTGAATCATTAAATGTAGTTGTTTGAAGAAAGAGATTACTATTACACCTGTGATGCCACCCTCCTTCCAATTAATAATTCCACATAGCTGTTCCCATCGAAACTGCATCAGCATGCCTCCCTCCTCTGAGAAGGGCCCCGCTCCGCAAAGTACCGACTTCCTTCTGGGAACTGCTTTGGGCCCTCCGGTCGGATTACGCTTGGTCGAAGCTGAAGATTTTAAAACTGTAGTGGTGGGCATACAGGATCAGGTTTATATTCAGAACAGAGGACAGAATTTACCTCTTTAGTTTCTAAGATATAAATACCGCATATTCTATTATCTCAGTCCGCAGAGCAAAACTGGGAAGCAAGCTGCCAGTCTGGCGGGCTGTGTCCAGGAGAGGGCAGTGGCACCCACACACAGACATGTCGGGGTCTTTTCTAAACTCAGAGGAATGAAATGGGAAAATGTTGAAATGTGGTAAATTAAGATACAATAGTAATTTCCATAAACACTTGAAATCAAGTATCCTAAAAATTACAGTTAAACATCTCCTTAATAAACCGTCCTAGCCTGTGGGTTCCTAAGTGTCATGGGTTTAATCCTATGCTATTTACAACGGCTTGACAACCTCCTGTTTACTTCCATGTTTCTGCTATCACTACAATGCTAAAAATAAATAGCTAAAAGCAGTCTGCTCTGCTGAGTCCTCTTTGTCTCCTAAAAGCAGAGAAATCCAAAGCACAAGATTTTCCTCTGTACAAACCGAGCCGGCAGGTTTAATTGCAGCCGCTGGAAAGGCACTGGGAAGTTTTGCCAGGCTGCTGCCCTCTGTGCAGTGCTGCCATGGTAACAGGTGCTACAGCGTGCGGTAAAACAAACAAAGTGCACTGAAGTTAGAGGGGAGAAAAAGCCAAGGAATTGGATCAAAAGATGTGGGCCCAGGCCTTGAAGCAGTATCTCTGAGGAAGTTTTCCTTGTGAAGATCCTCGAGACCTAATGAGAACTTTACCCTACCAAGAAGTACTAGACTCATTAGAAGAGTGTGCGGGGAGAACAGCTTAGGGCTGCACTATTAATCTTAGGCATGACTGGTGGTAACGAGATGCCTTGCACGTACCAGTTTTCAAAGATAACTGAGAACCCTGTTTCAATTCCGTGATGGGGGGCTCGGACGCCGTTGCAGAAGGCACATCATTTTGTGTCTGCCACCCCACACACCCTGTGATGTGTGCTCCCTGTCTGTGCAGGCAAGCGCAAGGCCGAGTGCTGGCTCCAAGTGCTGTGCACATGTGCTTTCAGTTCCAGGAGCCGTTGTTGCCTTTGCATCTGCTGGGAAAGGATGTAGAGGTTACCAGGTTCATCTCTTTTCTCCAGCCATTGTAGGATTTAAACTTTCAGACAAAGGGGAGAAGCGAACTGTATTTCCTACAGTGAGTTCTTCCCATTTTAATTGTATTAGAAAGGCCTTCTAGGAGGTACTTGCACATACTCTTATGGATATCCACAAACCGAGTTTGTATATATTTCCTCTTTGCAGATATACTCACAGGCTATTTGGAAGCCTTCTTGTGTATCACTATACTCAGACATTTTCATTCAATTTTTGAAAATCATTCTTTCCATACACATGCATACGTTCTAAGCCCAAGGAGCCTGTAAGAAATTTTTGAAGGGTGTGTGTTTACAGAGAAAATGCCAAGATGAATATGCTTGTGTAAGTACTGAGAGATTTTAACCATGTGTGTTTGTGTTGGAAACAAGAGTGTGTGCATATGTGTGTGTTCACGATTCATACTAACAGGAAGATTTTTCCAATACTGTCCATTTTGGGAGGCAGAGGGACCTCTGCTCTGAGCACACTGTGGTGCTTTGGAGGACGCACTTTCTGACATTTTACAGCCAGCATATATGCAGTGGAGCCATGCAGCACTGTTTCTATTGCCTTATAGTGGTCCTCTGTCTGGAACTGAGCTATTTCGTGTACAGCCTGTAGAATTTACAGAATATTTGGTGTAAAATGTTGTACATCTGGATGGATGTTAACAGGGATTTTGTCAAATTACATTGCTTAACAGGGTATTTGGCAAAACTTTTCCTTTTTAAAATGAAAGATAGATTCAAATTACATATTGCAGGTACATTTGCAGCTGCCTACTATGTTTGAGCACTACTGCTGTGTAGTACTAATTATTTTTACTGTGCCACAATTTATTCTCAATGTCACAGGCTGTGGACAGATACCCCTTTCCAGATTTAGTTGTGCCTGGGGAAGAGGTTATCACTGACAGCCTATCCTGGATGCTTTTCATCCTTATTTCCCCTCAGATCCACTAGCGAGGCACTCCCTGACCTGCTCTAGTCAGAATAAGTTGGGGTGGCTTTAGCATTTCAGCTTATCTTTGCTAACCTTGCTCACTGTCCCTAATCTGATGTGAGAGGATTTGTATGAACAGCTCTGCCAGAAGATCTGAGCGGGCAGCAGCCTCCAACAGACAGACCATCAGATGGAAGAGATCGTTTTTTCACGCGCTCAGTGTTCACACAGTGCAGACACAAGTGAGGCCCAGATCTAAAGGACTCACCCACTCAGTACGTCGAGTCTGGTGAAATGGAGGTACAGAAAGAACAGAATAACAATAGGGTGATGTGGCAGTTATGGAGTCGGACAGTAGGATGTGATGATTGCACTAATTTTGTCTGGAGCTGAGGATACCTCAGAGGAGCTAAGAGCTTCAGCAATGAATAAAAAAACCTATCTGAGAAACATAGCTTGAATCTTTTGAAAGTTTTCTTGGTAAATAGCAAAAGAAGCAGAGTGCTGAAATCAGATGTTGGCAAATCAGTTGTGAAAAATAGCAAATTATTTGCAGGAACCCAGTGAGACACAGATTTATGAGATACAGGCTTTGTTCTCTCTCTTCCCTTCCCATTGAGTCAATGAGCCACCTGATGCAGTCCCAGCTGAGCAGCTGTGTGGGCTGTTCCTGTCAGATTATGTCTACTCCTGCATATGGTGTATTGGATCTTCCATAATACTCAGTTACATGTTCCAGTTTTTCCTGATTGATAACAGAAGTTCTTCTTTGCATTAGGGATGAAGCGTGATCTAGAGCTCCTAGTGCCCAGGACCTCTTTAATGATGCTGGTAAATGGCAGTTCTTTGCTTGAAACATCCTGAAGGGTTCCAGAATATACAAGTAATGGTTAGAAATCGTATACAGTGAGAGACATCACTGGCGCACAGGGACCTCTAGACAGCTGGTCTTCTCCCTTTAAAAAGACTCAATGCCCCTGTAAACTGCAATGAAGATTGTCTAAAGACAGCTTCCATCATTCAGAAACTGTCAGCAAGTTCTGCAGCAAATGAGGTTGTAGACCAGTTGCTTCCACTGTTTCTGGTATTCCCTGGGACTGAATTGAGCCCAGTTTCAGGATGGTGTTTCTGGGTAGGGAGGAACTTCAAAGATCCCTTTAATGTCCTTGCAGAAGCTGGCACCCAGTGAAGTGGAAGTAGCAGGTCATCTTAGGAGCGAGGGGAAAGGAGCCTCCAGAGTTTGGTGAATTACTCACACATTGGTGAAGTGGTGTGCCGCAGGCATGCTGGCCAGGGCTGCCCGAATTCAGTCACATCTGTGCTAGATGCCTAGATTCAGCTCTCTTCAGGATGTCATGTGTACTTCTGCCCTTATACATAAAACCTGGCCCTTTGTGTTTCAGCTGTAAAGAATACAAAAATCTGAATTCCTTTTTCGCTATTATTATGGGACTGAGTAATGTTGCTGTGAGCCGTCTCTCGTTAACATGGGAGGTAAGTCTTAGCTAAAATCCAATTCCAAGAAGTTTGACTGGGATTTGTGCTTTTAGTTAGCAAAAACATGACTTGGGCCTTTATTATTGATAAAATTAGATCTACTCATTCAGCTCCTGAGCAGAAGCCTTTAGCTAAGACTGGCAATTTTTATTAGTAAGGCAATATACCCATAGATGTGTTGCATACTCACAAGCAGTTAACGATAGTAACAACAGCAACTTCCATCGATGAGTTAAACTGCCCAACAGGATGAGCGAGTTAGCCAGTTAACCTCTTACATCAGCCCATCCTCTGTTTGACTTTACTGATCACTCCATAGATAATTCTCTAAAATCCATCCTCTGTTTATACATATTATTTTCTGATCTCCATATGGACTCTAGTGCCCTATTAAAATGTGGGTTTGTCCTAACCAGTTCTGGTTTTTTCTCTGACATGCATTCCCCTGCTTACTATCAGTTTGGTCTTCATTCTCAGAGCTTCCACCATTTTCTGTGGCTTTGCTCTTTTGTATGCGAGTATATGAAAAGGGTGCAACCTCCAGCAGGTGGTAAGCACATGTAACCACTAAGAACATACTGGTTGTCAAAAGCAGTGCAGATTCAAATGTGCATGTATTTTGTTCATTAAAAATTCAAAATAGCATGACTAAGGTCATTGATGCAACTGAGACCAAAATTTGAACACCTTTAAAAAAGTACTCTGAAATAGGAGATCAGACTAACACATCCGAGAAGACACCAGTCCAGTTTTCAAAAGTACATGTTGCAAGTGGTATATACAACTGGTGCTAAAGCAAAGATTTGCAGATCAGTTTCTCAAAATAATGACACTTCATTTGTGGCTACGTAGAGGAACAGCTGGGAGAGCTGAGACACTACATGAGTAGGGAATTGAATGTATATACTACATACAGCAATCTGAAATGGGCACAAAGTCTGAGCTGGAGGGGCACAGATCATTTGTAAGTCTGGGGTATGAACATGAGTAGAGGGAAATGTTACCACACTAGTTCTGTAGGGCAGTTGGTTTATAAAGAGAATCTCTGCAGCTTGATTTTTTGCCAGATATATATACAGAATATACTTTAAAAAAACATATCAAGACCTGATTTTTACTATATTATCACACATTTACATTAGTTGCATGCGCAAATTAGATATTTGCAGGTGCAAATGTCCAATTATACCACTTATTTCACAAATACCTAATCTCCATGCATATGCAAACTAGGCACACAGTTGTTCACACACATCATTAAAAATTAGGCCCTTGCTGTGGCACAGTGTAAATATCTTGCTAGGGTACACACTTCAAATGGAGAAAGTATTGCAAAAAATCATTTCTGCACTATAAAGTCTCTATTAATTTTTAGTGTTACCCGCTGCCAGTAGTAGTCTGATTTAATCAGCAAATATAGAGAAATTTCCTATTAAAACTAGAAAGCTGACATACTCTGAGTGTGCATAAAACATTACTGTGATCTTACTGTGATGTCTGAAACTAATTTCTAACATCTTATAGTCTTTATAGTAAAATTATTTAATATGTATACCATAACATGAGGGGGAAAGAAAATACTTAGTAAAGCCCATTTCATCCCAATCACTGCATTATCAACTGACCATGATTTATTTGTGTAGATATTGTGAAAAACTATTCATTAATTTATACCCCAGAAAGCGGTAGAGGCCCTTGGCTGCTGGGCATGTCAAGAATTTGAGCAACAGTTGGTGATACATCAGCATGAACAAAAAAAACTCCTGGAAATGCCCAGGCATGGATTTGAATGTCGCAAGGGCAGTTCATTATAGGTGTGAATAATTAAGCTGAGCTACCCTATGCAAGCTGTGTGTAAATTATATTTTCAGATAGACTGTAATCAGAAATGTCCTGAAACCACTGATTTGAACTTCCATTTACATTCTGAATTCAGTGATTGCGATGTGAGCCAAACAAAAACCTGAATCTAAACATCTCAAAGGAGTAAATTCAAGTTGGGGTTTAAATCAGGATCCAGGTTTTATGGCTGGTCCCGTCTCTATTTATAATCTGGTTGCTAGGAGACATGTTGTATTTTAGATTAGCACATTGTTAGAAATATCTGGCAAAAAAGAGCGCTTTCCTGACTTAGGGCGTTGTAGAAGGAACTAGCATTTACAGTAAAATTACCACACAAATTGGATTTAATTAAGGTTTGCTATTTTTGTTTTTATTAACAGAAACTTCCAAGCAAGTTCAAGAAGATCTATGCAGAGTTTGAAAGCTTAATGGTGAATAGCAATAGATCCCTTATTCTATGCACAATCTGAGCTAATTCAGTTTCTGAGTAACTGATTTGAATTCCTTGATTCAGAACATTTTATATGTCCTTGTTTGACTTTAAGAAGTTTATGATCCCATTTTAGAGCTGCTAAAACAAGTATGTATGACTAATAAATTATACTCTTAGGAACCTACTCTGAGAGAACTTATGTACCACTCAAAGTTAATCTGGGAACTCAGAAAAGCTTTATCACGTTTTCTGATAGTACGTATGGGAAATTGTATTTTCCAACCTGGATTTTTCCAGGCAATACATTTTAGTGTTACAACATATGCAAAACTGGATCTGCATCTGCAAGGAGGGAGGAAAAATGTGTGGTTCCTTTTATGAACAATTTTTTTGTAATCATATCTTACCTTGCTATTTGGCATGAAACATGTTTGTGTTTAGCAGCTGCATTCTCATCGTGTAAGCTGCATGGGAGAATGATAAAAGGTGTCTTAGTTTGCAGATGAACTTTTAAAGCCACAGGAGAAAACAATTATTTTAATAAATGCCATGACATCTAAATGAATGCATACAGTGTCTCAATACATATAATAATACATGTTAGTAATTATTTGATTTCTCTTTCTTTCTTAAGGATCCATCAAGAAACCATAGGGCGTACAGACTAACTGTAGCTAAATTGGACCCTCCAATAATTCCTTTCATGCCACTACTTATAAAAGGTAAGCGTGGATGTTACCAGAATTAACTTGAAAGGTATTTGTCAAATATTTGAAGAATAAGAGTAGCAGCAAGAAAAAGCAAAAATCAGTCTCACTGTGAAGTATGATCTTTTTCCATTGTAAAAAGCATGATACAGAAACAAAAACTGCTTTGGTACATCTGAATATCATACCTCAATTTTACTAATCTCAGAAATGCTGCAAATTAAAAACTAAAAGTTTTACTTTTATAGCTGCTTTGATTTTTGTAAGGGATAGATAAAATATTCTGCTGTTTTGTATGGCCATGATTCAGTATGTGGCTTTTATTTCTATACAGACATGACGTTTACTCATGAGGGAAACAAGACATTCACTGACAATCTAGTAAACTTCGAAAAAATGGTATGTATGACATATTTGAAATGAAATTTAAAAAGACCTCCCTATTCATCTCTTCAAGAGTAAACTTCTCAACAATGACTTCCAGGGCTAGAGAAAGTGAAGACAGGACCAAGAGCTGGCAAAAATAGTCTGTGTTGTGCACAGCGCCTGGGACCTCTGGGTTTCTGGAAAACCTTACAGAGGTGGAGAAGCAATTGCCCACTGAGCCATGCAGAGCCAAAATGTTTCCTAGGAGAGGCAGCAGCAGTGACAGGAAGCAGAGCTGTTAGAGACAATTTTTAACAGCCAGTTTGGGACCAGGCTGTGATTTTAACTGCTGTTCCTTCAAACTGGACTGAACTGCCTGAGGCTGGGATAGTTCTGCATTGCTCCACAGAGGATCAAAGGAGCTTTAATACAGAACGTGCACAACATCTTGTTTTCTTCTTTCCAAGTAAAAGGAAACTTCTGCGACTTGATTGCTTTCATATTAGAAAGGGGGATCAATGATAAAAGGTTAAATTCTGCTAAAATTTGATTTATTTTAAATCCTGCACCTAAGCTCTCACCATTTTAAACACTGTTGTCAAAAACTGCAGGCAGGCAACTTCCCATGGCAGAAATCTCAACTGAAACTCAAGTTTCTCAGTAGTGAGAAGCAGTTTTCTTGTTGCTAAGGCCATGTTCTTAATTGATGTGGTTAGTGACACCTACATCCAAGAACCAGGGTTAGCCAAGCCCAGCTAAGAGCAGCTGCACTGCAAAACCAAACCTGCCTTACTGTTTCTGCAGTAAAGCTCCATTCAGCAGCCACGCTAGAGCATATCTACTCTGGCACCTATATCTGCTTGTTCTTAGTACTGCAGTAACCAGAACCACTCTGTGATTATTTCCACTGCACTACAGAGGAGCTTGTCTTACCTGCTGAGCACTGATACCACAGAGAGAAGAGAGGAGGACTTTCAGCTCTTTATAAAACTTCACAGAAAAGTGATCATCATTCTGAGTGAATTCTTCTCTTAGACTGTAGTCTATAGCTCCCAGACAGCCTCTGTCCTAGGGTGAGAATACCTCTCTACTAAGCTGAGCCTTTTTTGAGGGTAGATGGTAGTGCTAATGCCTGGGTAAGGGCCTGACCTCACTTTGCAATAATGACATTCTATAATTGCATACACAGACTGTGTTGCCATCTCCTTCCAAAGGCCTTGAGCCTTCTGCCTGCAGAAAAGGACTTTTTCCTGGACTGCTTGTTCTGATTAGATAGATAAAGATATTTATTTTAGTGTAGATAGTAAATATTTTGCGGAACACAAAGGGATCTCAGACTTGGCTGAAGCACCTCCAAACCAGGAGGGATGGCAGCTGCATCGCCATAACCATGGCTATGTGGCTGGCTCCATGCTCTCCACCTGACTTGGCCTACTTACGCCTCCTGAGCCAGAAGAGCCAGTACATCTGCAGCCCTCAGAGCTGTATGCCTCAGGCTCTCCTTTATGCCTGACTATGTGTAAAAGCCATCACAGGAGGCAGGAACTCTCCTGTGAGCACTTGCCCATAGAAGTTCAACCCAGCTTTGTCATTTAGAAATGGTTCTGCACCACTCCATACCACAGTTTGGCACTCCCAAGGCCGAGAGTGAATTTTACAGCAGCTTAAACTGATCTATGTCTAGGCTGCTGCAGGTCTGCCCTTTTCACCCTAGTCTGCACATTGCCTTACTTTCAAAAGTATGTTATCTCCAGAGCATGGGTTTAGTAGTAGCATCCAAAGGTTTTAAATAAAATCTTATACTGCTTGAATGTAGTATCACCCATTTTAATCAGTAATCTGAGCTTTGAGCATTTCCTTTAGGAGGGGAAAGTGAAGATCAATTAATGTATTTCTGATGCTATATATTTTTCAAAGAATCAATATAATGTCTCATGTTTCTCTACACAACAGAAAGGGAAATGTTCTCCTTTCTCAGTATTCTAAACCTTTCTTCAGTTAGTTCTCTACCTAAAAGCTCGGTCAGCTTTTTCTCCAGGCCTTACTACAAGTATATCTTTTGTGGTTTTAATGTTCTTCACTGGCTATTCTGCATGCTTCTATGGTGTTTTCACTGCTTCACTCAACCCATAGCTCTTCAAAGCAAGATATTCAGATTCCACCCACATAATTCATTCAAATCCTAATGTGGACCTGGCAGTTTTTAGCTTTTTGCATGTGTCATCAGGTCAAGCAGAGAAGAAAAGCCTACTGTTAAACCTCAATCACTACCGCCTACTTACGTTAAGCTTACAACTGTCATATCCACACATAATTGCCAGATATTAACTAGTGAAGACAAGACCACTCAGCCAGATAACGCACAGATAAATTCAGCTCTCTTTTACATAAGTATAAACTCAAGGTAAATCTGTGATGTTATTCTGCCATTTTAAGAAGAAAAGCAGAAACCAGATTTCCTCACAGGAACCCTGTCCTGCCATTTGTTTCTGCCTGTTTGTTCTGCAGCATGATGTTCTGTCACAAGCAGATGGAGATACCTCTGAATATTGCTGGGAGCCACCCTATTACTGATGTGTCTAAAACATCTTCACTCTTTGGAAAAGTATTTCCCTTGATCCAGCCTAACTTTGATGCTTGCTGAAGTTTATGAATAAAAATATCAGGGTAGTTGCCACTGGTGGTGCCATTTGCCACTGGAGGAGGTGGGTCCCTCCATCTCGCGTGTAAGCACAGTGATGAAACCGAGAACAGTGTCTGGCATCGTGTCTGCATTCTCACCACAGAGTTCTGATCCTGACAGCTGATGTGCTGCTGACAACTTTATTCCTGTAAGTGGCAGCCAAAAGTAGAAGTTTGGTCTAGTGGCACCTCTTCGGCTGAAACAGCTTCCTTTATATCTTTTATATTTTGTGATGTTTCTGTTATTATTTATATTATACGATGCATCTTAGAACACACAGGAGCTGTCAGACAGTGTCTGAGCCAGGAGTTCCCCGAGTGCCAGAAACAGCGAGGCCTGGTTTCTTAAATGTTTGTGTTTAATGGCTGCCTGAGTTCTGCTCAGAGCTTTCCTCATGGCTGGGGCATGTGTAGTTTCTTCATGGCTGGGGAATTCTGTGTGAATAGGCTTTTGTCATAACATAGGAACTAGCACTACAGCCTTTTCCCTGAAGGAGACAGGAGAAGAGGGCACTTACACAATCTTTCTCTTGTCCACAGCCATCTATTTTCACAGAAAATTGGTAGGAGCTTTCTTATGTTTGAAAACTGGGTTATTTTTTCAAATTTGACAAAATTATCTAGAGAAGAAGGGAAAAACAGACAGATGGTGTTCAACCAGATTAGCCTAGGTTTTTTTAGCAAGTCAAGCTAAAAAGGAAAGGGACTGAGTCAATTTTTTCCTGCTACGCTTTCCTATAAATTGATCTTTTCAGAGGTGTAGTGGCAGAACTGTGGTATTGGCAGTAGTGGGGGGACATCACTCTGCAGAGCGTTGCTGAGCTTTACCTGCTGCTGCCTTTGTAACTGCCTGCTCCTTCTTCCCCTTCCCCATCTCCTGATCCCCAATGGATACCTCATATTTGGGGGAGGCTGTGAGGAGTGGGAGGGCAGGGACAGCTAGCCAGGGAAGAGAATACCATGTGTGGTAAAGCCACAGCTATTTGTAAAGAGGGATGTTTGTAAGTGGACCCATTTCATTTGTACAAAATGTGGGCAAACAATATTGAATGGGTCAGAAATAGGTATACTCTTTGTATTTGCACTGTACTTGTGCTCTTTCCTATGCCATTTATTGCATGAAGCAGGGCAGGGGGTGGGGGAAACAAGCATTGGGCCTTAAAATCCAGCCTGGAACATGTTAATTATACTTTTGTCACTAAGTAGACAGAATAACTAAATTACTGCTATTAGTAGTATAAGCCTTTAGTAAAAGGCTTTGTTTTCAATACCAAACAGGACATGGTTTTAGAGAAGTATTGAAGGTGTTTTACTTACCTCACTGTAAGAAGCTGATGGAGACAAGGTACAAGCTGTTTCCACCATGGTGTTGCTCAGATGTACCTTCTAGGTTGGCATATACTCCATGACCTGCATCTTTTCTCCACTAGTGAGTTGACAGTAGATGTTAGTTCTAAGTGTTGCTTTAGAAGACCTGTCTATGTAAAAACTGAAGACAGCAGTAGACAGCAAACACATTTAGTTTATGATGTAGAATACACACTTGTCTCTTAGGTCCTTTAATGACCCTCTTTTCAGGTGAAGGAGAGCCCCCAAAGCTGTCAATAGTATTAGTTGCTATAAATTCTGAATGATTTAGCAGATACAGGACAGCCTACAACCTGCAGCGCAGTACACGGCAATATGTAACATTCAAGTGACACCACTTTTATAGCTATATATTTAGAAAAAAATTTTAAAGCCCTTTCCTAGAATTATGTCTTGCCAGGGAAAGAAGAGTGAGGAAAGTACTGAGCATGACTCTCCTTAAGGACAGGCAATACTTCGTACTCTTGACCACTTTCTGATTTGCACTTTTTTCAAACCTCAGCCGCATAATCCTGCACTCTGCCAGTACAGAATTTTGTATTCATAGAGAGAGGGAAGATGCAATTATTTGAGAACTTTATCAGTGCCATTTCTCAAATCATCAGGCAGCCTGAACAAAGATCACTTTCCGTGGCACCATCTCCATGTCACACTACCCAGAATGTCTCAGAAATGACACCTGTAGAGGGAGCAGAAGTCACAAGAGAGCCCTGAAAGTGCTGACCTGCCATGGCAGCACAAGGCAGTGCCATGATGCTGGCCGCTGAGGCTTCTTTTTGTCAAGCCTCTTCACCCTTCAGGTGTGAAATGAGGATTAGAGAATCTGCGCATATTGGTTTTCGGGTTTTGTGGAGATGAACAAAAGGGAATTCACACTCTGATCCTTATGCAAAAAAAGGGCAAACATTCTTTCATTTTTGGAACATAAAGATTATGCAAAAAGTGTGTGACTAAAGCCCTTAGTAGTTTTCTATGGCTTATATGAATATTTATAACATTTAGAAACCTGGGTTTGGAATGGATTAGAAGATAATGTGCTGGCCTGCTGCCACTATTCCAGACTGCATAAAACTTGAAAGGGTATTGTTGTGTATATATAGCATGCTAGTAGTAGCGGTCGCTTGTTATATTATGCACTTACTTCTATTTCAGAAAGACACAAATTTAGGTTTGTATAGCTTTTCGATAATGGTCTTTCTTAGCACAGTGAGTAAGCAGAGGTTAATTTTTGCAGGCATTAACCAGAGGTAATCCTCTATTTGAAGGAAAATTGTAAGGAGCTGGCAATTAAAACTTCAATCTGAATATTTTCTCTGTACATGTTTCTAGTTTTCTTGAATCAAAAGAAGACAATCCAACTTATCTACAAGATTCAGGAAGGGAAATTCACTTTTCCTTCATATACTCGTTTTCTGTTCAATTTGCACCTTCCAAAGAGGAGCTCTTTTGAGTTTATATTACACAGGAGCTCTTCAAGGATACATAATGCTCCAGAATCTCCCCATTGGGTTGCAATGCTGTCTTCTGGCCACAGTTTCTCCATTTATTCTGCCTTAACACCCACTTCCTCATTCCTTTGTGTTTCATCATTGCCAGGATACTTCTGAATGCACAGATTGAATGAGATTATCCTCACAAACAGGCAAAGTAACTCCTTAAAATGAAGCCTTTCAGCCAACTGAAGGAAGCCAGGAAGTTCAGCCTTTAACCAAAAGTCAGACAAGTTCATTGCCACTTCGGTTTTCCTTGCTTGGAATAGCCCATATAATGAGAAATTTAGAAATAGTGAAAACTTTTTAAAAACCTTCATCACACATATAATTTGTCTTTCAGTGCAATATAGCATTACAGTACTTACTCTGAACGCTATGCTTTTTTTCAGAACAAATTCCCCACATAAAGAAAAAAAAGAATAAAATAATTCCACAGAACACACTTTTTTTGATAAATCTAAGTTTTCACCTAAGAAGCTTAACACTAAACTAATCAAACACTGAGTCTACAGTCTATCTCCAAAGATTATTATGAAATGAGGCTTCAAAACCTAAACATTTACAGGTATGAAAAATTAGGGTGTGTATTAATAATCCATCTAGAAAGCACATCAAGCAACACTAACTATCTTCATAAAAATGAAGCAATGAAGCATCCTTAGCAGAGCTTCCCTTGAAGTTAGATGCTTTTGAAACTTCATGAGGGTGGCTGGTCCAGTTCAACTTTGTGGTCTCTCCTTGAAATAGTTATTTTAGGGGAGTACTTTTTGAAATTTTATAAATCAAAGCAGCAGCATCACATAACAGAGCCAAATATGAATCCATAGAGTTATGAAACATTCATGTTTACATGTTCATGTTGTTTTGATTTTCATTTGATTGGGTTAGACTTGAAGAACCAACACTGTAATACACAGTGCGTTCTGTCTCAATCCAGTATTATAATGAGTGCTTATCTTTGAGTATTTAAGAGGTTCCATTGAAGTCAATGGGGCTTATTCGCACGCTTAATGCTAAGCACATATGAGAATGTTTGTAAGGTAAGTGCTTTAGAAAATCTGCCTAGTAGTGATGGCTTGAAGCCGTATGAAAATTAATATAGGATAAAAATTATCTTACTTGAAATCTACTTATTTTCCACATGTAAATACATATGACTTCAGGAACAATATAAGCAGACCCATATCCAAATTCCCTAGATCTTTTGGGAACTTGTGTTTTAGAATTAAAATATTTGAGATCAGTTTCAGAATAGCTACTTTTCATTTAATTATACAATGTGTAATCCACAAAAATGTAGTACATGATATATCAATAGTGTTTCCAATGCTGACCACCAGCCATACCCATTTTTGTATGATTAACAGTGCATTAAAATGTCTAAGATAAGTCAGTATGTGTGCAAGGAATGTTTTACTTTGGTGCTTCCCACTTCTGGAATGACAGATTTCACAAAGGTATTTTATTTATAACATCATTTTCATGAAAGATTATAGTTTTGTGTTAATTGAGGAGAGTATGCCCTAAATTCTACTGTTTACTAGTAAGAAATATTATCATTCCATTGTGTGAGGGCTTATGACTAGCTTGTTAATCTCACACAAAATTTCAAGAAGGTATGAAGCAGCCTGGTGAGAGGATGCTGTGTTCTAATTGTTGGACCACATTAAAGTGCTGGAACAAACATTAGACTCTGATTAGGAATAGCATTTCCCTCCTCTGCTTTTTCTTAATCTAAGCAAAAGAAACTGAAACAAATGTTGGCCTTATAATAGTGATCAAATCAAACTATCTAGCTAAGGAATTCAGTTTTACTGCTGAAATTTCAGTTTATTTGCTATTATGCAGAACAACTAACTTTGCCCCTGCACTGGTGGGTGTATTACCTGTGTGGTGACACAAGCCAGTTAAAATTTTGTAGTCCAGAACTAAATCAGAAATGTTCTGCTTTATGACTTACCTTTATTTCTGTTCTTAAAAACTATTGTAAAATAGCATCTGATTTACCAGAGCAAAATGTATCGATTAACATTTTCTTACCTAAGTGAGTGAAATGACAGCTTATTTGCTGAAGAGCAAGCACAGCCAAGAAGGACTGAAGTGAATTCTGCTTTTTTTGTGAATTGCCAGTAGAAGTGTCCACCAAAAGTGAATCCACTTTTCAAGTTGAATTAGATGCACTTGTGCAAACTAACACTAACAGATGTGTTTGACAAAATTTGCCTACAGGGCCGCAGTTCTAACTGTGGCCTTCTCAGCTGTGAATCAAGCATACTTCCAGAGGGCATCAGTGAACATATAGCGTCACATGCTCATTTTACACTGCCATTTTCCAGAAGGCCTGCATTTTAAACTGAAACTCATATGAAAGGTGAAGACTCTTTAATTGCTGAGTATGTTCTAGAAATGGCCTTGCTATTAGCAACTGATGGCCGTAAAATTAACGTGTACATACTCCAAGGTGTTCTACATGATACTCCTTTTACTTTTTACTGTGGGAAGATGGTATCAAAGAAAGGCACATCGAAGGGACTGATTTTCATTCTTAGTTAGGGCCTTTTACAGCATCCAAGCAAGGGAAGGGGTTCTCTGAGCGCATGTAAATTACACTCATGCTCATTTAAAGCCTGTGTAAATGCAAGTCACACTCTACATATGAGGGTATCAGCATTAAAATTATATTTTCATTCATATGACTGCTTTTATTGGCATATGTCTTCACATTCAGGCACAGTTAGGTGCTTCGTTTAAATGATGATGAAATACAGTGCTTGTTCTCTGATTGCATCCCATCTTCTCTTTCCAGCGCATGATTGCCAACACTGTCAGGACAGTGAAATTCTGCCGAAGCCAATCCTTCAGTAAGTGTATTACAACATCTGCACAGTCAGCATTATCATCAGTAGCTACAGTAATTACAATTAATTCTGTGTGTACCAGAATTCAAAATCCTGGTTTCCAGTGATTCTACCGTGTTTGGATCCTCCGATGTTTCACAGGGTGAAATATCCTTCAGGAAGCTCTTAGAAGCCCCTTCTCCTCTATTTCTTTTCCAAGCATGTGAAGGAGCTAAATATCTGTGAGGTTTCTACACATCTGTCAAATTAGAATTGGTTGAAATTAGCCACTGGGTTCAGAAGTGGTTGAAATAAGGCTAGCAGACAGCAGCACACAGATACATGCAAGATACTTGCTTGGATAAACCCTGGTTTTATAGGAAACCAGTCCAGAAACAGGACATTTATAAATGACATAACTGCATAAGATGATGAACTTAAAACCTGTTTGTTAGTATAATTACCAGAATTTACTAGAGACCATGTAAGATGACAGAGCTGTTTGATCAAACAAGCTTGCTCTGTGGGTCTTATCCTATCTAGGTGCACTGTCAGTCCCAGTCACACTGGCATTTCCTCAGCGCTTCATTCATTTTGCCTCATGGCAGCCTTCCTCTTTCTCCAAGAACAGAATAAATAATATAAAACAATACATTTTTATAGAAATAGTTTCTTTCCATCTGGGTCAAAGCTTAACTCTAGAAGATAAAGTTAAGGGAGCTTTTTCTTTTTCTCCCACCATCAAATTTTTTCTGGCTATGTATCTTTTAATTTTAATCTATTAAGCACTAGTGAGACCTCCATATATTTAGAAACGGAAGTGCATTTTCTCTGTACGTGATAGAACAAAATGTCAGTATATTGATGTACCGTATCTAAGTCCCATGCTTTTTCTGTGTGTGTATGTGTATTTATATATCGTAGATGCTTCGGTATCTTTCTTTTAGAGAAGTTTAAGTTACCTAACATTTATTTCATTAAAATGTAAGCTGTTCACTGTGAGGCTGAAGATACTCAGATTTTAACACAGTGGTACTTCATAATTGTTGGAGTAGGCACACTGCAGTTATGTTAAGTAATGTAAACAGGTAGTACATTTTGAGGCTTGAATGGGGCAGCCACTAAGCACTACAGTGTTACAAATATTTAATACTGAGCTAGAAATGGGAATGTTTCATGAAAGGAGGCTTAAATCAATTATATAGTTTTGAATCTGTGTGAAAGCTACTGGTTCAAAAGCAGATGGGCAGCTTTAATTCATACTAGTTAGCTACATAATTTATGTAATTCATAGCTGTTGACTGGTAAGGTGATGTATAAAACTGTAACCAAGGGCCATCAATTTGAGCAAATGTAGCCAAGGATATCTGAGAGAAAAAGTTAATTTGTGAGGGTAGTAACCAGAAAGACTATCAGATGTGGAGGAAAGGTTTCAGAGAGCTATTTCTAAATATTTTCTTTTTAACTCACTAGGATCTGGTGTTTCCTGTGACAGCTTGTAAAGAGTTATGCATTCTGTTCAGGCATTTGTTCGTTTAAGTGTATCAATCCTACATCATTTCTCTTTCACTAGATCCCGACGCAGCCCTAACTAATAAGAACCATCAGGATGTTCGGAGCTATGTGCGGCAATTAAATGTGATTGACAACCAGAGAACTTTATCACAGATGTCTCACCGACTAGAACCGCGTCGAGCATAAACATTTGAAGCAATGATGAGAAATGATCTTTTATCCTGTCAAGGTCACTTGTTAGGAACTTCACTTTCTCTGCTACCACACTGCCACTACAAAAATAAGCAAAAACATATTCTGAGGTCTTAGGCAACACACAATGTACCAGCCTGTCAGAGAACTTTGGCTGAGGAAGAATTTATGCACTGTAGCTGTATGGGTGGCCATGTTGTGACCTGTTAATTCATCTTAAAGTGTAGTAAATTATTTCTTATATGGATAAAAAAAGGCAAAAGATAAAATAGAATAGTTAGTGAAAAATGCACAAAAACCTTCTAACAATTGTAAGGGAGGCAGTGTTTTTCTCCCTAATTAAAAAATCTGTATTTTATGATTTATTCTCCAGGTCAGGACCAAAACTGATCATCAGTTTAGCTTGCCCAGCTACTGATGACCTCAGTAGAAGGTGTACATAAGCATCTGATGAAAGACTGTAGGTTCAAGAGAGGTCCAAGGTATAGTTCTATTTAGAGAAGACTTACAAATATTTCCATTTGAAATACAACAGATACTAAGAAAAATTTCTATTCTTAATTGTACTGCCTACTACTGCAAGCAGTGTGGCCATTTCAGAAAACTGACAGGACTGAAAATATTTTGAAAGATAAATAGATTAATCTGTGTTTACATTTTACTTCTTTTTGTAAACTACCAATTAGGTTTTTACAAAATTCCATTATGACAGTAACGTTGTCAAAATCAATAGCATAAAGGTAGCAAAGGACTGGTTCAAAAAGAGCACAATATGCACAAATGGATTTCAAGAGAATAATTTCCTGGACATTAAAACCTTAAACTTCAGCTATAATTAACTGTGGCTGGTTAACACATATTTTCTGGTCTTAAGCATTTACAAATATCTTATTTTTCAGCCAATTGTTTTGCACTTTCAATAGACTGTAAATAAATGTTAATTCATTATGTTCTAGAATATTTATTTACGTAATAGCTATTGTGCCAAAATAATTCAGTTTTATTTATTTTTTTTAGCATGTATTGGGAGTGCAGCTTTTGTCTTCATACTTTGTGTGCATTTTACGCGTAGGAATTGTGTGATGTATGTTTTCTGTAAATAACATGCAGTACCTTATTAAATGCAATTGCCAGAAAGGTTTAGTCGCTGGCCTTATTTGCACTTTCAGCTTCATTCCTGCATAAATACTGATGCTGCCAATGCTATTAATTGGATGATATAACAAACTTCGCTCGTCATTTGCTGGGCCTCGAAACTGCAGTTAGCCTACATCCACTGTGACATGGGTGACCAATTTAAAGCCAGTCAGATCCATCCCCGCCACAGGGGATGACAGCCTTGCAGTGATGTAACACTATGGTTTTATTAGCTGGTTTGTTTAGAGTTTCTAAGGAGGTTCCCTACCCTCCCGTGTAAAGACAGGAAACATTTAAATTGGAAAGGTTTAACTGAAGAAGGGATGTATTCTTAATTTTAGCTGTCTAACTTGTCCTGCTCGGTCACTCATGTGAGCACTACTACTTCCCTTGTCTTGGATGGGATTTTACCTCAGGTTGGCTAACTCACGTTGAGACCTTGACTGATGTGGCCCTCAAGAGGCCTCTGGCTTCCGCCACCTCAGGGAGGTCTACCAGGTCCTGCAGCCATGAGGGAAGAGGTGGTCTGCCACGTACCCATTCCCCTCCAAGATCATTTGTGCTTGCCTGAATACTCCATGAGACAGCTGCAGGCAAGCACTGATGGTGGCCAGGCATGTGCCCAGGAAATGATGATGTTCACACGGCAAAAGTCTTTCCTCTTGCATTCACACGGGCTCTGCTCTGCAAAGCTGGATGTCATAAAACTGATTAAGCCTGAAATTAGAAGTTGCAACTATTATCTCATAATTAAGCTTCAGAGATGACCTCATTGATACAGTCTACGTTTCGCCTCAGACACAGAGTATACTTTTCTTGGCGTTGATCAGGACTGTGTGGAGTCAGTATACACATAAAGATTTTATTTTTTTTAATCTATAAAAACAATTACATCCTTTTAGTCAAAACATCAGTTCTGCAAAAGCTGAGACTCACCAGGGAAATGCTGACGCATAGAACCACTATCTGCTCAGTACCTGCATTCTGAAAGGAAAGAATTGACACAGTTAAGAAATATTCTGCAGCATGATGAAATAATTTATTTTACTTTGCTGTCTGACTAGAAGTTCAAGATGATTCAGAGGAAAACCAGCTAATAACATAGAGTCAAAGTTGTGTCGTCTTATTCAAGTGAGAAGTATTTCTTATTTCCATTCGCACTGCTCTATGAATATACTTCATACGGCTTTTTCAGATACGGAATCTTCCCAGAAGCAAAGTATGCAGTACAATAAACTACAGGGACACAATTAATTCAAAAGACGTTTTTATCTTTACAATCAATTTATAACATTTGTGAGTTCATGATTTTATTTGTTCCAGATTTGTTCCTGTTGTTTGGACTTTCCTTTATTTCTGTGTTAACTGGTTTATAAAGCTGCCAAGTTTCAGCTTGGCTCTGCACACAGACCAATTCTTCATCTGTTTAGTATGTTTTTATCCCCTTTTATTCCTGAGAACCTCTAACTGTTTTACTTATTTGTTGCCAAATGGTCTCTATTGTGTAGATATCTCCCAGTGATACAAACAGAGGTTTTATGGCACCTCCATATCAACAAATGAATGCAGTTTACCTACTCAATAAAACTGGTATCTGGCATTTTTTAATTTTCCAATAAAGGGTGCTGTATAAATAACAAGTGTTGTTATCTCTCTATCTAACTCATTCAAGTGGCTCAGATAGTTGCTATGGTGCTGATCACAGTCTACATACCTAGAGATTAAATTAATAAAACTACCTTCTGGCGCTGGGATCCACACTGGGCTTCTCTCACTCCCTGTGTTGACTTTACAAGAGGAAGGCAGCTGTCGATATATTGCTCTTGCCGTATGAAGTCTAAGTGACTGTTGCAATAGCGTGAAGAATGAATAGGCGCTCAGGAAACACTGAAATGTCAAAACACCCATACTGTCTTCACCCAGTGCTTGCAGCTGCGAGTCACAACTTGATCCTGCTTCAGTGGAAAGACGCTCCTTACCTGCTGTCTCCTGGGGCCGGTCTGTAACCCCGGGCTCAGGTGCTGTGCCAATGCCGCCAAGCAAAAGAGGGTCAGGCGATCCCCAGACCTGCACTGCTGATAGTCCGCACTGCTTCAGTTGTAGCGCACTGCTTGGCCTGATTTTGGCCCATGCCAGCTAGCACCACGTGAGAGTGTCCAGCCATTGCTTGGGGGGAGCATGCACCGGGGACCACGGCCAGTGGGAAATACGGACAAGCCTGTCCGGCCCGCCTTTCCCCACTCCCCGCAGTCCTCCAGTGGGTCCCAGGAGGCTTCGCACCTCCATCCCACCCACTTGCATGGATAGCATAAATGCTGCAGTACAGCTCTCTCCTTATTTCAACACTGCAGACTGAAAAAAATACAAACCTGTTCACAATAATGATTGTGCCCGAGGGTCACAGGTCATACAACGCCGATATGGCTGGTCCGTGGTACTTGGCCTCAGGCCCGAGCCCCTGACCCTGTTTTATTTACTGGCAGACTGGTAGTTTTTAGATGTGAGGTGACAGGGAGGCAGTGTCTGCCACAAAGAGCTGCTGCCAGGGGCCAGTGAGACTGGAGACCCCACAGAGCTGGGCTGGTGACACCTTGGGCGTTTTGGAAAAAGCTCTGCATTACAGGGTTCCACTATGGACATGGCTTTTTGCTAAAGCAGCAGTACAGAGCACAAACACCTCTATTTAGGGCTACGGAGTCTAAAGAGTCACAGGGTACAGCTGCCCCCCCCTCCCCTGGCACATTTCACTATTGTTGCTTTGTTAGGATTTGCTGCTTTTCCCAATGACCAGGCCTGGTTCTGGCTGTCGCTAGGCAGAGCCAGGGAACAAATCCCGGGAGGCTGAATCCAACATACCAGGAGGCTACTACTGTTTGGTAAAGGCAGGATCCAAAATATTTTCCCCGGACACCTTGTTCAAGCCTGACCAGCCACAAAGACATGATAGTGCCAGATAAAAGAGTTCAAAATGTATTTGCGGGACTCTGCAGACGGAGGGTTTGTGTTTTTTCCTCCTAGGGAAAATGCTGCGAAGGCACACAGCCTCTGCAGGCCAGGTACAGAGAGACAGAGACAAAAAAATCCCTCTTCTCAAAGAGACACTGGCAAACCAACCTTTTAAGTACAAGAAGTTTAAATACAATTTAGAAATCTTACAAAACAAGTTAGAGAGAAATCAGAAGGTTTAACCTGCAGGGGTACCAAAAGAGATAATGAATTTTACTTAAAAAAAAAATAAGAAATGTTTTAACAAAATGTAACGGCAGAAAATTATAAGTCTAAATTGTTAACGTAGCTTCTTAGTAAGGTCAACTGCATAATATACACTGCCTTAACCTCTTCCAGCAATTTTTAAACACCACGCAGCCCAAATAGACTACTGAATTCAGCGGTATTTCTTCTGGGAGCTCTGCATGCAAATCAAGAGGTAATAGTGGAAGAAAATTAAAAGATGTGCTATTCTCATTTCATTTTTTGTACTGATAATAAGGAAAGCAGCATAGAGAGTGATATGGCAAAGTGAACCTCTAACTTGAATAGCTTTTCTTTGACTGTTAATCTGAAATGCATTACACCCTGCCTTTTCAAATAATCATAATGTTCTTTACTGTAGCCTGCATTAAAGTTTGGCAGGCACAAGCAGCAGCTGTCACCAGAGGTCAAGGTATTAACAATCAAAGAAAATAATGACCAGATTAAAAAGTTATCATTACAATTACTAAACCAGAAACTTCTATAGCAGCCTATCTTCGGAGCCCTGCCTCCAGGGCCGTAGCTGTGCCCAGGGAACCCCTGCCACCCTTGGATGTCTCCCCATGGCAGTACCGTGGGGCTGGCCAGCCCTTGGCCAGGGTGACACGGCTGGCCTCAGCGGCCGGAGGGGGGACCCTCACCCCTCCGCCTCCCTCGGGAATGGGCACTGCTGCCCCAAACCAACTCCTGCAGGACAGGGAGCTCCCTGACCCAGCTGGTGGCTAAAACATGATGTCCAGCTTCTCACCATGGCCAAAGGCCGCGGTCAGTGCGCTACCGGAGCACCCGGGGTACATCCTCTACACATTTACCTGCACGGCATCCAGTAACATGTAAGACTGGCTCTTACTTCATCTGCCCCGTGCACTGCTTTAGGAATAAAATACAGCTGTCATACAGCACCTGACTAAGGAAGTAACTTGTAAATTCACCAAGGAAAGTAATCCAACCACAGTCTTGACAGTTTATGACTCAAGTGATGGGGGGGAACTACTGTAAAAAGGAAGATTCTTATAATAAAAATGGCAAAAAAGAGCATGTACCGCTACAAAATCTACCATTTACACCTAACTGCTAAAGGATATTTCACAAAGGGTTTGTTTTTAATAGGTTTGGCACTCAAAGGTAATTTCTGAATTCAAAATAAACTCAGAAAACTACAAGAAAATGCATAAAGAATGCATAATTACTGATGCAAATTGGAATATTTTTCTTGGAAACTCAATGTAATGAAAATGTGACACACAGGGGTACTGGTAAGAGACTGACCTTTATTTCCTGGCCCTAATCCATTTGGGTCAGAGTGACAAAAAGCAAAGCCTTTGTCACATGGCAGGGGTCAGCCAGCCGTGTTTAGTTTTTTTCCCCTTTTTGCTTTCAAATGCAAATAAAGCACATTACCAATGAAAATAATGATTGTAAATGAATACCTCAATTAAAGGAAATTTACATAAAGATATATAGGATAGAGGTGACAGTAGATACTCCAACATCCTAACAGACAATAATCCATTTCTTAATCAACTTCTGTCAATAATCATAAGCTTTCTGCTCTCCATGGTTTCCTCATTATAACACCACCTCTTGTGTTTTTAAATAGTTCTTTCTTCAGATGCTGTCCGAGCCAGCGAGAGAATCCGCTAGCTGTATTTGCCGACTCTTTGTGGTTTTTCACAGGTGTACATTATTTCTGCACAGGAGTACCGTCGGCAGCATTGTGGATGTTCTCAGATAACAGAGAGCCAGTGTTGCCTTGGGTTTTCTTTAGATGTCCTCATTCTCTGTAGGACTGACCCTTGAGGGCTGCGGTACTGGCAGGTTGCTGCCTAGTGTCTGTTTGAAATCTAACATTTCCTTCCATTTGTAATTCCTGCCCTAATGTTTCTCCTGTTCCAGTTGTCTGGCATGTAACTCCTTTGTGATGCTCCTGATCAGTCAGCACTGTTGCCAGAAACTAGTTAGAGGTTTGCACAGATTTTTTTTTCCCTTCCTGTCACAACTGGCCATTGTTAATAGCTAGCGTTTGGGGGGGTTGATCACCTTTTTTTGGAAACACAAGCAAAGGGACTGAGATGATACAGCTAAACAGATTTATCTAGAATAAGGGCTTTTCTGAGGCAGTCTAATATCATGGACATTTTCTAGTCTTGTTTCATCTCTAAATCCAATGAGAAAAAGATGTGATCTTCAAGGGACAGATTTGTTTCTAATTAATGTACTCTGGATTAAACAAACAGCAAAAAATGTAAGCTAGTGATACTACTGTACATCATTAAAAGGAGCTAGTATTTTCTTTCTAGTTCAAACCGACTCCCTGTCAGTGGTGGCCAAAGTTTTGATGATTCCAGTGGCTGCCTTTACTTTCCAAGAAAGGTAAAGGTACTAAATAGTTAGATACTTATTAGTTTTAATAAAGAAAATCGCATACGATGCTTTAAACCAGCTGTTGCGTGTTCTGTGTTGTCATCCTCCCTTGGTGGAATTGTACCTGCCTCTCCCCAGACTCCCTACGACCGAGCAACCCATTGGAAAAAAATTACAAGGGAAATGAAAGGACTGTTGCTTCAGTGGAGCTCGCAGTAGCGAGGATTAGAAAACACAAACGGGCACCGCAACAATAAATTCAGTACAGCTTTAGAACAAAGAAAACAGTGTTAAGCCATATTACATTTTAGAGAAAAATTGTGCCGAAATTGGAACAACAAATTAAGTCTATTGGACCACAAAATTTAATATAAGAAGGAGTATGAGCCATATATATATAATTAAAAGTATGTAATGAAATGGTAACTGAGCAGAGTACTAGTGAGTGGATTACAGCTGAGTATAATGATCAGCTAAAAATTGTGGTGCCAGTAGAAGATAAGAAAACCATTCTTGTAAAACAATCAAGAAATGTATTTCTTGTTAATACTTTGCCATTTCATTGCTATCTCATTGTTACTTATAGTGACATTTCTGTAGAAGTTATATGTGCTTTTATACGGCACACATGCCTGATCAAAAGGCAAATAGTGTACAAGCTGTAGCCTGCCAGTTCTGAAATCATTATGCATAAAGCAGGTATTTGATCCACATGTAATACAACCATTGCACACAAGCCTTCTCTGCCACACGAATGCCTGTATTTTATCATTTTAGTCTGTATTTAATAATTCTGTGCGTAATAATTTTATAATTAATTCATGATTAATATTTTATAATACATATTTATAATTTTATGTTATATATACAATATAGGCACTTTCATAAATTCCTTATTTTCCTCTCTAATACAAAAAACAGATGAGAAAACAACAGCAGAAAAAAATACCAGTTGTGTAGGTCTAAGAGATGGACCATGGTTGGTACAGGCTCCATCTTTCTTCATTCCTCGTGAAGGCTGAGAATTAGCCGTTAACCACAGCACACCAACGACTGGGCTGCTGAAGCAAGCAGGAACCACAGCCCCGGCTGTGCGGGCACGGGGGCTGCAGGTAGCATCAGGTCGGTGTTTGTGGGGGGCACACTCACCGGGTCATTTACAGCAGGAAAGGCAGGATTGCCTCAGAGCCAAATCCAAAGGCAATTCCTTAGATTTTCCACTTGCCATCTCTCAGGAAGACTAAAGGGAGCTTATTTTGGCTAGCAGTACGATGCAAATTCTCTTTTAGTCATGAAACCAACCCTGCTAGTTATGTTTTGGGGGGGTAACCGCAGAGGTCTGTGATTGCAGCGTATCTGGACACACCTGCATGAATTTCAGTCTGGACAGCGCAAGCAAAAATAATGATGCAGAGAGGGTTTTCAGGCGAGCCACTCACGCACCTCTTCCAGGTCACAAACCCGATGGTACAAATGACATAAAAATAATGCTACCATATTGCTACTGCTACTATTGCTCCAACTAGTTAGATTAACACTAGTGTATGCTAGTGCTACATCTTCTATGGCAATGTGTGTACAGCCTTCCATCCTAGTATATCCCAGGCATGACCCCCACCACGTTTTCTGACCAATTTTTTAAGCTGGAAACAGAGGCAAGCCGTAACAGCCAGAGAAGCTGAAGCGCTTCAGAGAAACCTCAGTACTAAGTCTGAGCTGAACTCAGCCCGTCTTGAAGGAGAATTGAAAAATATGGAGCAGGTGTCCACCTCCAAATTACCTGTGTCTAGAGTGTCACGTGCAGTTTAAGCTGGCGTAAACCATCACTACTGCTAAAAAAAGCACTTCCAGGCTCCCTCCCCCCTCAGCTACTTATACCAGCTCTTGCTCCTCTCATGCCTTTACGCTGGCACAACTCTTTGTGCAATTGCCTGATGATCTGCGTTCAGATCTGGGTGAAAACTGATTGTTTTTCCCTGCAGTAGCTTCGCCTCCGCAGCTTAGCTCACCGTTGCAGCCGTGCAAAAACCGTGCTGGCAGAAGGCAAGGTGGGCAGTGCAGCAGTAGGAAGAGGGCTTGGCCGGGCAGGGGAGGGGTGTGACTGCTGCTTTTGGCAGACAGGATGATTTAAACTGCCTGGACGAATGCATGAAACTGTATTTTCCATGTTGAAAGGCGGTGAGGCATCATTGCACACCCAGCGTGGCTATGAGATGTAAAGAGACAATTCATATGAATCCTTTCAACTCTAAAACTGAATTAAGAGTTGCCAGAGCTGCCTTTATCCTTTGCCAATTGTTGTGGCTTTACAATAACTTTTTTTAGCTTTTAAATATTTTCTTTTTCTCCCTGTTCCATATAAATTGAAGCCTGAGATTAGGATTGAGTTCTCTGGAGCTAACTTAGTTTCTCAGTTTGAATTTGCTGCCTCAAAAAGGGGGGGAAACCATACTGCCATGTGTTGGCTTATTGTTTTATATGGTAGTATGACCACCCAAGAAACTCCGATGACTCCCGTTTCTGATCTTTTCTAGCTAATTTTTCTAGTTTTCATGATAATGGAAAAAAAACTTGAAAAGATCCAAAGACTCACTACGCAGAGGGCAGAAAGAATACAAGCCCCAAAATGCACACTTAAAACCTCGCTGTAATAATTCCAGCTTCACGATAGTGTACTGCTGGGGCTGGACAGTCCTCACCCAGGCTCCTTCGCTTTCGCTCTCTTGTCCTCTAACACAGCAAGTGCAATTATGTGTTTTAAACAGGGGCATGTTAACACAGTGCCTGATGCAGACTCTCCACTCCTACTCTTGGAGTAGGAAATATTAACCACCCCCTCATTTCTCATGTGCTACTGGAATAGTTTATTTCTTTCTGCAACCAGGGCCTAAAGTCAGATATGGTAAATCCCAGCTCTGCAGATGCACAGCCATGGACAAAATGCCTGGACAAAGCAGCCTAGGCAAGAGACCTCTGAAGGCAAGTGTTCTGCTCTCTGAAGCAAATGCCTATGAATCGAGTGATTTAACATTTAAATAGATTTTTAAATCATTTGACTAATTGGCAATTGCCTCAGACAGGAAGGATAAACACTGTTAGTCACAGCATTTAAGAGACTAAGTATGTGGCACCTCTCCTCCTCAGGAGCATGAGTTTCATGTGATTTGCATTCGATATTTGTGCTCTTTTAAAATGTAGCACCTTTGATGGACTGTGTCTGGAGACTTCTCCACGCTCACCAGCAGACTGGTTCATAACAAAGCACAAGGACTCTCAGATCAGACAGAAAGTGCCTGAATACGCTCTATCCAGGGGAAGCCAGAGCATGCCAACCTCCTTCACTGCTTGTCTGGGCAATGCTGAACCCACCAGCTGAGCAGAAGGGGGTCACCAGCGCCTGCTTTTTGACTTTCTTTGCATCTTCATGTACTTAGTGCACTGAGTGCTCAAGATCTTGCTGAACTTCACTCTGGTTAGTTATTATGGCTCAGCGAAAGAATATGCTTAATTTTATGCCCAGAAATGTCTACTTGTGCTCCACTGTTTTTAACTGTTTATTACACTCCCTTGTGCCAAAATAACACACCTTGTGGAAAAGCCTCTGACGTTTGTGAAACAATTGTGTTTGATTCATCAGTAATGTGTTCTTCCATGATTCACCTCGATACCACACATCTTTGTGATGTACAATTAATGTATATGATTCAGTGTGATGCTGCACACCTCTTTGTGATGCATTGTGCTACACAGCTGATTTTTATATGGCAGATGTACACATACATGTAACGATAGTCAAGTATGAGAGATAATGAGGAGTCGAGGTTCTCCAGGGAATGCAAAACCACAGTATAGACACTGGTAGATGAGCTGGAGAGTGTGGCGTAAAGCAGTGACGGGCATTGAATCTTGCACGATACCGATACAAAAAATGTACTGTCACAGCCATGTGATGTGTTTGCCTCAGCAGAAAAATTGTTTGCCCCCCACCCCAGTCTTTTGAGTCACTTCCTTTAAGCATGACAGCTTATTTTCAATTTGCAAAAAGTATTCAACACCAGAGTACCTCAATGCCATTAAAACGTTTGGGTAAGGAAGGGTCCGTGCAGCTTCAGAGGGTGGAGGTGGGTTGTCTCTCGTTTTCTTCCTGACCTGGGGTGACCAACCTGAGGGCAGCCGGGGAATACGGACAAGGGATGGAGAGGCTGCACTGGCCAGTCAAGTCCTCCTCTTCCTCCACATTCCTAAAAGGAGGACCGGCTCTAGCGGCACAACCTGCTGCCTTCCTGCTCCTGGGGACCTCCAGACCCTCTCACCGACCCGCGCCCGCAGCAGTTTGGCAATCCCAGGTGACACCCAGCTCTTAAAAAGATGCTGCTCCTTGTGCTAACGCCATCCCAGCTCTAGTGCCACAAGAACCATGAAGCAGAGTTTTTAAAAATTACCATCGCCTGGTCATTTTGGTAATAATTTTAGATAAATTTAGCTACATTGCCCGTCACTGAAGCAGCAACCCTGGAAGGCAGGAACGTGCGCTTCCAAAGCTGTGGCCATGGCCACGGCAGCGCAGCACCGTTGCCAGGACTCCCTCCATCTGCAGTGGCAGGGCCGCGCTTGTGAACCGAAAAACGCCCGAGCCGAGAGGCCCTGCTCGGTCCGGAAGGCTCTTCCTAAATTCGGCGCGGTTAACCGACGCGCAGACACCCTGCCTCAGTCGAAGGCCATCCTCTCCGGTCAGCCCAGGCCGCCCAGGGAGCCAGCGCTCCCTCCAGCCCGCGCCCCGCGGCCGGCCGACGCCGCGGGCGAGGGGTGCGCAGGCGGTGAGGGGCCGGGCGCCCCGTCACTCCTCAGGGCGTCGGGGGAACGAGGGCGGTGGGCACGCGGCCGTCCCCGCCCGCCGCCTCGCGCACCCTCGGCCGGGGCGCAGGGGCTGCCGCGCGGCCGCAGCCGCGCCGGTAC
>JAVKLA010000001.1:30295761-30320080 GCA_034782735.1 Sagittarius serpentarius | reverse complement strand
CGCTGAAGCAACTTTGAAAGTCCTTGGAGAGGAGGCGCTCGGCCCTCCCGGCCCACGGCCTGACCTTGCGTCGCCCCGGGTGGCAGCCGCCGGCCGGTCCCGCGTCGCCGGCCAACTTCCCCGGGAGGCAGCGGCGCCCACGCGTGGCCGCGCGGTGGGGCCCGGAGGCGGCTGGGGGCCGGGAGAGGGGCCGTGCCTCGCCCCGCAGGGCACGGTGGTGTCCGCCGAGGGGCACCCGGCAGGGTGGGGAGCGGCGGCCGTGGGGGATGGCCCCAGGCGGGGAAGGTGCTGCCAGCTGTTGTCTTGCCTGGGGGGCTGGCGGTGGGAGGTGGGCAGCCGGCGCCTGGCCGGGGGCTGCTCCCCTCGCCCACCCCTCCGCTCCTCAGAGGGGGTTTCAAACCTGTTCGCCTTGCGTGCACCTGCTGCCGTTTTCTGTTGTTTTGGGCGTAAAATCCCTCAGGTTGGGCTTTGAGGTGGTGTGACTTTCCTTCCCCTCCGTTCTTTCCTTTTCCTCCCTCATTTTTTAAGTAAACTGGCATTCTTTTTTTTTTTTTGCTATGTTTGCTCGAGTTAGTTCCTTTCCACCGGTATGCCTTTTTTTTTTTTTTTTTAGCGTGTGTGTGTGTGTGAGCCACCCATTACCCCTCTATCCTGCCTGCTTTGCTGTGGGTTTTAGCAACAGAGCCATCGGGAAAGCCATGGATCATTACTTTTTCTAAATTCCAGAAGCAGAAATAATTTGAAAGCAATGGATTAACATGGTCACTGCCTGAAAACATCATAGTTTTCTGCTGGAGGCATGTGGTTAGGCATTTAAAGGACTTTGCCCTGAAATTGTAAGTCCTCTGAAGCCGACTTGTTTTATCTGTCAATAATGTGCTTTGCATACTGGTGGCGGTGTGTGTCACCGACTGGCCGAGCAGAGGGCAGAAACCCTGACAAAAACCAAGGCCTGGATCCTGCAGTCGTGCCTGTGCAAGGACTGAGCGGCTCTATGGGCCAGGCTGCAGGTTTAGCTGCCTTGTCTTTCTTGCGTGTTGTTGTGTGTATACTCCTGGTAGACGTCGCTGACGAGGTATAATGTAAGCAAAGTGAGCCGTTTAGGGTTTCTCGGAGATAAAATGTTTTCTGTTTAAAGTGAAGGCTTTAAACTCTTCAGTCTCTGCCATTGACACAGCTCAGGTCAAAAATAGTTCTTTTCCTGAAGCACTCAAACTGTTTAGGCTGAGTTGAGCTCTTTTGCTGTAGCACTGGTGGTTATATAAATTCAAATAAAATTAGAAATGTTATTAATGGAAGGTATGCAGAATTCTTAGGTTCTGACAAAGGACAGGCTCAAATGTTGTTGCTTCTGTAACTAAGGTAGGCAGAGCCATGCTTCCAGTCTCACTATCTGCAGGGCTGCTACTCAGTCTGATTAAGAAAGTTTAGGAATTGTAGAGATTGTTGACTTTATTTTAACTTATTGGGAGATTAGAATATTAGGATATATTTGATTTGGAGTTGTGCTTGGAATTTGTTTGCATCTTACCCATCAGAAGTTCATGATACAATTAAAGGATCTTTTATTTATAAAAAGTTTATGCAGTATCTCTTGTAGCTCGATATCACTGTAACTTCTTTTCTGTTTAGACAAGACAGCGGTTAACCATGTTTTGCTGTTTGAGGTTTTTTTTTTTCTTTTTTGGGCTTTTTTTTTTTTTAAGGCTAAATAAATATGCTGCTGCAAAAATCCAGGTTGACATGCTCAAGGACCGTAGGCCGTGTTAGATACAAAGGATGATTTAGGTCTAAAAATGGATGGTCAAAGATCCTGACAGCAAATGGGCTGTTTTGCCAAATAAGGAAACTTGGCACATTCTGCTGTGTATTTTAAGATAGCACAAGTGTAGTGTGCTACTACTTTATTGGCAATATGTTGGCAGCGTGCCTTCCTGAAAGAAGCACTGAATCCTGTTTCGTGGAACCACGCAGGGAAGTGAGGGCAGAGAGTTGTGTGGTTGTTCCCTCTAATAAATTACAAAGGGTTTTCCTGAAGTAATCGAATATTTAAGCAGCGTCAGGTGCACGTGCAAGATGAGGAATGCCATTTCCAGTTCTGCAGCCACGCACTAAGCGAAATATGAGTTGCAGTTACTGTGCAATTTGTGCTAAATTCTTTCCTGCTTCCTGTCTCTGACTTGCAAGTCCCTCAGTGGATGCTCTCTATACTCCGGGAGCAGTAGCTGCATGACAAATAGTAGGGTCTTCCGGCTTGTACATGGAATAAAGCAGAGAGTTGGGCATGGCAGCACTTCCCCTGTGGCACAGGCTGTTTTTGGGAAGCTGGGAGGTACAAGTGAATGTGTCGGGTTCTTCCAGTGTTGCCGTGCTAGGATGCAGGGCAAGGCAGCCTGCAGCGCGGTCCGTTTGCAGCCCGTCTGCCTGGGTGTTTGGGGGTTCCCTCACCTCGGCGGGGTCTGGGGGGAGCAGCAAGTGTGGGACCTCAGCAGGGTCCTGGGAAGGGACCCCCACGCAGGTTACTCCCCTGAAGTGCTGTAATCACAACAAGCCAGTGATGGCAGATGGTTTCCTACACCAAGCACTTAATACTGTACTGAACTGAGCTTCTTGTGGCTTAATAGCTTGCTGCAAAGTGACTCTGTGTAATCGAGTCCTGACACATTAAATACTAATGTTAAATAATAACTTGACGTTAAATACTGCCAAACGCAGCTCAGATCTGGTTTTTTTTGGTGTGAAATGAACAGCTTCTAACAACATGCACAAATAAGGTACTATGAGGAAAAATAGGACACACAAGATGATGTTGCAAGATTACAAGCTCATGTTAACCATTCGAAATAGAAAAAGGAGAAAGTTCTTTTTCCCCCAAAAAAGATTCCATAGGAATAATTGAAATAACCACCAATTGAATTATATCTTGAAATACCTGTCATTCACTGTTTCTGAACAGTCATGTTTTCATTTCATCGGCAAGAAGCAGCAAAGTCAGGCGACACAGCATTCCCCACCGCTATGCAACGATAGTGGTTAAACACTTGAAACTGTGTTAGCGGGGAAGGGCGGTGCTGACGCCAAACCTTCATTGTGCTGTGTGCCTGCGTGCCGGAGAATTGCCGTAAGGCCCCCAGCCCCAAGCCTGGAGACCCTGTTGCAGAGGACTGCTCTCCTGACTGCGGAACTGTAAGATGTGAAGAAGGGCTGCACGTTGTTGGAATGGTACGCTTGTTTTGGATGCAAGTGTAAGACGATGGGGTTTAATGAAATACCTGATTTTTTTTTTTCCTTTAACCAATGGTATAAACTGAGATTGTTAAGTATCTTTTAAAACAAGATGACAAGTTAATAACTGTGTGTGGATTTGTCACATACAGTTGTTACTCTAAACAGTTGTTTTCTCAAACATAACAAAGAGATTGATCTGTCTAATTAAGGATTAACTACCTTGCATCCGAAAACATGGAATAATATTTAAATAGGTCTGTTCTTTCATCTAGAAGGAGAAAACTGTATACCTAACTTAGGCTGTCATTAATTACAGATCTCTAAATAAAGAGTGTCCCATGTAAATCTCCTCTACTTTCTCTGGAAAAAAGCATCTGGAAGAACCTGATACAAACCAATGAATCATTCTTTAAATTATATTACTTTATTGTATGCTGGTGCCTATAGCATCTGCAGCTGATTGACTGCTGTAGATAAACTTGAAATTGGGAAGGTGTTAAAGGAATGAACAGTAGCTTTTGCAAATGCTTGTGTGCAGGGCATTGCATTGCGATTGCATAAATGTTTAGGTAAAGTTTTAAGCAGCAAGGAGAACTCATCAGAAAAGTACTCGCTTGCATTTATCAAGTGTCTGGTGTGCATGTCGTACCATCTTGAGGTCTGTTTTCTGTGAGATCTTGGAACAACATCTTCTTCTATGTTTAATGTAACTTTCAGAAGTCAAATCGTTTACATTTTTATACAGATGATTTGGTTGTTCTGGGTGAACAATAATTTAAAATAATTTGACAGCTCTTCAGAACTATTGAATTCAGATAGTGAAGGCCAGAAATATTTGTTTCCTGTGATGTATTTTTCTTTTCACTTGGTTTTCTGTTCCTCCTGCCATCCCAAACTCAACCAGCTGTTATCAGCTGTTCACACTTCCCTGTTAAATTTATGGTCCAGTCGGTGCATATGCTTTTGCCAATGAGTAACATTACTCTTCTGAATAATGCTGTTGTCAGTAAGGAGATTATTCACTGGAGCTTAATTACCCACGTGCATAAATGTGTGCAGGGCTGTGGCCTTAAATTGTGAGGTCTCTGGGTTGGGAAGCTGACCTGTTTTATTTGTCTATAAAGTGTCACATATGCTTGAGACACCGTGTACACAGCATTAACGTGGAGCAACTGCTGGAGTAAACGAGGCAAATAAGCTTTTGTTTCTGAAGACCTGCTAATTAAGCAGCACTGGCAGAGAGCAAAAAGTTAAAACTTGCTTTGCTACCCTCCTGATTTGCAGGAGCGACCAGTTTCCTTTCCCTTGAGCTTTCTCTAAAGAAAACGCGTGCAGGGTGGTGCAAAAGATGACTCTGGGATGGCAGGAAATCGTAACGGCAATGGCAACGAGGATAAAACAAGAACAAAAGGTCAGCAGAAGAGTTCAGGTGCTTCTATCGGGGAAGGAGCCGGCAGGGTACTACTGGAAGAATGGGCTTCTTTTCACATCCCACGGGTAACCCATGCTCTGACTCGCAGAGCTGGGGAAAGAGCATTTGTGTTCCCTCTCCGAGAGCTTTGCAGGTTGGCTGTCAGCAAAAGGCATGCTTGAAGCCTGCTCCCTCCTAAACGTGATGCCTTCTGTAAACACAGTAAAGTTGTCATGGTCTGGTCAGCACTTGCCTTTGCCCTTATAGGTGGTGAAGAGATGTAAAATGAAGCAGGCGTTTTCAGAAAAGGCTCTATGTTACCTTATGCAATGTGTAGGAAAATGCTGGTATCTTCATCTCTCATTTGGAGAACAGCTGCGACCAAATAGTGCCAGAAGTTTCTGGTCAAATGATATCTCAAAATTTTAATCAGTTTAGCCGCACAATCAGGAGAGACGGGGGCGGGGGGGGAGCGGAAATTGTGTCTTTGTGTTTGTTGCAGAAGGGGCTGGGATGAAGAGATTTTGGCAGTTGGCAGTGCTAGGTGTATTACAGGTGCATTTCCCAGCCCCGGACAGCACATGGTGTGTGGATTCCATCTCAAAAAGCCCTATGGATGGGAGGCTTTCAGAAGACACAGTATGTTTTGGTGCTGTAGTTAGACCAGTATAATTGGAGATGTAATTTTCACCAGCAACCCGAAATCGCTGTGTCTTCTTTTGGCTTTCGTTTGATGCTGGTAAGTTTACTTTCATTAGTTGCAAGTATAGTAACTTTTGCTGGTAATTAAAACTACTTTGTCTAAACTGGTGCATCTGAGATGATCCCACAGCAAGCTTGCACATCTGGAGGATGCCCTGTCCTGCAGACCCACTAAGGACCTGAGGCTTCCTGATCTTTCACCATTAAAAAAAAGAAACCTAAAATTAGTCATTGTTCAGTCATTTAGGTGATAAAGTTTCTTGAAATTCGCCACGGGCATAAGCTTTATCGCTGTGAAATCTCTGAGAAGGACGTTCTGTTCCTCTGGCAGCAGACATGGGATCATCTCTTGAAACTGCCAACACCGGTCTTGGCACAGGCTGCAGAATTTCACATATTGTAACCCAGATGAATTACCGTGTACTTGCGCTTTGTTACAACACGCGAGCAGAACTGAGTCACTCGGGAAGAGACGTTTACCGTGGCCAGGTTTTTCCACATCCTTGCGCGAAGCACTCCTACCTCGCCCCGAGTGCCGGCAGCGCGCAGGGTGCGTGCCGAGGTGCTGTTGCCCGCCTGCCGGAAGGCTGCCTGCCTGCCCAGCCGGGGCGGCGCGCGCCTCGTGCGTGGCCGTTGCGGCGGCAGAGCCGGCGTGCCTGGCACGCCTGAGCCAGGCAAGCTCGGAGCGGAGGGCGCGCTTCCCGTCCATTGGCGCGCTTCGCTGGCGTTGGGGAAGACAGCGATGCGCCTGCCTTTCGCAGGGCCACTTTCAAAGTGTTTGGGAAACGTCAGTATTGCTCCGAGGAACGTTTTTAGTCATATCCGTCTCCCAGCTGCTCCTAATAGCTCGTGCAAATTATGCAGACATCTGCACAGCCTGTTGGAGTGTGAGCTCCCAGGCTCTTTTCCTCCTGTGCCCCATGGATTTTACTGTAGCGCGTTTGTGGCAACCGGTTCTGGTTTTGGAGTGTCTGAGCATGGGTAAGAAGGTCCGTAAATCCACAGAGTGTGTGTGTTAATGAAAGCTTTTCTCTTCACAGGTTTTGCTGTGGTATATTTTGTCATTATGAGATGTCGTCTACCAGTGCTTCATTTGTGCAAATTAGATTTGATGACTTGCAGTTTTTTGAGAACTGCGGTGGAGGGAGTTTCGGGAGTGTCTACCGAGCCCGATGGATTTCTCAGGACAAGGAGGTGGCTGTAAAGAAGCTGCTCAAAATAGAAAAAGAGGTAAGAGTTTACTTTTCATTCACTTCTGTCTGCTGTGGAAACAAGGACATAAATTGTTTTCTAGTGTCTTCCATCCTCTAGCTAATTGAAGCAAACTACCTTGGACTTTTTGTTCGTTTAATTACAAAACCCTGTAACTGGATGGTTGTACAATAAAGACATACTGAGGGGGCCCCAGCCAAAGGTGTCTCTGGTTTAAATCGTTATTGTTTTACTGTTTACTGCCCTCCCTCACTTCTCTTGTTTAGCATCTCCTCTCTGCCCTGGCCCTGAGGAGGAGGAGAGCTAGCTTCACCTATGGACCTAGTAATTTCCCTTTTCTGCTGCTGGGCATGTTGCTAGATAGGAAGAGGTAGTGTTCACTGTCTTTGCTTCTGTTTTCTACTCTACATCTGGTCTTTTAAGTGCTGTGGTTCACGTCTATGTGTTCACTATAAGCTTAGCGTGTGTTGCTTGGCGTTGTCTCTTCCCTGCCTGCAGCAGGTTTTGATCTGGGGCTCCACTAGCTCTGAGTTAGTCATAGCCACACTTCGGCTTTGTCTCATGTTGCAGCAAGGTTTAAGCCTAACCATTTTACCAGTCGCCTTCCCTTGCTGTGTCCTGTGCACCTGGAATGGCGGACAGGTCCTTGACAATCCTGTGGGAAAAGGCAGAATTAACTTACGGCACCTTTACTAATTAAGGTTGGGTTTAGTTTTGTTGGTTTGTTTGTTTTTTTTTTTTTTTTAAATTTTTAGGTTTATCTAAAAATCCTCTTGATCCTCAGCTTTATACAGTCCCAGCAGAGACACAGTGTTGGTGGTTGTCACAGCACTCCAGTCTGCCTGCCGGTCACCACCACTGATACAGCAGTGAGGACACGCCAGTGTACTGATGGATAGCACAGTTACTGGACTGCTGTTCCAGCATGACTATATCTAACTTGTATACAATATTCTCGAAGTATTTTAGGAAGACAGTTATAAACTGGAGGACAGCAGAGCAGCACTAGGGATAATATGCTTAGTACACCAAAGTTCATCCACTGCTGCAGCAACCGAGTTAATGTGATTGTGTCATGCTTAGTGATGTGATAAGCATCTTTGATCATGATTAAGCAAGTTGCTGTCTAAAATAATGTGGAAGGATCTCATAACTTCCAAGATGGTGGGAGATGTACACGTTCTGTTGAATGTCAGTTTGTACTGTTCTCTTTACTTGTACTATTTGTTAATATAAAAAGATTAACAAAGACAGGTAAAATTGGTGCTATGCAGTATCAGTAATGAGCTCCTGAAAAATCAAGTGGCTGGCAGATCTCGGTAGTAGTCAGTGAAGTATCTTTATTGAATAGGTGTGTTTCTGGTGGGATTACGCAGGAGCCTGTGCTAGACCTATTGCTAGGTACTTCAAGCATTTTTGAAAGAAAATTTAAAAACAATATTACTACATCTTGTGATGGCATAAACCTTAGTGGAATGGGCAATGACGGAGAAAGTAGGACAGTCATATGTATTGCTTGACACAGTTGGACCATGCAACAAAAATATTTTTTTTACAACAGCCAAATACAACGTTCAGCTTGTAGTAATGAGGAACACAGTTTGTAGACTAGGAAAAGGAAACTGTATGCTGGAATGAATTTAGTATAATTTAGAGGGTTTATTTAGGGATTAATGAAGACTTGCAACTCATTAAGAGCTTGTATCATGGTGCTGTTAGGCAAATTAGGTTAATGCCCTTGCATATCCACATGAGGATCAAGTCATTTGTAAGAACCAGGCATGCTTTATCTTGGTATGTGGCACTGGGGAAATGGGTGTTAGGCAGTAGGTGCAGACCTGGTTCTGTTGTGTTTAAAAGAATGTAAACAAACTGGAGGGGCAGCCCAAGGGGGACTGCAAAACACACTCAAAGAGTAGAAAGTAGGGGGGCTGTGGGGATGTGTGTGTCGGAAGGGGGTGATGGACTTCATCCATCAGGATGAGTTGACAGAAGGGGAGCAAGTGCCTTCCAGCACAAAATTGTTTATTTTCCTTTAGACTGGTCTTTATTTGCAGCTTAAACTAACAAGATATGTTATAGTTAGGAGCAGCTTGGTGTGGGCACCTTCTCTTGAAAGTTTTCTGGGGAGGCAGCAGAGAGACAAGTGGTGATGCCTGAAGTCTAGCAAGTTTTGCCAAAACTTGTCTGTCGAAAACCCTAGACAACTGGAAAATAAGAGCTTGTTTACAAAAGTTGCGTTTTCGTATGGAGAAAATGCTGGGCTCATTTAATCTAGTGCAGAAAGTTATTATAAGAACTAATGGTTGGGATCTGAAGCCAGACAAATTAGAATGGGAAATAAAGCACGAATTGTAAGGAGTGAAGATGAGTAACACTTGGAGCAGACTACAAACAGAAGGAATGAAGATGGAGAATCCTCTCCATCTCTTCATGTCTTCACCTTGAGATGTCTTTTTGGACAGTTATTTTTGTCAAGTTGTTGAGCTCAAGATGAGCAGCTTGCTGAAGTATAGTGGCCTGTGATGTACTGGAGGTCTCGTCTGACCCTAATGACTGTCAGTTTGTTTACATATGTAGTATGTTTATCTGTAGTGATGACAATAATGACTGAACTCTGCTGAAAGTCATGGTGAGTCAATGGCTTTTCTGATAGCAACAGAAAAATAACTTGCCGTGACTGTATTTGTGTTTAGTAGACATTTGGATGCTTTGCATTTAGTCCAGAAAACTAATTATTACTTTCTGGTTTATTTGAAAGGAAGTGTCCTTTTAACTCCATGAGTGATTTTCCTGTATTTCTGTTAACTGCTGCCAATAATCCATAACAACTGTTTAAAGGGAAAACAGAGGAGATTTGGGAAAAGCTTGCTCAGAGGAATTTCGTGCTAGCTGAGTCCAAGGGCACAAGCCAAGTCAACAGAGCTGTGGTATCATTCTGCAAATATGTTGTATCTGTATTTCATTTTATTAAACAAGCCAATCAAAATCAGCAAAGATCTTGAAGGCTTTATATTAGCCAAGTGGCTAACAGGTTCTAACATGTGAAACAAAGTAAGTTTTGTTCCAGTATATAGCAGCATATCATACTAAAATACGTGCTCAGAAAAACTTACAAATACTTGGAAGGGTGTTGCTCAGGCAGATTTCTTCAGAACTTTAAAGTTTGAGAAATGGGAAGACCTCTGCAAGGCATTAACTTTTTATAGTCAGGCAGTAAAATGTGACTGTACAGGAAGAGGTGTGTGTTTATGTGAATAAAATACAGCTAAATAGGTGTGCTGAGAAAAATAAATGTGCTGCAAGGCCTTGATTAGAGTATCAGATCTGAAATTCTGCACGAGACTTCTGCTGATTAAGTAAACCATAGGAGTGTGTCGAGTGATTAAATAACAGTAAAACCAAAATTAAATTGCCTTTTATACTACCTAGTCCAAGCACTTTAGCAGTTTTAGGTTTTAAACGAGGAACAGGAGTTCCTTGTGAATTGTTTTACGGAAAGTCAAGCTATCGGCGTGATGTTTATGATATGTGTGGGGGGAGGAGAAATGCCTTCTGTAGTAGGATGTGCGCTTGCTCCTTTGGCCCTAAGTGACAATTATGTGCACTCATTGAAGAAAATCGCACACCTACTACTCGGGAAGTTATTTGGGTTTTTTGTGAACGATTTATATGAATTATTGGATAAACCCGTAATTTGGCTCCCACTGAAATGGATGGGAGAGATTGGGCCCAAAGGCCTTATTCTGCAAATATTCTGCAAATTGAGTTCTTTTGACTCCATTATCTTGAGCAGATAAATGGTGGAGCGAAAAGTTACAAATGTTGTTTTATACCTTGCCACCTTAGCTTTTTACTGACTAGCACTCGCCTCCTTCGATTGTGTGCATCTCTGAAGTTCAACTGTTACTTGTCACTGCTTTTGAAGGCTGTGCTTTTGGTGGCTGTTTTTTGGCAGCTGGCATCTGATCTGGAGTGTGGTTCTTCACTGGGAGATTTATTACTGCTGGAATTTTACCTGAAATTTAAATTTAATTTGATGTCACTGCTCTTTAGAAGTACTCCATGATCCATGAACTGCCTCTGTGCTATTGATGGACAGCAGTATTGCATCTGATTTGCTTGCTTCAGCTATTACGACGACAGTACTTAGGTACAAGATCGTTTGCTTTCATGCAGTACAGCTGTTCCTGGATTCCTTCAAAATGGCAGTGGTCTGTGCAAACTGCAGGAGAGTGGTGGAAAAAAAACCCAGTAAAATGTAACTGTAATCTTACTGGGAAATACTTCTGGTGAAATAACAGAACTAACTTGTGGATAAAAGATGTTAAATTGAGTAGGATTAACTGTGCATGCTTTGTTCAGTCATGTCTATGCCGTGCATTTGAGTTTTATAAGACTCAAAAATAAAAACATGTTTTTACTAGTTTTAATGCTGTATTGCTGGAAGTCTGACTAGTATGGAAATTAATTTTATATGTTCAGGTTTTCTTGTATGTAATACATGTGCAGTAAGCTTTAGGGGATCTTTTAATGCTTCATAAAACTTTTCATATGGAATATAATGCAGCTTGTTCACTTTTTTGATTTTATGATCCACTTCTGGAAGGGACTGTCCAGAAAACATGGATTGTGCCTGTACCTTCTGAAGGGGATGAGTTAAGTGTAACCACATGCATGTCACTGGACTTACCTCACTCATGTTTGTAGTCCTAAAAGAGAGCATGTGGTAATTTTAATGTGGGTCATGAGAGTAAGGACTGGGAATTACCTTCAAGAGTAACAAGAGAAAAACCGAGTAAAATAGAGCAAACCAAACCAAACTGAAATTGATACTTAGTCCTGACAGGACTAAAAATAGTAGGTGTTCTTTTTGCTCGCAGTTTATAGCTGGTATGGGTGCTTGGGTGCCAGCCTTGAATGACTGTCCAGACTGAGACCTGGCTGTGATGAAGGGCAATTTTGATGCTTTTTTATTACTTTATTAGCTATTTTTAGGAGTTCCTGCTCCCTTACCCCTCTCATGTCTCAATCAGCAAGTATTGAGAGTGATTCAAGTTAGCATCTGCGAGGAAATGTCTGGATTTACCTGGTTCCAACTCGGAGCGAGGGGATGACAAACCCTGTGTTTCCAACCCGTGGTCCTTTGGTGCAGGTGCTATTGCTACTGAACTGTGAGAGAGGTCTTAGAGTGCGTGCTACATGAAGGTACATAAGGTGTAGGAGTCAAACATACGAACTTTCCAGAGACATCTGTGCCTGCATTGGAAAATTACAGAGTTCACAAAAAAGGAACAGTTTTATATCCCTGGAGTAAGTGGTCTCATGGGAACTGTTCCAGCCCCATACTCATTTAAAGAAATACTGCTGTACCTTGTTAACGGCTAGAAGGAAATAAAACTGTATTTATTATACCAGAGGGGTGGCTTAAAATGTCTTTGTTTCTGTTTTACAGAGTGGTTATTTTGCAGGGTTTTCTATTTCTTTTTTATGTTTTGGTACAGGAAATGGCTTAGCGTACTCCCCTTGGTGCTGACTAGAGTATTCCCAGAAGGTATCAAGAGGATGCTTGGTACCCTTTCTAGACTGTGGAAGTTGTCAAAATGGGTTCACATGCCCCAGCTGTTGCATATTCTGTATCTTGCAGGATAAATAATTCTGGATAGGACAGACTTCTGCGATAAATCTCTGCTTTTGAGTTTGCCCTACTTTTGGCTTTCATGCAAGGGGTATTTTCTAGAGGACTTTATTTTGTAAATGAATGTCACGTTTTCAGGTGTCAAGGAAGTCACTGCATTAGATTTTCTTAGTAGGTGCTTTGGATAAGACTGTATCATAAGCGTTGAGTGGTATATGTGTTGCAACCAAAATGGTATCAAAACCCCATTGGTATTTGGGAGATACTAGTATAACAGAACATGATGTAGCGTGGCCAGAATACAGTTATTCTTGGGAAGAACAGGGTTTAGTTTACTTTTGTGTGTTTTAAGAAGAAACTTCATTCCCCTGTCTCTGCTCCCCCAAAATGATCTCAGAAATGTAGCAATCCGGGCACAGAAACGTACCTGTCTGTATTTTGCTACATTTTATTGTAGTGGATTTTTTTACTTGTGTATTTAAACATTTTTATACCAAGTTTTTCATTAGATGAGTAACGTCTTTCAGAGTTGCTTCATGTAAATAATGAGTATTTGTAGTATGAGTTGTGTGGCTTACGGAGATCTTTTGACCAGCTTAATTTGAGATTCTTACTTACACAGGCTTGTGTATACATGTTCTTTTAAATCAAGCCAGTTTTGGCTTAATTTGATTTAGACATCAGCTTCAGTGAAACTGGCATGTCAGGGCCCAGACTGGCAATCTGTGGCTTTAAAAGTTATTTTGGGTCAGTTGAGACATAGTGACTGTCAGCGTTGTCATCTTAGCTTGCAATAAATGAAAAGCAGTTTCACAGTGCTGGGAATCTTGCTGTAGCCATATTTAAGAAGTGACCCTGTCCTCTTTTTTTAACCAGCTAAACTACCAGATTTTGTAATGAAATTGTAAAGGGTTAAGTGCACATGTCCTTCTGTTGACTGGTGGGCAGTTTTGAACAGTTACTACATAAACAAAGTTGATAAACAGGTAAATTAATAAGCTAAGATGCACCAGATTTGTCTGTTGCTTCCTTTCAATTGACTTCTGGATTGCCCTAAACTTTGTCAGCATGAAGCAAAATTACCTTGCGTGTGCTCCTGGTCAAGAATACATCTGCAGTTGCCATCACTTGGTTGAGGCACAGGAACTGACCATGCGCCTGATCCCTGGGTTAGGAATCTCTCTGTGAGGTTTGGATGCTTTTATGTCAATTATCTTTAATTTTGGGGTTTTTTTGGAAGGTGCAGCATCTGCAGGTGAGCAAGTTTTTATGCTAGTTCCTTACAAATTAGGAATGAATGTTGTTTAGAAGAGGGAGAAAATCTGTCTCTGGTTATTTAGAAAGCACTCTTTCTTATCCTTTTTGGTATCCACAATATGCAGCCTGTTAGGATAATATTAAATAATATTTAGTTTAATAATTAATTCCATTGTATGTTGTCTTAAAAATTGTTCTGTCAACCTGCTGCAAATTTTTGTTTGACAGTGGGTTGCTCAAGTTACCAGTAGATATTTAGCCACAATTAAGGGTATTTTTCCTAGTTTTATTTTTTTTTTATTTTGCCCTAGATATGTTTATCCCTTTTCTGTTTTCTTTTTGCATGGGCTCAGTTATTATTTATAATTTGGAGGAGAGGTTGTGTTGCTTATTTCTCCATGCCAGCAACCCTTGACATCAAATGGCAGCTTTTTTGTGTCCCCTCCCACGACATTCTCTGACCCGGAGCTTCTGTTGAAGCAATCAGCTGCAAAATGGTATTTTTGGATCTTTAAGCTGTCCTGAAGCTTTGCTGGAGAAATCTCATGGGTACAGAAGAGATCATTTTCTCTCAAGGTGGTGTTTTAGGCTGTTGCAGGCTCAAGCAATTGAGGGCTGGTTCAAGTTAGTCTTATCTCTACATTTATTTAACTGTGCAGTTTTCTTAAAAAGTTACAGCACAAAATTGCATGGCAGGTGAGATCTAGTGGTAACTTTAGAGTATGGTAAGTGATTGCATCTTTGAGTCTCGAGTGCTTTGAGGGACAGCTGGCTATTTAAATGTCTGTGACCCTCATTGAAATCTGTTGGTGTTGCAGTCACTGGGGACTGTAGTTAAATAATGTACACTCACTGCAGCGTACAGAATGACAAATTATTGTTTCTGATAATACCAAAGTTGCTGTTGAGGTGTATGGAAATATTGTTTGAATCTAACACAGTTTCTGGCTTGTTGCATGCCTGTGTGATGGTTCAGATGAAGTCAGGGATACGTGCTGGAGTTGATGTGAACTGAATCTGGGACCCTTGGTCTCCTGGAGGCTGTTTTTCACAGGTGTGTTCAAAGCTGAGCACAGGGGCCACCGTCTTTGGTTGGGGACCCTGAACTACCCACCATGCATGTGGTAGCAATGGAATTTTGAACATGTTTTGTCCTTTTAAGAGGGCAATAAAACACTCGATAGGACTAGACGTGCTCTCCTTTACTTGCCTTGGGGTTTTTCGTTTTTTTTTTTTGTCCTTAATTTTTGACTGGCTGCGCACAAGTTGTGTAAGGGTCTGGGGCACAAGATTTCATTGAAAACAAAGTTGAAGAGGAAGTATATACAAATATATATCCTAACTTTAAGGGAAGCATCAAAATCAATCTTTTTAATTGTAATAATGCAACTAAGACTATAAAAGTCATGTCACATTTACCTGTTGCCACTTACTAAGGTGCTGATAGAGAAAGTTTCCTTTTTAAGAGGACAATATAAACAGTCACAAGGAAACATTCAGACCTGTTTATGTTAGCTGGAGGCTGCAGAGGAGCCCAGAGAACAGCTTCAGCGTTAACTCTTTCTCTCATATTCAATTAATTGCGCTAACACACTGGGGACATGAGGCCAATAAGGGCAAATACGGAGCTGCCCTGTTTGTCTTTTTAATGTATTTCATCTGTTACAGTTCAGCTACTGGGGAAGAATCATATTTGCAAATACATGTTGGTTTGTTAGATTAATGTTTAGTGAATCTACGTTCTGCATAATTTCTATTCAAGAAAGCCAGCTCCGCTGGGAAACTGGGTGACTCAAGTAACAGGGACCATTTCTGTGCCTTCTTGGTCCCCTCTGCAGCTCACCTGCCTGATGCCCGGAGAGCAGGGCAGCTCCTGCACACAGGAGGGTCCCCCCTACAGCTGCACCTCCTCGGCCAAGTAGTGCCTGGCCCCTGGACATCACTGAAAGAGGACAGTGCCACACATCTTCCATTTTTCTTCTTCTCCCTCTGGTTGCTCGTTTATTTTACTCCAAAACCTCTGAAAATTGAGGTTCGTTATGGCTAAGTGTTGTAAGCAGGGGAGAGAAAAAATCATCTCATGATACACACCTGACCAAATAGCTGTGGGTTTTGTGTATCGGGCACGTGAGTTTTCGGTAGCCGCATCAAAAATAATCATGGTCTGTAAAAAAACCCTTGAGCTGCTGTAGAAGAAGCAAGGAAGCTACTGGTAGACATGGGAAGACAACATGCAGTTGCTTTGTACGAAGTTCATCTTTGGACGGTGGAAAAAACAAACGGCAGGCTTGCAGGCTGCAGGGTGTCAGGTTTTCAGTGAAAGCTGAGGCGCTCTGCAAATTTTTATCTGGCAGGGGCAGAATAGGAGAGGTGAGTAGGTTGTTGTGCTGGGAACTTGTTAAAATAATGTAGTTGCTGCACTCTTGAGTAAGTGACATCTTCCAAGAAGATAGCTTTTCCTCTTCCTTGGAAGAATTGCAGAGCAGAGATGATGTAGTGCATGCCTCTGTGCAGTTAGAGAGGGGGAAAGCACAGAAATCACTTTTTGTCTAATCATATAATAACCTTAATTTTAGTAATGTCATCTGCATTTGTGGCAGTCCTATCAAAGATGACGGCTTATAAGTAGTGATTGGTGGTTTTCCTTTTTGGTGAACTCTGTAATTTTAATTTCCTAAACGTTTTTACTTTGACCTCTGCGATGTGTCTGTGTGTGCTGAGGTGCCGCATGTGATGTAATCATGTACCAACAGATGGATAAAATTCGGAGCTGTTGAATTGCTCTTCGTTTTGGATGTTGCCTTGCTAGTACCCCCTCTTAAGAGTTTGTGAGGGCCCTAAAGGCAAGTACAAGATCAAGAACCCCACTCGTTAGGACCACACATTTTGGAGTTCTGCTCTTAAATTTTGCTTTTTCAGTTGTTCGTGTATTTGTACCGAAGTCTTTATTGTAAAGTCTTCTTTCCAAGCCAGCGTCTCATCTGTCCTGTACAGAAGTTGGCAGTAATGTGGTTTCTGGTGCTGTCCCCCACGTGGTTTACTGTGTTCCTGTTGCAAACCGCTTCCCTGTTAGTGCTACAATTCTGGAAGAAGTTCTGTGATTTTTCACGGACTGGGAATAAAGCTCAGTCCTCCTGGGGTAAACAAGCATACTGCTGTTACATAATAAATATGAAATCTGCAGTATGAAACCTCCTACCTTTTCATTACTGTGTTTCTGTGCTATATTGTGAGAAGGGAGAGATTTCCTGCTTGTTATGGCTGTTACCGAAACGAACATGGAGTAACAGCATTAACAGGGTGCCTGGCTCAAGAAATTCAGGGCAAGTGACACTTTGTTCTGTAACGACACAGGCATCGTCTGTTAGCTCTAGTGACATGGTCGTTGCCTTGAAACTGTGACCTGCATTCCCTTTTTGGGGAAGAAAAAACCCGCAGACCCATTTCAAAGACCAGGGTGGCTGCTTTGTTTGTCTTTTAAAATCTGTATTTCTGCCTTTTTGCTTGGTCAGTGTTTAGAACCATTAAAAAAGTAAACGTGACATGGGGACTGAGATCCTGCAGCTAGAGCTCCTTTATAATTACATATTCAGCCACAACTGTACAAAGGAAAATCAGAGTCCCTTTTCCTTTATGTACTGTATTTCAGTTTTCCCTTATGTTTAAATTGGCATGTTGGAGTATGTTCGCTGGAGCCACTGAAGAGCTTATCAGAAAAGGAAGGAAACAGAGGGAGGGAAAGAAAGATAGATTTCCAAATGACAACCTTTTGAATAGTCCAAGTTCAATCCCTAAAACAAAAAGTGGAATCTTTTTTTTTTCCTAAATAATGTGCTCTACAGTCTCACCTCTCATCTTGAGAAACATGAAAGAGCAAGTAAAAGAGATGACCCAAATCACAGAGTTCCTTTGAAAGAAGAAATTCAGCTGTTTTGAACACTTACAATCAAAGGAAGTGGTTTCCCTAATTACGTGAACTATGTGAAGGCTCTCAGAATAGCTCTTCCACCCCAGGATTCCTTGTACTTTAGAAGTTTGCATAAAAGCTCACATGGAGAATCAGATGCAAAGTGTTTGATTCAAATTTTATTAGGCAGAAGTGAGCATACATTCATATCTCTGGGTTTGACAGCTGGTTGGGTTTGGACCACAGTCCTGGGTTTGATGGATTTCAGTTGTATAGTTTAAAATCTTTCACTCTTCAGGTTCTCTGGTGAGACACTCCTTTCAAGAGAAAAGTGGAAATGAAAAAATGGAGAAGGGGTAGAGGGGTCCCTTTGTGAGCTTTCAGTTGAGGATTCTTCACCCTGATTAGGCTGTTCATCGTCGTGAAAATCCATCCCTGTACACAGCTTTTAAAAGAATGAGAAATTTTACTTCCTCTCATTTTAAAGAAGCTGTATATCTTAAAATAAATATTTGGAAGAATTGGGATCAGAGTTCTACAACTTCAGTATTATTCTAGAACCACCATTTACTTCAACCCATCAAAATTCTGAATTCAGTAGAGACTTTAAACAAAAAAGCAGTATTTTCAGTAGGCTATTACACCTTGTGCTTTCTTTTTGTACATACACGATAATAAAGGTATGTTAGTCTAAATTAAATAGTGAGGACGTACGAGAAGATGCAGGACACTTCTAAAGGCTTAAGATCTCTGTTCCTCAAGATTTCCTTTTCAAAAAAAAAAAAAAAGTTTTGCTTTTTTGGTGGTTTGGGAGTAATGGGAGCAAGCAGTGGAGACCCTGAAGCAATACCAAGATAATTTTCGAATGTAGGCACCTAAAGTTAGATGCATCGACTCAATTGAAATGCTCAGTTTTCTCCAAATTTTGGCAAAGTATAGTTTTATTTTTGCTCTGTAGGAAACGTCTTTATTTCTCAAACAGTTTATTAGCTAAAAATGTAATTAGAATTTTAGCAAGAGTTATGAGCATTCATCACAAAATTGTCTGTCCTGAAATTGCTAAAGATAGGTATCTAATCTTTACCTAGCTAAAACTAAAAATGATTCTTCCTTTCCAAACCATCTCTGAAACTAACAACAAGGTGCTGTCCTTGAGGATACAATATGGAATAATTAATGGTTGAAATATTAATAAATATTTGCAAGGTTTGTAATAATATGCAGGGCCATCACACTTGCTCTGCACAACAGTAATCTCCAAATGGACTTATGTTCTCCACTCAGAGCCAACTACAGTAATTATATCCAGATTTGATAAAGACAGAGATACTTGATAAAGTGGGCTTTGAGGAGAAATCCCAAAAGCCCTCCGAACTGCAACAATTCAAACTGAAGAAGGAAAAAAGGCAGAAGGGTTATGACTGCCTTCCACATATATAGGGATAACAAGGTATCGCCAAGTCTGCTTGAAGAGAAGAAGAAATCTTTCTCTGGGTGCCTTTTTCCTGCCAATACTGCATCTTTCTTATGAGAGTTAGACTTCCTAAGCTCCATTTCTTTTTTTTTTTTCCCAGGCAGGAGGAAGGACTTTCCCTGGAATCGGGGAATTGTCCCCTAGAAGTGAACACCCTCAGCAGGCCAGTGGTGTTGCAAGTAAAGTGCGCAGCACAGTAGCAGCACATGTGGAGAGTGAGAGGAAATGTCATGTAGCCATACAGCACTCTGACAGGGTGGAAAAGAGTTCTGGCTGTGCCCTCTGGAGAGATGTATCTCAGGCAGCGAAGCCTTATGATCAGTATTGCTAGAGGATGCTTTTGGTTGGATGAAGGAGAATGCTTAAAGTCATCCCAACCTTGCCTGACCTGAAGGTTGCATAAAAAACTACATTTGTTCATGTCTGATCCTTGATGGGAGTTGATTTCTCCCTATATTTAAATTAGAATAGTCCGCAGATGAGTTTTTGCGTACCTCTGGCATTGGTAAATGGGAAGCTGTGGTATATGTGATGCTGTTATTCTTCCACACCAAGGGAGACGTTGCAGGTTTGAATGTACTCTGTACCACCAAAACAGCATGGAGCTCCTGGGCCCTGGATCCAGCTTGTGAGCTCAGTTCATTGTAGTAAACTTCGCCACTCTAATCCTTGTTGTACTCTGAGCATAAATCAAACAGTTAGTAATTGTGCAAGGACTACAGGCATTGCTAGAATAGGAAGAGAAATGCCAATTCTTTTTGCTGCGCTCAGATTCAGACTGCAGTTGTCATTAGCTGCAGCATTTTGCCTCCTCTGCGGCTCTTCAGGTACAGCCCGTGGGAAAGAGGTTTCATTGGTACGCTGCATGATGATGACCCCAGTCCTGAAGTTCCTGTGGGCTCATGTAATGCAGCGTTCCCGCTTCCTCTTTGCCGTTTCATTTATTGCACGTCCTCGGGAAGCATGGTGCAGGGTGATGGAGGAAGTAGTGCAAGTCACTTGTTTTGTAACCACAAAATAGATTATCTCCATTTTCCAACTGGCCTTTTAAATGTTCTTAATCCCCCATTGGGGGGGGTGGTGGTATTCCTCTTATTTATTTCTGACATGTCTGGAAGTTTTCTAATAAAATGATGAAAGAGAAAATTTGAATGAAGTCTGAAGGTGCAGATTACTGGTGTGGAAGTAGAAACTCACAAATGGGGAAATGCCAAAGCTGAATGTGGTTGCAAGATGTTCTTTCCCTTTATGTGTTTACCCAAAAATGTACTGTGGTTACATTGTGGAGTATTATTGCAGTACAGTTATTTTTGCATTCAACAGTCTTCTATTTACCGCTTTTTCCTACATGAATTCTTTTAGAAGTTTTGGTCTGTTCGTGTGTGTGAGTTAGAGCAGTTCTCGGGAGCATTTTGTAATTGTTGGAAAACGAGAATTAATGGCATGCATGGTGCTGTGATTTTTCCACATTTCCAACTCTCCTTAGAGGAAATGCTCCTGGCTTGCAGGTGCTTTGTTCCACCAAACCATCATAAAGGATTTGGAGCAAGTCTCAGACTTTGTGTTCTCAGTTTGGCTTATTCAGTTTTGCTCTTTCTGGTGGGTTCAAACTGCAGAGCCAAAGTTGCAGCACAGACACGGTAGAGGTTACAGCACCTCTGGTCATTCTGTTGTAACTTTGGGGGAGGAACTGGCTTGGGATGTTGCTTTTTGGTTGGAGAAGAGCAATAAGAAAGTCAGACTTTTGGCTTAATTTGGTATCCTGTGGTGGTACAAAAACTGTGCAAGTTCTCTCCTCCTTGTAAGTCGGCTGTTCCTGAAACTCCTCCGGAGCCACTGCCTTCATAGGATACCAGGTCACTCTGTAATTAATCTCTGTCACTCTTCTAGATAGGTTCTTCTAGATTTCCACTTTCTACAGATTTCAGAGATACTGGTGTTCAAGTTATTGCTTTTTAAGACAATTTATTTTGAGGCTGACTGCTTGTATTCTTAATAGGTATGATGTTGACATTATTTAAACAAAAAGTTTTCTGAAAACAATTTTTTTATAACAAAGATTAGAAATTAAATAGTTGTTATTGACATATCTGTGTAAGCAGATAGCTATAAAAAAGTCTAGGTAAGATAAGGAGTTCTGTGTACAAGAAATTCATCAAAGAGAAGTAGGGGAAAAGCTGAAGTTATGTGTCAGAAATACATAGTGCAGTAATGTAAATGTGTTTTTATGACACTAAAACCAATTTTTAAATGTTGCTAGTCTTCCTCTTAAGGTTTTTATCTTGGGCATTGGGGTTTTTTTTTAATTTTTTTAGTCTTAATGGAAAAAGATTGAGCTACCATGAAGGTAACCTGAAGAATCCCAAGAAAAAACAGTGGATCTACTTTGCATAAAGGTAAAAGCTTGAAAGTTCACAAGTTTTGTGTAGTTTCATTTTTTGACTATCACTACCCAGTAGGGGTAGCATTTGAGCCAAGTTTCTAACTAAAATACAATTTTCAGTCTTAGACAAAGAAGAGTAACTTTTCTGAAAAGTGGGTGAGTAATTTATGTCCTGAAACTTTAGTTTTGTTGGGAATGGAGACTCTGGTCCGTAGTGGTCTAGGTGGTAGTGTGGACGCAGCCAGAGAGCTGCTGCGAAGTCTGTTGTTCTGGCTATTGCTTGATGGCGTGGTCCTGGCTGAAGGGTAGTCATACTTAGTTGGAGAATGTACAAGTCAGATTTTGGTGGAGTCTTGTGCTCCCAGAGACTGTTCTTGCCTATGTTCTTGCCAGCCTCAGCAAGGTGAAAGGGAGGTCTGGCTGTAACCTGAGGAAGGACGCTTACTGATTAAGTCATGGTAAAGAGAAAGACGACTTGGTAAGTCACAGAGACAGCTTGCTGCTTTGGATTCAGGAAGGAAGGTGATAATGTCGCTAATACATGGTGAAACCAAAACTGGAAGCAGATTCATGGTGGAGACTTCACCATGGTTCATGGTGGATTATTTGGACAGTTGCATATAAAACCATGGTGTGCGTCATTCATATAATGCACAGCAGTCAGAGATTGAGATTATGGTGACAACTCATTTTCTTGACAACCTGAGATTTTGTGAGCTTGTGCTATGGCATAGGTAAATGTGGCATGAAAAATGCTTCTTGGCTGTGGAGGACTCCGACACTTCAGCAGAACGACGTCTGTAGTTGGCAGCTACTTTCTTTCCTCTCTTTTATGCCAGATGGTCACAGCCAGAATTTCTGTGCTGAAAGTTTTGTGTCTTTTTAAAGTAGGTGGTCTCTGGGTAGGGAGCGATTCTTTGCTTTTCAGCAGGGGCAGCTCATTTTTAAGTGATAACTGGGGAGAGCCTTCTACAGAGCTCGGATAGCCTGTGTGGAAAGCAAAACCCCACACAGTTCCCAGCAGTTGCTGTTAACATATAACAGGGAGGTAACACATCTTGTGATATGCTGTTTTCATGAGGGTGGGCTCAGTCTGTCTGGCTGAGGAACATTTTCTGGAATTACAACAATCACTGGATTCCAGTAAGAGGGATCCCTGTCAAGTGCTGTTCCTATCATTAGCTACAGTAGGTTAGGTTTGTCTACTCTAAGACAGGCTTAAAGTGAGTGCTCATCAAGAACATGATGATTTTTTTCCTTGGTTAAATTGCAGTTTTCATTATCAAGTTTGAGAAAATACTTTAGTGGAAAGTTCATAGCTGCTTTAGAGGAGTAGATCAGGATCCGTGAGTGTAGCTGCTGCTCTCTCTGGAGTCTGTGCTAATTGTTCAACAAAAGCCACTGTATAATGAGATTAGACTTACTCTTCTAAGTTACCTTATCCAGATTCCTTACTAATACTCTGCAGACCTCAGAAAAGTCACTGCTCTAGCTGGGTATGTATGGACGTGGCCTTTCTCCAGATACCATTTTTTGGACGTAATTTTCTCTTCTGTTGCTCCTAAGCGCTGTAAGACACTCCTTGAGAGAGGATTGTTTTTGCCCATCACTGTGGTACCAGAATGTCTTTCCAACAAGGCGCTCATGACACTTATAGTGACTTTGATCTCAGAAATAGTTTCCTTGGATGTTTTTCCATTTGTTGGGTCTGGAAAGATTCAGGTGTTGCATATTAGCCATGATACCTGCTCACCTGTGGAGTGAGCAGGGAGTCAGAAAGTTTCATGTTTTGTTATTCCCTTGTATTTTAAAGATGGCTTGGGTTTTGTTGCTGTATTCTGTAGTCAAAGCAGGCTTGTGTTCGAAATGATTGCCAGTAAATGGGAAAATTTCCCAACACTGAGAAGAGAAATTATGATTGCTGAAAATAAACTGCTCTCTGGGAGCTCAGGTATTTCAAACCTGCTGTTTAGTCCACTCATCTATTGTTTCTGTTCAATTGCTGGTACTGCTTTGCAGCTGGAGGCAGCTTCTTACTCTAAATCTACCTGAATGAAATATTTATAATATTGCAGGACATTGCTCATTTCTACACTCTTACACCATTACAAATACATAGTTCATGTGTGTTTTGAAGGGTTTTACTAACTGCGAATAACACTAGTGAAACCCAAACTACTACTCTTGTTCTTGGCAGATCTCCCTTTATCAGGTACCTTAATACTAAATGCTGATACAGTCTCAAGCTGTATACTGCAAAATGTATCAGTCCTGTGAGATATGTTGTGAATTTCTGGTTGAAATCTGTGTGAAAATGAGTTATTTGTCCATGATCTTTGTGCCTTTTTTTTTTGGTAAATGCCAGTGTAGTTGTAACTCAGAATGTCACCTTCAAGCTTATTAAACCTTCTGTAAGGATTCTCTGCAGAAACTGCCCTTGCTTAGTTTTATCCTAAATGCTGCAGCTTCTGTTAACAGCCTCTTCTTTCATTGATAGCAAGTTTTTAACCCCCATCATGAGGAAGACCAACACCATGATCCTGCAATTGCTCGGTTACTGCTCGGTGGGCTTCATATGGTTATTGTACTGGGCTGATGAACATCAGTGGCGGGACTGATCCAGTTAGTTTGATCTAATTCCCCCTTTCTGCATGAGGCAGAAGGTGTGCTACCACATCACAAGGACAGATCTCCCTGTGATTTTTGGAGGGACCAACCTTCTTTCCATGAGCTGAGCAAGCCTTTGCAGTGTTTTGACAGGGATGTTCTGAATTCACTAGATAGTGCTCCTAATCCCATAGCCTTCAAATTATCCTTAAAACTGCCAAGTTACGTGCAAAGGTTGCTATAAAAAGTTATAGGAGATTATAAAACTCAGTTTTCTCTTCAGATGGTCAATACCCAATGTATTTTGGTACTAACGTGTCCTACGGTGTTCCTTACCTCCGGAAATGCCTATACACATTTGCTACTGCATGGTGCAAATGAAGTATTTTAAAGTAAATTACATAAGAAAGGGTGAACCCTGTCCCATGGGACGTCATGCCCGGGGAGGTGCTCGGCTGGGGGGTGCTGGGCTGGGGCGTCGGTCGGCGGGTGGTGAGCAA
>JAVKLA010000001.1:30265265-30295661 GCA_034782735.1 Sagittarius serpentarius | reverse complement strand
CATCCCACTGGGGGGGGGGGGGGAGCGAGTGAGCGGCTGCGTGGTGCTGTGTTGCTGGCTGGGGTTAAACCACGACAGTCCATAATAAATTTATGACCATATTCCTTCAGCACGGTATGTTATGACAGTTTAACAGGATTGAGGTATCTTGGTAATGTGTTGGGGTTTTTTCTTTCTTCAAGATTGCAACCTAAAAGTCAATACAGGGTATTTAAAGTGTGTTTCTACCACAGTATTTCCAAAAATGAGAATTGTGTGGTGATATAAAACAGTAGATTTAAAATAATTATAAGGTGATTATATAGCAATGAGAATTTATTAGTTTCCTCTATATTTCCACTTTTAATCTCTGGGATTTGTAACAGTGTAGGACATCATTTTGGATGCAAATTTGATGCTTTGAAACATTTGCTCAATCAGAATGCTTTTAAATACATGTTTTTTACAACATTGTAGATGTACTTATGAGAATTTAATTCTGTTGTTTACAGAAGCGCTGGTGGCATCAATCTGAGAATGTAATTTAACCCTTCTTGTCGGCGTGGTTTGTGAAATAGTATCCCTGTAACGCCAAGTATATAGCTGTCTTCTAAGACAAAACAAATGCTGGCAGAGTTTTAACTTGTTAATGGGCTATAGAAAATAGCTTTTATTTTGGATAAGTGATCCTCTAAATGAATACTAAAAAAGAACCCCAAAATTGCACAGCTTCAAGTAATATGCAACCATAGTTTTAAGAACTATGACTGCCTTTTGAAAGGGATGGTAATGCATTTGTGCTGGGAGGGTGCCCATAGCACTCATCAAAGCACATGGTAACTCTGCTTTTAGTTGCAGTTAGAAAATCTCACTGACAATTCTTTGGCTTTGCCATGTTCATGTGGTTTTCCTCTTGCTTTGTTAATATCAAAGACAGTTTAATTGGTTTAACAAACATTCTCACTGGATAATCAATGTGCTTTCCTTATTAATAGCTTTCTTCTTGGGGAACCCAAAGCACAAAACCTTCATATATTTTTTTTTTTCTTACAAAAATTTATGAGAACAGACAAAACAGTAGGCAGAGTCCTAAATTTTTACTTTGTATCTGCTTGATTTTCTTTTTAATGTTAAAAACTAATAATTCCATAACATCCCTGCTGTAAAATCCTTCTTAGTAGTTTTGTATTTCTAAAATTCTTTACGTATCCCTTTATTTGTTGCATATTGAGAAGAACATTTGTTAGCAATGACACAACAATAGGTGTCTTAAGACTGTGGCATGATAATAATCCAGAAAGAGCTAAATTACATGAACTGTTTCTATATCCTGTTCATTAAGAATTTTACTCAGTTTAACCTTTGAAAGGATAGAAACAATGAAGTGGTAAATATTACCTGCTCTGGGTAATTTCTGGCTTCTATCAAAACCTTAATGTGATTAAAAAGAATCATCATGAGGCTGTATAATATTTATGTTAAAGCATGTAAAACATATAAATATCTTGTGAAAAAATGCAAGTTTTTCGTTTAATGATTTGTCACCATTACATGAAAAAAAAGTCATAAGCCTGTAGGATTCTAAGGTGCATATTTTACCAGTGTTTTGTAGCTGAACTGTAGCTTTAGATGCTGATTGTCTTAGTATTGCGCCTGTAAAATAATGTTTTGGGCTCATTTACCTAGAGAAACTGGTGTATATATGAGACATCATCCCTTGTTAGACATCAGTGAATTCACAGGAGATCATTCCTGAGACACTGGAAATGGACGCAAACTGAATGTATTTTTGAGGAGGAATCTGGAAATAAAGGTTTGGGGTTGATTTGTGTTAGCATTCTATATCTGTTTTGTATGTGGTTGTCAGTAAATAGAACAATTTTAATAAAACATCAGCTGGCCTCTTCCAGCTGCCCTTTTATTATACTATAAAACCCCCTGAGAATAGCAAAGTTGCAGCTCTCCCAAGAACATGACAAAGGTCAAAGCCTTTAAAATGCTACAAGACTTAGGGAAGAATGTCTTCAAAGCTGCCTTAAGAGTGTCTAAATATCTCCTTAATAAACATGGCAAACATTTCTTTGGAAAAGTAAATAACCAAACTATTGCACAATGTAATAATAAGGTGGCGGCAGTTAAGGAAGTTGTATTAATCAGATTCCTCAAGTAGCTAACCATGTCTAACCCTGTAATGGTGCACGGAGCATAGGTGCCTCTTGCTGTGCAATTAACTGATTTAGTAACAGGAGAGTCAGTTGGCTGCTGGCTGACCTGATGGTCTCATAAGGGGCTGCAGCTATTTCCTGCATTAATACTAAACCAGCGAGCTCAGACCAGGGTGGAAGGGTGGCCGTACTTTGTCCTCTCTGTCCAGTGCCTCCAAGGGGACCTGGGAGAAATGGTGATTAAGTTGCTGTGGGCCTAGTTTGCCTGGACCCAAGCAAAAAAGTGGTTTGATACAGAAAAAAACCTCTGTGGACAGATGTTCTTTTGCAGATCCAGGTGTGCTGCTGGAAGAGGCTGCTAGCCCAAACCCTTGATCACTTCTCTTGACTAGAAGTGTGAGTGTAACAACTTTCTAACAACATATTTCCAAAGAGGACCAGAGTAACTAAAATATGCTGAGTTGCTTGGTCTTTGCTAACTTTAGCTGCCTTGGGATCAGGAGCTCTAACGAGCAGCTGCGGCTGGTATGAGGAGCTGGCAGGCAACAACACAGCTGTATGTAAAGTGCCTCCGTCCACATCCTTACTGCCTTTGCGGCTACAATTAAAGATCTGACGATAGGGCCTGTCTGCATTCCCGAGTAATGCCAGCTCAGCATCAGGTGGCCATTGCCTACATCTGCAGTCAGCGCTGACCTTGAAGATCTCGTCAGAGCTTAAGCTGTGTTTGCTGCAGTTGCTGCACTGGCGCTGGACAGAGCAAAAGCAAGCTAGGACTTGTGTCATCCCAGTGAGCTGAGGCTTGGGCTGCTCGTAACGAGACCGCATTGTCCAGGTAGCTTGCTTTGTCCCCTCATCTGCTGCTGGCCACACTCAAAATCTGTGTTGGTGGTTTCTGTTCAAGAATTGCTGAACGCAGACAAGGTCTAGAGGAGGACCCTGGTTTTACCTGCTGAAAATAGTGAGGATATGAGTATTCATGCATAGTTGTTTGTACTAGAAGGATAAGAGCTGCACTAGCAGGTGTAGAGGCAGCTGTAGGGTGATGTTAAGTCATAGACGATGAAATTGACATTTTCACATTTGTCAATAACCAGAGATTAAACAGGCATAAAAATAAATTAGCTGTTAAGCACTGTGATCTAGACCATGGTTCATAGGACGCAATTAGTTTGTACACTGAGGGATTACCTGAGTTCGTAAGTCTTGCACTGTAGTTGTCTTAAGAATTGGGTTTGATTTACAGTAACACCACAGGAGCCACTAAGTGAGAATTAAATTGAAATGGTTTTAGTGTAATTTGCTCTGACCTTGGATTTCATGATAGTGGTTGAAATATGTAAACAGTGGATTAGGTTTGTTTAGACTTCTGAATCTCTTTGCCTTCAAAAAATGGCATATAGTCTGTAATTCCTTTCCGCAGGACTCGAGAGGGGGACATAATTTTACCTGTACCTCTGGTGGAAGTACAGGGTGAATGATTTTAGTGTGGTTTGATGATCAGTACCAGGCTGTGACTAAGCTTATCATGGGACTAAGTGTAGTATTCAACTCCACTGCAGTCACCTTGTGTGTCTGATTGTGTCCTTATGTTATGTCCAAGGAGTTGGTATTTATATGTTTTGGTTGTGCCTTTCCTTCAGCTGATTTCCTTCTAGTTTTGCTTCGATCCAACATTTAAAAAAAGAAATAAAAATCTGTCTTTCACACAAAAAAGTAATACAGTGAAATAACTGAAGACTTGTTACTTGTCATCACCATGGCTTAAGGAAGGAAATTGATGGTCATTTAGGTTGCATAAGATAGATAGCAGCTTTACCGAGGGAAGTGAGTGTGTCATGGCCAAGTCAGCAAGGGCTGGCTTCTTCAGTGGCCTTTAGGCAACAGATGCATGGCAGGATTTTCTTCAAAGCTTTTAGGCATTTTGGATTTAAGTATGAGTTTGATGCTTAAAGGTGATTCTAAATATTCTTGTAAGTGCCTAAAAGACCTTTGAAATACCAGTCTTTAACCACCACTTTGTAATTTGCTGTCTGAACATCAGTCTTTCATTGAAATATGGCACCTTCTTGTTGAAGAAAGTACAAAAGCTTCAAAGATGTGGATTGACTTGCATCTGGTTCTCACTGTAAGGAATAAGTGTCTTTAAATTGGCTAATAGAGTTCGCAGCTGATCTATAGCAACTGAAAAGAGCAAAACATGAAAGGAATAGTCTAGAATCGCTAGTGCTAACAACAGCAGAGTGATTAAAAGTGTTTAGGAAGGATTTCTTTCAGAAGTAAGGGTCCTTAGAAAGAGTTGGCAATTTCCCCCCCCAGTTCTTAATTTGGGATATCTGTGGGCAATTAGTAGATGCCTTTCCTTATTCTTAGATGGAAGCTTGCTTTGGTGTCTGTTAAATCCCAACTTAGAGTATGAACATCAATGTGAAGATGATGGTATTAGCCGCAGTTGACACAGCATTTCTTCGTACTCCTGGAATGTGATCTTAGTGTGTAATATACTGTGAATGAGATAATCTTAGAAGATAATTATTTTTGAATCTCCAAATAATAAACGCACTGTGTGTCTGTATGCCTGCGGCAGCGAAGGACTCATCCTCTTGGCCAGGTGCTCCCATCTTGCTGCTTGTCCATTTCATGGTAGCACTGGGTGGTTGGTAGGCCTGGGTTTTGCTGGTGGTGTGGCTGCAGTGCGGCCCTTCCTGTTGTCCAGTGACTCTGATGGGCTTTTACTGGATCCAGCAGCATCTTGTGTGAGATGGAGGTTCTGCACATTGCTGCGTGGAATAGGGAGCTATTGCACTTGGATGTGTTCATCACGTGACATTTTTAATCATTCTTTAAAAAGATTCATCTACTACTACTTCTGTAGCCAGGACGTAAATACATTATGCCATGGGAAAGTTAAATGTGAGACTAGTCAGTTTAATTCTAATGACCTGCTGAGGTACATGTATTTTAAACACCAGCAGGTGGTGTGCACAGTGCTTTAAAGACACGGATTTTTAAAGTACCGTACAAGTAGATAGTTCTACCCCACTCCTCTTGACCAAGATGTTCAAGAAAAGATGGTCTAGATAGTTTGTCTAATGTTGTTTGTGACCTGGTGTTCCTGTCTCATTTCTAACAATATTCAGGTAGGCAGTCAAGGAGTATTAGGTCTCCTGGTTATCTGGCAGTAATGCTGGTAGGAATTAGAGGACGTTCCCCAATTTAATATTTCCTAAAGAAGATAAAAGCATAATACAGAAGTTTTTGAAGTATAGGGGTCTTGGATTTGCTAGGCCATGGAGATGGAGTTTTGAATGACTACACTGTCATCTGCATCCTCCAGGCTACTGAAGGAGGTTGGAGGTAGAGCTCACGGAACGGGCAGCGCTGCTGCTGCTGCTGCTGGAATCCCTGCCTTGGGAGGCTGGTGGGGCTGCAGCTGGAGGGCAGAGCTCCTTCTGCTGACAGATCCCTTGCTGATATGTGACAGCTCCCTTCTCGGATCCGTTGACTGGCTGTAGGAGTGTTGCTGTTTACCTGCAGGTGAGTCTTCCAATGTTTACTCAGATAGCTGCCAATTAAATTATTTTGTGGACTTGTAGGTGAGTCAGTCTGCAGTATGATTTGTTGAAAACAGCACACTTTTTAAAAGACTACTTCTCTGGTATTGTGAAAAAAGGTGACTCGCTTCACAGTAACGTTGTTTCCCTTGCTGAGCAGGCTAAGCAGCATGAAGAACTAGTGGAACCCAAGTTAAATTCAAAGCTACAGTTAAAGATTTAATTGACTATGTGTAAATGTCAGTGCCTTAGCTAAAGATAAAGGTCTTAACTCAAAACTGTGTTGAAGTTACTCAGAAAAGGCTTGAAACAACAACAGGAAAAAATTGAGCCATCTGATGCCTTTATCTGTAATCATGCAGTTACGCACATGTATCATGGTACCAGCAATAAAATAGGCCAAAAAAAAAGACTGGTTTTCTATGTCTATACATTTATTACAGTAGCACTAGCAGATGTACCATGGTTTTCTGCATCAAAGCTGCTATAGTATTCCTGTTTTCAGTGAATCTACAAGGCCACAAAATAATTTAACTGGCAACTGTCTAAGCAACTCTGGGAAGACTCACCTGCAGGTAAACAGCAACACTCCTACAGCCAGTCAAGGGATCCGAGAAGGGATCTGTCAAATCAGATACAGAGGAATTAATTGTGATTTTGTTCTTACAGATGCTCTTGGTATAGAGTTAACATAATCCCAAAGTCTTAAAGCAATGCATTGCTGTAGAGACAAATATATAATAGTATATATCTTTATTTTCATAATACATATATTTGTGTAAAAATGTGTCTAAAATATCTTGAGTATTTATTTTAACATACTACAGAGGCAAAACTGTTGAGAGACCTTGAAGGAGACATCTGACCTTCTCTCAAAAACCACAGGGACTGTATGTCTTAATTTCTGGGGATACGTTCTTATTCTCTCACAGTCTCTTTCTCAAACCTAGAAGCATTGTTCAAGTGGAACTTGAAGGTTTTGTATATTTACCCAGAATTTCCAAACATCTGCAGCCTGCTCTGAGGAGCAGTTTCAACTGCACTGCTGGCTGTTTGGCAATCTCAAGTATACTTGCTGTGCGTATTCAGTCAGACTCTTACAGAGCATGCCTGGAAACTCCACGTTTCCAATAAACACTGGATGGAACTGTGTGTGCATGGTATGCTCTAACAGCCTGAAGCGCTGGACTCGCTGAACCCATAGTACTTTGTGCATAAACACAAATTCTGGATAGGACTGCCACAACTCTGCCAAAAATCCCAGATCTTTCTTTGAACAAAGTTTTCCAAGGCCTTCAGTTTTTCCAAAGACTTAGCTTCTACATTTGTGCCTTGGCCATGAAAGAATAGTCTGTGGGGTTTTTTTTTGTTTGTTTCGTTTTTTGTCACCAAACATACTAGCATTCATCTGCCAGACTCCCTCATGAGGTTTTCAAATGCCAAGCATTTGTGGACAGTCTTTCCTAGATACCTGTGTATTTATATATATGTTATATATATGTGTATGCCTGCTTGGGTATAAAATAAACTATTATAGTAAATGCCCCATTCCTAATTGTCTAACAGTTTTGTTTGCTTGTTTTCAACAGGCAGAAATACTCAGTGTGCTCAGTCACAAAAACATCATTCAGTTCTACGGAGCTGTCATTGAACCTCCAAATTATGGCATAGTTACAGGTAAGGATTTTTGTCTGACCTTTGTCTTGATTCTGTAAAACTCCAGTGTTACAAGGTATAGGCTTTACCCAATTTCAGTGTTTTGCTAATTGTTCTACCCTTCTTTAAATGTTAAGAGTGCTCAGCACCACCTGCCTCAATGCAAATGGGAGTGCTGGGGGTAGGGACCAGGCTGGGAGCATGGCTGGGAGCAGCACAGAGGCAGTTGGAGCCTGTGACGTTCTTAATGCACAAACTCAGCACTCCTTTAAATAGAAACTTTCACTCTGTTCTGTTAATTGCTTTTCCATTTTAACTATATGTGACAGAAGTAGAGGTTTTCGTGATAGGAAGTTCTGGCAAGTTCTGTGAAAAGGAGAGGCTGAGAGTCTGCTCAGAGCAAAGCTGCACCATGAATTCTGCCTGTTTTGAAAACAGGTGAATCTGCATTGGGAACTTTGCAACCGTGGAAAGAACCTGAACTAGAATCAAGGGTTTGTTAGACACCGTAAGACAACCCCCTTTATTCACTGGAACCTAGGTTTCATTCCTTCTGGCACTCCTAGAATTATGCAGAGGTTAGGTTTTATGGTTTTGGTTTTTTTTTGTTTTGGTTGGGTTTTTTTTCTATCACCACTTTAAGCTTCCTTCCCTTATCTTGGGAGTTGGTAGAGATAAAAAATTACATTACAGATAATGTAATTTCTCCCTTTCCTGTATGGGAGAAACTAGGTAAAGACAGTAGAAAATAAACCCAAAGCAAAGTAATCTCCAATCTGCTGAAACAAATGTTTGGAGAGGTAAAAACCATGAAAGTGTGGATTAGGAGGCATGTTTTGACATGTCTGTAACACTTCAAAGAGTTTGATGCGAAGAGTAGTCTTTGCACGTGGCACAGTCTAATACCAGTTTGAAACACTGCTGTCAGGTTTTTATTGGTTCTCAGATGGTGGACAGAACCTGTGAAAATTCAGTTATTTCTACCTGTCTCTTAGACTTCTGATTATCACAGTAGATGGCAGTGTAATCCGGTGGGAGCACATCTGAGATACGGGAGCTTTACTCACAGGAGTATCAGCCTACTGGAGGTCACGGTGTTGCAGCCGGTACTCCAGAGGTGCATGGGTGTTGACCACAGTGTACGCCACTCAGAGGATGCACTGGTGATAGCATATAGATAGGAACTTAAATACCTTCTTGAAGCAATAAAAACAACAGAAAGCTAGTAAAACAAGTAATTTCATTTTACTGTAATGTATAACATAAGTGTAATAAGTATAAACCAGCAAGCTGAGTAACAAAGGAGATGTGTAATCAGCTCAGGATGATGTCTGGATTAGAAAGTCCTCAGTTTGATCTCGCACAAGGTCAGTGTTCAGAGGACATTTGACCTGCTTGCCAGTCACAGGACAGACAGCCGCTAAAGTAGTTCATTATGTCATTGGGAATGGGGACTCGAACCATCTGTGAGAAAGAGACTACGCTGTGTAGTCCAACCACTTTGTTACACAGGGAGCTCTCAATTCCACCCCGGCTAAAGAAAAAATCTTTTTTTGACAAACTGCGTTGGTTGTCCCTGCAACTTCCAAGGAGAACGGAGTCCCTCGGGTTGGAAGGGAAGCATTTGCCCGCACCAATTTCAAATGAGAGAATGGCTACTGAGAAATGTTAACTGCGCTTGAAATATTTTTTGGAGGGATTTTCACTCCGTGATCTTCTGGATGGCTTTCAGTGTTGCAGACTTAATCCTGTGTTTAGTCAGAGATCCATTTCTTATAAGGGAAAATCCCCCAAAAGGGAAAATCCTGAGAAACTAATGTTTCTTCAGATGGAGATGAGGGCATTCAGCCAAGCATTGGCACGTACCGAGCATTAGCTGCACGTAACGTCTTACGTGGGATTGTCAAAGAGTTCTCTGAGAGAGGCTATATCTGCAGTCAAAACACATTTTCCTGCTGGGATGTATGTTAGTGTTACAACTGATCATCCCACCCGGCGAGCTGCTAACACGGATCACATCATTCTAGATGTCACTGGCTGTCTCTGACAACAGCAGTCTCGATGCCTAGCTTTCAGATCTGGTTTTTGACCGCAGCTGCCTCCTCCCAAAAGGTTCTCGGAGCTTCTGCCCCCCGACTGCGCAGAAACGCATGGTGTATCCCACAGCCCATCGCAGGGTGGGTCCAATCAGGCATTCAGAGCTTTTCTTTCTAAAGCAAGTACTTTTCCATTATTGACAAAAAATTATCCTCGCGATATGATTTCCAAATCCATAAGCTCCTAGTAAAAACCTGTGGTACAATAAATATGTAGAAGAAATACTAAAGGATCGAGCTTTGTTGATTGAAGCTTGCTTGCCTCCATTCACACAGAGTGGCAAAGGGCTCGGGGAGCTGAGTTGTCCCTGACCCTGGTGGATCAAATTATGCATTGTAAAGGCACGCAAAGCACACAGCCAACCTATTCCTGAAGAATCCATTTATAAGACAGATGATGACATCATGGGTAAAAAAAGCTTATGTTTTAATTGAGGAAATGTGCAGGTCAGCAGCTTACTCCTCTTTCGGTGACGTCAGAAGCAACACTTGTGTCTCTCCAGCCTCCTTTCAGTGGGAGGTCCTGCAGTAATGACCAAAAACTAACTTGCCACTAGAGTCTTTAATTTCAAGGGACTTCCTATTTTCTGCCTCTTTCCTTTCATTTAGTGCTGGAATCTTCTCGTATGGCCTCACATGTTCTAGGCTGCAGATTCAGTCTCATCGCAGTTTCCTTCCCCATGCAGTAATCTCCCAGTGGTTTTGATTTCCTTGATGAGGAGAAATGTGTTTGGGGGTTTTTTTAATGCATTTAGCCTATCGTATCATTTATTGATTAATATTATTAACAATTCAGATATATTTGATGTAGTCTTACAGGGAATGATTTTGTGGCTGCTTTGAAATGGCTGAAATTAAGCATTTCAATTGTATACCAGCTGGTTTGCCACCTTAGGTATGAAGATTTTCAGAGTCGTGTAAGTAGGTTTTAAATTCTGCCTGAGAAGCCCATTGAATAGCCTTGGGAGAGAGGGACGAAAGACTTGAAGTTGCTCCTTGCATCCCCCTGGTCTTTGTGTTACTTGGGCTACACAGGGCGGCATGTGCCCACTGCGTCTTGGCGACCAGATAGAAGAAAATACATCAGCTGCTTCAGCTCGCAAACCTCCTGTTGTGTTTTCGCTGGAACTTGAATGAATACTAAATAAGCATAAAGCTTATTTAATAAATACTAAGCAGAGGAGCTACAGCCTTTAGACGGCTGAACATGACCTGCAGCCCATGAAAATCTGGCCTGCTTACCTCAGGGTTAGACCTCTAGTTTCATCCTTACATTTTTTCATGAACAAATTACTTGATCTGCTACTCTGTTCCTCCATGGGGAAATAGGAAAAGAAAATTTTAATTTCCCTTTCTACTAGCAAACTCTTTATTTCTAACAGAACATTATATATTTAACATCTGGGTTTACTTTAAAAAAAAATAATTATCCTTTGTTACGGGGCATCATTTATACACAGTACTGCTTACCACTGGGGAATATCCTCTGTCTTTGGAAACAATAACTCATCTGTTAACTGTTTTTCTGATCAGGAGCAGCAAATTCACTGTTTAAATATGTAAGAATTTCAAGTTCTATAAAAGTGGTGCTATGGAGGTTTCAGTTGTCTCCGGTTTCACACCTAAACGTATGTAGGTGTAGCTAGCTTGTTATTCCAGCTCTCAGCCCCACGAGCTCTGACAGTCGGACTGGATTCCATCTGGACATTTGCAAACACCAACGGGCCAAAAAAGCCCTTGTTTGTATCCGTATAATCCTGCTGTGGGTTTTTCTAGGTGTAGTTGAGAGAAGTTAAGAAAAAGCTCTGTTGATCCTGAACAAGGAGCATCCAGAACCTTTTACTCTGGAATGTGGACTGCTTTGCTTGAGCTTACTTGACACCAGACTTTTCTAATGCCTTTTCCTTTTAATGCCCGTTGTTATATATGGTTTTACTTCCCCCCCTCCCCCCCTTAGCAGTAGATTATGTCTGTGTTGGGATAATCAGAACAAAATACCACTCTTCTACTACACTACTAATAATACTAGCTGCTGGACTCATTCTTTGTCATTAAGCCCGAGGTGGACTGCTTTCTGGAACTGGCAGTTTCCATCAGATCTTTCAGTTTAGGTGCAATGTTTTAAAAAGTCATGTGAGTTTGTTTGTTGCTGTTTTTTAACAGAGTATGCTTCTGCTGGCTCACTGTTTGATTACATTAATAGTAACAAAAGTGAAGAGATGGATATGGATCATATCATGACCTGGGCAACTGACATAGCTAAAGGTAAGCAAGATGAGCGGTGCATTACTATCCTACACAGCCAGCAACATGTGCAGCTGGGGATGCTTTCCTTATGAAGTTAGGAAAGTCTTCCTATACTTCCCTATGCAAATTGTAAAAAAAAAAAGCAACCAAACAAACATTTAAAAAAGCAAACTCCATTCACTGTGCTTTTTAATGTGTTCTTGGGTTATTATGAATCCAAAATAATTTCTGGAGTGAAAATGCCTTCTGTGAGCCAGTTTTACTTCTGGTTTGCCCTTGAGTCCCAAGAGGATAATTTTGCTGATGTAGAGTAATTATGAGGTAAAGTGCATAATTATCCTTACATTTGATTTGAATTGGGATGTTTAAGGAAGCTAAGGGCTTATTCTCAGCAAACATACTGAAATTCTTCATATAATAATGCAGAACAAGCTGTTTCCTCCTTTGTGTTCTCTGTGACCACTGTAAACTAATGAACGAACAGTAAATTAGTATCTTGGCTTCTCTGTGTAGACACCACCTTAGAGAAAATAACTAAATATGACGTTAAAAAACATAACTAAATATGACGTTAAAAAACATTAACATACTCATATAGATGCTCTGAAAGATATATGAGCTTTGCTTACTCAAAGTAGGTTATGAGAAGCTTTGCTTCTCCTGCAGCATATCAATATGGCATACTGGTATGCCAACTCCTAATGAGTACAATTAATGGGAACCAGACAACATGGCTGCTGATAGGTGATGACCACGCTCAGCCTGCCTAACTAGATTGTTCCCTTGTTTTGTGTAGGAATGCACTATTTACACATGGAAGCTCCAGTCAAAGTAATCCACAGGGATCTGAAGTCCAGGAATGGTAAAGTAGCAAAACACTGAAATGCTGAACCTGTTAATGTAGTGTTTAAATCTGTACCTGAGCTTTGTGAACAAGCAGAACTAACTAATGCCTTGGCTGCCATCAGGATGCACTTGTTGAAGCACAGAAAAGCCTGTTCCCTCCTCCCCATCCGGAGCCTGTCTGAGCTTTGTTACAGTCCCTGGCATCATTTAGAGCATTGTGGAGGGCTCTTTCAAGTTGTGTCTTGCTGACCATGATTGTACGCATCTTATCAGCTGTCAGACATTGCCTGGACACTCCTCACTTCCTTTTTCTGTTTGGAAAGGTTGAGTACCAGGGAAGGCCAGTGGACACCAGACACAATAGACTGAATAAGTCTATTCTTGTATTTCTTACCTGAAAATCTTGTCTTTACTGTGGCCTGTTTTGAGGTTTGACAGATACTCGTGCTTTTGAGTAATATGCACTCAGTGTGGAGCTGCACTGGTTAGTCTGTACTTGGCAGCTGGCAACCATTTATGAAATTTGCTGAACACTGCCTTTTAACTGAAAGTTTCACTACTAGCAGTGGAATAGGAGGGACACAGATTTTAATAATGCACGTGGGGAGATAATAGTCAAGAAAAGCCTAAGCTCACCTCAGTTGTAAGTTTTCTCCTTTTATTAATGAATCTTTCAGAGGGCTTCTTATTAAGCCTGACTTCATTGAAGAGAATGGAGTTTATCTGTATTTTATCTATAGTTGTATTGCTGTCTTTGAACTCAGTAAGGCCTGAAAGGTTTTGTGTTTGTTCAGAGGCTTGCAGGTACTCAGCATATGTTCTCTAAAGCTTCTCAGAGAAACCAGGACAATCGTGTATGTATGCATGTTCAGGTGCTGGCTCACCGTAGGATCATTTTTCTTCACAAAAAGCAAAGTCTTTTGCTGTGAAAATGTATTGTGTTTATTTTTAATAACATTCTTGTAACATTGTTTTTTTATTTTCAGTTGTTATAGCTGCTGATGGCGTCTTAAAGGTATGAACACTTCACTTATTTGTAGAGAGATGCTGCCGCTTGACTCGATGTTTTGATGCCTAATGAATGAGGTTGGTACTCTAATATCTGTTTATTTTTTATTTATTTTTGCCAGATCTGTGATTTTGGTGCCTCAAGGTTCCACTCCCATACAACACACATGTCATTAGTGGGCACTTTTCCATGGATGGCCCCAGAAGTTATCCAAAGTCTCCCCGTGTCTGAAACATGTGACACATACTCATATGGAGTGGTGAGTGCCTCTCATTTCCCTATGCGTAGTAGCAGATCTCTAGTGTGACAGAATTCCTGTGATGGAAGAACAACAATTCTAAATAAGGACAACAAAAAAAATCACACTTTCTGACCCATAATTTATAATTGCACGCTTGAAAATGATAGGAAGAACAGTGTCTTGCATGTTTAGTAAGATCCTTATCTGATTAGATTAGCAGCATGCCAGTGTGGGAGGTGCATGCTTTACCGCAAGTATCCAGCATATGTCTGAAGGCTTGCAGGAGCCACTGAACAATCTGCATCATGAATCTCTGCTTGTATTTTTTAGTGGAACAGAAGAGGAAAAAGGTTGTTGTCTTGCAATAGGTATATAACAGGATGAAATGACTAGGATGCCACTTCCCATAAAATGGAGTATCACTAATTTTATATTAAAAGTAAGCCACTTCTCCATGCTTAATTTTTTAAAAGACTGGGCTATCATTAGCTGTGAGAATAGAGACTGTACCTCTTGTGGAGGTAGAGGCCCCATCTAAAAACATAGAAAAGGCCAGCATTGCTTTGCCATTTTTCTGAAGGGGGAACAATCAGTTATAGTTCATCAGAATGTGAGGTTTGCAGGAACAGTAATGTGAATTATTTCACTGTCCACAGTTAAACTCTTAATTTGGTTTTGCTCTGCAATACAAAATAGGCTAGAAATAATCCTGCTGGTCAGACCAGTTGTGTGCCTAGCCCCATAGTCTTTCTATGAGAGAGAACGGTAATGAATACTTTGGGGGAAAAAGGAAAAGTGGAGCTGTAGTTTCCATGCCTATCTGTGTATTAACCATTTTTGGGGTTTGGATTCAACAGTTGGTGGCAGAATGAGGAATTCTTTCAGTACCTGTCAAGTATTGCCTCTTTGTCTTTGAAGCATGGGATGAGATAGATGTGAGGGAGGCACTGTGGTTTTAAGCTAGCACCTATGGCTGTACATAGCTAAGCTGATGTCCCGATGGAAGCTGACTTAAACTTTTTGCCAAACAGTTGTTTATAATGGAAAAAAATATGAGAGATGATATGGCATTGCTTACAAATGAAAAGTTGAAGGTTTGCAAGGAGGGAGAAGAAGCCTATATTGGCAGATTCAAAATCCTTGCTTACTTAATTGAACTAGGTCACAAACACTAAGAGAACATAAACTAACAAATGTAAATGTTAATGTAAACTGTTACTGGAAGCAATCGCATATTATCCACTGAAGGGAAGCATTCCAGTTTCAAAACAAAGCAAAAATGTTAGAGGAGAAATTCCAAACATGGTCTTATAGCTCGAACTGCTCACACAGTGATCTTGGTGTGAATTGGCTTTAAGTAACATTCAAGAAGTGGGAGAAGGTAAGAAATGGTTTAACATCTTATCATGTGAAGTATTACCAGAGCCTTGGGAACAGTATGTCTTACATAGTTTGTTTTATCTTGTCCAAAAAGTAAAGCTCCTTTGACAGTTCTGTGCTTGGAGGTAAAACTCAACTACCCTCTGTATTAAAAGAGTTTAGTGTTACTGGAATATTTTAATGTGGTTACGGGTGTATAGTGCTACTTTAGTATGCCTAATAATATTTGACCCACATTGTTTAATATATTGTTTTTGAGCTAATGTGGTCTGCTGTGGGTAGAAGCTTATGAATTCATAAGCACTTAGGAATGAATTAGTCCTTTTATAACTCCAGTCTTGGAACACCATCATTTTCAGAGGAGATACAGGGGTAGAAATGAAGAATGGCGGTGGCCCAAGTTCTCTGTTCATGAAATTACTGACATAATGGTGTTATACCAGCAAGAAATTGTCCGAATATAACACTGAAAGTTGGAATCTCCCTATAATAAGTGTTACACTATCAGAATTAGCAAGGAGACCGAAAACAAAAAATCTTAGAAAGGGTATTTTTGTCTCTTCAAATTATTATCATCTATAAAAACAGAATTCAAAGAATCTCTTTTCAAAGTGTAACACTTGCCAGCAGCTTTTGTGCTAGAGAGACAAATCTGCTTTTCTTCATTTAAAGTCCTGTTAACAAAGAACAGAATCCTTTCAAATGTAAACTAGCAAGATGCTAGGAATAGATATTCTGTTTCCAATATTTGTTGCCTTCCCTATCGTTTTCTTTAATTTTTTTTTCTGCTCTTTTTTTTTTTCCTGGCTGGCTTTTCTTTCTGCAAACCAGTCTGTGATTTTAAATCTTCTGTTTAAGGTGTGCGAGAGCTTTTTTACATTAAGTGTCAAAGTCTTTCTGCAGCCTTATAGGTCTGAGTTGCTCCTCAGCTGAAATGAATTTTCCTCTTTGTGAACAGTAACATACATGTTTATACCTAATGTTAAGATTAGTTTGTCCTGCTCTTCATGGATGGTTAAACAGGTCCATATATTCTCTTTGAGATATATAGTAAATAATTTATAATACTGCTATGAAATGCTAAAGCTAAATGTTCCATGAGATTTATTACAACACAAAGACAGATCTTGCACTTTCCTTCAGCCATGCTGTGATTCTCTTTTCTAATCCATTTCCAAATCCGTATTCTAAACAACAGATACCAAGTGTTACAAGTGATCAACCCAGAAATTGACTGCATGTCATTGTGTGTTGCTCAAAAATGATTCCTTGCATCTCTTCCAGATATGAAAGTGTATGTGGAATGACCATGTTCACTCTAAAAGCTGTTTTGAAATCGTGAAGATACATGCTCAGGATGTTATCCTCGCAAAATTGTTTGTAGTGCACTGCAGTGTGTGTTTGTGTGTCGGTATAAAAGCGCTTAATCATATAAAGCTTATGTGATGTAGCTGAATTATTTTAACACTTAAAAGAACAAAAATGTAAAACCATTAATTGGCTTTTGGTAGCATAGAGACTGTCGTTAAATGTAGCAGCTGTTATGCTCCTAGCAATAGTTCATACATTGCTTTAGCTATGAGAACATACGTTATTTATAGAGGGAATGTTGGCCAGCTCCAGGGGTTATCCCTTACTCTTTTTGAAAAGAATTATGAGATCTTTGACTTCCACTTGGATCAATGCAGAGGAGACTGACCTAATTTTCATGCCTAAGGGCAGTACCTCTAAAGAGTACGCTTTCTGCTCGTGCTGTACTTCTGCTAATTGTGGCTTCTGACCCTCATCTGTGAACACTTTCCTACCAAGAGAAAACATTCATTTTTTTCAGTGAAGATGTTCAGAGTGTGTGCTTTTTCTTGCATGACTCATTTGGATGTTCCCTATCCTATATGGCACTCTGAATCTTTGTTGGCTTTGCACTAGTGTGGGGATGTGGGGGTTATGTTGTTTTGTTTGCGGGTTTTTTTTTTTCCTTTTTGTTCTTGTCACATAGTTGAGAGGATAAGAATTGAAATGCACAGCTGAGCTGACAGAAGTAAGTGTGTGAGCTTTTTCTGAAGACCATATAATTCTTATTCTCACCTTCATGTATAGGAACATTCATAAATTTGTCTCTCCTTTCTGTTTCTCTGTATACAAAGAAGAGCCCAACATCTTCAGAGGCCACAGCTTACAAACCACTGCATGAAATGATCTTGCTTTTGTTTTCCATCATTGTGTCTAGCTTGGCTGTTTCTCTGTGAGCACCTATTGTCCCTCATCACAGAGATGTGATGTGATCAGGAAAGCAGGTGATCCTCACCATCAGAGATGGGAGGGGAAGTGAACCATGCCAGCCTCAATTAAATTACACCAGAAATAGAAGATAGATTGATTTCCCTATGAGGTGAGCTGGGGAGCCAGTTCTGAAAATGAGCAGTGTATCTTACAATAAAGAGGCTGGGGTATGTCAGGTTGAGGTGCTTTTTCTGCTGCTGAATGACCCTGGAGACAAGAAGAGACAAATGAGAACGCGGAAGATACCCATTTGCTACTTTTTAAAAGATGGGTAATGCAATCATTCACCTTAGCTGATGATTCAGAGCAGCTAATTCATGAGATGGGGTTGAAGCTCCTATAAAACTGAAGATAGAGACATGTCACCATTGGAAGGAAAGGCTTTATCTATACTGCTGGCCTGAACATGAAATTTGCGTTGTTGTTAGAACATTTTCTAAACCTGTGTAACTAAATACAAGGATTTCTGACATCCCACTTTTGTATCTTTTACTTTCTTCTACCATTAGTAAAAAATAAGACATTAAGAAAAAATTTTCATACTGTGTCAGATTACTGTATTTCTCCTGACCTACGTGCAGTCTTGAAGTGTTTTAAGCTAGCACTGTTGGTTTAGGAAGGCAGTGATCTGTACAGGCAGTGGAAATAAACACTAAAGGTGTCACGATAAAGGAATTCAGTGCAAAATGTTCTGCACAGATTTATGTGCATGAATGAAAGGAGACAACCCTCACAATTTATGGTCTTCTGAAAGAAAGGTAGCAGAGCAGTAGGGTTTTCCTTCTCAGGCTCTTGGAGACATTTAACGTGTTTCATTAATGTTCTTTACTCAGAAGATGTATTCAGATACTGCTCTATCTGATGTGCAAACTTAAGTTTCTTCTCTGTGGTTTCATGGTACAGCCGTACAGGTGGGGTGGTTCTGCAAGGCTGCTCAACTGCATGTTTGATTTGGTCCAGGGGCTTTTGTTTTAAACTGGCTGTTTTGTACAGTGCTTTTTTTTGTCTGAAGTACACAGGACTGCTAAATTATTTCCTTCTCTCACAGTTAAATTTCCTTCTCTACCAGTAGAGAGGTGATAATTGGAATTACAAAATGAGGTATCTTTTTTTTTTTTTCCCCCCCTCCTTCTTCTTCTAAAAGGAATGAATTGAGGCAAACAGGAGAGTTGAATACCTTTGTGATAGCTTCCCCCATATATTTCTTACTCTCAGGAAAACTATCCTTTTGCTTATTTTTCCAAGATACCCTTACCTTTAACTGATCAGTCTTCTGACTCAAGCAGAATTATTCAAATAGGTCTATTGATGGAGTACCCTGTTCACTTGATTAAAGGCCCAGCTCTGCTTCAGTGCATTTTTTCTGCTTGAGCAGCATCTGCCAATATTCTTGCATTTTCTTTCTAATTACCTTTGTAGCTGGCCAGAATCCATTTAAAATGATGTAGCTGAAATAAGCCTGGGTACTAAACCAAATAGTGAGGATATAGAGACTTACATAAGGATCTTAATGCATTTGGTCAGATCCTACGTAAATGATGTCTTTTTTGTTGATATGCTTGGTATATGAGCAGAAGAAAAAGCTTGTATGTAGGTATTTGTAACAAGATACATATATGAAAGTTCTGATTTTAAAAAAGGAAAAAAAAAAAGAGAAAAAGAGACATACACAGGTGAAGGTACAAAGTGCCTTTTAATTTGGTTGAACTCCAATGGCAGAAAAGCTAGTTGGATTCATTGACTTGAAGCCTTCTTGGTGATGCCAAACTCTTTTCTACAGAGTAGCTTAGACTCTCAGGTACTGTGTTACCAAAATGCTAAAAGCACACAAAATTAGGAGACCTTTCCATATCTAAGGACAGTGCGTCTATAAGAGATCGAGGAGAACAGAGTCATTTTTAATATGCTATATATTGTTTAGTTTAACATAATCACATATTTGGAGATAACAATTACAGTTTTGCTTGCAAAATTATATTCAGTATTTTCATAAGCATATGATAGGAGCAAAATACCTTTTGGATCATATTCTGACTACTGAGAAGCACTAGTTAACAATCATAGAAATATTTTTAAATGCAAAATGACTACAAAGCAAATATGTGTCTAGTTGGGGCTGAGAAGGAGAGGAGGAGTTCATTGTTCTCCCAAGTCTCAACTGCCAAATGCGAACTTTATAGTGGTCAAAGAAAGTTAAAAGCATTTTCCATGGCTCTCACAAAATTGCAAGCATTAGACCCCACACAACCCAGTTTTTCATCTGGGCTTTTCTGTAGAGGAAAAAGCAGAAACATTCAAATTAATTTAGTGAGAGGATCTTGCACACAAACACTGGTCCAAGTTCCTGCAAATGGAAACTGGTTGCCTGATAATTGGATACAGAATAGTGCTGTATCAAGGTTTAATAATGTATTTAAAATACAAAGTACAGAAATAAAAATTCTTTTCTTTTTTTCTGTTCCAGGTTCTCTGGGAGATGCTAACAAGGGAGGTCCCCTTTAAAGGCTTGGAAGGATTACAAGTAGCTTGGCTTGTAGTGGAAAAAAACGAGGTAAGACTACGTTTCTACATTCAGGTACATAGATCAGAAAACAGTATTGGGGTTTTGCAAAAGACTTTTTCATCTTCTTCAAATTGAAAGTAAGTTCACGCGTATGGAAAGATTAGCAGTAGGAGCTAACACAAAGGGTCAAAGTGATGTTATTCCTCATGAATGGACCCTTTACATCTAATTGTTGCAGCTTCACGTCGTGATGCTGTAGATCAAAAATTGTACAAGTACTGTACTAGTTTCTCAGTCTCAATTGTAAAACCTAGGGGTTTGTTCTTAGTGATGAAAGAAGCCATTGCGTCCAAGGTAGGGGAACAGTTTAACTCCATCTCCTGCGTTTAGGACATCTTTTTACTGGCCGGGAGTTGATATATCTGTAAGAGACCTTCAGCTACTTCAACTTAACTCTCCCAGCAGGAGTCACTATAGTACAAGAAACTGCCGCTTAGATGAAAATTTCAAAAATAAAAGAAGAAAAAATAGTTTTAAAAAAAGAGAGAAATTACAGTTTTGCCACCTACGTTCAACACTACATTGAAGATGAGCTCCTCACTGGTATCGGCAAGGCTGTGGCATAGCTGTAAGCCTCCTCATGCAGAGTCTTTCCATTTCAAAAGCACTTCAGTGGTGTAAACACCGTTTGTACAGTTGTCCCCAGCCTCGCTTTTCTTCTTCTCACAAATTGAGGCTTTCAGTTAGTTGGACATGTGAGCGTATATCTGAACGCATAGTCCCTTGATATCAAAGACAGTAACTACGTTTGAAAAACATTTAAAGTTGTGACTGTACCACACACAGACAAGCATGGAAATCCTCCACAAAGATGAAACCTCCTCTATCTAGACACAGCGGAAGCTTGGGAAACATTACAATGGCAAGGCAGTGGCTGTACAATACAGATTCCTATTATTCTACATAAACTGTTTCTCAAAATGCTTCAGAGTTAAACAGAGGAGTTAGGTTTCCTCCTCTTAGTTTAATATTTTTTGTTGGTGTTTTTTTCTTCTCTTTTTCTTCTATTTGAGGACTGGATTAATTCCAGTGAGTGATACTGTAATATACTGATTAGTTGGAAATCCTACACTAACAGTGTGAAGATAAGACTGTGGTCTTCTACAGTGTTTAATCAGAGCAGGAGGCACAATGAGACTCTTTCTCCTGGTTTAGGAAAAGCCTCATACATCAGTTTGAAGGAGGAACCATAAAGCCTTCCATCAACAGTATTTCTTTCCTATGCCTAGGAAACTGCCATGTGCAGTTTTATGTAAGGGGTGCAGAGTGGCATTGGGAATGTTTTAAAGAGATATAGTCATACGCTGAAAGATGTCAGAGGGTACAACACACATTTCTCTACAGTTTCCCAGAGCAAAGAAGTGTGCAAAATACAGTATGAAAAAAATGTGGACATGACAACTATTTTACTTAGGGCTGAAGAAGCCTAAGGGGTGACATTTTCCGAGCCAGCTGTTTGTCTGCCAGGTACCACTAGTCTATTGCTACCATCTTCTTTGGAAGGGTGCCAGGGAGCTTAGAGGGTGTTAATACTTGCTTACATAGTTTTTATTTTTTCTGGCCATGACTTAGGGAACATGCCCAGCATAAGCATTGTAAAAGTCAGCTTGCGCTACTTTTCTTCATAATTTCTGTGTCCCAAAGCAAGTGTGAGCATCAGGTTCTGCTCTCGGTTCAATCTGTTGACATCAGTGGGGTTGCATGCTTCCAGTTCACAACAGAACTGAATCACTGTTGAGCCAGTCCTTCCTTTTTTGCACTGAAAGTTTATTGTTAAAATCAGTGTGGGACTGAGGCCAAAGTGTAATTGCGTAGGGTGAAAAATCCCCCTTTGCAAAGCCTGAGCCCAACAAATGAAGTGGATTTTAATGATTCTGTATGGGTCTTTTTCGACTCTCTGCATAATTTGGCAGTGTTATTTTTATTCTGGTAGAGTTTCTATATAGTTACATATTTTTTTTAATCCAAAAAAGAAAAACATGAGAGTTCAGATTATGCTAGCATTCAGAAACATCATTTTTATTATAATATGACACTTTTGGAACCTGCTACCTTTATAATACATGACAGATAACATTCTGCACAAGTGAGGCACATATAAATGATGATTGCAGCTGATGTTCCACCTCCAGGAACAGTGAGGGTTACAGACAAATACTGTAGCAAGACTAGCCAGTATATTTTTAGGCTAATGACTCAACCAGAGATCAAGCACCAGTACAATTTGTTTATGCATTGTACAAATTTCTGTGTATTTCTTGCACAGAAAGCTTTGCACCTTAAGGTATTACATTAAATTATTAATCATGCTCCTGCAGTGCCCTGGCTCTGTATCTCATGTTTCCAATTTTCGTGGTGTTCAAATGCTTGTGCAGCAGAATTTGTTAACTCTTACTTTGGCTGCTGTGGCTTGCAAGGCTGTGCAGGTCACATTGCAGTAATATAGTGGTACAGTTTGACACAACTTGCTCTGCTTTGCTTCTGAACAGGAGTAGGACAGATCAAAGAGGCTTCCTGGAAGGTTGGTCTGAACAGGACTGTAATACCTGGTTCTCACCTATTACAGGACAGGGAACCCTTTTTCCAGCTTGACCCCTCTTATATTTGGACCCAGTTCCTCAGTGAACGGAGGAACTGTTTTTTTTATCTACATATTTTTTTAATTTAGTATGAAACATCTGAAGTCAGTTAACTGCTTTAGCGAGAGCAGAGGGACCTCCTTATATGTGTAATGTTGTTGGGATGCACGTTTAATCTCAACTGGAGAGGCTTCGATACCTTGGTGTGTATGTATGAGAATGGATTTGCTTTTAGGCTTTCCACTGTGGAGGCAGAGTCTTTAAACTGAAAGTCATCTAAGACTGAGGGAATCTTTTAATGGTTTAAGCAAAGGAACCAAATAAGCTTCAAACTAATTCTGTGTACTCAGTGGTCCTGGCTATAACCAGCAACTACTTGTCTTAAGTCATCAGGAAATATTTATATGAGTTCACTGTGCCCTGTGAGTGCTTTCTGAGATCTGCATGTCCTCATTAATCCTGCTGACCACAGGCTCATGAAATGTCTCTTGTGTCATGTAGAGCTTCACTGAAGTCTTTTTAACTCACTTAATATATATTTCAGCCATTTGTTATATCAAAAGTGATTATAGTATTGTACAGCTGGATCATCTGTGTGGAAGATAAGTATAACGTACAGCCTGCCTTAATTCCTATCTTGACAAGCATCTTAGAATACCATGCAATAACCTCCACAAACTATTATGTTTTTATATTTAAAGTTGTTTGCCGTGTTTTTACTTCCTTGTCTCTGAGCCTTAAGCAACTCCATTTGTGCATTTGTTCCGTTCCTTCTTTATAGGTGTATTAATTAATTTGTACATCTTGCTAGTGTTAGTAATTTTTATTTTTCTTTTTAATAGGTCAATCTTCAGTATTTATATTGCGTTTAAAAGAAAGAAGAGTGTGTTTTACTTCTTTTAATTGCATTACTTTTATAGGAAATCTGTTAGTAGCAGCTTAAAGGGAAATGCTTCCAATAACTGGTACATTCTCTCTCCTTTAGAGATTAACCATTCCAAGCAGTTGTCCCAGAAGTTTTGCGGAACTGATGCATCAATGTTGGGATGCCGATTCAAAGGTAATTTAATTTGTGTTTGATTTCTACACCACCACTCCCTGCCTTGTTTTGCTAAGTGTGTTAGTGTTTCTTTAGGGGAAAAGTCCCAGCTAACGCCATTGCGGCATGCTAGTAGACACATTTCTTCACAAAGATAGCTGAGCCTGTCTTTTTTTAATGTGTTTTATATATTTATACCTAAATGTCTCTCTTTCCCTTTTAATCAAGAGTTATTATGCTACTAATTTACCTGGCTACTCAAGACAATGCCTGTAAATAGGGTGAGATGGCAAGAATGTAGCCATTTTCAAGCAAGCGAAAAATTGTTATTTTCTATTTTCTTTCAGTAGTTAATTGTTAATTTTTCTTGGTTATGTGTCAGCATCATGTATGAAATACCTATTTCAAGGTCCAACTTTGATGCCTTCCTTATGTTCAAAACATGTAAAGAATAAGTTAATCTATAAAATGCGGGTAGGAACAGCAGCAACATTCTAAATTAATGTTAAACCTTTCCTAATCTTATCCCTTAGGACTTTGAATGATGAGCTTTATAATGATTATACTGTAATAATATAATAATAGAAGTACTGTAATATACTGTTTAACCATGAAAACAGAATAAAAATACAAGTTAAAGAGCCAAACCAATGTCACTATTAATTTGCCCCTACGAGAATAAAGTAAAAGGGAAATTAAAGAGAGTGTTTACTCAGTAAAAGCTTTTGTAGGTTATGGGAGTTACCTTCTTTAAATTGACTCTGCTACCACCCTGTTGTACATAAAACTGGCTGGAAAGAGCCTGTGGGCGTACTAGCTTCATTACGAAGTATTAGCATCCATTTCCTTTGCCTGTGAAGGTATTTGAGAGAGGGAAGGATAGGTAAGGAAAGGAAATTACGCTCTTTTTCTCAGGTTAAGGCACCAGCAAGAACTTTGTTCCTTTAAACCCAGAAGAAAGTTTAGCTACTACTTCAGAGAGACTAAGATTAATCCCAAGGCAAAGTACAGCGCTTAGGTGCTCTAAAGTTATAACTTCTTATCACCAGAGAGTAGCCATAGAAGAGCAATGTGAGAAAGGAGATTTCCCTTCTTGGTTTCTCTTTTTTAAGCAAGGAGTTGCTTTCCTACAGAATGGATCTGGAAGCCTGAGATCCATCGTCAGTGTGTGGTTTCCACATGAACGCCCATTTAAATGCCACTCCCCTAATATCTCCCTCTTCATCCTCTCCACAGAAGGGAGGGGGGGAAAAATGCTTTTGTCTTTGAATCTACAAGTTGACTGTTTAAGTTCTAGGTCTGTAATTACCGAAGAGCACTTTCCAGTGGTAACTACATACCTTTAATAACTACTCCCAAGCATCAGCATCGGTACCAAATGCCACAGAAGGAGAATTATTGGAGCTTCTTTTCTGTAATTGCAGGACATACTAGATCAGCTTGCTCTCTGGCTTGCTTTAGCCACATATGTGTGTCCAGAAGGCTGTTGCTGTTTTTCAAGGAGAGGGAGGGATCTGCACGTTGTAAAAGAAGGATGCCCAACCATCAGGCTGAGTTATGTGCGCCCAAGTAATTCACCTGGGTATGGGCTGGTTCCTGGGAGCTTTGTTCCCAGAGGCCTCTCTGGTGTGTGCAAAGAGTGAATCTCACATTAGATGGGTTTTTCTGACACTCTGCTCTTTGCTACTTTTTTCATGCAGCTTCTCTTCTGTTAAGCAATTATAAATGGTTTGTTCACATGGTTGAAATGGAGTAATCTCTGGTCACAGTTCGGGCATGTGACTGACTTACTCAGTCATGTGTTGGGAAAGGATCGCTACTTACAGCTCTCAAAATGCCTTGATAAAAGGCTGTGTGGCCTGCATGAGCCAAAAGATGGAGCACACTCCTCTAAAATACTGCTCTGTGTAACATTCCCTTTTTCCCAGGATTAGCTTTAGAAAATCAGATAGTCGATGCATGAACAAGTTACTGAAGGTCAAGTGGGGGTGAGCTTGAGGATGTCAGCTGCTCAAAAGCAATTGCTAACATGTATACTTTTAGCCTGCAGAAAGCATGAGGTATCTTTAGGTGGCTTACCCCTGAGAAAAGAGGGATGTGCATTTACTGTGGGGCTAAGGAATACACTTGGAGAGCTGCTGCAGAGCAGCTGGAGTGTCAGACACTGCTCACACCGTATCTTCCTTAAGGGAATGGACAGAGTTATTAACTTTGCTTTTAAATCTTAAGAATTTCTTCATACGTGGAGAAAAATATCTGTTGTGCATTGCTCCACATGATAGTTGTAATGGTAGTCTTTATACAGTTTAAACTGTGCTAGTTGAAACAGTCCCTAGTGGGTTCAGAGAATTTTAGTAAAATGTTAATTACTAATTATTTTAAGTCAGTAATTAAAGAACAGTCTCCGTGGTAACTAAGTATCTTAAATAACTACTTCCACATGTTAAAATCCCTACCAAACACTCCACTTTTGCTTGGGTACTAGATAATTGTACAAACAAGGTTGCTCATCACTGATGCCTTTGTTTACTGGGGATACTTGCTTTTGAAACACAGGTGGGTGGTTTTTTCTCATTTCATCTGTTCCTTCAGTTTATCCCCATTTCAACATCAAAGATGGTTTTAATGGAAATAAGAAACCTGGGAACAGAGAAGCAGCAAGAAAGGAAATGGATTAAATATCCCGGGTTTATGCAGACCTGTTTAGTAAGAAGTACTGAGTGGAAGGAAACAGTAAAAATATTAGCCAGAATTATTTCTAGAGGGGCATATATTTTAAAGATTTTTGTATGAGACATCATAGATATAAAGGGAAACAATTTTCAAAGGCGACTCATGCCTTGATATTTTAAGAATCTCTTATAAGGAATGACTTGAGATGCCTGACTTTCTAGAAAGTGCTGAGCAGTCATCCACTGAAAATAAGACTTTCTTTAAAAAAAGCTGCTCAGCTTGGGCTTCCAATTTCAACAATTACTTCTTGCCAGTTTTAACCAAGGTATGTCTGCACTTAGAGTGCATTTATTAAATCTGAAATTATCCTTGCCTAGGGGGAAGAAACCAACAAAACCCACATGGCAGTGTAGGCTTCTATCTTCCTGTCAGCTTCGCCTCCAGGGAAAGCTGGTACCTGTAAATCTGGCAGCTACAAAGCTGGCAGGGTAGCTGGTAGCTGTTCACAGAAATTGCACAGCCAAAGATAGATGAGCTTTGTCAGTGCTGTGACAGTGCATTTGTGCAACTCGACAGCTCCTTTGCCTGTAGTGTAGGACCCAAAGAGTGTGTGTTGTTGCTCCTCCCAAATCAGTCAGTCGGTGCTTTCACCCACCCTTTGTAAAAGCCCTGTTCTCTGTCATTATCTCCACTTCAGTTACTCCAGGCAGGCCTGATAGTAGTGTTGACTGTGCTCACTTAGTGTCAGCCCTGCCCTATACTTCCCAGTATACCCCCGAGAAAGAAGGAGCAAGCGAAATTCATGGAAGTGGTTTGTAAAAGAGTCTTAAATAAGCCATAAAATATTGTAATTAATGCAGCATAGAGATGTTTGCCCTTCATCTCTTCTTGAAAATAGAATGAGTTTAGTAAAGGCACATTACTCACCTGCCAGTCCATTGGACAGTATGTAGCAGCAGCACCGCTCTGGTGTATTGTTGAGGACCTACGATCTCCTGTCTGGCAGCTTCCTCACCATTTGGGAGGCTCTTGAATCCCCTCAACAGTTCATACCCACTGGGTTGGTTACCGGAGGTGCAGCTGTAGCAACAAGAAGGGTGTGAGGGCTGTTGGAAGGTTCTCCTGCCCCAAAACTGCACCAGGGTTGTCCATCCTGGTTGGTGCCAGGGATTAATTTTGTGCTGTGTACCCCCGGCATGGCACACTCCCAGACCAAGGAGGTTCGTGCTCTTCCAGGACGTGTTCAGGGTGTCTGCTTAGCCATGGGAGGTCAAGCAGCATCATGGGGGAGGGACGGGACGGACACGACTGCTGCCTCCCCCAGCCCCCCCCCCCCAAATGCAGGGAGACCCTGCTGGGTTTCCACACTGGGACCAGATCAACAAGTGCAAGCAGTGTGCTGCTGAATAGGCACCTGCTGCCATGCTGCTTGGCGTGCCCAGGTTGCCACTCCGTGGGTGCTGGGCTGGGGGCCGAATGGTATAAGCACACAGTGGCTGGGGCAGGCGCTGTCTGTTGCAAAGAAAATCCGCATAGCTCGTGCAACTGCCTGTTGCCTGAAATCATGGAGATGGACCAAAAAATGACAGACAAAGCCTCCAGTTACAGCCGAATAGTGCAGCATTACAGTATAAGAGAGCTTGTCTTTTTTTTTTTTTTTGTTATGCATTTGACACTTTTTCATGCTGTTTGACATTTAAAATAAAGAAATTGTCTTTCTTTTATAATGTGGAAATCACTTGGATCTTCCTGGGAGAGACACCTCAGCATTGTTCCTAATTGTTTTTGTGCTCCCAAATTAAAATGCACGTTTTAATTGCGGCATCTGTAATTTTAGCAGAAATGGTATAATTACAGGCGCGATAGAGAGAGAATGTGCATCATCCCCTTATTATGTATCTACATTTTGTTTCAACCTTTTGTCTCAACCTTGTCTGGGGTCTGTCAAACAGACTAACAGAGTCAGCGCTCTTTCAAGAAACACATTTAACTGTGGCTTTTTCAGTTTTCAGTTATTATCCTAATTCATAGCTTCCTTTTGGGGCTAAGGGGAAAGTAGAAAATACAGAGAAGTTTTAACTGCTCTCCGTGACTAGTGAGCATAGTGGGTTGCTGGATGGAGAGCTGTGGAACAGAAAGTTCAGTAAATGAGCCCAGGACAGAAGAGCACAGACACCGCTGACATGAGCTCAGCTGCCAGGGGAGACATCCTCCTCTAGCCTCAATCTTCACTTCTTCCCCAGCTGCTCCTGAGGTAGCTAAGTGAGGTTTTTCTGGAAAGTCTGTCCTTCTCTGCAAGAGGGGAACTGCAGCCAGAAACCCATTTTTGATGGGCAGCTAAATAGCTTGTTCACACATTAAAGAGTTTGGGTTCCTACCTGTAAAAGGCCATCTGTCTTAATTACCAGCTGCTAATGGGTCCAGCCTTCTCTTTTTGGCAGTATTTTCCTTCTTAGCTTGAGGAAAACTTTGTTCTTTAGAATTAAGAGTCTTGATGGTTATTGACACTACTAATGTTGTTTAATGCTCTTACTGAGTACCAAAAGGTTTTGCTGGTAGATAGGGGAGACTAAGCTAAGGCTTGAGTCCTACTAGCTTATGTGACTCTTCTCAAACTGACCTTTTCTTCAGTGCGATGAAGAAAAAAAAAATTTACAGTCCTCTTGTAGGATGCTGTGTTCAAAAAGCAGCATCCTAATTTCTGTTGCTTGCAGTCTTTCAGCTGAAAAATTCCTGCAAAGGAAGTAGTTGTATATGAATGTAAATGCTGTGTTTTGGGGTTTTTTGTCTTCAGAAGAGGCCGTCTTTCAAGCAGATCATTTCAATCCTGGAGTCTATGTCAAATGACAGCAGCCTTCCAGACCAGTGTAACTCATTCCTGCATAACAAGGCAGAGTGGAGGTAAGTTTCCTTCTTCCCAAGATGAAATGATGTGGTTTTCCTTTGAAATGGTGTGAGTCCATATTCTTTTCAGAAGGACATCAGACTCGGATGATGTGTTGGTAGAAAATATCTTGAGGTATTTTTAGAACATGACTTACCTTGTTTTTCAGGAATGCCCAGAATGTTGTGAAACGTGTATTAGGAGCCACTACACTTAGCTGTACCCTGTATTTATTATTACACTGGTTTAAGTGTCTTGATATTTACGGTATTGTGATTCACATGTTAAAACCAATTACGCATATTCAGTGAAGAGTGTGAGGGCAAAGCAACTCAGGTATTTACACGTACGTTTGATGCAGTTTTCGTAAAAAGTGTATAGGTGTATGTTTATATTCTTTTAAAAAAAAGAGAAAGGGCATTAAACCAGTAATTTTTCAAATCAAGCCTCCGTTTGTCTTCACTTTGCATGTGTTCTGCCATTTTTTTGTGCATTCTCGTTTGTATTGACTTTGTGCCCACGCATTCAGCATATGCCCAGGCCAGCCCTATTTTTGCACAGTGCACCCACATTGCTTAAGCATATGATTTTACCTACTGCTGATGGTAATTTTTATTCATAAGTGATTATAGATGGAGATGAGACTTGAGAAAATTTTACCGCATGACACGGTTTTGCACTGAAAGTTCCAGCCTATCTTCTGTACGTGCCAACAATTCAAAAACCTGTCCCCGGAGCGTAGTTGTCAGTTAGAAAAAGCTCGCCCTGCTTCGCAGTACGTCCCTCTGTTTGGGAACGCAGACTGAAAACAGATCTGCGCGGGCAGAAGGTTTTTACCAGGGGGTCGTGCCTCAGTCTATATTGAGCAGCGCTGGCCCTGCGCCAGGTGAGCGGGGAGCAGGAATCCTGAGAGATTCCCTGCCCGCCGTCCGCGCCGGCATCGGAGGGACCGGGAGCGGGGGTGGGCGGAGGAGGGGGAAGAGCACACGGACCCGCGGCTTCTGCCACCACCAGAGCCCCCCCCCCCCTTTCCCCCGCGGCCTTCCCAAGGGAAAGCGGCGCGTATAGTTTTGATCGGGAGGGTGGAAAAAGTGAGCTGGCGATGGGACGCTCCCCCCCGCCCCGGTCACATGCTGGGAATATAACTAGCCCGTTCCGGGGCCGGCACCGCTCCCGCCCTGACTCAGCAGCGCGCCGGCGGCAGC
>JAVKLA010000001.1:30241797-30264672 GCA_034782735.1 Sagittarius serpentarius | reverse complement strand
CGCCCCCCCCCCCCCCTTCCCCCCGGCTCCGTGTTCTAAGGCTTGGGACAAACGCCGGGTATTTAAAGTATAAAAACGTTATTTCTTGGCCGCCGTTGTTTATGCAGACTCTGGACATCATGCTGTGGTTCTGGTAGCGGGCAGAATACAAGGAGGGTTGGAAGAAAAATGTCCCCTGGTGAGGGGTTTCTTATATGCCCCTATGTAGTAAAAATATTTATTTGAAGGAATTTGAGTACTTGCTTATTTTTTAGGAAAAAGAAATAACTACTTAAGTCTTGGCAATATAGCAGAATAAAAGCTGTGCTAGTTGGCATTTGGTAACGTCAAACTTCCGTTCTTTTTCTAAATGGATTAATTTCTTGGGAGTGTGGCTCAGGTAGCCCAGGTATTTCCTGCAAGTTTTATTTTGATGCACCTAAATTGCTCAGATGAGGAGAGGCTAACAAGGTGTTAACAAAAAGCCACCTAGAAGCAAAAAGTTCTTTGTCACTATCAAGTCATGGAAAAACTTCTTGCCGTGGAGACTTGTGTTAAAGGTAAATGCTCTTGCCCGAATTCTGGTAACGGCTGCCTTCCCTGGTGCGAAAGCCGCCTCTGTATGGAGGCACTCCTGAAGGTTAAGCCAAATGAACAGAAAGTATGCAAGAAATAAGCAAGTTAAAGTACGTGAAAGACTTGTGTGTGTAAAGTGATCCCAAGGGATAAACTAAAACAGACTAAGACCATTTCTGAGAACAGTTGCACAGAAGTTTAATGTTTTAACTTCTGCATTGAAAAATCTTTGCTTTTTACTCCTTGCTTTTTTTTTTTTTTTTTTTAATACCATAGTGATTTGCAAAGAGAGAGTTGAACCAGCAACAGGGAAAGAATGAGATGTGTTACCAAGAAATAGGAGATTTTAATGAAGCCTGGCTGTCAGAGCGCTGGTGAAGGGTGGGCTTGGGAAAAGTGAAGGTTATACTTCTTCCTTTGAGGGACCTCCAAATTAGTGATCCAGATACTGCACTTTCACAGGGATACTGGACTCATCAAAGAAATCAAAGCTCAGACAAACTGGATTACGTTTTTTTCCCGCTCTTAAAAAAAGGCAAGGTGAGGTTCTTTTTGTATAGAGACGTGCAAAAAATGCATCTGTAACAGCGAGTAACCAGAGTCTTCAATGGCTCCGGCTGGCTGGCATGAAAACTGAGAGTGGGCTGAGTCTATACATGACTGACAGAGGTGATAAGGTAAATGACACTTTGACCTATCTTTAATGTGGTCTTATTTGCAGTGTTTACTGGTCTTGATGTTTATATTAATAATACATTTTAATCTGCCTGTTCTGTCATTTCCTTAAAATAATTCCGTATCTTACTGTCTAACTTTTCTACCCTTCATGTTTTTATTATTTCATTGAATAGGGACAGATAAGTTGCACAGGTCTGCCTTATGTTGAGGTTCATATTCTGTGATCTTTTTGGAGCTCTTTCTCAAGTCACTTTTATTACAGTAGGAAAAAATTACTATTGAAGTAATGATGTTCCAATTCAGTGAGAGAGCGCATTTGTCTGCATTTAGTCATATATACTAACTGCATTTCTCCTTCCATCCTCTCCCCACGAGTCGCTGTTCAAATGATTAAAATAGTCTATTAGTGATACTTACATTAGTGCATCAGTAGCAATTCAAGACATATAAACAAATACCAGTCATTGTTTTTAATCTGTGACTGTTTATCATTATAGTTTCTAATAATACAGTACGCGTTCTTCAATGTCACAGAATGAGATTATTCTAGAAAAGCCAGTAAGCTCAGACTGCAGAACTACAGAAGCAAACAAATCCACGTGCCCTACCATGTATAATGTTTCAAGCTGCTTCATTTATGAAGTAAGACTCATTAACTGGGCAATGTACGGTAGCTTTCTCTTTAATTACACAGTTTTATTATACAGTGGAATTATTTTTCAGAATGCAACTGTTTTCACAGACTGACCTTTTATTATAAGAGAAGTTTCTGTCTAATGAAGAGAGGTAATTACAGCACAAAATAGACTTTTGACATATAGAAAGCTATTGTTACCAGGACTTTCCTAGTGCAGAATGTCATTTAAAGGAGAACTTAATTTACATATTTTTAAAATTCTAGAGTTGTGTATAAGTAGCAGTGATGTTGGGAGACAAACTAAGAAAAGCGGTGCTTGCAACTATCCTCAAATTGCTCTGTAGTTCCCAGAGTAGATTGCAGTAGTATATGTTGCACCTGACAGAAAAGGCTTATAAGGAAATTAATGTTCAGAGAAGAGTCACTTTCTGAACTTCTGTCCAGTGCTTTGTAGTTTCGTTCTTTTATTGTCTCTTTATTAGGATGTGTGACCACTTTCCACCCAGCACAGAGATCAGCCTTGACCTTTGCGTGCCTAAATACGAGAGAGAATTTTGCTTGAAATCTGAAGCATAATAATTGCGAGGGGCATTTGTTCTGACGACCACATGGAACAGCTCACTCAGTAGGATTTAAGTGTGATAAATGCCCTTGCCCCAGGTGGCTGATTTTTGCAGTAGAGTTTGCTAGTTATTCCAGCTCTGAATCCTTTCACTGTACTTTTTTAGCGTTACTCTCTGACAGAGATGTCTTACTAAAATAAGAAACCTATAAGATTTGGAATATTTAAATTATTTCATTTACTTAAATGTGCTATTTGGGTATGCATTTTCCCATATTGAGAGCCTGAACTCCTTTAGGTTGATACTGGAGAAGAGCTTAATTGTTCCATGCTAGGACAGGAGAGTTACAGGAAGAAATAATACTCTTTTTTTCTTACACACTCCCCCACCCCCAAAAATGACAACTAACTCTGTTAGTCCTTTTATTTTCTTTCTGAAAACATCAGAAGGAGCAGATTTTGTTTGCAGTGTGTTTAGAAAAGGAAAATGTTGTGAAAGTTTGAGCAGAAGATTTGGCATTGGAGAGTCCCAGTAGCTATCTTCAGAGCTCTCTTTAGGATTTCTGTCTCCTTAGGAGCTCGCTCTCTCTAGGAGGAAAAGGAAACACTGTGATTGACTATTCCCACAACGTGAATAGGAAACAGTCGAAGTAACAGTCAGGACATAGGTGGCAAGCGGTGCACAGTTTCCCAAACAGTCACGGACACAGTTTGTTAAATGCAAATACAACCTCTGATACAAATTGGAGGTTTTTCTTTGGTTATCCCACAAGCCAAAAACGTGGCTGAATTTAGTGACAGAATTATTTTTCTGTACCTTCTAGTATACACTCATGCATTTGTAGCACAAAACTTGTTAAACTCTTTTTCCAAGAGCAGTTCAGTTCATGTGTTGAAAAGATACTGTCCATCACAAAGCATGTCAAAAAACCACACTGTATTAAGGGATGAGGTACATGCAATGCAACCCAATAAGACAGTATCTGAAGCTTCTTAGAGTATTGCCTTCAGTTCCTGCCTTTCTTACCTTTCACGCCTTTTCCTGTATGGTGACAAGCAGAGAAACGTCAACCAAATCCTTTTATTAGCTGTTCCTAACTTGAGAAGCTTGTAGTTGTAACCATTTGCAGGACTGGGTTGTATCATGGTTTATATTCTTGCTCTTATATCTTCACCTAGAGAAACAAGAAGGTAAGTGGGAAAAACACCCTAGTGCTGCTTCTGTGTATTTTGAATGTAATTCTCAATAATATTTATAGCCAAGTTATAAAGCCACACAAATGGACTTCTTGGACTGCCCGTATTGTGTTGCTAATGATTGTCCTGTTACCAGTTCTTAATGCAGTTTCTTTATGGATAAGATCATGTTTCATGATGCTGAGGGAAAACACAGCATTTTAGTTTTTAAAATGTTGTTGTTATATGGCATTTTACTCTTCTAAATGTTGTTTTTCTTCAACTGAAGGTATTATGGTTATTCTCAAGTATAAACATTGCCAGTTGTTCTTAAAGCTCTAAAAGGCTTTGCATTTGGTAATTAAATGAACTGCTTGAGTTAGTATTGTACTTTTCAGCCTTTCACATTTAATTAACATTCAAGTGGGAATTATGAACAATTTATATCTGTCAGGAAAAGACAAGACGTAACAAATTGTCTCCGTGCAGATGTGAAATTGAGGCAACCTTAGAGAGACTAAAGAAACTGGAGCGTGATCTGAGCTTTAAAGAGCAGGAGCTAAAGGAACGGGAGCGACGTTTGAGGATGTGGGAGCAGAAGTTAACCGAACAGTCCAATACTCCCGTAAGTAGACAATAATTCATCCTTTCATCTTACTTCAGAAAGTATTTGGAGCTTTCTCTATGTAAATCTAAAGACACACCAGGGAAATAGTGCCTGTTTTCTTTAGTTGTTCCTTTGGGCCAATTAAAAGACTATTTTATTACATCACTGCAAATAACTGTACTATTTTTTGAAATTTCATCTGATACATTAGATATCAGATATTGCTGATAGTTGATACTGTGCCATGGGCACTTACGTTGTTTCCCATTGATTTAATTACAGTTCTCAGCTTTAAAAGTTGATTGCATTCGATAAATTAATTTTTCAACTAGAAAGTTGTTGACTTTAATGGATGCAGGGATTTGGTCTTGTATGTAAGAATCATTTGTTTCTTGCAGAAGAAGGCTTGAGAAACCTATGTAGCTTTTTTTTATTCTGTTCTTTTTCTTTGAGAAGAAGCAAATTTCCATTCTGTGAAAAAGGGGGTCAAAATTTGAAGTGTTAATTTAGGGCTTTGTTCATAATTACAGTTAACATACTTGTGCTGGCCAGTTATTAGCTGTTAGGATTGCCACATTTCTATTAATAAATTGGACAAAAAAACTTCCTTGGATTATCTTGAGTTTCTTAACGAAATATGATGCTCTTGACTACTGATTGGCAGAGGGAGGACCACAGGGTTAGTGCATGGCTAGACATAGTACAACAGAATTATTGTTAAGAAAAATACTGCATTACCTACTTGTTTTGGCTAGTGCTTTAAAAACAAACACCAAATTGAGACTGCAGTAGCATATGATTTTTCTTATGCACAGTTTTATCCAACTTAGAACCTTGATTCCAGCCAGACCCATTTGCATACAACTTGTTTTTAAGGCATAGCTTATTGCTATTATTTGAATGAAGTTGCATTCATGTTCCAGCTGTGAACATGCAGTAATGAAATCATGAAGAATGAATGTTTTCCTATGTGCAGATACTGTATGTTCTCAGTAGATATCTGTATGCCTGCTTTAATGCTTGCAAAATTCCAGTAACTGAGCTGTGGGCCATCATCTATCCTGAGCACAGCATGAGACACAGCCTTAATGAGCAAATCTTTTCACGAGCAAGGCCCTAGGGTTTTTTATGCTATACTTGCTTATGACTTCTACTTTTCACTTAGAGCTGGCATTGCTGAAAGAATAAAGCATTGTGCTAAGGCCTATTGTGCTAAGCATGAACTGTCTTTCTGCATAACGTTAACCCAACTCTCCTGTTGCATTTAAATGCAATTTCTTCTAATAGAGAAATACAGGTTTGTTTTTTCCGTAGATCTTTAGTCAACTGTTACATGGAACGGCTTTAAAAAAAGCCCTTTTGTTGGAAAAAAAATTGACATACTGGCAAAAATTGGCTTGTTCAAGCAGGATTGTTTTTTTCATAGCAAATGAAGTTCTACAAAGCACTGGTTACAAATACAACTATATTTTAAATTCATAGCTGTAAATCATTTGCAAAATATCTCTGGGCATTCCGTTTGCAACCTGTAATCCCTGGAGTCAGGTGTCTCCCTCCTTTCCTCGGTTCAGGGTATGTCTGCTCAGCAGTATCAAACTGGAGGATTGCAACAGGGAGGTGCACTGCTCGAGTTTAAGCTGTAAAGATATGGCAGCCAGAGCTAATAACACAGCTTAGGGTGCCCACTAGGCTTATACCTGGTTCTTAACCAACACTAGGCCTTGTTGTGTCTTAGCTGGTACTGTCATCCCTGCTCTACACTCTGCAGTCACTTCTTCGTTTTGCTCTGCAGCAAAGACCAGAGGCCAGCAGATACTGTTGAAGTGGTGTGCAGGAGGAGAAACTCAAAGCAAGTGAAAGGGAAGCTGTCTCTGCCACTTGATTCTCCAGTGGTTTAGGGCTGGTAGAAGCTTCATCCTGCGTGATGGGTAGCTATGAGTGGCAGGCTGTTCCTACTGCAAAGAATAAAGTATAGCTTTCCATGTATCAGCATGAGAGAAGGATGAGGCCCATCTTTAGAAACACTTCTGTGAAAGTAGTGTTTCTCCCTGCTCTTGTTTTGACCCTGTTTCTGCTGTGTCTTGTACAACAGACACGTTTCAGTCTGATCTCTGCAAATTCCCCTTGTGCAGATCTCCAAGAGCCTCTTGCACAAGGGCATCTGGAGCCTTTTGGAGGAGTAAAATATATCCATAAATGTAGTGAAATGGGAGACTTCTTTTGAAAGAGGACCTGACTTTAAGAAGGGAGTGTATGTAGCTAAACTGAAGCTCATACTTAGAGGAAGACAGTGAGCAAGACATGAAATCCAGGTGCCATGCACCTGCAGGTGGTCATTTAAGAAGAACAGTGGCTTGTACAGAGACGGGGGATCCCAGCCATCTGTAAAAAAAAGGTCTCTTCGTGATAGTTACCATATGCAGTGTGACACCAAAGGCAGATACTGTCGCAAAGATCTCCTAAGTTCCCCAGATAACAAGATGGCAAAATATGATGGAAGTAAGGTGATTATAACTTGAAAATGAGCCACAGTTATGGCCCATCCTCAGCTTACCCACTGCCAGGCACTGCACAAACACTGAAATGTGTTTTAGAGGAAAGCTGTTTTGCAGCTTTTTTATTTTTATAGGAAAATCCTCCCATATGTCAGGGGATGCTTTTCCATGGGACTAAAGTGGCTAAAACTCCAGTAGCTGACAGAGGAACTACCTGACACTGAATTGTCTGTGCTGGGCATCTCATTTCTGTGGCTAGATCTTGTTTTTAAAATATTCCTTATCTTTATCAGTAGGAGCTTTTGGTGTCCTTGACCCGAGTAGCACTCTGATGATGGTGTAATTGTTTTTTCCTGTACAGCCAGGTGTACAGAAGCTTAACTGGAGGTTCTTTCATCACTTAGCCATAGGACGCATGAAGAGTATTTAGGGCACCCCATCTCCACAACTTCTTAATTTTATTTTCATTTCTTAAGCCATGATCACTAACTTTTGTTAACCACAACACAAATAGAAAGCCTGTGTAAGAAGGGAAAACTTAAGAGGAACAAAAGACAGGTATTGTCCTTTTTAGTGATAGACAACTTGTCAATGTTCGGTGGTTTTGCCAAGAAATGGGCACTCTTGGAGCAGCCTGGACATGAAGCCTCCTGTGTTACAGACCAGGGCATCACCATAATCACCCCTGTAACCTGTTGTGACCAACTGCTATTGACTCTTCAGCCAGTTTGCTGATAAGGTTAAAAAAGATGTGGAAAACCATGAATTTGGGGCAGGTAGTTTTGCAAACAGCTTTGGAAAGAAGGGCCAGTTCAGGTGTTCACACACAGCTGCTTTGCTCTTGCTTTAGTAGGTAGTTTAATTTGATATGAAACTCCTGAGTTTTTACTCCCTGTGGAGAACAGGCAAGCATGTCACAGAGGTTACTAGCCTGGCCACTCGGAAGAGGCATTAATCATTATTTAGCTGGAGAGGGCATGTTTCATTTGTTATTAGAAACAGACTAGGTCAGGAAAACGCCGTTATCTGTAGGTGAAGATTAAATCAGTAGAGATTTAATATGATGTACAACCAAATGGCAGATACCTATTGATATCACTAAAAAAAGAAAAAAAAAAAAAAAGAAAAGGCAACCGAGCTGAAGAAGCTGACTAGCTGACCAAACAGCCCTTCTTCCCCTGCCTGCTCCTCCCTGGGACAGCTTCCAGAAGCAAGGTGCTGGTGCGGGCTGGAGGCCGGTTCCCGTGTCCTTTGCATTGGTGAGAGGCTTGTTTCTGATTGCGGCCGTCGCAGGGTGACCCCTTTCTCTCCTTTTGAGCGTATGCTCAAAACCAGTCTTTGCACAAATAATACTGCTGCTGTTATTTCTGATATTTAGAGGGCTGCTACTTCTGCACCAAACTTGGGGAGCTTGTTTGGGTTCTCTGATCTTAACATGATTTATTCTTCAATCCTGAAAGGTTCAATTAAGCAACTCAACTCAGACTTCTGTTCTACCTGCATTCCCTTGGGAGCCAGTCCCCCTGGCTGAGGAATGTCACTTTCTGTTTTACACTGTACAAAATGAAGGATTGAAGAGTTTGAACCTTCTTTTGTCATGAAAGCTCTGCTACCTGTGGTTCTTGCCATGCAACTCAGTGATTTTGCACTTCCATTTAAGAACAATGACCCCAGAATGAAGCTGTCTGATTTAATGAATTCTTACTTGATCTCCGTGTTTAGATTCACTAATCGTTGTGCTTTCTTTTGATTGCCAACTAATCTGGTGGTGTCTTTTTCCTCAATTTTTAAATTGGTTCTAACTTTCACTTTTGCTCTGTCCTTTCCTCCTTTAAATAGTTTTTCTTACCTCTTGCTGCAAGAATGTCTGAGGAGTCTTACTTTGAATCTAAAACAGAGGAGTCAAACAGTGCAGAGATGTCATGTCAGATCACAGCAACAAGTAACGGGGAGGTAGCTGGCATGAACCAAAGTCTGAAGGCCTTGATGATGACGGGCTTTGGGGATATCTTCTCTCTGAACCAAGCAGGATCTGTCCTGCATTCTGGAATGCAGATAAACATGCAAGCCAAAAAGAATTCTTCTAAAACCACCTCTATGAGAAAAGGAAAGAAAATCAACATGGCTTTGGGTTTGAGTGAATTCGACTGGTCAGATGACGATGATGATGATGATGATTTTGATGACACAGATGATAGCAGTGAATGAAATCAGTTATAGAATTAACCCTGAAATCGTTTTTAGCAAAGCAAAACAATAAAGTTTTAGAACAAGAATCCTGTCAGTTTGGTCTGTATAAATCCTGTAAAAGAAAAAAAAAAAAGTGAGATGTTTTTCAGGCTGAGCATGTTTGTGTGTAGAAAGACATGTTTTTGTTTAGACTGTGCTGACTTATTTCTGCTTTGATGAAATTTGGAACTAAACTTTCCCAACTAATTGAGATTATTATTATTTTAAGAACCATGATTATATCTATAATTCTTGATGCCTGATTACAGAAACTATGGTTTGATAAACTTAAGATCTGAAAACACTGGGGGAAACGTCAATGCCCTTAATGCCATTAATGTACTTCAAATTTTTCTTCTGTGTTTTATGTCATTTCTCTTACCCCTTTCATTGTCAATCATATGAATATACTTGCACTTCCAGATTTGCTATTCTCTACAATCCATTCTTTCTTACTGTTGCAGTGAAGGGGTTTGCTGTGTTTCTAATTTTAAAGCCTTTTTCAAGGTGGCATTGTGGGAAGCCACAAATAAGTTTCTAGGAAGAGAGAAGCTTGGTTGAGGGGAAGAGCAGGGTTAGTTGAATACACAGTTTAGAAACTGAATAGCAGCAGAATCCAGATAATCCCTGTTAGTAGATGATTTGTATAAATGTTCTTTTCCCCTCACGTGTGTGTGCATGTGTATATAATTCACTCTAGCAAAGCGAACTGCAATCAGACCTCTGCATCTATTATCAGATATTGTGATCTAGAAGCTAATTTTCAGTTATGTTGATGTAAATCCAGGAAGCCTCATTAACTTTGATGGACTTATTCTTGTACCTGAGAGTAGAAACGGTGTTAGTAAATTTTGATTCTGTTGCATCTCCTAAATGGTGCGCGTTACCCTTATGAAAGGACGAAGAGAAGCCACAATGACATTTCAGCTTGGGCCCTACTGCTGTGGCTTATGTGAAATTCTCTGTGATGCTGGTAATGTGAGGAATATTTACTAGTCTCTGCATACCTGTTTTTTTGCAGCTAAATCACTTTTAAAGTATTGCCACTGCTGTTATGACTTACCGTAAAACTCAGTGTGTAACAATCTGCTGCAATAATTGCCTGCCAGGCACTTACGCTGAGAGTGGCGAGTACATTTCTCCTGATGACCCCTTTAGTGGTGATGCAGAAGGAGGGAGGGAAACCAGTGCGAACACAAATGCAGGTTAGAAAGGAAGATTTTGTAAAATATTTGCCCAAGGAAGAAGGGCAGCATTTCAAAAGAAAAACGTTACTGTCTAGTTCAGCTGTAGTGGGAATAAGCCATCAAAATTCCATTCTCAATTACTGGAGGGGTTTCTTTCATGAAAACTTCTGTTTTTGAGTGGCTTCTTTAATTACAGGCTTGCCTGTTACACAGCTCTAACCTACATATTATGGTGAGTGTTTTTGTAGATAGCTTAGAGAAAAATGGATACATTAGATAACAAACAGCGGGCCTGAAATCATTACACGCTCACTCAACAAAAGAGAAAGTTCTTTGAAGGCGTTTTTCTAGAGTGACGAGTGGGCACCTCCTTGGGTTGTGAGAGAGAATTGTTTTATCCCGAAGCATCAGTGCTGGTCTGGTAACCTGCAGGGCAGCGAGTGTAGCGCTTTGAGCTAGCCTACTCCACTCATTTTGCACAGGATTAGACCCTCCAAGATGCTTAATTTCTGTAGGATGTCGTTCCACATTCCACCTTCTTCCTAACAGTTGCAAATTCATTGGCTTGAAGTTACCCCTCTTGTATCAGGAAGCTTTTCTCATGACAGAATTATAATTTAAATGATGTAATAAGTTTATGGAGTATCCCAAGGAGAAACTTGCTCCTTCAGCACAGGTAGGGATGGATTCTTAGGTCCATCAAAGCAACCTGATTTTAGGGAGAAAAAGGGACATTGAAGGGCAAATAATTAAATGGAAATAAGAGCAATTAGGCTGTTTCCAGTGCAGATTTGTACTATTTTTGTAAGTCTATGTCTGCTAACACCCACAGCAATGATACTATTTTTGTAACTGCCACTTTGCACCCAAGAAAATTTGATGGATTTGTGTAATCTAATCTGTGCACTTTAGATCTTAAGATGTGTGTCATTGTGCATAAATTACTGTACAACATAAGCAGTGCAGGGTTGTACAGCTTTAACTGAAAATGAAATTTGGTTCAGTACATTTAGTATTCAAAGAAAAACGAAAAATCTGTCCCGAGCATTGATGTTTTGCACTTTTTTAGCACCTGACAATCTGAGAGCACTTCATGCACATTTATATTTGCATGTGTTTTAACTGAACTTGTAAATCCACTTCTTAACCTATACAGAAGTAAAAATAGTCCTTAAGTAGTATGACACAGGGTTTCGTGGTTGCAGAATCACAAGATTTAAGTCCATCTTCAAGGTTTTGTGCTTATGCAGGTGTGTAATGTATTTCAGCAAAACATCATCAGAATTTGGTAGCATGCTCATAGGAATTTCTGCTATCTACTTAGTTCCGGTATTTTTTAATGAAACAAAGATGGGATTTTTTTTCCCCTTCCCCTTTCTTTCCCAATACATTATTTGTCCAAGCAAATTAAGCTATATTAAGGAAAAATTTAAGCTTTTGTAGAACTTAACCGTGTGTTCAAAGTAGCAAAGGTGGTCTCTGAATTGTAGAGGAGGTGATAACATGTGACAAACTCTTCTGATGCAGTTCCGTTGAGATAGTGTTATACTTAGGATATTGGCTATGCTTATTAAAGAAAAAAAATGGTATTGATTGCATTTTTACTTTCCCGTGATGACTTTTATACCAGACGTTTCTGGTTTACAAGCCAAAAATCATATGTGAGAATCAAGCTGTGTTGTTTCTGCCTCTGATACGCTTCTCACTAAATAAAGGTTTTGAAAGTGGCTCTGGTGGGCAGGTATGTTGGTTGGAGGAGGTCAGAGTATTTCATCTTCCACGCCTGATTTTGCTCTGCAATGCAACCCAGCCTGTCTTCTGCCTGTGTCATCACCAGGGTATATAGATCTCCACAACAGTCCAGAGCCACATAGTGTGTCAGCTTACGAAAGCATTAACCAAACCCAGAAAGTGTTTCTCTGGCTGCTCTGGGCTGGGAGCAAAGCCTCCCAAAGCCTTCCCATGCCTTCGTAGCTCACTAGGCCCCACCAGGACTTTTGGGATCCCAGTTCTCTCTACCTTCTGTAAAGCCCTGGAGATATCTGCAGTAAAATAATACTGCTGCATTTGACGGAGGGGAAAGGTAAGAACCAGGCCTGAACTTCGCTTTTTTACCAGGCTGTTGTATTGCCCGCGTTGACTTAGAAGGGTAGATGGCCCGAGAGAAGAACGGTGAGGATCAGCTTTTGACTTGCTTAAAGGATACAGGGTGAGCTGGGACCAAGACAGGATGTCCAACTCCCAACTCCCTTTCTTTTCCTTCAGCAGTGGGGAAAAAATGGAAGGGGGAATTAATGGGGGAAGACTTTTGATCTAGTCATTTTTGTGACGATCACACCACTAATTCCTTGGAGTAGCAGGTGTCCTAAGGTACGGTGTGGAGGTGTGCTGCATCCCCAGCTGGCTGTGTGCTGCCTGACATGGAGATTGTCCCCTCTAGATGGGAAGGGCTTCCAGGAGGTGAGGTCTGGCGCAGGTCCTTGTCACACAGTCATGTTCTTGACTTGACGTTTGTTTTTCGTTCCAGCGGTTTTGTTAGATGTTGATTCTCTTTCCTTCTGGGTTTTAAAGTGGTTATTCTGAGTTAAATATTTGATGCAATGATGATTTATATTGCTATCAGCAGTAGCAGTAAATCCATAGCGTGCATATAGCTGTTAAGCAGTCAGCAGCGTTACTGTGTGTCTTAGTACTGTAGTTCCTTTTTCTGTAATCAGGCAGCTTTTACAGGTTTTTAATAAGACCTCTAACTTGACAGAGGTTTTAACTACAGTCCTAAATAGAATGTTCAGGTAGAAAAATACATTCATTTAGTAATTTTCACAGCCCTTAAAATGCACTAGTAGGAATCTGGAGGAGAGACCTTTCCCTTTGCCCCCAGGCTTTGACTTAGTGTACACTGTAAAATCTGCACAGAGATATCTGGTGTGTGAAGATTTAATTTTAAAACTGTAGAACCAACAACCTTCTCTAAACGTTTTATATTGTGTGCTAAATATTCATATGCCTTTTAAAGTCAGATATAGTCCACTGCATTTCTTGCTTTTGCACTACTGAAGAAGTTTTGTACTGAATACTCTAGGAGTCAATGCTACTTACACTTCAAGTGTGAACCGATGAAATTTGAATAGAAAACGTTTTCACAGTGCTAAAAAACTTCATTTTCCCTTTTGAAAAAACAAAGCTGAGCGCAACGCCTGTGCCAAAACTCTTGTGCTGTAAACTGAATATATCATTTGTGTGGAACATGCGATGTTACACTTCTGTGTGGTAAAACCTTGCAGCGTCAGTTATTCTCTTTATTGCACTTGACATATGATGTCTCGTTTTATTCACACTGTGGATTTGATTTTCCAGTGTAAAACCAAAGCAAACAAACAAAAAGAAATCATGCAATGTATTCAATTTCCTCAATTGGTGTCATAAGCTTTCTTTTGATGTGAACTTTTTCCTTTGCTTCTCTTTGTTCCAAACTTCTATTTTGCAATAAACATTTTGACAGTAAATTTTATGCATCTGTGTCCCTGTGTAAAATGCTGGTGTTTCAAGAGGTTCCTTATTGTCTGCTGGTTTAAGTCACTTTTTGTATTACTCACTGTGTGACGTTTCTCCTTTATTCTCCCATCTTTAAAAAAAAAAATCACACAGAACATACTCTGCCACTAGTTATATATAAACATGGGAAAAGCTGAAAAAAATCCATTGTGCAACTAAAAACGCAATATTGGACTTCTGCAGTAAACAATTCAGTTGTACAAATTATTGTACCAGACTCTCCCCACAGCACCAGCCGGTTTGACTATAAGTACCTACAAAAGGCACGAGCCGCTGCCTTCCTAAGGATGTTTACGGCTGCCACTTCTCCTCCCTTGTGCTCAGGTGTTGCCCCCAGCACTACTTTTGCCCCACAGCGTCCTGCCCAGGCTGCAGGTAGCTGTTAGCATAGGGAATGCCTGAGTAACCACAGGTAGGTTGAGAAGATTGGCTGGAAGCATGGTGTAGTAGAGAGAAAAAGTCAGGAAGGTCTCTTTTTCTCTGGCAGACACATCTTCCCTTCTGCCACTTCAACCCTGAATGCCTTTGGCTCTGTCCCCTTTGGGGGAGCAGTGGGCAAAGGGATGAGTTTGAGGGCCCGCTAGGTCCTCCTCTCAGAGGTGGCTTCAGCTGGTCTCATGGGTAGTTTGTGCCCAGCAAGGCTTGACTGAGGCATTGCTGGAGGAGGAGGAAGAGGATCTGAAGAGTCCTCAATGTGGGGAGGGCAGCAAAAAGTCATAGATACGGAGGCAGAAGTCAAGGGCTGTTGGGCAGTCGCAAATCCCTCAAAGGGAGTTTTATGTGGACGCTGCAAAGGGTGTTCCACAGCGATGGCTGAAAGTTGTGGGTGGATTACACTGGACCCTGCTCTTGTGCCTGGAGAGCCAGGGAAGCGCTCGGGGCACATAACGGGCACCCCTACCCTGGGGCTCAGCGTTCAGCTGGAGGCAGGCAGGGGTGGGTGCCTGCTGGGGGGGCATGCTTGGCCTGGGGCAGGGGTCTGGAGAGCTCGTGGGTGGCAGGGCTCTCTGGAGGAGGTAACAAAGCCTTGGGGGCTGGTGGGTAACCGAGCTGAGAGTCTCATAAGTCAACGTGAATAAGTTTGCAGCTGCATCATGGTCTTGAGCCTTTGGGAGACACTGACAGTCCAAATACATACATACCAATTAATGTTAATCCTTTCACTGGATAAAAATGCCAAGAAGGTGAAGCTTGGGATGCCATATGCTTGAATGAGTAAAACGGCAATCAGCATTACAGTGGCATCTTCTCCTGTCTCAGTTTTCAAATCATCCCAGAATTTCACTTAACGCAGCCATTCTCCTGGGCATCTTCCATGGCTTCCTTGTGCTTCAGGAGCTAACACCATCTCGCGTACAGCAAAGCGTGCCCCGCGTGGGCTGCAGCGCTGGAGGAGGCTGGGAAGTGCTGCACTCCCCCAGCCTCGGGGGAGCAGTTACGAAGCGTTGGCAGAAACCAAAAGAGGCTTGTCTGTACGGGAAGACGAGCCACAGTAACGCGACTCTGAATCCTGCTTTCACTGCTGTCTAGTGACAGTTTTCCTTCCTTTTGCAGAAAATAACCATCATTCGAGAGTGGTAATCACAGCGTTATTTTCATTGCAGAAAGCAGGTGGTACCAAAGCCATAGCAAAAGCAAAAACCTTCCCATAGTGTTAGAGCTGAGAGGAGAGGCAGCTAGAGAGTCCCTCGCCATCGGACAGTTTACTTTTGCTTCCTAAACCGTTACTATCAGAGATCTGCTGATAATTTTCTCTACATAAAGTGATGGGATTGATTTAGCACTGCCACCCTGCTCTTGGAGTCAGCTCATGGCCAGTGTGAGTCCAAGGGTTTAGTGTGTCAGTATGAGAATCGCAGCCTAAAGTCTTGCCCTTTGCAGGGGAAAAGGAACCGAATAAAATCAGCCACCAGACTAAAATTTGGGTGGAGGGGAGAAAAATGGTCAGACGGCTTTCTTTTCAATTCGTATCTCTCACACAGTTGCTGCCCTCCTTTGATATTTGTGCATGGACCGAAGAAGATGTGGTGAGTATTCTGTGTTAATGTGGCCAGCGTCGCGCTGCTGGAGCTCTCTGACAAATTACAGTGGGTACGAAGGGAGGGAAAGCCAGATCAGAACATGTAGGTGAAATTTTACTGCTATTTGTTTGGTGAAACTTGTGTCCCAGAAAGGCTTTAAAATGGCCACGAGTAAATTAAGGGCTCAAGTGACCTTCATAAAACATCCGCATTCTCCAATGTCCAGAAAATAATTTGTGCTGGGAGCTGCCAGTAGCCAGGAGGGCATTCCTGAGCGATCATTTAAGGAATGTGGAAGTGCCCCACGACCTGTCTAAGCAAGACCTGTCTTGGACAGGACAAAATGGGTTTGAAGGCTTTATCCCACTGTGTGCCACCAGGATGGCAATCAACTGAAAAAAAGTTAAGGTGTTTTTAAGGGGTGTGGAATCTCTCTTTAATATAAAATAATGGCATTGAGTCTTTTTTACCTTTTTATTCAGTTAAAAGGCTAAACAAGAGAGATCAATGATTTATCTCTAGCATAGTGATGTGTCACAATGATTTTAATGTCCCATCTAGCACCCTCCTTATGTGTTGTCCATCGTGGACAACATTTACTAAAGGACTAGTTAGCTAACTAGTGTTAGGTGTTAGCTGACGTTTAGTGAAGGACTGTCTGGAAAGGCAATGCAAAAGCCGTAATAGCCCCGGCTCCTTAACTTCAGCCCTTTTAGCATGTGGCAGATAGCTAAGCTTCTGCCTCGGTCATGTCTGTTGTTCTTCAGAACGACAAACTGAGGAAGGTGGCTGCAAAATAGAAGGCAGTTTTTAAAAGCTCAGTAAAAGTAATTACTTGCATTGGTGAATCTTGAGTCCTTTAACCCAAAGTTAGAAATATTTTTAAATTTTGTTTTAAAAAAGAATGATTACTTGCGAACTCCAAATAAGTGTAATAGAAAATGTTGATAATGTGAGCTTCAAGACGGATTCCTCTTTTTTTCAGTTTTTCTGGATGCAACAGCTTACTAGAAAAGGTAAAAGCTATTCATGTGTACCTTTATATTCACGTTTATTAGTATATATAGTTTTGCTCATCTTTTTCTCCCTCCAATAAAGCACCCTATGGATTTCTGAATAACCTCTCTTATCTTAAGGCGATGCTTCTGGTGAAATGAGTATATATGCTAGCTTGTTTAAGGAACATCATATCACTGGGAAACGATTGCTTCTTCTAGAAGAAGAGGATTTAAAGGACATGGGAATTGTTTCTAGAGGACACATCATCCATTTAAAGGTATTTAACAGCCTATGTTGAATTTTGCAATAGGTTATAGTGTGAATGTTAAGGAAGAGTCTATGGGTTTTCAGTAGTATTAACAACAAAAAAAGTTACAAAGCGAAATAGAGAACACACTTGGTGTAAAAAACCCTGGAGTTACAAGTTTGTATGGATCTAGAACCCAAAGCAACCTGAGCGTTTTCTGAGGCATGAAAATGTGCTGTGGTCTTTATACTCCTCTGCAGTTCTTGGTCTTCTTGTAGGCTGGACTGTCAGTATTGCTTAAGATTCGCCTAGGCGGGCCATTCTCCCAGCCGAAAGCTTTGGTTATCTTCAGAGAGAGTTCTTCTGGAAGGTTTCTCTTTAGCTGAGGGAGAAGCAGATATGAAAACAGTTATTTGAACTGAAATCTCTCAAATTCTCAACTTTCGCATCTCATCTATAGCTTAAAACATACTCTGACTAACAAAACGCCATTAGACAACTTTAAAGCTGGTTGACGGCCAGGTTGCTGTGCTTTTAAAGCTTTGTTTCACGGTGTTTTAAATATCTAATGTTTGTAATGAGTTAGGAAAATCATGGTCTGGACCACAACAGTAGTAACAGTATTAATACTGTGGCCACAGGAGAGAGTTCAGTTTCCTGGCAGTCAGCTTTGGAAAAGGATTTCTCTGAAAGCAGCATCTATAATTCTGTTGGGTCTCAATGATTTTATACCACAATTTACTGGTAAAGAGACACTTGTATCCTAATTGCTAGTCCTAGCTTCGTAAGTCACACAGATTTATTCCCCTTTTACTCATCAGCCATTTTTTCCATGCTACACACCATTACTGATCTATTTCATTTACATTTCCTACAGGGAAAATTATTGAAACTTAATAAAGTCAATAATGCCCAAAATGACAGATTTCAGCTTCCTGGGTTGATTGAGCATAAATAAAAACAACCAAAACCACCCCCCAAACATCTTTCTCTGATTAAGCAGATCTGATTCTGAATGCGAAATGGGGCCGATCTACCACGACAGTTTCCAGAACAGGGTTGTATTTTAAACCCTTCTCACATGCCCTAATGTATCCACAATCGAAAACACAATGCACATGGAGTTGCGCTGTTTTTCCTGCTGGTATTTGCAGTATGCGATCCTGAATAACTCTCATTTGATTTTGTTGATTTTTTTTTTTCTAGACTGCTATTGAGAAGTTAACCCATGACTACCTAAATCTGTTTCATTTTCCACCATTAATTAAGGCAAGTCTCATTGTTTATGTAAGAAGTGCTTCTCCTGTTGGTATCAGTATTTTACTGTTCTGGTGTCTCAACTTCCCTACCATTCACGGGAGGGCGAAGCAGCAGTTCCTGCAGAGGGTTGTGACAAATGCAGCGGGTCAACAGCAGCGATGGGTCACATCAGAACAAGTAATAGGATAATAAAGGTAGTTTTCAAGGAAGCTCTAAGATTTTATTGTGGAACGGGTAGTATTAAATTAAAAGACTACTGGTTGCGATTCCTTTGCTGTCATTAATCAGAAATTACTCTTAAGAGCCATTCCTCCCAGCTGGTGCCACCGACTGCTCACCACCGAAGAACATCAGACCCGTTGGCCCAGAATGAGCCCATCATTCCTCAGTTCGTTAATGTTACAGGAGAGAAGGATGATTTATAATGTCTGGTCACCCTTGTGTTAACCTCTTGGTTTTCAAGAGCCGTGCAAAAGGCAGAGAGTGTTTGGGAACCTCGGGGTTGCCAGAGCAGATATTTGCCTGATTTAATTGGGTGAGCTAATCAAGGAATTCTAGACTCCAGAGCCTGAAGTAGCTTTTTTAGTCATAATTTATTGCACAGCTATAGAGTGAAATCCACTTGAAGTGAATTTATGTACAGTGAAACCCTGTTCCCCGAAGGGGAAAATGGAAGTCGAGGCTTCGCTGCCATGCCATGCATGCCACCTGCAATTCCAATGGCAGTGGCTGCCATGATGCTCGCAGCGGCATTGTGCCGTGCTGGAGCGGCTCAGCCAGGAGCAGAAATCACGCAGCATCTCCCAGGTGCCATCCACTGCACGTCGCAAACCCATGCAGAAGCCCCGGCCCCTCTTGGAGCGGCGTGATGGGGGCAGAGTGATGGCTCCTTCCCGCTGCCTGCCAGACTTGTAGCATCTGAAAGGCAAATCATTTCTGCCACCAAAGGCCTTGCTCCTGTCTCCCAGGGGGGTTGTGGTAGATGTGAAGTCTCACCTTGCCTTTTTTTGGCAGGATTCTGCAGGTGGAGCTGAGGAAAACATAGAGAAAGTAGTGAATCTTGAACTCGTTTTTGGTTATCACTTGAAGCCGGGAAACGGTCCCAAGGTAAGCTGGGAGCGCTAGATCGGTTGGTTTGGTTAACAGTCACTACCCAGAGGGTCCAGTATCTCCTGGACACAAAAAGATAATTTGCTGTGAGAATCACCTTGTTTTGGAAAGTGCTGACCAAATGCCAAGGTGGCAAATGGCGCTGCATCAGTGATGGGGAACCGCACCCCAGAGCAGGCGAGGAGGAAGAGAGTGGCACAGAAAGCTTTGACTGAAAGCTTTTGTTTCCTCGCGGACCATTTTTTTAACCGTAATTTTTGTAATTCGGGCTTTCGCTTTGTTCCTTTTATTCCAATGGGTGTGAAATAACAATCCATTTATGCAAAAAAACCCCATTCACAGTTGAGCAGTGCTATACGCCTGACGTTAGCGGACAGGCTGTTACTTTTGTCTCGGCAGAAAGGTGGTGTCTTTTTTGTGCAACCAAGAGGAGTTTGGAAAATAGATGGTATGCACGGCTGCTGGCTGGGGAGGGCAGGACTGGTCCTGGTGGTGACTGTGTTCGCTCACGGTGCTGGGGAAGGAGGGAGGGGTAGCTGCAGCACATTGCAGATGGCAAAACTACTCTGCAGCGGCTGGTAAAAGGCAATTACCAGCATGCCACATCCTAATCAAACCTGAGCTCCAAGCCGAGCTGGTTCAAGGATCTCTCGTTACACCCTGTGTAACTGGAGCGTTGATGACTCCAGATGTTCCAGCAAAGCATTTCCACCATGTTGGCTTTTCTCAAGAGTGAGGTTTGTCCCATGCTTTTTGTTTTCTTTATCCAGCCTGCCATGGACTCCGAGTTCAAGGGTTTTAGAATTAATCATCTATGTGGAAATGGTGTGCAAAGCATTTCTGAGTTAGAGTCAGGGGTTGTGACAGCAGGATTTGTTTCCTTTTGTATTTGACAAATCTGCATTGTGTGTCCACCCTAAACTTGTGGGTGGCTGACTTTGATCTTGTGTTATCTGGCTGCTTTGCTTTCACGGCATATTGTTTGCAGAAGTCTCTTGATTTCGGTACTTGGTGGTGCTTGCAGAGAAAGCATTTAGGTTTGTACTTAGTAGGAACTCGGACTCGTACTGAAATCATTTCATCAATTTGAAAAAGCTTTCTGCTTTTTGTCTGGAGATTTCCTTTTTTTGTTTGTTTCTTTTATCCTAAGAACTTTTTTTTCTATGAAAATCTTTTTTATCACTATGTGAATTACTTAGAGTCAGTGTTCTTGAATGCATGTAGCTTATGATGCTGTACAGCTGCTTTTTTGAAGGTGTGCGTCTTTCTCTCCCATGTGCAACTCTATAAGGAACTGGAAGTCCACGAAATAGCTCATATCTCCCTTCCATTTTCAATATGGGTTGTGAGCCATAGTGCAGGGAGGTGGGCAACCCTCCCCCAGGAAAGAGCAAGAGAAAGAATGAATAGACCTCTGAGTGTTGGAGAGAAATTCAGGTTGCACTGACGCCTACCAAGTTTGAGGACAAGTAGATATTTTAGCCATGATGGCAAAATTTGTAAATGAGACAGTGTGCCAAAGTCTATGGGACAGAAGCTGAATTGTTACGAGAGGAGAGGGCTAGTTCAGTGAGCCTGCGTAGTCCCGACATAACCTTTGCAGGTTTCTGACGTGTCAACTGAGAACGCTTTTTTTTCGTCCTGCCTTCCCCGTGACCTCCTAATTGGTCCTCTCTGCTCTGTGTGCTGTCGGGCCCCTTCCCAAGGAAGCCGTTCCCTCCGCAGCCGTGGGCGCACGCCAGGCATGCCTTCCCTGGCATCCGCCCCGCCGCGGCGCCCGTGTCCCTGATGCCATTCTGGGGAATGCGCAGTTTGTCACCTGAGTTTGTCTGGGCTGGAAGCTTCTGTCCAGGATCGGCTTATTAACTCATACCTGCCTTTAAAGATGTGGCAGCTAAGCCAGTTTTAAAAAGTGGACGGGAAGGAGTAGATCGACTGAGCTTTCAGGCAAGATGCTAGGGCCAACGTGAGCAAGGTAATTTGCATTAAACGCTACACTAACAAAGACTGGTGCGGTACATACAATGCAGAAAATTTGGCTAGCTTGCTTCTTTGAAAATCCCTGGATACAATCTTCTAGCTCCCCTAGAGGCTGCTTTAAGCCAACTACTGCTGCCCTCCAGATTTGTTCCAAAATGAATTGGAGATACTGGGTAAACCAGGACTGAAGGGTTTAAAGTTCTTTTACTGTCCCATTTTTGTAAAAGCGTGGTGCCTGTTCCTGTAAAACTGGGTCAGCAGAAGCACCTGGGATCGTACCTTCCACCATCTTTATAGCTAAAAAGCTGGCCTACATCAGTTTAAAAATAAATTTCTCAAAGGAATTTTACCTTAATCAGTCCCTATAACCAGCTGCCTAGCTAAGAAGCATTTCTCCTGTTTTAGCCATGAAGAAAAAGAGGCAGTAAGCTCGAATCTGGGTTACGAGTTGAGAACGTGTGTTCCCTGGGTGATGGGTAGACTGCTAGACCTGTGTACATCAAGGGAGGTTATTAGGCTCAGCTGGGAGCTGGTGCAGTGCAGCAGGAAGGGCTCTGTACAAGGGAACAGGTCACGCTGGGAGGTTTTACCCCAGGCTGGCTCTGCACTGGTCTCCTGGGCTCAGTTCCCATTAGTTATTGTAGGGCATCTTCTGGAGTAGCTGCACGTGGAAGCAAAGCCCGTCCATGCACTTGGAGGTGGCTCCGCCAGAGCATGGGACAGGATGGACACGTGGGACAAAAGCACACTCCTGATCCGAACTCAAGCTGCGGTGTGGGCGCAGCCTCGGCGTGCAGCGTGACATACCGCAATGCCACAGGGCATAAAAGTGCTGGATGAGCTGGTCCAGGACCCAGAAACCGTGTGAGGGGTGCAGGTTAATTCAGATGCGTTTGGCTGGTCAGAGCGCAGGACTGTCTCAGGTGTGAAGATGGTTCCTGAGGACAGAGGTGCCTTCTCCCTGGCACTGCACCGAGCCCCGGCGGCACAGCCAGTGCACCTTCTCTGTAAGCAGGCAGAAGCTTAAGGGCCTTGGGAATGGCAGTGCCTTTTAGCAAGGGTCCTGATGAATATACTTCAGGATGGCATTTGAATGTTCAGCCTTGGCTGTACGCTGAATGAAACACTGACTTCCCAGTATGCAACTTTACCAGCCTCAGATTTGTTACCTAATTTAAACTGCATCTTCTAGTGGGATTATGTTGGTTTCTACCAGCTGGCAGGTGCAGTCATATCATTACAGTTTCCTTCCCTTTTTAGCTGCATCTTTGGAGGTGATGAAAGCTCGGTTGACCTTTGTGCTCTCCGAATGCATCAGGAGTGAGCGCTGCAAAGCTAACCTGGTTTTTAGAGGTTTCTTTTCCAACACTTGTAGTCTGAGTTATGTGGTTACTTCCATTCACCTCCTTTTAATGACCTTTCTGTACACAATTGCCACTGAGCTGAAAGGTGATAGATTTAGACATTTTATATGAATTTTTTCCACAAATAAAAAAAAAAGGGGGGGGGGGGGGAAACCAATTAACTCCAAGATACCAAAGAGGGTAAAAAAAAAAACCCTGGCAATTGTGGCTTGA
>JAVKLA010000001.1:30227319-30241697 GCA_034782735.1 Sagittarius serpentarius | reverse complement strand
CCCCCCCCCCCCCCCCCCCCCCCCCCCCCCCCCCCCCCCCCCCCCCCCCCCCCCCCCCCCCCCCCCCCCCCCACCAATTAACTCCAAGATACCAAAGAGGGTAAAAAAACAAACCCTGGCAATTGTGGCTTGAGCTGATTTGCAGAACTGCAGAGGGAATTTTCAATGGCTTTCTCATCCTAGGTGGCTCATTAAAATTTCCCAATCAGGGAAAGGTGTCTGAGCTGTGTCGGCTCCGCACTGATGAATCACCTAACCCCTTAAGAAGGATGGTTCACAGCCTTTTTGTCTCCTGTTGATGCATTCTTTAGTTTTGGTCCTCAGAAGGGCAGATTTCACCATGCCTTTGAATGTTTTCATTTTTTACCGAGTGTGGCACAATCTGACCTATATCCAAACACAAAGCCTTGAAGTTGGCTCACCATTTTGCCTTATTTTTCCCCAGTTAACCTCTCCCTCCATTTGACAAGGTAAGGAGCAGGGCTTCTTCAAAACCATCTGCTAACTCTGTGAACTATTTTCTAGCCTTGAATATCCCAACTGGGATATATTTTAATGCTGTTATTTAAATGTGTAGTGTAAAAGTGAATATAATATTACGGCTAATTTAGGGAGGCATTGTGACCAACTCTTCATGTGGAGAAACCCAGGCTGGCAAAATGCAGGCAGTATCGGACAAAACAGTACTGAAATAGTTGTTGTAACTGGAATGCAGTTTCACAAGTGCTTGAGACCATTTCTGCCGCTTCTTCCTCTCCACCCTCCCACTACATTAACACTCATAAAACCTTGCTTTACTTTCTTAAAAATAATTCCTAGTTCAGACAGACGTGATATAACATCACCAGCTTAATTTGCCGTGTAAGGTACTCCTCACATTACAAATGTGGGAAAAAATAAAGCAAGGGCTGAGGTCTAAAATTCAAAATTCCAGTTTTGTAGTTTTTCAGTCGTACATATTCCCCATGTTCTGTAGGTGTTTTAACCCACTTCAGTAGGTAAAGCTGGCGGAGGAATTGGTTTTATCTGACCCTTGCTTTGCAAGATACTTGCAAGTACCTTGACTTTCTAATGTGGGGGGGATTCAACCTTATCTCAAAACTTGATCTTCTAAAGCCTCTTGCCTTAATTACATCTCAAAGCACAATGCTTTCACTACTAAGGGCTAATAGTACAGGAATCAGAGTAGCTGTGTTTGTGTGCCATTTTCATGGATTTGCTCCTATTCTAATAAGTAGTCAGTAAAGGGGTAAATACTTTGTGAGGGAAAACAAATAAATTACCTAAGCTGTAAAATAAAACCACAGCCACATTTAAATATAACCAGCATGATTAAGAACTAGTTAATGCGTTCCGCCGAGGAGGTGGATCAGGGGTAGGATGTTAGAAGTTTAGTGCAGGTGATGCGAGCTCCTTGTATTCTCTTTCAAAGAGGCTTTTCTGGACCACATACTGTTTTTACATGAGGTGGAGCTGGTATAACTCCATCACCTCCACTGGGATTGTTCCAGCTGTAACATCTGTGTGTAACTGAGGTCAAACTCAAGCCAAGACCTTTTAAAGTCCTTGTGTAGGCAGTGCCGAGCCAGGGATTCCCATCAGAAATGATTGCATAAATCTGAAGAGGCATATAGACTTTTCAGCTAGGTAATTTGCTCACTGGACTTTCTAGACTTTTTAATCTCAAGCTTTATTTTTATACTTTGGCCACTGTGAATTAACTTGCTGCCTTCCACCCGTTGTCTCTCGCGTGTACAGCCTCAGTCACAGATACACCTGCAGAAGCACAGACAGGTTCCCAGTGGTCTGTAGCCTTGGCACATCCTCTCCAGACAAAAGCCTGGAAGAGGAGCCTCTGTCCCCAACATGCGCAGGACATGTCCGGTGTCCCTGCCATGCCTTTCCCGAGCTCCTGCGCACCCTTGTCCCCACGGCCGACGTCCCGCAGGGCTGCGAGCCCCCGTGTGTGAGCTGTAGTCTCCGCGCACCGCCCCACCGTCGCTGGGGACATGGTGTCTGCACAGCTCCAGCACGTTGTTCCCACGAGTGGTCCGCAGGAAATGCCACTGGAGGACCGGGCTGGCTCAGACAGCGCAGGAGGGCACCCACGCAGCCCTCGGGGAAGGGACGCGTGTTTTTCAGGCTTCCACCTTTACAGTCCCACTGTCGCAAGCAGGCTGCTCATGTGGACGATGATGCCTGCGACCGCAGCAATCCCCATTTGCTTCTGATCACATGGCAAGGGCAGCTTTTGGTAAACGCCGTGGCAAGGCTCGGGACCGTTGTTATCGCAGAGCTGTCCGTCTCGGCTGCTGCAACCCGCTCTTCTTGGGGCACCAGCCCCCAGCACATAGCGATGCCCGATATTTGCCATTACGTTTCCCTCCGTGTCGGCACAGAGCTTCACAGAGCTGGATGTTAGAGAAAGGTGCTGTCAGGGGACAGACATTTTTGGTACCGCCGGGTGGTCTGCACAGGTGTTAAAAAGGCCTCGTGCTTCTCCAGGCGAAGCTCCAGCCAGCCAGTGCCTGTTGCCTCGCGGAGGAGTACGGGCTCCGGCTTTTGGAGGAGGCACCCAGGCAACTGATAACATAAATATATCTTGCGCTTGCTTTGTTGCTGTACGTTTCAAGACCATCTCTCGCGGAAGGCCTCCCCTCCGCCCCTGGTTTTTTCTGCCTGCACAGCTGAAACAAAACCGGCGGTGGAGCCACCTTCTCTTGCTGGAGCCTGGCTGGCAACAGCCTGCCCTGACCTGAGACACCAGCCATTGTTAAGGGTATAACACATTTACATATTTTGCAATAAAACATCAGTTATTTGCATTACTGTGTCAAGTTTTATTTGATTCTTTCACCTAAAAATGACTCATTTTCCTTTCTTGTATTTTAAAAACCAACTACTCTAAGCTTGTTTGAGAATAATCAAAAATTGCCCATTTAGCTAGAAGTCATTTTCTTTTCAAAAGGCAAATGTTATTTAATCTTTCAGCTGTTCATTGTGCCATCATAAATACTTTCTTTTCAGCACAGTTGTGGGGACTGAAATGAGCCCACTAATTGCCTCCCATTTCGACTGACATGTGGTGGTTTAGTGGAAAGAGAACACAGCGGGGAGAAGGAAATAGGAGGCTGAGAAAATGAGAGCTAATTATTTTCACTGCCTCATGTCAGGCTCTGTGTCAGCCTTGTTTTTACAAACTGGAAGGTTTAGCACTAAATAAAACAAACTGGCGTCATGTTTTTATATACTGGCAGTGTCATGGAAGCAGCTGCACATCTCAAAGACAATATAATGCCTGCATTCGCATGGACACCATCTGACAGCCACTGTGAGCCACTGCTAATGAGGATATCACAGTGGTGCCAAGTGAAAGGTGCTGAATTATGTATGATTCTTCATCAGTGCAGCAATAGTCCTGTACATCATTATGAGACATTGTTTTGCTGAAGAGATTAAAACATTCTTAGTTCCAGACCCTGCAACCTATACACGCTACAAGAGGTTATTAATGGAATTTTTAGGGAGAGTTTCTTGTGGATTTCTTTTTGGTTAAAAATATCTCATGGGACAAAGCCATGGTGGGTCATGACACTATATATATAAAGAAGAGAAGCAAATTAACCATAATTGTGTTATCTTCCTTTAAATCCAGAATAATAAAATATAGTGTAGCAGGGTGATACATAATGATAAATAACCCAAGTGCTGTCACTAGATGTTCAACTCTAATGCCTTTAAAACAGCAGGTTTCAGCAGCTGAGATAGATAATAGCTAAGAATGTAAAGGAGCTTCTGGGGATCTAAATCATCAACATGCTACTACTTTTAGTACCAGCACGACCAACATTTTTTTCATATTTGTTTCATCTTGTGTTGCATCTTACTTTTCTTCTAATATCCAGTTGCCTGCTACAATGCCGTTTCCATTTTTTCCTCAGTCTTTGGGAATAAAAAAAAGTTTATCGCAACCACTGATTTTAAAATGAATCCTGGATTTGGGCCTCCTTGAAAAATGAGGTGTCTCCCCAGCAAGAGTTTTAAGCTGTTGTTGCAGGAGACATGTTTGTTGTTTAAAGCCTGTGCCTGATCTTTTTCATTTCCCTTTCGGTTTTTGTTGCAGACATTAGCACACATGGGGTTAAAGGAGTATTGTCACCACAGTAAGCTGGAGACTTAGTTTTTAAAGTGTTCTTATTTTCGGTTTTGAAGCTGAGGAGAAGTGGCTCAAAATACATGTATGATTTGCTTTGCTTTTCTACAACCATTTTCAGAGGCTGCTGATTTATTGGCTTTGTCAAAGTGTTATTTGGAAATGTTTTTCACACAAAGTTTTGCTGGTTGTGGCTCTCAGTTCTGAAACTAGGGTTTTTTTTAAAACAAAAAGCTGGAATTCTTTATTTAAATCAAAATCAAGCAGGTAAATATTGGGAAGTATTTTAATGTTAGAATTACAAGATGTCCAGGGAAATCTCTTTGAAGGACTTGTGTAAGGATATTTATCAACCAGACATTTTGAACAAGCCATTTCCAAATTATTTTCCCACATACGTCTGGCACTAAATGTAGTCTCGATCCAGGAAACCTTATGGCTCCAATTCATCAAAGAATTTAAATACGTATACTTTGTTATTCTAGCCAAATTTTTCTTAAGTGGCTGAGCATCTCTCTCCTGTTCGTTCCTAAATAAGAACCTAGAACTCAATTGGAAAACAGGGAAATATGTCTCTTTCTGCAGCACACAAATCTTGCATTATTTACTGTGTTTGTAAGACAAGTAGCCACCTACTTACTTAGATATTTCCCAAGTGCCTTGATTCAAAAGTCACCTAGCTGCTGTCTTTTCTCCTTCCTTTTCCTTCCTTCCTTCCTTCCTTCCTTCCTTCCTTCCTTCCTTCCTTCCTTCCTTCCTTCCTTCCTTCCTTCCTTCCGTCCTTCCTTCCTTCCTTCCGTCCTTCCTTCCTTCCTTCCGTCCTTCCTTCTCTTTTCTATCTTTTCTATCTTTTCTCTTTTTCTCCCACCCTCTCTTTCTTTTTCTCTCCTCTCTTTATTTCCCTGTCTTTCTCTCTCTCTCTTTTTTTCTCTTCCCCCTTTCCACTGGTGATTTTACAATAATGCAAGATGAAAACCTTTCCAAATAAAACAAGACACGTATTTTTGGGTGACCAGAGCAGGTATGCTTAGTGTGGTAATTTGCCCTTTTGGTATCAGCACAGTGTGGCTGGAGAGGACTCCAAGGAGGACCAAAGGTCTGGGGGCTGGATTTGAAGGACGGGAGAGCGGATTTCTTTCTCTGAAGCAGCAGCTCGGAGCCGGGGAAGGCGGTGTTTGTGCAGGGCTTGTGCATCCACAGCTGCGTGGGGCAGCCTGATTCGTTACCGCACGGAGAGGGCTCCTGCGTGCACGGCGGATCTGGCGAGGGGCCGGGCGCTGGCAGGTGCCCACCGCCTGCCAGACCCTGGATTTACACAGCTTGTCAGCCTGTTCTTTAGAGATGGTCATTTGATTTATGTTGTTTATTAAAACAGGCTCATGTTTGTCGTATCTGGTCTGTAGGGAGAGCTGAGTGAACAGCACAAAATCCTGAGTCGTGAAGGCACAGGAGCCCTGGCACAAGGTGCGGCTCTGGCTCTCGGGTGCTTGGCACTGGTCTCGCAGCAGGAGAGGTGCTGAATTAACTGGAGGATAGCACTTTATGTCAATGTTTTTTTTCTTTCCTCAGCTCAGGTGTTTTTGTAAAACTTGTAAATGTCATCAAGCATCTTGTCTCTAACCTCGGGTTCAATCTGCAATAGGGAATCCAGGTAGCAGGAATTTCGGAAGTCCTGCAAAAAAGTCTGGCGACAAGGACGGTGTGGGCAGGGAGAGGAGCACAGTTCGGGAGGCGAGGAGGAGTCAAACACAACTCACTTCGCTGTTGCTGTTCAGTTACATAGCATGGACGGTCCTCAGCCACTGTCGGGGCCAGTGCGTCGTGCTGTACCTACCTGGGAAGTGACAGGCATAACCCCGGGTTAGCTCACAACCCAGAAAAGCAGGACAGAAAAAGGATGTGCAAAGAGATACAGTCCACGATCAGGAAACAGAGGCACAGGGCGACTTCGGAGCCTTATCAGGTTGCGTAGGAAGCCGATGGCAGAACTGGAAACTGAACTCGGTGCCTCCAAGTCTCGGCCTGGTGCCCTGACCACTGGACCGTGGTTCCCATCGCTCAAACTCGCACTGGGGCGATGCAGAAACCGACTCACATGTCCACTCTGCTCATAAAACGTGGAGGCTTTCAATGGGGACAGATGGACACACAGGGCCAAATGCTTTCCTAAGCATAATTTGTTGTTGCAGTTCGGAAATGATTATACTCCAGTTTTCTTTTATCTTGGAATTGCCAATTCAATGCCTGATTGAAAGCTTTGAGACTTCTGCGGGCTGAGCTCCTATGTTACATTTATGAGAGACGCACGTGCAAACACTAGCAGATAATCGCATGTGCGAACGGATACTTTTTAGGCTGCTGTACGTTTGTGTGTGCAAATAAGTGCTTACGCAAGCCCTTGGCCCTAAGCGGCCATCTGTGTCCTCATTGAAAGTTTTTGCATTTTCTGAGCAGAACTGCGGAGACGACTGCCTCCCGCAAGCGCTGGGACGGCACCTGCCTGGCCGGCGGTGTGCGGCAGGCAGACCCTCCTGAACCCCTGCCTTGTCTGGAGGAGCTCCTGCCTCTCTGAAGGGCAGATCCCCTCATGCCTGCGCGGAGACGGAGACGCTCTGCTTCACTGCAGCCCTGTTGTCCCTCGGGACTGATTTTTGGAGGAGCTCAGTGCACCGGATAGTATCTAATCCCCAGAGCACCTACCGGGCACACCAGCAAATGTCCATGGTTTGCACCATGGACAGGCAGTCTCTGGTCCCCAGTGGGAGCCTCGCTGGCCGCAGGCACAAGCCCCGGTCCCAGCACTCAGCCCGCGCGGGATGTCCTGCAGGGTGCTGCCGGAGCCGTCGGCTTCCGCCGGCTCACAGCTGTGCAAAGTGTTGGATGCTGGCCCCATGTTCGGCTCATGGGATTATTTAAGGATACCTTTCATTGCTTTGGTTTATTAGACTGACTATGATTAATTTCTAAGCTGAGCTCAGTGCCTCGCTGGGCACTCAGTATCTGAAATAAGTGAGCTGTAATAACCAGCTCATCCTCTTGCCCATTATTTGAGCGACTGTCTTAACCATGTTTCACAGACCCTCTGGTCATTTGTTTGCGGGTTCACCGGGAAGATGTCCTTGGGGCTGGCTGCGACCCCCAAGTGACAGCTCCCACCTGCACATGCGGGTGTGCAGAGCTCCCCTATTGCCCGCTCGAACGGGCTGTCCATCCAGGTGGGGATCCACCCCTCCGAAGACTTCTAGACCTGTCAGCGTGGCGACTGTTTCTCAGGGTGACCTAAGAGGAGAGTGAACAAGAGAACCCGAGGGTTTGCCGTTATCAACACTTTTACTGGAAAATGTGCATATCCTAAATGTGTGTTACGTTCCTTATCTTTCTCGTTGGGTTATTTTTTCCCCCTATATATTGAGGATTAGGTTTTAGGTTGGTTTGGCTTTCAGTTTTGTTTCTTTTTGGGTTTTTTTATTTGTATTCTAACAATCCAGCATTCTTTTTTTATTATTCATAGGATTGTAAATGGAAAATGTACATGGAGATGGATGGGGATGAAATTGCAATAACCTACATAAAAGATGTGACATTCAACACTAACCTACCTGATGTAGAGACTTTAAAGATGACAAAGGTATTTACAGCCTTAAAGCTTTCATGAATTCACAGATCTCAAACAAAGACATTAAAATACCACAGCAGTCGACTTTTGTGCTTGCAGAAGCTCAATCTCTTGACAGCTTTTAAATAAAATGCACATTTTAAACAGATTTGTATCATAATAGGAGTTAGGTATTTTGGTTCTCTTTTAAGCTGACAATAATGTTAACAATAGAAAAATAAGAAAAGGAACTAATTTATATTTTCTTGTTTTAATTTCATGTTATATCCTCTGAATTTATTACCCCTTTTAAAGAAAGGATTGTTCAAAAAATTACTTTCCTTTTCAAGAGAAGAAAGTGATTTAAATGTTCCAGTTTGAAACTTCATGTGATTTGTCTGGGGGTTTTTTTTCTCTCTTTCTTTTTTTTTTTTTTTTTACATGGTTTTACAACTTTTACATCGTTCTAAAACTCCCTTTTTCATGCACCGATGGGTTGCAAAGACTGAAACCCATGAACAGACAGTAGACCACTGAACATCTGCAATTCAGTGTCACTGGGCATTTTACCTGATTTCAGAACCTGCCTGTAAATATTTACCAGCCAGCATTTTTACCGTAAGAAACAGAATCTTTGTTAATGCAGAGGGCATTCTGTTTGCTATTATTTTAATTGTTTGTTTTTATTAATATGCTGTACTTGATAATAGCTAACAAAATAAATTTCTAAATGAAAAAATACACAGCTTGATTACCAATTAGAATGTGGCTCTAATGTGCACTGATAAAAACCCCCAAACTCCTGAATGCTTTTAACTGTGAATTTTTTGGGCAAAATTTTGGGGGAACCTTTGGTTATTTTTTCTAAAGAAAAACTGAAAATCAGTTTCTCAACAGTCAGAATTTTAAGGAAAATGTGAAAATATGAGTAATTGCCAAAAGGATTCTCATATTTAATTCATGCTAGTACTATTTTTATAGTTAGTGATTTCTGGAACAACACTTGTGATTTTTTAAATTAATGTTATTATTGTTTTGTTGCAAAATAGTTTTCTGTTTAATTTTCATCTTGGACATTCTAGTTTTTTCCTTAAAAAAAAAAAAGGCTTAAAGTTAAATAAACTAATAACTAGATACAATAACATTAACTTTTCACATACTTCAACATTTTTATATCTGTCAGGGAATATCTCTGAGAATTTCTAGATACTTGTTCTTGCTGGCCTCTGTAAGCCTAGCACAAAAAAACCTGTACATGCACAAAAATGAAAAAGGTTTGTGACCCCATGAAAACATTCCATGTTGTCTTACCTACTTTCTGTTATTTATAGAAATCTCTTCTCAGTTTCCTTTTGTAAACAAGGAAGTAAATAATTCCAAAATATATTGCTTTGTCTCATAAGATTTCAAGAAAAGCATTGATGTTAACAATATGGAAATGGATGAAAAAAGGCAAATGTTGAAAATATCTTTGGGGTGTTTCAGAAACAAGTCAGGAGATGAAGAGCACCTTATAAAACTCCCGTCATGTTTTTTTCAGCCACCGTTTGTAATGGAGAAATGGATTGTGGGGATAGAAGAACACCAGTCTGTAGAATGTGTTGTTACGTATGAGGTAAGCTCTAAGAAACAAATAAAAAAAATTGTTTATCCAAGATAAAACCTACATGGGAGGTGTGGAAGTAGCATCCTCTGGCTTTGTTATATCCTGTAATCAAGTCTTAGCAGCCTGTAATTAATTGTAAAATCTGAAGTTCCGAGCAAAAGCTGAATGAGGTTTACAGAGACAATGTCCTCAGACTGCTGCCTGGGACGGCTCTTTTTCTCAAGGACAAAAACTCCTTTTGCTTGAAGTGTAATGGTCAGTGTTGTTTGCATTACTTGAAGAGACTGTTTCCTTTCAATGAAGTGCTAGGAGAGCAGAAAAGCAACAGGAGAAGAAAGAAAATGAGAAGTCAAGAGTAAAATAAGATAAAATAAAACCTGGAAGACAATTTAGTGTGATAGAAATTAGCCTTTGTAAAAAGAGTTTGCAGTTACTTACAGAAGTGTTTTTATAAAGACCAATGCTGTGTGTCACAAGGAGGCTAATAATTGAGATTCCAGCTCTGTCCTGAGCAAGGATTCAAGCAGTGATGCCGAGACAGGGAAATCCTGGACCTTGCTTGCCTGTCTCAGAAGTGAAGAACAGTAGTTTTCTTTCAGCCTGAAGTTCCTCACAGGAGTCATAGGCCCTTAGCAGCAAATTGAAGAGCTTGATACTCCAGGAGAGTTTTGTGGAGGGTCCCCCTGCAAAAATACCTGCTTAGTCCTACCTCTTTTAGCAGAAAGCACTGCCCATTTGACGCTCGCGTTAATAGAACTAGTAAAATATATTTTTGTGTTGTAGAGGAATCTTTCCTCCACATGGTACATGAATTGAAACAGTTATTCACTACCACATTTTTAGCATAATCACAAAATACCAGCCAAAATTATCTAGAGTCTAAAAATACTTGAGAACTGGCTAAGTGGTTTTGCAAAACAGACTCTATATTGAAAATGCTGCTGCCACCCCGGCACTAGTGGAAGTTCCCTCGTAGGAGAGTTTAGTGGGTTGTGTGTTGTTTTGTCCTCATGTGTGTTATGTCCCCATGAGTGTTGTGTCCTTCCTGAGCAGAGTGACGTTAGAGCTCCCAAAACCACCAGGCACATCCAAGCTATCTGCTGGAGCAAGGTGAAAGCACAGGACGAGGTTGAGACAGTACAGCTCCTGATACAGACCTCGCTCCCCAACTCGGAGGGGAATTCACGGAGCAGATCCGACTCAAGTAAGTCAGTACATGCGAATTGTATTGCTGACATGGGCAAGGCGTATATGGGGAGAACAGCAAAAAGTCAATGCCGTTATTCTGTTCCAACAGCAGAGCACGTCTTTCAGCATCAGCTGGCATTGTGGTCCCTGTGATGTCTTTGTAGATGCATGCAGGAGCACCCTGGCATGTCTGACAGCTTAAAGGCTAAACGCTTAACATTCTGTATCACGATGTGATTTAAGGGGGGTGACCTGTATGCTCCTGTAGGAAGCATGCTGGAAGCAGTCCATGGCAATCAAATCTTTGTCTAATGTGGTCACTTGCAGTTACACATCAACAGCAGACATAGAGCTCAGATCCTTCTGCTCCAAAACCCCAAACGCTTCACATCTTCAGTAGTAAGCAGCTGTAAATCCTGACACTTTCTCAACACCTTCCTTGGGTTGGCTTTGGGTCAGCCTTTTGATCCCCTCCAGTGTAGAAGGTCACTGGGAGAGGTGTTTCTGCCTATGGTCCAGGCTTCTTCCCCTCTCTATTGGCATATGTGTACACATCCGTGGTAGTCTTTCCGCAATGTCAGGCCTGCTCTTCTCCGAAGTCTGCTGGTGGACACTGGATCGGAGGAGGATCAGCTGGCAAATCAGCCCTTCTCCAAATCCACCCCTCTTCACCAAGACGGGAGAGTGCTCAGCTTTGTGGAGCCGAGTCTATTGGCATAGCAAGAGGATTTGGACTGAATTACAGTGCCCACACAAAGTGTGCAGGGCCTGAGGTGAAGATATGTTTCTCAACTAGGATGTCAGGAAGGCATCTGCTGAGAAAGGAGACAATCTCACACATCTTTACCCTCTCTCTGTTGGGAATAATGGAGATTTCCACAGCTGTTTTGAGGATCTTGGGAGCCAGTGCTTGTAGCAGCTTTTATCCCGGCTTTCTCTCCCTGCAACCCAAACTCAGCAGGAGTGCTTTGGCCAGCGCTTTCCTCCTGCTTTTGGCCACGCAGCAGACAGGCAGCTTTGCACAGATGTTGTGCTTGGATACAGGGCACCTCCTGGAAGAGATGTATGGGTGCAGATTGCTTTTGCTCTGGCCAGCACTCTTGCGGGGGGGACACACATACCAAGGCTGTAGCCTCAGAAGCTGCACGTGGGGTGGCAAAAAGTCCCCTGTGGGCGATACGTTGTTTTGACAGGTACATGCTGCCGGCCTGGCAGAGCCCATAGGTGCTCCTGACATCCTGCTCTGCTGTGAGGAAGAGTGGAAATCTTCCCACTGCACTCTTCTTCCACAGTTCAGCCTGCCCGTTTGAGCCGACCCTGGCTCATCATTATCTCACTTCTGGAATAGTGTTTGTTCTGGCTTCTGGGGCTTGACTTGTTCAGTGAGATCCATTTAATAATACCGTGGGCTCTACACTGCAGTCTTCATTTCCTTACTAAAGTATGCCACTGACATAGTCAAATTCAACTCAGTTGACACAAGCACAGTTCTGCCTTTAAGATCTGCTGTTCTTTTTTGTAAAGGTGTTTGCTAGCCAAAGCTGTTTTGGATTGAATTCGCAGTAGGGCTGCAGAAATGTTTGGGCTGGGACAGCTGAGGAGCAGCACAGGAGCTGGAACAAGGTACCAGTCAGCGGAGGGCGAACTTCTCCAATTTCGTACACTACAGCCAAATGTAGAAGAATGGCCTCGTGAATTGAGAGGTGCTGGGTTTAGACTACAGACACATCTAAAATGGGTGCTCTTTTTCCAGAATAATTATGACCCATTTGCAACATAACTGTGTTTTGTAATGCAGATGGGACCTAGAGCATGTCCTAAAAGATACATCTTCACTGCAGATAAGCTCTGCTGATGGAGGTTACCCTGGTTTCGGGGTGATGAGCCATACAGCCATACCAAAGTGTGGTGGTGTATCTTCACAGACTGGCTCTGCCGCAGTAAACCGAGCTGCTTTCATTTTTTTGCGGTGAGCGGTGGGAGAGCTTCTCTGTCCCTTTGGCACATGGAGGCGTTACACGAAGGCACTAATGTATTGTCAGCACCCAAGTGAATAGGCACAGTTCAGAGGAGGTGGGTTACCAGACAGCGTGAAAGCTGTGCCTCAGTTCTAGCAAACCTTCTGGCCTGTCTTCTTGACCAGACCACCTACCCCATGTTTAAAACACGACCAAGTCCAAGCACAAAGGTAAGGGTAATACGAAGCTAAAATAACCAGCAGTGAAGGTACTACCTCTGTGAGCCACCACATAGAGGATTTAATTCAGTATACAGAGTTGGTGGCTCAGAGACCGTATGAGGGAGAAGCCCCCCAGCCCACAAGAGGTGAGAAGCAGCCCCACAGGACGCACTGGGAGGTCCCTGCTAGGCAGCTGGTCCCTGGGCTAGCGACCGCGGCTGCCTGTAAGGAGCAGGGACTGAACAGCTTAAAGCCGCTGAAGGGAGCCCCTCGTTCAGGACAGCATCAGCACTGGTCCCACGTGCCCACGGGGCATGTGGTGGCCACCTGAGAGCTGATAACAAATGAAGACCCAAACTCAAGTCCTGAGCCTGCTGCTTCCAGGTTTATGAGGTCTGTGGTTTACATCCACAGCCTTTGTAGGAGGGCACGGGGGAATGGCAGAGGAGATGGTGTCTAGCAAGTACATTTCAGCATACATGTTTCTTTTGAAACTGTGACTTTCCAGGAGGGTAAGAAGCAAAGAAGGCAATTCCTATCCATCTTTCCGTGAAAGGACGTTCATCTCTCAGTGCAGCCGGCACTATCTACTGTGGCGGTGTCACACTCGCACTTTGACAGGAAAGACAGTTTCCTTTTGACATATTTGACATAAAGTTGAAGTGATTTAAATCTCTTGGGATTCAAGCAAAGTCTGGGGTAAGGAGGAATGGAAGAGACCATCCATTACATCTTAACAGCAGCAACCCTAACAAGGAGAGCCGCTACCCAGCTCCCACAGAACTCCCCACAGCCATTGCAGAGTTGCAGCAAGAGGCAGAGGGCCCACAGCATAGGGAGTCTTTCCCTGGAAAACCAGCGAAAGGCGAGAGAGGAGCTGGGGTCCTCTGTTGAAGATAATAACATTTCAGTAGCATTTATGCTGCTACAAGCTGGTGGGGTTATGCTTTCCTGTTGGAATGATACTAGCAATCTTAAAGGACAAGTCATTCAAATATCTCTAGAGTAAAATTATTTAAGCTGCTCCCCATGGGTTTTTGGCCAGAGCTGTGGCCTCGGATAAGGGAATTCCTGGTCTCTGCTCTACACATAAAGTAGCAAACCAGGCAGCCCTTGCAGTTCAAATGGAAAATTTATGACTATTGTATTTGGTATAGGCTTTCACGCAAAGCACAGGACTGACTTTCAAAAGCACTTCAGTCTGATCTCTGGGAGCTACAACTTTTGTTACGACCCCAGGGCTGTGACAGTAGGTGGGAGGGAACTGTAATACCCCAAGTCGCTCACAGTTAAGCACTATTTGAGCTATCCTGGCTGAAGCCTGCTGCCTCGCCGGCTTTTCCACATAGAGAATCGATTTTCTGCATGAAGCCGGACAGAGCAGTGTAGCCGGGGTTTCGATTCAGTATCTGGAGCATGCAAAATGGATTGACTTCTGAATTTGTAGTAATAATAACAACTGAAGTGGCCCTGGTTGTTGTGGTGTTGTCATGGTTTAACCCCAGCCAGCAACTCAGCACCACAAAGCTGCTCACTCACTTCCCCCCACCCAGTGGGATGGGGGAGAGAATTGCAAAAGTAAGTAAAGCTCATGGGTTGAGATAAGAACAGTTTAATAGAACAGAAAGGAAGAAACTAACAATGACACTAATAACAA
>JAVKLA010000001.1:30186551-30215598 GCA_034782735.1 Sagittarius serpentarius | reverse complement strand
GCGGGGGGGGGGGGGGGGCGCGGGGGGGGGGGGGGGGGGGGGGGGGGGGGGGGGGGTGGGGGCGGGGGGGGGGGGCGGCCCCGCGCTGTGTGTGTGTGTGTGTGTGTGGGTGTGTCGGGGGGCGGCACCGTCGGCGCGGGAGGCGGGGAGAGCCGCCCGCGCCCCTGGCCGGCGTACGGGGCCGCGCCCGAGGCGGGAAGGCGTCTGTGCGTGCCGATGGCGATCCCGGGTCTCCTGCCCGGGGCTTCACAGTGGTGGCCGGCCCCGTGCCGGAGGCCCTGCCGTGCTCTCTCCGGCTGGGCGCTGCCATAGCCGCGGCAGGCGACGCCAGAAACGGCCCCTGTTGTGTCTGGGGCCGGGCCGGAGAGCTTTTCTGTTCCTTGCCAGCACCAGCGAAACTGTGAAGCATGGGCGAGGCTCAGGGGTGTGCTGCGGTGCCGCGCCGGAGAAAAGCGGCGCGTTGAACGGTGCTGGGGAGAGGACGGGAGTCTTTAAATGGCCCTGGCTAGTTACTGTTTAAACCGTGTTTATAAAATATTTGTCCCAGTCGGCTGGGCCTGTGAACTGCTATCGGTTAGAGCGCTGGACTTGGGCAGCATCTAAGCGTGGCTGCAGCAGGCCTCGCCTTCGGGTCGCTGCCACACTGGGGAGGTAAAAGGAGTTATTGCCAGTAGAAATATTCCCTGGGAAACGAAAACCTGAAGCCCATCAAAAAAAGATATTTCAACCTGGTAATAAAATTAACAAAACAGCAAGTTGTCATGTCTAGAACAGTTGTTTCAAAGCTCCTCTTTTCTGTGGGTATGATCCTTAGTCCCTTCCTTAACAGCTGCAGTGTATTTACTGTTTGCCTCAAACTACAAGTAATTAATAAATCAAAGCAGGCTTCTAGGTACTGTATGTGTAGTTGTCCTTTTTTTCCAGCGTTGTCTATAATGAGTGCGGAAGGATATGATTTTTGTGTATATTTCCACTTGGCTGTTTGCATAAAAGAAATATTCCTAAATACTGAACAAAACTCTTCTATAGCAGTGATCAGAAAGGTTTTAGAGCAGAAACTATTCCCATTTCTAACTTTGGGAATTATTTCAAAGCTGATGATAATTCTGCTGACTTGTATTCAAGACCGTTAAACATCCTAAGATGTTCAAACCTTCTAAACTTCAATTTAAGGATGTTCTTAAAAGCTAGTACGCTACAGTAGGTCTCCTTTATTAACGATGTTGCCGTTATCCTTTTGCAGCGCCGAGGTTGTTCAGGAAGGAAAAACTTCACGGCATTCCGAAATACAAAACTGATTCCCATGGAAACATCCTCATCTTCCGATGACAGTTGTGACAGTTTTGGTTCTGATAATTTTGCAAACACGGTAAGTACAGTACAAGAACAAATAATACTGAATGTGCAGTGCTAGTAAAGCTTGCAAAAATGTAAAGCTAGTAAATGTTTTATGCATGATTAAAACTTCTTGCTCTGCTTATGTTTTTGTGTAGTAGTTGTAAATCTATGCTATATGCTGTAATTTCATTTTGCTCCTCACTTGTGCTTCTAGGCGGTAATTGTTGGAAACAGATTAGCTAGCTATTCTTGCCTTTGAAATGTCACCTAACCTAACATGCCTGATAATTTGCAACTGCGGTTCTGAAACCCCTTGTTAAATGCATGAACTATTTTTTTCTTTATTAAAAAGCTATTTGCTTATAGTGTGCTTGTAAATGTGAATCATCTTCTGTACAACTTTAGTTAAAGGATATTCTATTCTTCGTAGAAACGCAAGTTTAGGTCTGATATTAGAGAAGAACTGGCAAAAATTTTTCATGAAGCCTCTGACGACGAATCCTTCTGTGGCTTTTCAGAAAACGAGATTCAGGATGCATTGGTAAGACAGTTGATTTTAGTTTGCAATTTTAAATTTAAATTCTTACACGTTCTTAATTGAAAAACAATGGCAGCTTCAGCTTGAAAGTCAAATGTTGTCAGAAAGAAGCATCATTTTACTTTAATGTACAGTCTAAGTAGCCATAATTTCATTTTCTTTTTGTCTCGGTAAAAAGCCCCCAAGCTCCTGAGCCTTTGCAAGTTCAGAATAAAATCTGCCATAGTGATTTTGAAATACAGTACCTCTTAAAACTGTCCTTGCTGGATGTTACTCTGTTAGACTCTTAACATTTCTGGTTTCCTCAATATGAAATACGCTAGCCCATTAACTCCAGCAAACCTGAGAAAAATTTCTGTGTATATTGACATGCAGTCAGACCTGCACTGTGACAGTGTAACAGGAAATGCTGTACTTCTTTAGCAGCAGAGAAATAGTGATAGGTGGTGAAATCTGCTTTCCTGCTTTTCCTTGACATCAGTGCAAGAGCAGTTTTATTGCTTAAAAAGACCAACAGTTGGTATTCAGTAGAGAAGACAGAAGTAGTACCATGTTTGGCATAAAATGGGTTTGTTGTAACTTCAGAACATGCTGAGGAATGACTAGAAAAGAACACCTGACTGGAAGAGGACGTGTCTGAGTTAAATAATAGACAACAGTGAAGAGAATAAGTAGGAGACAAAGCTGAAGTAGATGTGTAAGAAAAAGAAATCAATAACTACACATAATGGGCAACCAGAACCACATACCTGGTTTAATAAAAACCCTGTGAAAATAAGGATTGCCTTTTGAGATTGATGGTCTAGGCATATGAAGCAGGAAGCCTGTTGTTACCTATGACCAAAATAAGACTGTCCTACTGAGTCTAAACCTAAAAGTCAAAGCCTATTGCAAAATGGGCTTTCAACTAAAGAAATTAATTTCTGTCCTCATTGAACCCTTGGTTCTTGCAAAAGTTGTAAGCAAGGCATCTGAATTCAAAGGTAAGAAAATAATGGCATTTTATTCGTAATTATTTCATTGACTGGCTCTGGAAGGAAGTTTCAGCTTGATGTCATTGATACTGTGAGGTGGCGCTATTCTTGACAGCTTACAAACTTGGATTTGACCCTGTGCTGAGAACTGTAGTGGCTCTTTTTACAGCCAAATACAATATGTTGCAGAATCGAACCCTTTAAAGGCAATTCTCTTTCTCACACTCACACACAAACTATCTTTGCTATTAGGCCTACCAGTGAAAGTTAAAACTGCTGCAACTGACACCAGGCTCCTTTTTCTGATGTGTTCTGGCCGTACAGTGTGGTTCTCCCTGAAGAGTTTTTTTTATCCCCATGTCCCCCTTCTGCCCCCTTCCCTGCCCCCCCTTAAAATATACTAGAGCACTAGGACTGGAGACTTAAACATCTAGATTTCAGCCAGATAGCCTCTTTAACCACCCCCAAACAAAATATTGTTGAACTGTATTTAATTGCTGACCTGGTTTCGGCTGGGATAGAGTTAATTGTCTTCCTAGTAGCTGGTATAGCGCTGTTTGCGGTTGTTGCTAAGTCGTGTTTAGACTAAGTCAAGGACTTTTCAGCTTCTCCTGCCGAGCCAGCAAGAAGGCTGGAGGGGCACAGGAAAGGTGGGAGGGGACACAGCCGGGACAGCTGAGCCAAACTGGCCAAAGGGGTATCCCATACCATGGGACGTCATGCCCAGCTTGGTGGGGAGGGAGGAGCGCAGCTCGGGCGTCAGTCGGCGAGTGGTGAGCAATTGCCTTGTGCATCGCTTGTCTTGTGTATTCCAATCCTTTTATTATTATTGTCACTTTATTGTTATCACTGTCATTGCTAGTTTCTTCCTTTCTTTTCTCTTAAACTGTTCTTATCTCAGCCCATGAGCTTTACTTTATTTTCCAATTCTCTCCCCCATCCCGCTGGGGGGGGGGGAAGTGAGCAAGCAGCTGCGTGGTGCTGCTGAGTTGCTGGCTGGGGTTAAACCACGACATTGCAGAGCAGCTCACTTGGATTTTTATGCTTCCATTCTGGTTCATTAACAGAAACTGGAATCGGATTCAGAGGAGAATGATACAAGTGCTGAAAGTGAGGTAGCTCGGAGAAGGCAGAAATGCCCTATTCCTCTTAAAGTAGCCATGAAGTTTCCACCTCGAAGATCGGAGAGGAGGAAGGGTGAGATGGAACCTCTTCCTGAAAAACTGATGCCTGCTGCAGATTCAGACTCTGACTCAGAAGAAAAGGGTGCTATGTTTTTAGAAAGAAGAGCTTTAAACATAAAGGAAAACAAAGCAATGGCAAGTACTCAGTGTCTCCCTGGGGGGCCCCCCCCTTCTTCCCTCCCTTCCCCCCCCCCCCCACCTTGGCTCATTATATGAATGTGTTAAGAGGACTTTACATTCTTAGTATTTAAATCTGATACTTTATGTCCACTGGCATGTGAAAATCCATAGGCTAAAGTACTTCAGTAAAAATCTACTGGCTGCAAACCTAAAGAATAGGGCTTCAGCATAGTAAGTTTGAGCATTTTCAAATTACTTGCAGTCACTATAACACAAGACATAAAAGTAAAAAGTTGAAGAGCGACTGCATTTCCTGTAAGTAATTGTACTTCTAGCCAATTGCCCTAATCTAATAGTCTGTAATAGCACATAAACACCCTTTTAAGGCTCCACTTCCTTTTTCTTTCCCTTGTTAGCTTGCAAAACTAATGGCTGAGTTGCAGAATGTTTCTGGTATCTTTGGTGGGAGAAAATCCTTGCCACCTGTCAGTCATGTAAGTATAAACTTACTGTATTTGCCTTCAGATTTCTGAGAGTCAAATGCTGATGTTACAAAACAGGACTTTCAATTAAAAAACTTAATAAACCATGTAAATCAAAGTTCAGTTCAGAATTTTATTGTTTCCTAAAACTGGCATCCTCATTGTGCTATTCTCTTTTCATTTGCCACTTTATAAAGCAGAACAGATTAATTCATAAATGTTAGGTGTCTCCACAGGCCAGTAAAACTAAGCAAGGTGCTGTGTAAATATGTATTTATGCAAAGGTTGGAGATAAGGGGGGCAGCTCAAACTTTGAAGCTCAAGCGTGGATATTCTGAGTTTGGAGCCTTGAAAAAAACATCTGACATTTGGCCTAACTAGGTCTTTAAAGAAGGTTGGGTTGTGAGTAGGCAGTGTAATGAATTTCATTGCTGATTTACCTGTAAACTGTGTGAAAATGGGAACAACACTCGCAGCTCCTCATAGATGTGGGTTCTGCTGCTGCATGGGGGAATTACTGTATCTTACACCTGCATGGACACAAACTTGCTTTTGACCATTTCTCTGCAGCTAGCAGAATGCCCAAGATGAATTTGCTGAGGATGTTTTTACCTTGTGTTTTCTGATTTGGGATGGGGGGACACTTCATCTTTGGGAAAGACAGAAGGAAAGCGTGTCTTTTGGGGGAGGAATTCATAGTAGGGACAGGAGCTGTTGGGGTTTTCACCTGTTTCATTAGGGGCTTTTAAACTTTACCAGGGACCAAAGCGACTTCCACGGCGTTCATTGCCCAGAAGTGCTTTGAGGAGGAACCCAGACCGAAGTTCTCGACCTCACACAAGATCCAGGTCCCTGATTGAAGGTCCTCCTACTCCTTTACCAGAAGAGGAAGATGATGACCGGTACATCTTAGTGAGAAGAAGAAAACTGTCTGATGAATACCTGGAGGTATGTTGAGGTTCTAGTTTTCCTGTTGGAGGTTGATCATGAAGGTGGTTTTGTATCCCTTTAAGAAAACAGCCATTCATACAGAGTTGATCAAGATTATGAGTATGCCATGGCCTGGGAAGTACAGAAAATAGCATGTTGTACGTGTTCTCCATTTCCCCCCACCTTTTTGATGAAAAGTCACTTCCTCTTGCACTCCAGCAGGAATTAAGCAAGATCCGGTAGCATTTCTGCACCCTGAAGGTGATAGATCAAGTGAAGGTGCTAAAGCTGCATCCATATCCTATGTCTTTGCAAAGATCTGTTATCACTTGTTTAAATATATGATGGGTATTTGAGACATCGGCATTGCTTTGAAGATCCCCACCTTGTTTATGTAGAGTTTTTACTGAAACTTAATACTAAATAGCGTCTTCATTATTCAGCATGAAGCCCGAACTCCCAGGAGGGGTCACCGTGGTGCCATGGCTTTTCCACACGTTGTGCGCCCCGTTGAGGAGATAACAGCAGAAGAGCTGAATAATATTTGTGGGTCTGCAAGAGATAAAGTATATAACAGGGCCATGGTAAGTGTATTCTAACTTTATGAAATGCATACTTTGTGAAGTAATTTTCTTGTTATTCCCTGCTTGTGGTTTAGCATCAAATAGAGCAGACTCCCTCTCACTGAGAGGAAGGATGTGATTTTTGGGAGAAGCGTGCCCGAGATCTTGAAATGTCACCTCTTATCTTCCCTGAATTTATAGAAAAGCCTTTGCTAAGCCAGTTGGCTTGCTTTCACCCTGGAACAACTGTAGTATCTAGGTAGTACCAGCTGAGGAAGGTGATTAACAGACACTGAAGATGCAATGTTAAAACAGTCTTGGTTCAAACTTGCAAGGTGGCTTTCTGTTTCAGGATAAGCACTGCTAGCTGCCCAAGAGATTGCTTGTTAAATGCTCTGTTCCCCTAACTAAAGAGCCATCTTTAATGTCTTGTTTCCTGAACTAATTTCCCTTTGTTTTAGGGATCCACCTGTCATCAGTGTCGCCAAAAAACCATAGACACCAAGACAAATTGTCGTAACCCTGATTGCATAGGAGTACGGGGCCAATTCTGCGGGCCATGCCTCCGCAATAGGTATGGGGAAGATGTCAGAACGGCATTGCTGGATCCGGTAAGACAATTTTTAATATTGGCTGTATTGTGCTTGACTTGAGCAGAGAGGTGCATTGGTTATTCATAGCGAAGAGTTTTAGCAAGGGAACTGCTTACAGTGCTGTAGTACACAATGCAGTCCTGGTTTGATTCAAACTGAATCGCAGAACCTTGTGTTGTGTAGAACTCGTTGTAGTTGCTACTTCTGTAGCTTTATTTGCAGGAGTAAACTGCAAGAGCGGAGCAGCTGCCAAAATATTACTGTATTTGAGTATTAGAATAGTGTTCTCTTTTGCCCTGCGTTAGTGCTTAATGCCCTATAGAAAGGAACTGTATTGTGGACAACATGCTGCTGTTGCGGGTCGTGGAAGTGGTGCAGGAGTTGAGGAGAGGGGAAGGCTTCCTGTGGGTATGTGCAAGGCAGGCAAAGGAGATTTTAATTGCTTAGACTGAAGAATTTGTACTCTTGCACTGGTTTAGACAACTTCTGCAGCACTGATGTTCACCGCAGAACTTCGTGCGGAGCAGGACCCTCCTTTAAGTTGCGGGTGTGAATCATGTCTGGCATTCCGGTTCAGTTAAAAACACTTGCTGTCTGTCTTTTGTCTAGACCTGGAGGTGCCCACCATGTCGTGGAATCTGCAACTGTAGCTTCTGCAGACAGCGAGATGGCCAATGTGCTACAGGTGTCCTGGTCTATCTGGCCAAGTACCATGGCTATGACAATGTCCATGCCTATTTGAAAAGGTAAGTATGCCATTGTGTCAGTGGCATGGCTCTGCTTTAAGTGGGATAAGCAGCTCAAAACTGGGAGAGGAGAGCTCTCCACATCCCCGTTTGTCAGGCAAAGCTCAAGATCAGTCTGTGTTGCCTTTAGAGTCTGAGATTTTGCCGTGTGATTTTTCTGATATGTTGGTTCTTACCCAAAACAAGTGGTATATCCACTCTATCTTTTGGCTCTCAGCTTCAGCTGTGTTTATTGTCAGGGCTTCCACTAATTTGTCTAAAGAGTTTCCAAACAGTATTTTGCTACGAGCTAACTCATATTTCTACTTGTCTTTCAGTCTGAAACAAGAACTTGGAATGGAAGACTGAAGCTGTGACTGCCTTTAAATTGCATACTTTTCACCAATGTTGTGTTACTGCCTACAGTGAATTGTTTAATCAAATGAGATTACAAAGCCAGTGCCTGCCTTCCCTCCCCTTTTGGGTAAAAAAGGATAAATAACTTCCACTATCTCAATACTTGGGAAAACTGTTTAATGAAGGTCTTTGCCCACAGGCCATTGTTTTCTTTTCAAACAACTTTGCAAATCAGATAGCATCAGTCCTTGCTTTCGTGCCCGTAACTTTTTTTTTCCTGAAAGGAGATGGGGCTTTAAGCCATTAGTTTTATTCATGCAGTGATCTGTGCTGCAGGTTAATTTATGCTTTGAAGTTGATCACAAAAAGGTACAGATGCTCTGAAAATTCAGGGCACTGTACCCCACAGATCCAGGCAGGAAAAGGTATGTGCTTAACTCCAGGCCAACTTCTGCTGCAGTACAGGCTCTTACTGAACATAAATGAGCAAACAGAAGCTAAGAATTCTCTGAAGCAACAATGCATTCTTCAGTTCAAAAAGGAAGCCCTAAAAGTTGCAGCTGAGCAGTCTCCAAGCAGTCTCCAAACTAATATTTGGTTTTATAGAGTACTCAAAGTGCACATTGGCCGTTTTAAGGGAAATTCTCCAAGTGACTTAAAAAATGCAGCAGCAGCAGTTGGGGGTGGCACTTCCTATTTTGCTCAGATGAGAGGCTGCTGCTGAAAACTTCCACAGCACCAGCACTAACATTGCCTAGTGATGACAGTGATGTGAACGTACCGGTATACGTTGTGGAGTGACCATTCTGTCTAAAACAAAGTGTACCCTTTATTAAATTACTGGGTTCTCTTCTCCCTGCTCGTACTGCAACTGCATAACTGCTGCTTTGCAGAATCAGCTCTGGTCCTGGGGAAGAGAGATGCCTCCAGACCAGGGTTTGGTTAAGTAGAGGGCTAGTGGTTCATGTGGCTGTTGGCCAAGTACAAGTGGATGAAAGATAGTAACTTGCTGAATTTGGTTATTGGGAAAAGGGGGAATGACAAACAATCACTAGGATTAGAAGCCTGAATTTTTTTACCTCTGAAAAAAATTAAAAAGCATGGACTTTCTAAGCTACAGTCCAGTTTAAAGTGAGTTACTCTTCCGGTTGCATAGAGCAGCATAAACATAAATAGACAATGTTCTCAAGAGACACCCTGGTTGTAATAACAGATGAGGAAGAATGATTGCCTCACCAAAAAGGCTTTTAAAAATAAATAAAGGGAGATGTAATGGGTTGCATACAGTTTGTGAGCACTTACAAATGTGGTTAGTGCTGTGGTTTCTTCTGTAACAGTCCAGCCATATTTTGGTGTCTGGCTCTGCATGATTATAGAAAGACATTTCACATAATGTTGTTAATGAAGCCATGAGTACAGCAGAAATGGAGCTGAAAAATTCTAATGTGCTGTGTGGATGGGGTCTTGTGTACTCGGTGCTCTAGAAAAGAAGGTGCCATGAAAATTGCATCTGAAGAACCACAAAAGTGTATAAATGAGCTTAGTTTGGAAACTACTGTATTAGCTTCGTATAAGGTTTAGGATGCAATGTTATAAATAATGTACAGCTGAATAGTAGAAGAATCAATTGCTTTTATTGAGCACTAGAACAAAACATGGGTTTAGACTTCTCTGCTTGCACAGTATTCGCAACGTGTGTATACATAATGATCCACAGTTTATACCTTTCTGGGAATTACATCAGTGTGTGTGGGAGGGCAGGAGAGAGAAATTTAGAAACAAAAGCTATTTATGTCTCAGAGTTGCAGTTATGTTTCATAAATCATCTATCCTATTGAAAATCTGTCCCCTTTGTCTGTTTTTATAGTGTGAATAGCTGTGCAATCTGAGGTGGAAAGTGCTCTACCCTCTAGGTACATTTCATGAAGAAGGAGCTCTAGAAATACACGTTCTGACAGAAAAGAGTGATTTTTTTTTTCTTTTTTTTTTTTTCCTCCTCCTAATGGCTGGGCTTGCCTTCTGATTGCTAGAGTGTGAAAGGACTGTGCTAAAAGCAAACCCTTGTCATATCACAGAGACTGCTGTATTTACTCAAATCTACAATGTTCTGTACAAAGTTTTTTATTTTAAAAATAAAAATTTTCTGGGTTAGAATTTTTGCCTCTTAACTGTTTTTTAAAAGCCCATTAATCTGTACTTAGATTTTACCACCTTTCAGGTAAGCTTTTGTTGTGAAGTAAAGGAGTCTGTTGCTCCCATCATACCTGTGGGAGCAGTGGGACTAGGACAACTTTCTCGCCCCAGCCGTGTGTCCCTGAACCAGGCTTGCTCTGATACTCATGCTGCTTGGATTGAATTGTTTGGTACTGCCCTGATTTCGGCTGGGATGGAGTTAACTATCTTCCTAGTAGCTGGTACAGCGCTGTGTTTTGGGTTTAGCATGAGAAGAATGTTGATACCACCCCGATGTTTGCAGTTGTTGCTAAGTCGTGTTTAGACTCAGTCAAGGACTTTTCAGCTTCTCCTGCCCAGCCAGCAAGAAGGCTGGAGGGGAGACAGCCGGGACAGCTGAGCCAAACTGGCCAAAGGGGTATTCCATACCATGGGACGTCATGCCCAGTGTATAAACTGGGGGAGTTGGCCTGGGGAGGAGCGCTGCTCGGGAACTAGGCATCAGTTGGCGAGTGGTGAGCAACTGCATTGTGCATCACTTGCTTTGTGTATTCCAATCCTTCTAGTATTGTCATGTTATTGTTATTGGTGTTATTGTTAGTTTCTTCCTTTCTGTTCTATTATTAAACTGTTCTTATCTCAGCCCATGAGCTTTACCTTTTCTCTGATTTTTCTCCCCTGTCCCACTGGGTGGAGGGGGAAGTGAGTGAGTGGCTGCGTGGTGCTGAGTTGCTGGCTGGGGTTAAACCATGACAGGTACCTGATGACTAGCTTGTGATGGTAGAAATACATAGGTGCTGAGTTCTGGCCAGGTACAGACTTTAAGCACATATGCTATATGCTTACCCTTCTGCTTTTTTTTTCTATGTTTTTTTAAACTGGATGCCTACATCCTGAGCTCAGAAGGATGAGGAGGATATTGCAATTTTGGTCACAAGTCAAAGTCAGGTGCCTGCCACTACATATTTGATTTACATATATTTTTATTTTATCCACACCCCCCAACAAACTTAAGTAACTTATCTTGGGATCTCTGCTGGAGCAGAGAATTACCCAGCGGGCCTTGACTGCAGGCTGACAGTGCTGAAGACTGTTTCTTTTACTTGTGCCGCTTGCTTTTGCGTCAGCATAGCTGGGTCTAGAGAGAGGAGTAACACGAGACGTGTGGCAGAAGGTGGCACAAAGCCGACCTGTAGTGAGAGAGGAAACAGGAAAGAAGTGATCAAGCAGAGCGACTGAGCTGTCCCCAGATACTCTACTGGTAAAATCCTCGTGTCATTGCTCTCGCCTAAAAGCTTTAAGACGCATTACCTCTCATCACACTCAACACACTGTTCTTATTCCATCAGAATAAGAAATTTGTATGTGATTGTGTCATATGTTAGTTTACGGTTTGCATGATGATTTTGAGGTGTCTCAATACACCTTTTTCCCCAAGCCTCTGTACCACAACTACTTAAGTACTGTTGATAGTAACTTGACAAAGAGCTCATGGTTTGTATCTGCAGCAAATGGGCAACAATTTAAGAAACTTCATGAGGGAAAGATCCTAACGGTCAGCTTTAAAAACAAAGATGCATGGAAATACAGTATTGCTGTTAAAGGAAGAACAGAAGAATGAACCTCGTGAGGTAGAATGACTGTTAAGGTATTACTGAAAAAGGCTATATGAGTCGGTACTCCCTCACTACTCTGAGCTTTAGGGCCAGGTGATCTTGTGCCTAGGTCTGATACAACTTCTAATTTTTTTTTAACTAGTATAGTTGTTTATAACTGCTAGAAATACAATACTGAAAAGACTAATAAGCAAATGACACTCTTAAATTCCTTGGACCCTTGTTCCCTGAGATGGGAGGTGGATGAGAAGGGCATTTGTGGCTATGTGATAGTGAGAGAAGTGACTATGCCGGAAGGGTGAGTGATAGCTGCTTTTTTTTTATTTAAGTCAAATATGTAAATAAAACCACAAGCTTACTTAGGAGTAAACTTTTCATTACAGTGATGTAGTATCTACTGATGGTATTGGCCAAAACTTCCTTACTATCGGAAGAGTCTCTTGGACTAGTATGTAGTAATATACATGTTACTTGCTTCTTCCCTGTCTCACTTCCTTTTTAATTAAGCCAAATGGTGAAGCATTAGGTCTCTTCAGATCTTGAGAGAAGGATTTTTTTGTCTTCCTTACCTATTTAGCAAACTGTTTTTTTTCATTCTACCTAAGTTACAAAAATAGCACCGAAGTGTTGCTTCACAGGCTGATGAAGCAGCATATACTGCGCATCCCAGAGCAACACGCTCAGCTGCTTAACCGGTTACATTAGTGTAGGGAGCCGCAATGGAAATTTTAATGGGAATTAGCTTTGGAAACTATCCTCTCTCCCTTCCTAGCCTCATGGGCTAATATGCCTTTTTAGGTTTCTCGCAGACAAAATAAACATATTTTGAAGAGAAAAGCAAGGAGATGGTACCTAATAAAGCATCATCATTTGCTTGGATAGGCTAACGAGATCAAAAAGAGCAAAACGGATGCATCTGGTCAAAAAATGGCTTTCAGTGTTTGGGAGGGAACATGGCTGATACCGAAACCTTATCTAATACACAATGTGGGTGTGAAACATCTGGCAAGAGAGTCACCCACTGACCTCTGCTGGCATAAACCAGTTTTTTCTCTTACGGCTTTTTGGTAGCGCAGCTCTTGCATGGCTAGTGGCATAAGCTAGTGTGGAGTTTTTGGAAATGCTGCCTGCTGTTCTTTCATGTTCTTGGCCTCACAACTAAAAGTGATTATAAAGATACGGCTTTTTCTGTCAAGTACAGCCTGGCCAGCCTGTGAGGTCCTAAATGGCAGCACCCAGGTCACGCTGGGCTGTGTCATAGGTACACGAGTGTGTGGGCTCCAAATGTTAGGAGAGGACAGCGTCATGCTGTCGTGCTTGGGTCTCACCCTTCTGCCAAATAATAAGCCTGGAGCTCCTAGATGGGTGTCAAAAAAGCCCACAAAACCTTTGGGGTGGGGTGGCAAACAGGAGGGGAATTGTATGTTTGAATCCAAAAATGTAATGATCAGTGCTAGTAGTAGGAGTGCTGAAACTGGGAGGTGAGAAGGGGGGGAATTGGGAATCCTATTGTGACTGATATTTATATGAAGTTGTGGATATTGAATTTGTATGAAAACATGTATAGAGCATAGAGCTACAGTCATATTAGACACGATCTGCTTGCAGCTGTTCGATACAGGCTTTCTTCTAGCCGGAACTGATCGAGCTCTGGTTGCAAGGATGGCAGACAGTTCTGTTACATGAAAAAAATAAACCAGAAGTCATGGTATGGTCAGGATGGGGTAAGGTGGTGTCCTGGTTTCGGCTGGGATAGAGTTAATTTTCTTCCTAGTAGCTGGTACAGTGCTGTGTTTTGGGTTTAGCATGAGAAGAATGTTGACAACATCCTGATGTTTTCAGTTGTTGCTCAGTCGTGTTGAGACTAAAAGTCAAGGACTTTTCAGCTTCTCCTGCCCAGCCAGCAAGAAGGCTGGAGGGGCACAGGAAAGGTGGGAGGGTGAGACAGCCAGAATAGCAGACCCAAACTGGCCAAAGGGGTGTTCCATACCATGGGAGACGTCATGCCCAGCTTGGTGGGGAGGGAGGAGAGTGGCTCGGGCGTCAGTCGGCGAGTGGTGAGCAATTGCCTTGTGCATCGCTTGTCTTGTGTATTCCAATCCTTCTATTATTATTGTCACTTTATTGGTAGTGTCATTTAGTTTCTTCCTTTCTGTTCTATTAAACTGTTCTTATCTCCGATTCTCTCCCCCATCTCACTCGCTGGGGGGCGGGATGTGAGTGAGCGGCTGCGTGGTGCTGAGTTGCTGGCTGGGGTTAAACCACGACAGAAGGCATTGCATCTGTCTCTTTTATTAGTAGTACTTTAGTAGTATTTGTGCTGATCACTTGAACTAGAAAAAAAAAACCAGTTGAACTGTAGATCCTGCTGCATTAAGTCCTGCTCATACAATCTTTCCCCTGGAGTATGTCTGCACTGAAAACGTATCTACTCCTGAAAATGGAAACAAAACATTACTGAAATCATAGATTTGTGTTTGGGCTCAAGTTAGCTTTATATCCTTACCTGTCTGTTGTTAGTATTGCAGGCACGAAGAATGAAATTGTGTGGTAGGTTGTATCAAGAGGTGTAAGTAACAGAAGCCTATGGCAAGCATCCTCATTTTCTTTTAATCACGTACACAATAACAAAGCAATCCTACCAGCACTTCTTCTTTTGGCCTTGTTTTACCTCCTTTTAGCTTGAATGCCCATGTAAAAGTGGTATGTTAGTGAATTGGTACACAAACTGGGCATTCACAACCGACTGCCAGCAGGGCTGAGGGTGAGAGGGCTCCCACAAATATAAAAATGTGTATTGTTCACACTTTCAGCGAATTAGTAGTTTTGTCTCCTCTGTGAATAACCAAACTCCTGTTTAAAAATAAAACTCTTAGAAAGACTATACTGAAAATTTAAATATTTTGGACTTCAGAGATATTTAGATGTTTTCTATTTTATTATATAGCTGAAGTAAAACAAGAAGTTCAATCAGTGTCTGCCATTTTATTTAATACCTTGGAGATTCACCATCTTTAGATGTGCTCTAAAGTTCCAGATCTAGAGGCTTAGCTATGTTACTACTCAAATGTGAATGAACATAGGCACTCTTATCTTATGTGATTCTCTTCTTATATAGCTTATTAGCAGAATTTAGCAGTAGGAAAGATCCTATTTCTTAGTGCTTTTGTGCTATGGGTTTTTTGTTGTTGGGTGTAGGGGGGAGTTGGTTTCGGTTTTGGGTATTTCTTTTTGAGGCTGGTTGTAATGTGAATACAAGTGATAACAGTGAATCATCAGGAAAAAAACCTTTGGAAATAAGCCAGAGTCAAATTCTTTTCTCGTGCTCTGTTCAATCTGCTTCCTCTTTAAAAGAAAACTTTCACATTAGCAGAAAAATAAATGCTTAGCCAGAGTTCTTTTTGTGTCCCTTTCAGCAGGGAGAAGGGGATGAGTGTGCCGAGCTCAATGCCCATGCTGGCTTCCTCCTGCCGTGGAGAGTTAACACTCTAAAAGCTTTTTCTTCCCTCTTTATTTCTGTTTCCATTTAATTCCTATGAAAAAGTTGCGATGTTAGAATTTTGGTATTGGAAACCAAGCACAGAGTTTTGTTGTGAGGAGCTGAACTGCTTTGATATAATCCCGGTTTTCTCTGGGAGAAGTAACTTCTAGTTTTTAAATGGTTGCTGTGGCTAGAAAACAGCATCTGCACTACAAAGCTCTGAAGAGTACCTCTAGTAAATAAAAACATACCAGTATATATGGTATCTATGTGCCCATTACAGCACACAGATACAGTGTTCTGTGAAAGCCTTCTGGTATGATCTTACACAAGTCGCTTTTTCTGCAGCGTTAAGACCAAAACCCCATTCACCCACATAGCTAAAGCCTGCTTTAGGAAAAATTAACAATTGAATGTTCTTAACAGGATTACAATTGATGTTCATCAAGAGATGCATACTTACAGCAAGGAATAATGCTTTTTTTTTTTTTTTTTTTTACCTCTGTGTACCTTCTAAGCACAGAGTGGAGACACACACACTTTCTCCTTGCAGGCAGAGTTAGTTTATTTCTTAGACATATTAAGTATATTATGCATTATAGCTGAAACAAGGGAGTTGAGCATATTGCAATCTATTAGGTACCATTTTCTTTCTTCCTACCAGTTTTTCCAGTTTCCAAAAGCTCATGTCTAGCATCTGATTTTTTTTTTTCTGTTCTGAGGAAAAGTTATGGATGAGATGAACAGTTTGGCTGGTATCAGGCTTAGCTAACTTGCTAATTAAGCCTGACTGCTGAAATCTAGCTTCTGTTTTTCCCTGCATAGATATCACATTATACTTTTAACATGCTGGGATCCACAAGGACGTGTGATTCATGCCAGATCTTAGGGTTCCCTGCTACGTAGTGAAACAGCCAGCCTTGCTGGAGCGCCCTTGCTCCTCCTGGTATGCCACAGCTTGCTTTACAATATGCAAGAAGACAGAGATTTTGTAAAAGGGATTCTCAGAAGTCCCTATGATAAATGGTTTAGTTTTTTACAAAACACTCAACTCCTCCCCATAGTTAAAAACACCTAAACCTTTTTCTGCCTCAGTCTCTGAGCAATGTTTTCTTGGTGTTTGCCTGGCACCTAAACCATATGGACTTCATCCCTCAGAAAATAAAGTCATCGGAGTAGAAGAGAGGTACTGGAGGTGTCAGACCACAGCAGTGCACGGCACTGCTACTATTACTTTCACCTGTAGTTGTACTGAGCTCTGCAGTGCTGTGGTTAGCATGTTTCTGGGACATGAAGCACCAAAAATACAAAGGAGGAAGAGGAGCTGTCTTGTAGTTGCTTTTTGTGCAAGGATTATTTAGTAAGTGCCATCAAATCCTACTACTAGTGAGATGAGGGGAGTTATGTTTTGTTCGACAGCCTGTCTGGAAGTATGGATATTCATCAGCCAGTGTTGGTGAGACTGAGGTTCCTCCACATCTGTCACAACAGAAACCCAGGTTCTAAAGGGACTTTATGAGAGCAAATGCTAAGTGTCATGAAATACAGATGCTATGTAGTGAAGCAGCAACTGGATCTAGTCCTAAGGTCCTATGTAGAGTTAGTTGCCTACAGTTTACTTGGAGGTAATGTGTAAGGGGGGAAAGTCGCATGTTGGTGAAAGTCAGAGAGGCTGTTCTGATGACGTACAGTTACAAATCAGTAACTTCACTGTACTCATTCCAGTGAAATTTAGTGGAGGCCAAATCACAGTTTGGCCACAGCAAGGAGACTGAGTGGAAGACGCTGAGTTAACAATCTCAAGACTCCACAGGTTTCCTTAAACTAAACAATCAAGGGAGAAAATGCAGCTCATTCAAAAATGTCCATTAAATAGGAAAAAATCCTTTCAGGTATATGAATTGCCCTCAGTGATGCTGGCTTTGCCCACATACCTTTTTCTCTTGCACTAAACGAAAGATTTGCTTAAACAAAAAAAAATGATGGCATAGGCCAGCAGTGCTATTTGTTGATGTAGATAACTTACTTAAAAATTATTTAAGTAGTGCTCGAGCTATGGAATTGGATCCTTCTAATGTGGTACTATATAGCTGGAGGTGTAGAAAACATTCTTAGATGACAGAAACGTCAAGGGTTTTCTCCTGATGCCGAGCTCCGCTGATGTATATCCTACATTGCCAATGCATGCCTTTTGTTACAGTTCAAAGAGGTTTGTATGCTAAAGTCTGCAACTGCTGAAAAAGGTGTAAATGATGCTGGAAAGTAAAGATAATTTGCAGCCTTGGTTTGAACTATAGGTTCATGGTCAGCATATTACATATTTCTGTGTTTTTCTTAAACCTTTTAGAAGAACGCTTCATCTGGTCAGTTGATCTAAAAGCGAATGAAACGTAAGGTATCGTTTTTTGTTCATGTGTTAGTTCTCTGAGACAAAATGCTTTGTTGTATCCTGCTAATACACCCTAAATTTTTTGGTATCACTGACTTACAAATCAAAGACACCAGACTAAAGCAGGCTGCTTTCTTGAGGTCTAGGAGAGAGACTCACATCGGAGCACTCCTCCTTGACCTCCAGACAACCTCTTTATCTTCACTAATGTGCATTATTTTACTTTTTGCAACAGATACCCCAATTTCTGTTTTGCCATCTGCTCCATGGCAATTGACACTTCAGAGGGCTGGCTATTTATTACTTACTAGCCATGGACAGGAATAAAGTAAATTCTTTACAAAATAAAAATCAATACTCACTGACATACTGCGTATTGAAGAAAATAATTGTTTATGGCACTCAGCTTAAGCTGTTCTGGTAATCACGTTGAAAAATACAATATTTATTCATTAGATCAAATTTAATGAGGCCTCCTGGCAGTAATTATAAAAATTACTGTAGCAGTAAATTACTAATGAGTTGTGATGTGCTTCCTACCTGTGAGGAAGGACTGGGGATTGAAAAACCTGATATCCAGACAACACTAGGGAGGGTGAGATCTTGAGGCTAGGAGTCAAGCTCACAGCAGCGCAGAAGTTGTTCACTGCACCTGAATGGTAAAAAAAAAAAAAAAGAAAAAGAAAGAAAGAGGCAGAGAGACTCGTAATCAGGAGTTTCACTTTAAATAGACAGTAACTCTAGGTTCATTTCCAAACAAACAAGTATAGGCAAGGGACCAGTGTTATCAATGGGAGGAAGAGACTTCTTTGTCCTATGTACATCATCTTATCTACAAAAGCAACTGAGTTGACCTTCTTTACTGTAGTAATCTTAGGCTGGGAACAACTTCTTGCTTTCTAGTTGTTAAAAAGTTTCATGCAAAACACAGCAATGTTTTCTTAGTGCCCTTAAATCTTCAGAACAGTCACCTAAGATGTGGAGCTAAGACAAACGTTGAAATCCCCCACCAGCTTGCTTTGATGCAGAGCGTTTGACCTGGATTTCTTTCTTCTTCTGAGACAAAGCTTTAAGGAATGTAGAGGTTTTTGGTAGCAAATGGTACACAGTGTGAATAACACCAAGGCATAAAGGTGTAAAAACGGTGTCACTTTTATCAAAAGTCCAGGTTTCTGTGGAGTACAGGGTGTTGCTGCAGTAGCAGAGGCTGGCGAGAGAAAGGGGTTCGGCTGCATGCTAAAACTGATGCACAAGTGAATTGACATGTTTCTTTCTGTAGCTTGCAAAGGTGCCGTAGATTTCACAGGTAGCCTTTAGTACTGTAAAATAGCGAACAGACCAGCTTTTAGCAAATATATGCTGCAAAAGATTGATCCTGGCTTTAAATGTCTACCCAAAATCAAATAGAAAACGGCTGTGAATTTTACCCTCTCACAGCACAGAACTGCTCTTAAATATACTGAGACTTGAAAAAGAGTGGGGAAGTCTAGCACAATTTATTTTCTCCTTATGCTGGTATGTTGCACTAAAAGGGACCACTGGGCAGGGATACTTCCACATACTCGTATACGTTGTGAAGTCAAAGGGGAGAGACATGTGTCCATCCACCCTTGAGTCATCTTCCAAACCTCTTGAAAGAAGCAGAAATGTCGGTCCCTTGCACACAGCCTACTTCTGTGCAGAGATGGTGTGCAGAGGTGCTGGCTTTTGTGGAGCTATGGGTTTCTTAAGCTGAAAGGGCTCCTAAGAGTCAAGTATTGCAGTACTGAGCCCAAGACCCTTTGTGGCTTTAGCCATAAATAAATGTATACACTGAAAAATATATACAGTTGGGTCTTACAAAACCTTGGGTGAGCTAGTAGATGAACAGCAACAGGTCAGCATACAGCAGGGCTATTTAGCGGTTTCCATAGTTTCAAGAAAAAGGGTACACCTTTGTTACCTGCTCTAAAAATCAGCAGTTTGCAGTGATTTAGCTAATTCACGTTACCTAGCTTCTTATTGAAATAAAGCAAGAAGAGCTTTTGCCACGATGCAATTACAAAATGACATCTCTCTGCCAACCAGAAATTAACCTTACCTAACTTCATTGCCACAAAATCCACAGAGCCTGCTCTCTCTGTGCTGTTATGTCACCACAACAGAGCCAATGCAGTCACGCTGCAGAGAAAAACCATCCATTTTTGGCTGTGAAGATGGTATCTCGGCTGCTCGAGTGCTGAGTTCTTTTCCTAGCGCTCTGCCATGTGTTTCCTCAGTGACCTTAGGAAATTCAGTCTCTCCCTGTTTCCCTTTTTAAAGCATGGAAATCCTCTCCAGGCTTTCCCTTGCAGTCTGGTCCTGTCTGGAAGAGAAAATAAAGTGTGGGGTTTTTTATTATTAGCTAAACTGAATTTGGCAATGGACAGATGTTCACTTTGCATACAGCTGTGCTGGCTGAAGATGCATTTTTCTGTCTTTCTGGAGCTGTTGTGAGGCTAAATTAACACTGATAGAAAATTCTGGTCTTCAGATAGAAAACACTTTAGAAATAGGAGTATTGTGGGTTGGATTTTCAGAACTGCTGTCAGCCACAGCTGAAAACAGTGGAAGCTGTGGGCTGAAAAAGCTGGAGCCCTGAACTACAATAGTTTACATGAATGTAGCAGTAGTTCATGGCTGGCACAGGAATTCAGATCAATCTACATTAAACGCTCTCAGGTAAAGACTTGGTGGAATGATCCTTTTTTTTCTTGGGCTTTTTTTTTTTTAAACTGCAGCATGCAGGTCTGAGGACTTAAGCCCAGAAGGCTATAAGCTTTCACCACAGGCTGGCAGACTATTGTCTCATGATGCAAAATAGGTTTTCAGTTAGTATTGTGAATTCTTATGGAATCTTACAGTGGCAAAATGGGAGCAATTTACCTAATGTTTCTTCTTCTACACCTATGAAATTAATTTAATGTGTGTGGAGGGGGGGATACTGTGGAACTAAACCTAAAAACTAAATAATAATGATGAAGCTTGTGAGAGAGAATGTCTCACAATCTGACATAAGTAGTAAGATTGTTGCTGTGCACTATTACTATAATTAAATTACATTATGCTATTGCATTAAACTAATCTGTCAGTAATACTGTACTTAGCAGTAAGATTTTGTCACATAAACATTATGAGCCTTTAAACTTCTGCATTTTTGTGTTGCAAAATTCAGGGAAAATGCAGAAATTGGAGCAGCGGAATATAACATGAAAAGCTATAGCAGTGGAAAAAGGCCAGCTGGTTCAACATGCCAGTCCTTTTAAAGCAGGTAAGTTAAGAGTGTTAGAATACATTTACCAAAAGGGTGGAACATGAGATGTATGCGTGAGGTGCCTGCTATTACTTTGAAAATATTAGGTACCGATCTAAAAATTCTTTTTTAGTATTTCCCTGAACTTCAGAACACACAAGGTTAAATCAGAAGCTGCTGAGAGTAAACTGTTAAGAAAAACATGGAAATAATAACTGAAATGAAGCTGCAATCTCTTCTCTGAACAGAGGCAGAAAAAGAAGGAGCCTACAGATCAGTTAGACTATGATCAGTGAAACAGGGCAGCTGATCAGAGGGATGCAGCCTTTAGAACAATGTTAGCTCTTGCAGACCCAGGAAGCAGAATAATATTTTTCAAACTGAAGACTTCACTCCCATCGTAAGAGATCAAACCGTCATTCAGACCAGCAGATCCCATCCTCTCTCAGCCGGGTAAGCTGTTGTGCATTTATTCTGGTGCTAGATCTTTTCCCAATGGTTTGCTGGCGATTTCATCCACATCCCATTGACAGCCATCCCTTTCTCACCTTTGCAAAATACAGACTGTCTTAATTGTTCCCTTTTGTCATTGTGCACAAACAGTTACTTGGATTTTAGCAAAAATTATCAAGGAAAATGGCAAGCAGATTTCTGTCCCTTGCTTACCTCTTCCACAGACAGCATACAAACACACACTGTAAACTTAACGTATGCCACACTGCTGTGACTGGAACTACAGCATTTGCTGTACTTCCTATATTTGCCTCTGCCTTTAAGTGTTCACTGAAACATCTTGGTCTGCAGTCCTTGTGATCTAATTGTGCACGCAATATGTCGGGATGGCCATGCTATTCATTAAGGATTCAGAATGAATACAGGGGTCCTCTTCTAGGTCCTGGGGGTAGGAATAGGATGAAAACATTATGAGACTTTATTAAGTCTTACAAGACCACCACCCCTTGCCTCTGGCAGCCTCAGGAGTGGGAATTAGCCTTTACAGGGAGGTTATCATTCATAATACATATTTATGCTGTGTCCATCGTGTATAAGAATGCTCTCAGTAAAACTTAGGCTAGGCTATAATAATACTTTGCACTTTGTTGCCTTTCATCTGAGGATTTCATTGTGCCTTTAAAAGCTTTCATTAACTAAAATTCACAACCCCGTTGTGCAGTAACTGTGCATTAACACCTCCACCATATGCAAAATACAGTTCAGAGAAGCAAGGACTGGTGTGAGTGGTTTAAAAAGCTGGAAAGAATGGGGACGGGGGGAAACTGGAATTGATTATTCCCACATCTATGTGCTAGCCCTGTGTTTTCTATCCAAAATATCTTAGACTTGGATTGATGCTCTGACTGCACTTTGCTGCATTTTTAAATGACGTGTGTCAAATTTAGCATGGTTTCAAAATTCTCAAGACATTAATTTCCAGGTTCCTTTATTATCTGCTGGAAATCTATCCTTTGATAACTGGATGCAGATGCAGCAATGAGAGTGATATAATTGCCTGTGGAGCCAGGTATGCATTTTCACTATTGTTAAGCTACAGGCTCTAGTTTCCCCAGGATGTGTATGACTCTTGTGAATGCCAGTTACACACACCCCTGAGAAGAGAATATATATGCCCCTAAAGCTACAGTGTCCTTCGTGCATAGCCTCCAATCCTCTACAAAGCTTACATTTCACAGGATTCAACAGTATTGGTTCTTTTGGGATCAATGAGAAACTCACCACCCATCTCCAGTATCTCTGAATTACAGAGCAGAACCAGATCAAACACAGAAGAGTTCCCTCATTTATCCTGCCTCTGTAATACATCAGAGTGTGTGCTGCATTCATTTTGTGTAGGCGGGCTGGTGTCTAATGTACTCTGTGAACATATTTATAAAGGATTAACCTGTGCCTGGTATTCCTAAAAACTGATTTAGTTAAAACAGGTATTTTATTCTACTTGTCTCAACCATAGAAATCATTCCTGTTTAGCTTTGATATTAGTCATTTTTGCTGGAGTGTAATATACTGCACATTATCGGTAGTCCTGCTATGTATGACAGGCTTTTTTTTCCCCAGCCAATACTTCTCAGCGCATTGTGTGATCTGCGTCTGAGAATTTTAACCTGCAGTGAAAGTGTTCACTAACAGCATGCACTGCTTAGCAAACGCTGAAACACTGAGGATTTGAACAGGGTGTTCCTGCTTTAGAAGTGTTTAGAAGCAAACCGGGAGTAAAAGGTCAGGAATTGCAGGCGCTGGGAAGGACCTAGATGCCCTGGGTACCTGGGATGCTGTGTGTGAGCACACACACTCTGACCTGGCACCTGCCACGCTGGGAAGCATCCAGTAATGTGAAGCTCCTAGACTGCAAACAACTGCAGCCCACCCCTCCCACCAGCCCCAAGTTAAGTATGTATGTTTCAAAATACTTACTTTGACACAGGCGATATTTAGGTATTTGGGTTGTGTAGGAGAGGGATTAAAAGGAAATACAAATGAATAGCTTAGCAACGGGGAATTCTGACCCTCATCTGCAACATGTGAAGAAAGCTCCAAAACGTTAACGGCGATTTGAGAAGCTGCCGACTAGGAACTCGGGATAAAACAGAAGAAGGGCAGACTTCTGATGAAGGATTAGGGGTAATTTGCTAAAGATCACAGCCACAGGGAAAATGGCCAAAGCAAACACTGGAAAACGTATTACTTGAGATGTGTGACAGCCAGACTTAAGGTTTCTTCTCACCTTGATCTTCAACCTGGGATTCAGGGCTTGGTTTGGTTTTGGTGTTTTGTTTTGGTTTTTTACTTTGTACCAGGCTATACTGGGATAGCAACTGTGTGAAAAAGCTTATAGAGTTTTGTTTTCAGTATCTAACTTCTTCTGGTAGAAAGGAATGGTGGTAGTTGATTATATTTTCGCTACTTATCTGATTGCCTTTGAATTCAAGGAGTTCAGCCCATTTTGAATTCTGTGCTTGATATCATGTTTTTTGTATAGCTTGTGTGTCAGATATTATTTGTTGTACCATCAGTCCATCTTACCCGGGTATAAGAAAACACAAAAATCAGTGTGTGTAGCAGGGGAGGAGGATTCTTCTCAGCAGCCCATCAAGCAGTTTTTCTAGTTCATTTTCTTCCCCATTGTTGGAATACCAACTCAGAAGCTTGCAAATGTTTCTTTTTCTTGCCAAGACAGTGGTACTTTTGCCCTGGCACACAGTAATGTTTTTTTCCCTTTTCTTGTCTTTTGAGTGCAGCTGAACAACAAATTCCTCTCTGTTTAACAAGCAACTTCCTCACATTAAGTTTTTTCCACACCAAAGTATCTTTTTCGATTTCAGCACAGCTCTGCATTTGTATTTGTTAATTAGGTACTGACAAGCAAACAGCAGCAAGTGCAGCAATATTGTGCGCTTGTGGGCTTTCAGAAGAGCCCCTCCGGAACCTGAGCCCCTCTGTCTCAAGGAGCCACGGCAGCAGCCGCGCTTCGAGAGGTAGCCAGTTAGTCAGCAAGTCGGTACTCAGGAAATGAGAGTGGCTCCCTCGGAAAAAAAGATCTAACCTCTTTTCTGCTATTTCACATGCATTAGACTTAACAGTACTCTCAGAAATTTTCATGCAAGTTACATCCATTTCATACTCCTCCCTGAAACCAAGATCATGCCAAGTTTTACAGCAGCAAAGTAATTTGCTGTCTGTTTTCTCACCAACGTAAGAGGCTTTCTTTAAGTGGAAGTTGGCTCATCGGAGGCCATAGGAGGCCACGGACAGATGGATGGATGTGTGTGTACAAGCATCTGGAGTTCTTTTGTTCTCTCTCAGTTAGCTTTGATTGTTAAAACAACCATTTCAGTAATTTCTCGGCTGGCTTTGCAGGCTAAAAAAATCTTGGTCTTTGCTGCTCCTGGAAGAGAGGTTGTCATAACGTTGCTCCCCTACTTGACTGACAGGCACCTTTGCAAACACACAGCATGTTTCATCTCGGAGCACTCGATGAATATCCTCACCCCCCACACACTCTGGACTGGCCCGCCTCTACTTGCAATGCTCCTTGCTTTTTCTCGCAGGATTGCAATCCCTGCCTTTTGTTCCTCCTTCTCACGAGTTAATACCTCCCCACCTTACAAGTCAGCAGTGGATTCTGTCAGTTAAAATCCCCAAATAAAAAACCCTCCTACCCTGAAGGCCTTTTGCTTTCAAGCATGTATTTTTCTAGCCTGCAAGGGAGTCAGTGCCATAACCCTGAGCTTTCATGGAACGGTTTCTAAGCCTGTATCTGTGTATTATGAATATCTTCCAAAGGGGGAATGAACATCCTCTCTTCTGGCAGCTCCTATGTTTTGTGACTTCTTGCCCGCCCCACCCTGCCCCCCGCTACCCTCCGCTCCTTACAAGCCCCTGCACTTCATCCCCTCTCCATGTCATGTCTCCTTTCAAATCCTTCCACACTGCTGCTGTCACCTCAGCCTGCTCCAGCCGTTGCCTGCCAGTGCAGTCACAGCCCAGAACCCAAACATATTTGCCTCCGTTAAGACGTCCCGCTGTTGGTCTTTTGCAGATTTCCAGAAAGCTGGATGACCTGTGACACAAGCTTCCAGTCTTTCTCTTCCATCCACACTCTTTTTCCCTATCTGTTGGATTTTTCTCTGAATTTCTGTGGCCTGAAAAAGAAAGCATCAGCTTGTTTTTTTCCTTTTACCCCATTTAACATCACTGGCATCACGTCCCCACCTTTCTAGCTGAGGTCTTCTTTTTTTGGCGCTATTCAGTGTTACTTCTTGCTTCTTAACAAGCTGCTATTAAGAAATGCTAGACACATCTTCTGCCCTGGGGATAGTTGACTGTCTCTAACCCAGAGACAGGAGACTGCTGGCTCAGGGGCAAGAGGCGACTCCTACACAGAAATGTGAAACACTAGGTGACATGTAAGGCCAGCTTATAAAGGGGAGCATTAACAGAATTCATGTTCATTTCAGAGACGTAGAAAGGATCCTGAAGACAAACTGAAGATCTGAGATTATTAGGTAATCTGACATCATCTCCTTCATTTAATTGCTCGTATTTGCTGTTTCTGACACATTTGCTGGGCCCACGATGCTTAAACTGTGCGTGTATTCAGATTTTTTCCCTTCACCTCCTCAACCCATCTCACCTTACTTTGAAAGGGCATCTGCTTGGAAATCAAAGGTTTTTATCTGATGTCTCAGACGGTGGCATGTCAGGTAGGTATATAAGAGACAGAGGGATTTAAAAAACAGGGAGGATAAAACTATCAGGATGACTGGGGCCTTCTCATGCTTTGCAGTGTGCATAACAGGGTGGTATAGAGAGGACGTCCTTCCCTGCAGGAAGCTCATGGCTCCTGCTACTGACACCAATTACTAAGGGCTTTTTAGATGTGACGGTGATTCAAGTTTTGTTTTCAGTCTCTGTTGGTTTCTTTTCATTTCCCCAGACCCAAGGGACTGACGGCCAAGCAGAACTGGCCCCTCCACTAGTCACGTCCACGTGTAACCTCTCTGGTGCTCATGACAGACCTCCCTTTCACCTGCTTCTCAGTCCCCCCCCATGCACGCTCTCTTCCATCAGGGAGGCTGTCTTGGAGCCCAGCTGCATAACACAGCATCTCCTGGCAAGTGTTTTGCTCACTGGTGACTCACTGCATTTTGCACCTGATGGCAAAAGATAATCTGCCACCTCAAGTCCTGCTAGTTCTGCAAGACAGCTTTTATATCACCAGTGGGAACCTTCGCCCTCTTTTCTCCAAACATGAATATAAGGTCCAGCTTGACTCCCCCTCACATTTTTTTTTAAAGAAAGCAGCTGTGTTGTCCTTCAGGAAAACAGCTTGTAATTTAGCATTACTGCATTATATCCCCTAGGCAACGCTTTCTGTCTTCAGGACATATATTTATCACAGACATCACACTATCTCCATGGTGCTTTAGTTTTCCACCAAGGAAAGGTAAAAGAGCATTTAATTCCGTAAAGCTCTGACTGATCTTTGCCACAATGTACCTCTGGTGCTTCTTTCAATGTCTCCTCTGCTGAACAAGATTTCTTCTTCCTCTCTTGATCTCTCAGAAGTCTGAACTAATCTCAGAAGTGTGGGCTTGCTTTGCCTGCTAGCGCTACCTGTCTTTGTGCTAGGCAGAGCTTTCCTGTCCTTTGGTCAGCTCTCCAGTCCTGGTTAGCTCTATCAGCCAGCGGCTCTTTGCCTTACTCAGGAGGCTCCTGAGGAGAGTTGAATGTATGTCAGAAAATAAATAATTTGCCAGCATTGGATGGCGCTTCACTTTTTGTTCTCAGTTTCACTTTTGGTATTGCAAGACAGCCATGGAGAGTAGGTAGATGCATGCATCCTAAAATGAGTTCAATTGAGATGAACAGAAACAGGATGGCCCCACTGCTTGCTCTGAAACTTTTCTCCAAGTTCTTCATGCAAGCTGTTTTGTTAATTGCTGCTCCTTCTGGTGACCATTTCACCCTTGAGCTCAGAGCAGTACCCTTCTATTGTTACAAATTCTGATCCCAAAAGACACAAGAAACCAAGCTTAGTCTTCTGAGCAGGAGATACTATGTCCTACAGCAGTTGCCAAACCTATTTGATCAGCACACACAGCTGGAGAAAAAAGCAAGCAAGCAAGCAAGGAAGAAGTGGGAATGCAAATTTTAAAGAAATCTTTCAAAGTCTGCAGTAATTGGCAAGGTAAATGCAAGGCTCTTTCTGCTTTTCATAACACTGGTAATATCAGTTTATGATAAAAAGCTATTCTGAGTTACACAAGAAGGTAAGATATTTGCCAAAAAATGTCTTTAGTTTCTCTTCTATTTTTTATGATGGGCAAGAAGCGCCATCCATACTGATTGACTGTTGGCATGCGACTTACCACCGAGCAACTGTATGTTGATGGATAAGCCAGTCTCATCCAAGTGTCAGGAAGATTATCAAAAAAAAGAGCTGTCTGTAGTTGCTCCATCTCTGAGGAGATTGCCAGCTCACCCTAACAAAAGAAAACATTAGTGTGCTATTTGCGTCTCACAAAGAGACTGTGATAAGATGACATGATAAATGATAGAGGGCTTTTTTTTCCTCAGTAAAAACACATAAGGTAGCTAAATCGTCAAGTGTAAAGAATATCTTGGCTCTTCCAACTGGGATGAGTCATTTATTTTTTAAAAAGGGGAAATGGTCAGAAAAACAAGAGTGTAGGTTCTGGGGTTTCTGTATTTCTTAAATTCACTCTAATTGCATTAAGTAATTATATGATATAGTAATTCATATACATACGCACAGAAGCACCCACCTACGCATATGTACAGGGAGAAAATGATAAAGGGCCAAATTACTAACTTGCTTTCAGATATCCCACAGAAAATTGTAGACGCAATCAAGCTACCATTCTGCTGGCTTGCTTGCAGTAATGGCGATTTGAGTGCCCATGTTTTGTTACTCTGAATTAAAGATCGAAAGGAAGGTAATTCTAGGTGGCGAAAAAGGAGGTCCCTTTAAAAAAACTAGCCCTGTGAATTCAACTTTCAGTACCTAGTCTTGGAGCGGTATGCATTAACTACAGCTGTGCATGCATACACCGCGACTGTCTGTGTAAATTGCTAACGATGCCTAAGAAGCTACTTGGTTGCCCAATTCCGTCATTTGAACATATATTAAATGTTAGTGCAGCAGGTACATCACTGTTTGAGATTGCTGGATATTATGAAAATTTGGCCCTGCGTGGTTAAGAACATTATATGTTGCTACTCAGCACTTTGTTGGCATCGAGAAACATATTATTACAAAAAAATGCCAAAGATGTGTGATGAGTTACTCATGCCCTTTTTACCCAGCTTCACTGCCCTTACTAGATGCACAGTGAGATCAGGACTTGGGTGTTACTGTTAGTACACCTTTACTCGCAGTTAATGGCCATCTCCTAACGATGGTCAAAAGCCACATACCGATGTCTCTGACTATGTTGTACATTAACACAATCTGAACCATGTGCCTTATCCAGTGGGGATCTGTATGAAGTACAGTTCATTTTTGAGAGGGTCTGAGGTATCAACTGCCTTCCTTTTCTCCTATGGATTGCAGAAAACACATGTGAACACACACCGTAACTAGCAACCAGATCTGTTAGCAGTTGTAACAGAGGAGCCAAATTTCTGCAGTGGCAGAAGAGAAGAATGTCCCTATCTTACCTCCAGGTTTGCACTGAAACAGAAGTCAGACCGTAATCAGAGGTCTTGCATTTTGCTTCCCAGCAGAGAGAGAGAGAGAGAGAGAGAGATGGGGGGGGGGGGGGGGGATTTCAAT
>JAVKLA010000001.1:30158206-30182146 GCA_034782735.1 Sagittarius serpentarius | reverse complement strand
GGCGGGGCGGAGGGTCTGCCCGGCCCCGGCCCCGGCCCCGGTCTCGGGGACCGGCCCGTCGTGGCCCGCGGGCGGGGTCGGGCAGCGCGGACCGGCGGCGGGGATCGGGCCCGGCGGCGCGAGCCGGCGGCAGAAGTTGGTGACAAACGTGCGCTGCCCGTGCCTGCCGCCGGCGGTTTTCTTTGTGCGTTTGTCAGCACCTGGGGTGACGTTCCTTCCTCCGGGCAGCTGGCTGGCAGCTTTTGCCTTTTTTTTTTGTTGCCGGAAGAGATTTTTCTAAACAAGAGGGAAAGAAGAAAAGCCTTTGAATTTTTACAAAGGTTTTTTAGAACATACTGTTTAAATGACAGTCGAAAAACAATTTTTGGGTGTGTGGTGGGGTTTTTTTTTTTTTTGGTAATTGGTGAGTTTCTTAGCATTCAGGTTGATGCTCTTTCTTTAGTACAGATATGTATTTCAAACAGATACTTGATTTCTTTGACCGTGTCTTTGATCATAGCTTATAATTACTACCTATATGCACCTATGCTTGCATGTATCTTTTTGAGAGTCAGTAACAAAAACTGTTTTTATTAAAAGCCTTCCAAAACAAAGATTAAAAAGGACAGAGGAAAATATGATAACCTGGCAGCCAAAGCACCTTTTCCTCTTACGTACGATCCAAACATTTTGGACCAAATCCTTAGCAATATAAATTGGCGTAGCGAACCTCACTGATTTACCTCGGCTGAAGACCTAATTCCAGTGCACGACATACTCAGAATATGTAACAGATATTCCAGAGGCACAAAAAGGCATGGTCTCGCATTTCAAGAAAAATCAAAGTAAGCCAGACTAAACCAAAATAAATTCTTATTCTGTACTACAGTAGTTACCTGTAGTGACGGCAAATTCTTTGTTTCCCATGCACACAGGCATGTTTTTAACCAGGAGCTGCATGTGATACTTTAAAACGAAAAGAAGTAATTTCTTGTTTGATTTTTTTTTTAGTGATAGATGTGCGGTTATTTCACTCTAGAATATGTGAAAAAATCTGTAAGAAATGAAATGCACTCTGCTTTATTATTGCATACCCTGTAAAGGCTTTTAGTGACTTCACCATTTCAAGTGGCTTTAAAATGAGAAGTTTAATAGTCACATTTTTAAAGTTTTATTTCTGTGGTGTTTTACTTGGCTGGTCAAATTTATCCAGGGCAGCATGGTGATCAGGCAGCATTTCAGGTAGTGGCTTATCAGTTTTTTTTTTTTAATAGCCGGTTTCCCAAATTCCCCCTGGAACGAGATGTTCTTTAGGAGAAGGGGCAGGTTCCCCACACTCAAAACTGATCGCCCCGCTGACTTCCTTCCCTGGGTTTCTTCAGTAATTTCGCTAATGTGTCAAGCCACTTTGCTACAAAATAAATATTCAGAGATGGGGAGGGAGGGGGGAAGAAGGGAAGAAAAAATAGACCTCCCAGTGAGCTATTGATTTGAAATATGAAACATTTTATTGATACAAGAAAACCCCAGACATCAGGAAGCAGTTTGATATTGCACAATATTTGAAAAAAGATCGTGTGCATCTGTTTAGCACAATATACTGCATAATGACAGCAATCTTCCCTGTTTGTATCTATTCATCTGATTATATAGCGTAACAATTCTTTTTGCTACACATTTATTTAGTAAAGGATTTTTTTTAATGGGTAATAAATTAGTAAATCAGATACCATGTGCTTGGGGAAAATACGTTAGTTGACTCCCTACGCACAAGATAGTTGCAATTCATATTTTGTGTGATATTCAGTGATACTTGCATATTCAGATGAAGTTACGTGCTTCCCTTGTGGCAAAGACAAAGGAAGTTTTAAATTACTATTTAGTACTCTCTCATCTAGGCACATCTTATTTTGAAAAGCTTCAGTTTTTAACACTGCAATGCAGCACTGATGTAATGAAGAGCTTTGACTTACTTGAAGTATAACCCAGTGGCCTTCTTTTGATGCTTTTTCCATAGCTATTTCTGCTACAGCTTCCTGTCCTTGACCCAGCGATACATTGTCAAGTTCTCCCGAGTCAATGGTAAATTCAAACTTGTTCCCTAAACAGAACAATATACTGTACTACTTCGAGCCAAATAATGAAGTGTTCAAACAAGCATGTGTTCTACACACAGGGTTTAAACTGCACCACGTCGCATGAGTCACCAAAGTAAAAAAAACAGCCCTCAAAAATATACTTTCAATAAATCAGCTGAGCTAGGATATTGTATTGCTTTCTGGCTAGGTATTCTGTATTGGCAAAATACTGCTGCATCTGAAAAGCAGTGGAACGATTGATTCCTGCTAATGGATTCCCTACCTCTTGCCTATATAAATATTTCAATGCACACAGAAGTGGATGTGTTAGAAATGTATCTAAAGGAAAAAATAAGAAAGGAAATTGATGTCTCACTAAAGGTAACATGGCACGCAGGCAATGCAAGGAGCTAAACAGAAGTCCTTAAGACTGGCACTAGGAGGTAGTTTGGTCAGAGGAAGATTAGCAAGTTTTCAGCGTATCCAGGCAGTAGGGTCAAATCTGTTGCTCAAGCATACTTAAGCAAGGTTGATGACTTGCGCTAGTAAAATGCAGAAGAACAGACAGCTACCTCTTATTTCAGAAAGCAGCCAGCGTTCACCCAGGCAGCTGTCTAAGTCAAGCACTGTAACTTTCATCAGATAGTATGTGTTCCAGATGTAATGCCGTCTGTGCGTTAACATGTGACAGCACTCAGCAGTAATGGAAAGGCCTCATTTATTTCTCTGGTTGTGGTAGTTAGAATATCTAAGACCAGTGGTATTGGTAACTAATTTGGTAGAAATGTCTTTTATTTCATGGTAAATGCTGTGTTTTCTTACGATTGTTAGTAATAAGGTCTAGTCCAGACTAATCTAATGGTTCAGAATCGATAAGGGAACCAGTCCAGGAGGTAAGCACTACTGGGGAACAGCACCACCTTCTTTGGAAGTTTTTGTGAACACTGGACACATTTTGTTCCAAGATACACTCGGGCATAGTTCCCATAAATTAAGAATTACAGTTGACAGAGCCTCAGGGAAAACAACAGTTAAGGTGTAAGACCCATCTATGGGGCATAATATTTTATCATGACTTCTATTTGGTAGAGATCCAAGTACAACACACATTAGGGTCACTCACAGTGCAAAATCTGTCCTTCAAAGGGCTGAAGCTAGTAATGCAAACTGACAGCACAAGTCATCCCGGCTGCTCTGCTGTCTCACATAATTACCGGGTTCAGAAGAGAACTTTTTGCTTTTCATTCCTTGAGAAATTTCTCTTTTCTGGACATTCCAACTCCATTGCTTCTGCTTGTCCATTCCGGGAGCCTTCAGTATCTCTGTTGATGCAACAAAATTTATTCATTGTTGTCCACACTTGAAAAAAATACTATGTAGAGCCAGTACATTTGAGCACAAGCATATGGATTTTGAAAATCAATGTAACTGAAGTTTTTGATTTTTAAAAAACAGTGTGTAGGATCCTTATTATAGACACACTGTACCCTGATTTCTCTCCATGCAGAGTTAGAGAGAAAATCAAGTAACTGTTGAAACAGTGGTCAGTGCAAATTCAGAGTCTTCACAAAACACCAGTTGCCTTTTCTGTAACTAAAAGCTTTAGGACGGAACAGCTGTGAAATTAATAGCAAAGTTTTCTAACATTTATCAGTGTTTATTTTCACAAAAGCTTTGGATTTTATTTTTGGCCAAATTCCCTGTTTAAAACATTTCTAAGCTTTTAAAACCATGCAATACAGACTCTGGGTATCGTAAGCTTAAATCACACACATATAGGAACATTCCTCATAGTACATGAATCTATTCACAGATGATGATTAAGTGCATCAGCTTGCAAGAGCATCTAACTCTTCACCAAAATATGGAGAAAATATTAAACGTAAGGCTTTTCTGAAATGACTCCCTTCACAAATTAAATATGGACTTTTGTGTGTAAGCCTTTTAGTACGTCAACAAGGCTATAAACACTGAATTGTGCTGAGAAAGAGTATTAATACATTATTCCAAGGTCAGTTGAACTCAGATTTCTCTAGAAGAGGAACAGTTTCTATTAAGAAATTGCCAGATCAAAGCTATATGGTGAAATGCTTAAAATTTTAGAAGTCTGTAAGAACTAGATCTAAATTTTCCACTGTTGTAAAAAACAAAAAGGGAGCTCCACACCATTTAGCACGTTGTACAGGGATGTGCTGTGTTCTGTTACTTGTTATTTAACCCAGAAGTGCATTCAGCTATGTATTAGTAGTGAGCACCGAGTTATAAGCCATCAGAGCAGCAAAAGACAGGACAGAAATAAACTGTTGGCTGCAATTGCCCCTTTGAAAAAGAACAGGAATTTTGAGAGGGGAGGGAAGGAGTTTCCTTGTCCCTGGTGGACTTTATTATTCTCTGGAAACAGGTAAACCAACCCTGGCTCATGAAGATACTTTAGAATAGGAAATGTTTTGCCTTTGAAATGTACCAGATTACATGTAATTTCAAATAGTGTTCATGGGGAAGATACCCCTGGGACCACCTTACAAGAGCTTTATTTCTTGCCTGCAAATTAGTCAGTTCAAAAACACTTCTCCTCTCATCTCTGCCTTCAGCTCTTAATACCACACACGCCATTCGTAAAATAGGGGATAAGAATGAAAAGACCCTGAATACAATAGTACAATTAAAAAAATAAAACAAAAGCCTGCAAAGGCAAGAACAAGACGGGTTTCAGCCAACAGGGAAAAGAATGAAATTTTGGTGCATTTTTGGAGGCATTTCAATAAACCCTCTTTTTTTCTGTTTCAGCAGGGGCTCATTGAAACAGCTATGTTTTCCAAGTGGCAGACAGACAATAGCATCTAAATTATTTTTAAGAAAGCACTCATAGCACTAAGCACCCACTACTACTAAATCTGTCTTAGAGGAGAAGGGTGGAGGAAGAAGAAAGGTCAACAAATGTATCAAGTTCTTTGTGTAATGCCTCACTGACATTTTCCAACTCCCTCAGCTGGCTTTTATTTTTTTATTTTTTTTCAGAATCCTAGTAAGATGCAGTAAAGGATTTAAGGTTATTGTCTGTCTCTCTCTAACTTCTGACGTCTCTTTATAACAAGAAAGAGTCACAGCCAACTGTAACAGGAGGGCAACACAATGAATCCTGGTAAGACAGGGAAGGGGGGAGGTTCAACTTTGCTGCCCCTTTGCCCCTATTTCTTGCTCACAGAACAGAAGTGCCATCTGTTCCTAGTCCTAACATGCATGCATTTGATTTCCATTCAGTAATAACTAACACAGGAAAAAGATTATCAAGTGATCTAACGCACTATCAGCATTAGCAAGTCTTCCCCATCCAGTGTTTTGTTTGCACCTCCAAAGATCTGCAGATGAAATGGATATGGGCAAGTGCCTTAATTGCTTAGAATTATTCTCTTCTCTGGTAGAGGACCATATGGTCAAGGTGTGGAACATGACCAGGCTAAGGATATTTAGGTGCTTGGGTCAGAAAGAGATATGGGAAAAATCAAGCGAGAGGATGGTTGTTTAGATTCTCCAACCTGAATTCAGTACACCAATCTCTATTACTTGGTGCTGTAATACAGCATCACCGTCATGCAAAATCAAGTCACTGTGTGTTGTGTGAGGCTAGACAGTCAGTACTAAAGTATGAGCCTGTTTCAGAAGAATCTGTAAAAATGTTTCTTAGGCTCAGCAGTCAAATTTTTTGCATTCACAAGTAAAAAGCCTGACAACACCAAAACCACCAAACACATTCCAGTCCAGCAAACTCAGTTTAAGATCCAAAAAACCAATGAGAACATCTTTTCTTCCTAACTCTCTGCAGGTGCTGAAGACCCCGTGGATCCCTCAGTTATGCCCAGTTATGCCTGATGTCTTATTGTGGAACGTAATGGGGTGCAGCCGCAGATGTCAGCGAAGGAAAGGCGCCTACAACGTGCTGTTTGCAAAGTAAGGTTACCGATTAAACAACAGGTGCAGTGGGATTTCTCTGTCCCAGCCCTTCAGGCATTTCAATTCTCTTTCCTCTCGTTGTCTGTACCTGATTATTTTAGCAGTCTGTCATTTCTTCGTCTTCTCATCTTCTGCCCCTTTGCTGCTGCTGCCTGCCCACCTTGTCACTTAAAGCACTGCTCTGGCCAGAAACAGACCGTGTTGTCAGACGCCAGCTTTCTTCCCAAGGACTGGGGAAGGACCTCAAGCCTGGGAGAAGCATGCCCAGAGCTGTTACGATGTAAATAAACTTGTAAAATGGTTCAAGAGGGCAGAGCCAAGGAAATGGCTGGCAAGTAGCTTGTGCTTTAGACTGGCTTATTTTGCGCAAGTCAAATATTGCTTAAGCTCTATCTGAAAGCTGAAGCTGATCTGTCTGGCAAACCTACTGATGTCTACATTGTCAAAATACATGAGACAACATTTCATTTCTCCAAATTTCCATTAATTTCACTGCCTTCTTTTCTTTCTTTTCCTCCTACACCCAGACGACATTTTTGAAGCATACTTTTAAGAGCGTAATTCGATCAAATGATCCAGGGAAACTCCCTATAGACATCCACGATTTAATGCTAGATCTGTTCTAAAGGTTGGCATGCCTCACAGCGGCAGTTGGCTTAACCCCAGTCAATTTTTGGATAGTAAATATAGTGTGTTTTTTCCGAGTCAGGGCTGTATTTTGTTTACACAGCTCAATCAGAAATGTATCAAATAAAGGCAGGGCCCAGCTGTGTGCGGCGGTGACCGTTCTGAGCGTCCCCGCCTCGGCCAGCGCAGAAGGTGCTCAGCACCTGGCTGGAGTCAGCCGTTGCGCATGTCCTCGTGCGAGATGCTTGAAGGTGACTTTCAGATGACATCGAGGAGACTGGGCAGGAATTCGCTGGTTGGCTGGTTTATGGTTCAGTACAGTAGATACTCTGTGCTCTGAAAACAAGTAGGGCCAGCAGCTAAATCTGAATTTCTTTGTCCTCTCTTTCCCTTCTCCATTTGGGATTTCACTTTCCGGCTCACAGCACATGCACTGGAAGGCAAAGAAGCCTCTTCTATTAGTTTAGTATTTTCATCCTAGTCCTGACTCACATCCGTGCAGGCTTTGGGCTCCTCTGCTCTGTACCCGTTTATCACTCTTTTCAAAGGGAAGAAGGAAACTCTTGGTATGGGTGCAAAACTTAGAAGAGATCTGCGCCGAATAAGAGCAAGAACACAGCTGCACAAGACTCAGCATACTTTTCGCAGGCAAAATGCAGTGAAGGAAAAGATGGCACTTTAAGCTAAATCAGAGATCATTATACAATACTCTTTCCATTCAGCTCGTTCTAGGAGGAATGTATATACATGCGGCAGCAGCACTCGAGACATGAACAGCTACTTTAAAAGTAGATGCGGTTCCCGGTGTTTGAGATGAGGATGGGTAGTGGAGGGTGAGAAAATCAGCTGTCCCTGCAAAGGTGCCCCCCAACCACAGCAACATCTGTGAAATCGTGCTTTCCTGTCCTTAACGAGAAAGCAGCCTGGACCGGCTGAGAGCAAACTCAGTTTGAGGAAGCGTTTCAGAGTGACAGTCGTTGCCTGAGGAGGGAGTTTCCAGGGGCCCAGGGGAGACAGTTAGTAGCATGAACAGCTCAAGCTACAGCAAGGAGACCCAAGCCGAAGTACACGAACCTGTCCGTATTCCCTCCTACTGTGGTGAAGCAGGAAGGCATGGAAGTGAGGCCTGAAAATCATTAGGCAAAGGACTGGTCTGTGGGCTGCATGGCCACACGTACAGGTATGCACGCAGAGAGTCATAAACGGGAGCTCGTGCAGGCTTCATGCAGTACCGGCAGCCCTCACTGGGCTGTGGAAGTAAGCCTTTCTCTTTCAAACAGATGAATGTAAATGGTAGTTGGGGGTGTAACGCAGGCGGTCGGGTTCTTTACACTCAGCCTCACGTTGTTAGAGGGTTTTGCTCACTGCACTGCCCTGTGAAGTACAACAGTAAAAGCCTGTGACAGGAGGGAGAAAAAGTTGTAAGCCGGTGGTAGCACTAGATTAAAACAGCAGCACGCAAACACACTGACCTCTTCCTGAGTGGTAACCTTGAGTGAGAGCTAATTCACTGGATTGATTTTATTCAGCTTGTCCATGAGAAAATAGAGCACAGCAGCATTGACTGCAACTGGCCAAAATTGCTTGTGAGCTTCAGTGATCTTTATGGTGTTTATTTCAGCTTCCAGGTCCTTAAAGACATTGGCGATGTTAAGATGCAGTATTACATTCAAAGTCTTCGTATTGGCAAAGGGTATTGGCAAAAGGCACAATATATATGGATCTAAGAATTTACTGTTAGTCCAGTTAATGTTTTAAACAGTCTAACAGTCAAAATTACTTAATGAATACAGGAAGGCCTCATTAAAAATAGAGTTAAAATTGCCACACAAAAATTTCCGTGTTCTCTAAGGTTGTGCTTACTCCTCCAGTGCTCCTTTGGGTCTTAAGATTGACACTTTGGAATTTCTCAAAAGGAATGGGGGAGTATTACGATGATTCATCACCAAGAGTGTGATATTCATGGGAGGGGGATGTCTTTCTCCTCAGTCTGGTGTCTCCTTGAATTTAGTTTTAGATGCTTTCTTAACAATATCTGTTTACTGTGATTAAATGAATGATTTGTGTCATCTGTGTCTGCACTCTTCTGCACGACTTATTCTAGAGCTACAGCCAGTTCAGCCCACAATGAATAACCATTTGTTATTACTATAAACTAGTGTTAAACTAAAACAAATCTAGTCAAGAGTACCTCACAGCTGGACAATTGCTATCATAGCTAAAACAAGTTAAAATCTATTTAGGCCCAGACAAACCCAGGGAATTGCTGAGACCCTACACTGTCATGTCAATACAAACCTTGTTGCTCTTTACCAATAATGGCAAAGCCACATTTACTGGGCTGTAGAGCCCCTTTGGATAGTCTCTGAATCGCAGGGTTCAGCAAGGATTTGCAAACCCTCCTGTGACTGCAGAATTCGTGACTGAGCAGCAGATCTTGGAAGCATTCACACTTTCCTATCTTCTTTTTAATCAGGATAATGTATATAGGTCTGATTGACCTGTATTTCTTTATTGCCATCAGGAGACTACCTAACAAAAAGTGTTTGATTTTCATCGCCAATATAATTTGCACAATCAGCAGGTACACTGTGATTATTAAAATGAGAGCTATAGGTTGTAGAGTTAAGTTAAAAATTCCTGTAGCTATAGGAGACCATAGTGTAACTTATAAGGGTATAGGATAATTAAGATCACATGCTTGAATCTAAGATACATCACACACACACACACACACAAAATCAGGCAGGTTTGACACGAGGTAATTCACAACAATTTCTGGAATTGGGTCTGTACACAAACACAACTAGATCCCATATATATGATTAGAGATTGATTAGAAACAGAAGGACAAATGTTGGTCACATCTGGTTAACTTTTGAGCTAAGCAATCATCTGAAGACTGGAAACTAATATCTTCACATATCTATTGCATATTTCAGTGCTATTTGCTGGCATTCTTCTGAAAAGACTCGCTGGAATATTCCATTTTCTTTAACAGTCTGTGTTCACAGATGCACATCTTCAATATCAGAAACACTTGTTATACATTTCCAAAATTATCTGATCAGCTTCTTGGTAATAAAAATAACTTTTCCATCAACTTGATACATGACTACATATCTTACATATATGCAGTGTTTCCACCATGTGCTAAATTCAAGATGTTTTAAAATACCTCCAATACAATAGTACACAAATGGTACATTTATTTTAAAAATACGATATTCCATGGCAAAAAAATTTTTATCTTGATGATCCATCTTTGCTTTTCTGTTTTATAAGCAAAGTTTCAACCATATTTGTAAACGTATATATATTTTAATGTTACAAGTACAGACATTTATATCTTGGTGATCTGTTAAGTGTGGTCACTCTCGATGAGAGGATGTACAGTCCTCCTCATCCAGAGGAACCTCACCTTGAGAGTGCCACAACCTCCCAGGGCCCCTCTGCCAATATTTCACCAACGTCATGGTAAAGGTTTTTTTTCCTAGTCCCTGGTCTGAATTTCCCATGCTCCGACTTCTGCCGGTTGCCTCTTTCCTGCCCTTGTGCACCTCTGAGAAAAGCCTGGCTCTGTCTTCTCTGTAGCCTCCTACGAAGTGCTTTTAGACAGCAATAAATCCCCCTCCCCTCTCAGCCTTTTCAAGGCTGAAGAAGCGCAGCTCCCTCAGCCTCTCCTCGCCTGCTACCTGCTCCAGTGCTCCAGCCTCTGCTGGATTAGTGCCAGTAGGTTAATGTCTTGTACTATAGGAGATACAGTAATTAAATTCATACTTTTCATTTATAACACCTATTTTTGTTCATATACTTTCTGATAGTGTAACATTTTTAACTTGTTCTACAGCTGTACCCTCTTCTTGAGTTTTATCCTGTTCAGTTTACTTGGATGTGCTCCTACTTCAGCTTTTAATTTCCCTCCTCTGAAGTCCAAATTTCTCCTTGCACTGCCAGCTCATCAGTTACCTCTCTTGTCACTAACCAGACAGCCCATGTTTCAGCACATTATAGGCTTTTAAAGAGAAAAATTTAGATTTTTTTTTTTTTTTAAGTATTGCAAAATCTTTTTGTACTTCCTAGATGCATCTGCAAGAAACTAGAACCCAAGAGTATGGTCCCCTCTGAAGAGCTGAATAAACACACTGGCCTTGGACCAACAAAGTTCAGTAAGGAGAATACTTCTAAGGAAGATCCAGGATTTGAAAATTAGGAGAGTAGCAGAGCTCTTCCAAGTTTGCCTCTGCAAAATTTCTGACAGCACTTGGCTCTGCCATATCCTGGTATGGTGTGCTCCTGAGTTTCCTCTGCAGGGATACTTGGGACTTAGCAGAAAGTATTCTCCCTTTTGAAGGATCAAGCTCTTGAAGAACCCCCTGCTGTTAGGAATATGACCTCTTCAGGTAATTTAAATTATTTAATTAGCATTATAAAAGTTAGAAAGTATGCAGTTGACAAATCATTCTAGCAAAGGTAATGGAGCTATAATTGCAGGTGGCACAGAATTTAGTACAAAAGATGGTGTTTGCAAAATTTGTTTTTTAAGTGGGAAACAAGTAAGCTACCAGGCAGTGGGTGGTTTTTTCCCCTCTGTGGTTTTTGTGGACTAAGAATAGAGGGAACACGTAGCAAGCATCTTGCTATTAAATTTGCCCATGACAAATACTGCAGCTGCATGTAGTGTGCAAGAACATCTGTAGAATCATGACACATGCAGAATCCCCCACACTAAGAGCGTGACATTATACTGAAAACAAGTCAGTTGTAAAAGCAATATAAATCCATTTTATATAGTCTTTCTCCACCTTCTCCTCCCCCTTCTCTTTTGAACTGTGTTAACTAAAAGATTCTGTCACTCCTTCGTGGCGTCACTAAAAATCACAATATTAAAGTGACAAAGTATTTCAGGATTGTCCGCTTCTTTCATTAACGGCTAGAATGCAAGTACGTCTTTCCTAAAGAAACAGAAAGTTTAAGAAGAATAACCAGCAGCAGAAATGCACTAGACACCAGAGCTTACTCCAAGTGGAACTTGACACCATTTGCAGATGCAATTTAACTCTTCAGAAATCAAGGGGTGATTTTCTGTGTCTCTGTATCTTGTGCGGTTGTTCCGTTCAAAGCGAGCAGTAGGATTGCTACCAGTCTTTACTTCACCCATGTAAATGACAGCACAAAGTACAGTGATATGGAAAAAGTATGTCTAAAATGTATAGTCTTCTAAAGTAAGGGGAATCTCCTTGCCTGGGATTTTGTAGTTCCCACAGCTTACTGCTCAAATGCAGCTATTGTGGAATTTGGTAAAAGTTCCTTTAAGCTCCACACGGTCACAAAGAAGGACTGTGCCTTTTTCAGCGTCCTTGAAGGCTTTTATTTTCCCCAAAACGATTTTAACAAAATGTTTGCTTCCTTCTTCTAAATATTCTACTGTTTGCTCTCTGAAAACGTTTCTTTGCGATCTTTAGATTTTTAAAGTACGAAATGTTATAATGGCAATGCACACACTGATTTTTGTAAAGTATGACGTTGTCTAAAGACTATGTGATGATAATACCATGACAAGGCAAACGCATGCATCCTATTAATGCCTGGCTCATCATTGACTTGTTTCTTTGGAAACATCTTACTTTCAGCTGTTAGGACAGCTCAGGCATGATAACTACATGAAGCTCCAAGAGCATTTCCACATCCTTTATGCAGACTGCAGGGCAAGCCTGAAGCTAGAAGACTCAGCCAGCTGGGTCATAATTTTCAGCTCTATGCCCATTAAATTCCTGCAACCTAACAGCAAAACCACAACCCTTGTAAGAGATTTCCTTAATGATTTTATTGATAGCATACATTTTGAGTTTACTGCCTTGCTGATACTCTTTGGTCGAGTCCTTTGAACTCTGCATCTTTCGCCATCTCAACAAAGCCTTGTTTTCCTATGTCAGAGAGGCATACTGTGGGTAAATGAGAAGGTTTTTTAAAGGGCTCTGATGATGGAAAAGATACGCAAGTACAACTGATATCACTTGACAACATTTGCTTACTATTAGGGTGTATTTATCTCCGTTAAATTAGATGTGATTCCTCATTTAAAATACAATGATTTTTAACATCCACTGCCTGGTTTGCATGTTCAGTAACTGCTTGCACAAGATGCATAATCATCATCACCACAGCAGAAAGGAATGTCACACACCCTGCAAAGCAGTTATGGAGTTGGAAAATGCTTTTATTAACTTTTCAGTATCCCCAACTTTCACGTAGAGATGCGCACATCCAGTGGCCAGATAGTACAGCGGTCAACTGTGGCCACTCCAAGCTAGAAAATGAATGTCTGAGTGATGCATCCTGCTCACTAATCCTTCCGTTGGTGGTGCTTGTGTTTTAACTGGTCTCTTGGGTAAATGGTCCAACAGATGCAAACAGCTCCATGTAGTCCATGTAGCCCATCCTGGGCTCCAGTTAATAATATAAACAGTGATACAACTTTTAACACATTAGCACTATAAGGAGTTGTGGAAAAATGTACCAGAGAAAGCTGTGTTTATACGGTATGTAATATGGAACACTAAAATTCCCCTCTTGCAGCTTTTACTTTAAATAAATTAAAAGAGTTTTAAAAAGTTTAAAAAGTTTTAAAAAGTTTTATTTTATTTTTCTCATGATGAAGACACAGTGATTCTTGGAGAGTAGACACATACACATGGATACATTCACCATAGATAAGTGACTTGAACAATACAGATTATGAAATAAATACGATTCTAAAAATTAAACATATTTGTTTTAGACCCAAAGGAGCCAAATTCAGCATCAAAATGATTATGATTGTAGCTGATCTAATTCTTTCAGTTGTTTGTCTTCATTTCTATTTCTGCTGCTGAGACTTGTTGTTTACAACTTCTCAGCCAGAAGAATATCCCGAAGGAAATTACTGTCAGCAGCCAAAAAACGTATCTGTACTTCATCCTAAAGCACTGTCAACTTAAAGTAATTTTTCTGTTTTATGAATTCAGACTGAAGTGGTAAGTTTGCAAATCTATAAACCAAACCATACTAATAAAGGAAATATATATCTCTTTTTCAAATATTCTATTTTTGTAAAAATTCATTGTAAGCATAGATTTCAGTAATTAAATCTTCAATTACTAGAAACAGGAGAAAGAAATAAAATTGTGAACTGTATTCTGTATATCATAGGAAGGTTTTAAATAGAAAAGCTAGCTAACTATTGCCTATTCAACCCTCATAAATGCACACTGAACATCCAGACTTATGACTGACGGTTTCCTACAGTTACATCTGGGAGGAGCCATGTCAGCCTCCTTCACTGAAGAAGAATTTTGGGGTGCTGATCCCCAGCTGGTGGAGCTAGCTGTTGAGCAGAAATACCAGGATGGCACCCAAAGTATCACATCTCAAAACGTTCCCAAATGCAGGTCATACCGGCAGAGCATCAGGTGAACAGGGATGTGTCGTGCCATCTGCACGTGGAGGTGCTTAAAAGCCTCACCGTGCTCTGATGAAGTTGCCATTTGATTTCCAGTTATTAACGCTTCTATTCCGGCATTCAGGCAGGGGAGCTGTGTGCTGCTGAAGACACTGAAAAGCCAACAAAGAGTAACAAGTACGTGTAGGACCTTGAACCTGAGTGGAAGCTCTACGTGGATGCTTATGCTCCGCTGGGAGATTTTTTTTGTCAATGGTGGTATGAAACGGTACCTTGAAAATGGTACCTGCCTTTACCGTGCCATTTGATTTGGTTAACTGCACACAGCAGCTTGTCAGCCTGCCACTGAGTCTGTGCGAGGCAGCTCGTCCCTGGAGGCAGTGCCCTGCAGGCAGCCGGCCGGGTGCCCTTCCCTTCGCCTCACCGGCAGGGCCTCTGATGCAAGAGGCCTAGGGCCAGGAGAAGAAAGGAATTCGTTTTGCATTGCTTCACGTACCTTAGAATTTGATGGTTTCAGGCGTGGGGTTTCGCTGAAATGGGTTGTAATGATGAAGGTCATTCATGAAGTCAAAAGCTGAATCCAAGCTGGTGTTCTGGTGTCCTCTGAAGCCTGAAACGGTTCTGCACAAGTCTTGGATGCCTGTCGTGGGTATATTAACATCTCTGTGTCCACAGTTCAGCTGTGTGTATCTACAGTCCGTAAGCAGATTTAACAGATTCAAAATGGAAAGAGGATTTGCATACAAGCATTATTTGCAGGCCAAAGAATGCTATCTGGAAACATCCATATAATTCTGTTCCCAGCTGTGTTGTGACTCCAGAGCCATCTCCTGGGTTGCAGCAAAGTTCTTCTGGGTTTACAATAGCAGAATTGAGTTTAGATGGTGTGTTCCGCTGAGCGCAGTGAGGAGCATGTGTGCACATTGGTGTATCGGGCTCAGCCTACTGAGGCCAGTAAAAGGTATGCTGTGCTGTGAGATGTCCAGCATGTGTGTCCTGGTTTCTGGCTGGGATAGAGTTAATTGTCTTCCTAGTAGCAGGTACAGCGCTGCGTTTTGGGTTTAGCATGAGAAGAATGTTGGTAACACCCCGATGTTTGCAGTTGTTGCCAAGTCGTGTTTAGACCAAGTCGAGGACTTTTCAGCTTCTCCTGCCCAGCCAGCAAGAAGGCTGGAGGGGCACAGGAAGGTTGGGAAGGGACACGGCCAGGACAGCTGAGCCAAAGTGGCCAGAGGGGTATTCCATAGCATGGGACTTCATGCCCAGCATATAAACTGGGAGAGCTGGCTGGGGGAGGAGCGCTGCTCGGGCATCAGTTGGCAAGTGGTGAGCAATTGCATTGTGCATCGCTTGTTTTGTAAAATAATCCTTTTATGATTACTGTCACTTTATTGTTATTAGTGTCATTGTTAGTTTCTTCCTTTTTGTTCTGTTAAACTGTTCTTATCTCAACCCATGAGCTTTACGGTTTTTTTCCCCTCGATTCTCTCCCCCACCCCACGGGGTGGGGGGGAAGTGAGCGAGCGGCTGCGTGGTGCTGAGTTGCTGGCTGGGGTTAAACCACGACGATGTGCAAGTGCTGTTCCGGGGGCCTGTGACAGATGTGAGAGTAAAGCAGACACTCATGAAATGTCCTCAGTCTGGGCTTTCCAAATGTTTTCAAACTGACCTCATGCATCCCAAGTAACAATGAGGCTGATTCAAGTTCTTTAGGTCTAAAACTCCCATTTCGAGAGCAGATGTGGAAGCTCTCTGTGGAGATTCAGTGAAAAATCTGGTGAAACCTACTATCCCGAGTGCCGCCTGGCAGTCAGTGTGAGCACGGTTTCTGCTCTTCTGCACACTGGGGCAAAACGTGCAGAACTCGTTGTCCCAGGCCACAGCTTACTGCCACAGAAGGCGCAAAACCTCAGCACACATTCAGACTCAGAGCTGCAACCAGCATTTACTGAATAGCAGCCACTTTCTGAGTCTCAACACACTATGAAAATCCTCCTTGAATCAACTGCTCCCGGGGGAGCAAGAAATTCAAGATGCTCTTCCACCCTGGGCTGGTGCATACCACTAGATCAATACTCAGCATAAAGAGCTTTCTGTTTGTCAATGCAGTATGACGGTGGCAGTCAGGGGGGACGCTCGTAACAAGCAAAACCAACAGGCAGCATGTAAGGTAACCTGAGAAAACGAAGGTAGCAATAATGAAGGGGTGGAAGGTACAGTACTGATTGGGGCACTGTGATGGCTGAGTCCGAAAGCGTTTTGCTTCTCAGCTTGAACTTTTTAATTAAGGAATTTCACAGTAATTTTGACTAAGCTTAAAGAGTAATAATTTCGGTGCTCTGGCTCACTAAATACTTTCTCGCAGTCTAGCTAAGCAGCAGAGATGGGAGCCGAAGGAATTCAGCGCATTAACAGCACTTTCTCTCCAGCCTGCCGCTGTAGTAAGTGCTGTCCTGTGGCAACCTTCCTGGGGTCAAGTGATTTAGAGAGCTTAGGCAAGGGGGGGTTCAGGATGCCTATATACTCAGACACAATCCTGAATAGCAGAGGCTGTGAGGAAATATTTTCCGTCATTTACTAGAGGGGCAGGGGAGGGAAGGCAGGACTCCTGGTAGCTGTAGGAGGGGCAATAGGTACAGCTAAACTAGAAGGAGGGGAAGGGTTCAGGAATATAATGAGGAGGTGGGGGAAATGACACTGGAATAAAAGGGTGAGTGAGTATATGAGATACCCACTTACCCTGGCCTTCCTCTGTTCAAAGCATTCCCTCAAAGGGTGGGTACAGGACTTGAATAGAGGGGATGGATGTCAAAATATTTCCATAAGGAATACAGTGTAATAAATCAGGGAAAAAGGGCAAAAAGGAGGCAAGGAGCAAACGGCAGGAGAATTATTTTTATTCTAAGTGAGTGATTATGTCTCCTGCGTGATTACACAACAGGATGGCGGTGTGTTGGGGAGGACTATTCAGCTAGATAGAAAAGAGTGCTCAAATTGCAATCATTGAACTGTAGTGTATGCAAGGGTGTAAATAAGATAAGAAAGGGTCAAATAGACAAGTAAAAATCCAGCTAGAGTCAATGTGGCTGCGTCACTGCAATCCTCGGGAGTTAAGATAACTATCATACAGGTGTAGGAAGACAGCTTTCAGACGAAGATACTTTGAATACTTGCAGAACATAATCAGAGAGAGAGCTGATGGAGAAAATAACAGACTATTATAAAATACTTTGAACATAGCTTGCAAGTACTGGGCCAAATACAAGATCGATCATTTCTTCCGAGTTTGTCTACCAAAACAGGGCCTCCAGCAAAAAAATACCTGCTGTATAACACGCACCTATAAAAATCATACCAGTATAAGGCTGGCAAAAGACAAGGGACACAACATCAATGTAATGTATGTATCCCATTCATTATACCTCGATGAGCTTAAAGTAGGAAAAAGCTTTAGTAGAGTTATTATGGTTCCTGGGGCATTAAGAAAACACCTTGTGCAACATCAGGGGTTCAGAAAAAGTTGCCGTGTTTCCTCGATAGGTCAGCAGCTGTTTTTAGTACTTGTAGCTGCAAAGTAGCTCTTTCTCTTTTTGACTCAAATAGGTAACTTCTAAATCTGAACTAGGTTTAACTTTTATCCATTTGATCCCTGGTGCTGAGGGCTGATCAGTATATGAGAATGATGACCATGTATGTAAGACCAGGGGCTTTTTATGTGGCCATGGTATTGCTAGGTACTGACGTCACTTTTCTGTTTAGCAATTGTTGTATCCATCCGCACAGTGACTGGATCAAGACCTTTTGTTCCTGGAATGAGGACCTGGAATAATAAAGGTTAAGTTTTAAATTCCTAGTTACAGAAGCTGGTATGTCTCAGCATTCCCTCATTTTTTTGTAAGAATAAGCAGCATCAGTGGGAAAAACATATCATTTCTCCTCACTTGACTCAAAAGTCAGGGAAAAAACAGATGAGGATTCCTGCCCAGAATCCAACAGTCCTTATTCTGCCCCAAGAAGTTACTGGGAACGTAGTGCTGGCGAATTTCTGAACCCATCTTTGTTCCTCGCGGAGCCAGGTGAGCAATTACTACGGGAACCTTTGCCAGTTACGCTTTCAGATGTTTACACTTACAGTTATATTGCTTTATTCACACCCTTGTATTTTACTTCCAGGTGTTTTATGAGAACACAGAAGGTTACATCACAGCACCCTTTTCCCATCGGTTAAGGGAGACTGTTCCAACATTCCTAGCTTCTGCTGCCTGGGAACGCTCTGCCGAAGCAATCCTTTGGTACCGTGGAGAGTCACGCAGTGCTGATCAGACTGTGTGCAGCCTGTTATGTCCACTAGTCTACGGGAATATAGCAAGGAAAAGAGGATGCCAAAGCTTTAGTGGTTTGGTGTCCCTGACAGTCACTGCAGTAAGTTGGAACAAACCGCAAAAGCTCTAAGTTCTTTTCTGTGGCAGCCTGGCATGCAGAGAGACCCAGGACATGGCGACAGTAACTGCCACTACACGCCGTTTCCCCCCGTCCCCAGACTAGCTTTCTGGTCAAAGTTAATGATTCATAAGATTCTGCACTGATTTCACTGCGAGCTTCCACATTTGCATAAGTAAGAGCTTATGCAGCTTCTGTAGGGAGATTCTTAGTGAAATTGCAGTACAAAACATTGATATTATGTAATTATAGTAGTTCATCGTAACTTAAATGAAATTGTTACTTTAAACTTGCTCTAAGTGGCTCACAATGGAACTTTTGTATGACACACCTACAAAACAAATGAGTTAATCACAATATGTGTCATTTTTAATTTTTCTCTTTCATTTTTCTTTCAGTCATTCTCTCTTTGTAATTAGCATGAAGACTATCCTTCAGTCAAAACTAGCCACCTGGAAAGTTTCAGCTTGTAATATGCAGCTTTTTTTGTGAATTATGAATGTGCAAAAAAAGAGACCTTTCTCCCCACACCCCCTTCCTTGCATAATTCAAATATGAATGAATGAATTTTATTCAGGCTTGCCAAAAAAAAAAAATCATATTTCAGCTGATAACAAGCATGAAAAATTTCAGATGAAAGGGATATTTTTTTTTTAAAAAGAGTATTATGAGCATGGGAGAACAGCAGGTTAAGACGGAAGTCTCAGTGCAGCCTTAACTCTAACAATTGCGAGCAAGCAAACACTATACCCAAGCACTAAATCTTGCTTTGTGCTGCCCTGGTGCACAGTAGCGGGGAGAGAAGAGAATAATAAAAGCCGGTCCCCTTATGCAAACAGCAGGGCGTAGCACTCAACAGAATACAAGAAGGAGGTGAGCCTGCCCACTGCTCTGGCTTGCTAACCGTATTCCCAAGGTCTGTGGGTTAGTTGTCACCTCGAGCTCCAGTCAGCTAGCAAACGTACTTCAAACACTAGCAAGGGGCACATTTTGGTCCCTTCCAGAAGAACATTTTACCAATTCATTGCCTCCAAATATACTGTTTTATTAAATAAAGCATTTGAAGGAAGTTCATGTAAGCAACATGGTGGTTTAACAGGTCAAAAAGGGGATGGAATAGCTGCTAGTTTTTTCTGATTAACCGTGTATTTTAAAAAATACAGAGCTGTGAAAAAGGTATTATATGCAAGCCCTCACTTACCTTATCGCTTTTCAAGCAACGCAGGCAGAGATTTTGGCTCACGCCAGTACCACTTTGAAAATGAACTACCGCAAGAATGAAAGATTGTGATCTGGAACACATTTCTGTGTTGCGTTTTTCTCTTCTTCCTAATACTGCTCTTGCTCTGTTGATAAGCCCAGCTCTCCTTTTCTACCTAGAAAACAGGATTAAAGAAACATTCATTTACTAACTGTTTATCACAAAACTGCCCATAGTGTGGCTAAACAGCAGCGAGGACTTCAGTATTACCTTATGGATTCACATTGATTAGAGGATCAACAGAAAGGCTTTGCAGGTGGCAAGCCTGGACATAAACAAATCCCCTTCTCGTCTTGACGTGAGTTGACTGTTGCAAGTTGAGTTTGGCAGTGAGTGACCAAAATTGAGTTGTCAGCATCCTCTTGCATAGTGGAAAAAGTTGTTGCTTTCTTGTGCAGATGCAAGTTTCTGTGGGAAAACAGAATATAATCACGGTTCTGAATGTCTCTCTGGACTGGTAATGTCTCTAATACATAGATCACTTGTGCAAATTCAGTCCCAGCTGGATGGGAAATTATTGAAAATGGTTGTTCTTTGATTGATATCAAATGAGTTGTCAGCTTGATTCAATGCCTCCAGGGCAGATGTCCACACCATAATTGGCACCTGTCAGAAGCAAAGAATTCCTTGGTACAGAGTAACAACTACTCATGCAACCACCCAAAATAGTCCTTGCGTGCCAGGGCTCAGAGAAGGCGGCAGGAAAAAAACAGCTTCTACTTTTGGGCAGGATCTTTTATGCCATAAAGCCAGTACGAGATTTGACATGACACTTGGTGCAAGCTTTTCCCTGGGGTCCTGGCTAGATGCTATCGGCTCTCCTGCTGTTTGGTCAACACTCTCCCTAAGAATTAGAAGAAAACAGACACATTTGGTTATTTGTTATTGTTGTCATGGTGAAGATACATTTATAAGGAATGGTTAAGAAAGAAATTTTTACATATTTGCTTATTGTAAGAAATGTTGTGAACAATTTTATTTTCCTATTCCTTGAGCAATTCTCCTCACAGCAATAACTTAACCATACAACTAGGGAAATAAGAGAGTGGCTTCTCAGCAAAAAATAAGGCAAAGAAACAGCCAGGACTGACAGTACAGCAGTGTCAGTATTACATTGTTTGCTACTAGTAAACAGTGACCTATTGTTTACCGCAGACTGGATTAAAATGGTTTTTTTCCTATAAGTCACCAAATAGCTGTCATATGGTTATTACTGCCTTTGACCGAGTGTGGTACAGCTAACGACAGGAATGAATTCAATTTCCCATCACCAATCTGTCAAGCTGGCCACCTTCTTCACGGAGCTGGTGCTTTGGGAGGTACCAGCTGAAGGGCTTTCCATTAAAATTCATTTTACTGTCTTCATCTAGTGCATGGCTCAACTTTCCTTCTTTCTTTTCATCTCTGTTTCCTCCTTTAGCTTATTTTTCATTATGCCTCCCTCCCCAACATACACACACTTTGCCTTTCATCTCTATATGTATGCTATTCCAGCACTTGTCAGGCTCAGCAGGAGGGACATGGTAGAACCAAACAATATGATGTGTTAGGTGGAAGAAAATATTATTATTATCAGGTGCCTTAGAACAATCATTTATTGTCACACTTTAAAGAGGTCTGCAATGTTATTTATTTTATTATTCTGTATTAGGTACATGGTTTAATTTTACAGGCATTATTAATCACTAAAACATATTACACTTTCAGCCGGGATGTTAACGTTTTAAATGCATTCATCTTGCTTCTTTAAACAGAAACAATGGGCCTTCTGCACTGCCCACCCTCCCCTCTAGTCAATAAATCCTTTCTATTGATTCAGGAAGTAACTCTAAGCCCTGCTTTATATTTTAAGTTCCACTAGACACAATCAGCCATATAATTTTGCTTAATAACAAATGGATCTTCTATTTCTGCTGGTTACTACATGTTTGGTTATCAAACTCAGCTTGAAAGTACTGGTTAGAAAAGCACAAAACCTATAATGGCAGTGAGGCACCACAAGAGATTTCCTAAATGAATGTTACAATAAAATAAAGTATCTGTAAAAACTGTGTGTGTGTATAAAAAGAAGCCTCATCAGTAGACGAATGAAAAATCCATCAGTGAGTATGGATTCCCTTGAGCCAGCTTGGATCGACAGACAATATGGATTTTTGATAATTCATAGCTTTGACATTATTTATTCTCTCCTGAAATACCCATTGCAAATCTCAGAGAGATAATTAGAGAATTATCATATTGCTTAACTAAGTAGTGCAAATTGTATTATATTCTATGTATCCCAACCCAGGGCAGTATCATTAGCATTGTTTAATTGTTACAAATATAGTCATCGCATTTTAATAAATTGCCTTCATAGTCAATATCTACAATCGACCATTTCTCTTCTCTTAATGTTCGTGGATAGGTTAGTTACCAGGTAATCTTACAGTTAATATATACCACAATGAGGCAAAATGTAAGAAAATGCAAAGGTCAAAACCATGTTTCTATTATGAAAAAAATGAATGATAATGACATAATTTTTTCAGCTCATCAGGTTCTTTGCTAAGTGCCTCTGTTATTGCCAGATCAGTAGTGTATAACAAAGAAGTGCTTTCTGTGGGCTGCTTCATTAGCCTGCCCTGTAGGACCTCACCTCAGACCTTTCACTAATCTGTTGGCCAGCTCAATAGCCTTGTTAGTTCTATTCACTTCTTCCTGGCAGCGGATTTTCTCAGCTGTAGCTCTCTCAAAGGCAGTGGTTAAGGCAGCCAGGATTGTGTCTAGTTCCTTCAAATAAAAACAGTGAGAAACAGCTTCGGACATTGTAAGAACACACAAAAATATTTCTGCTGTCCCATTTTATATTTCTGAAAGTTAAATTACACAGTGCAAGAAAGGTGTAAACATTAACCGCACTCAGAATGTTTGTCTAGGTCACGCTCCAAAGGTGGACTCAGGAAAACCTGGGGGAGAATGTGGCTGGTCTTCTGATTTCCCCCACTTGTTCAGAACAGCCTTCAAAATGAAATTACAAACTTGATCTTCTATCAGTAAAAAAGGAATGTCACCTTCTCCCAGAGGATTCTGAAATGAAGTGAAATATAATATATTTCTTATTACAGCTGTATATCCTCTATAGGAGATCAAAAACTTGCAAAGATGGCTCTCTGGAAACTGAAGGGAACAGAAAGGTTTAAAGAAGGTAGATAAAATACTTGAAAATGCACAAGTCATTGTCCTTTGCTGACTTTCAGTTAGACTATGCTTCCCAGTGCACAAACTGTTTCTGAAAATACCGCCTGAAATCCCTGGCCACCTTAGATTTGGGAGCAAGCAGCCCAGTATCTGGTCCATCAAAGCATTTAAGCACACAAACAGTCCCGCTGGGTCGAAGCCTTAGTTATTCCCAGAGGGAGGAGTGGAAGATAATTCGGCATGGATGACTGAGCATGAGGACAAGGCAAGAACGACATGCAACTCAGGAGAGTCGCAGGCAAAGCACCCAAATGACTCAGTGCAGAAGATGAACTGGCTGGGGAGCTGATAAATGAAAGAGCAGAAAGGTGCTGTAAGACCCCAACGTAGTGAGGCACTCGAGAAGAGGTGTCATTGGGTGCGTGTGGAGAGAGCAAGCGACTGGAGTCCGGGACTGTCCAGCCAGCCAGCGAAACACAGCGTGAAAGAGGCGTGATCCCTCCAGCGACGAACGTGACTCGGCAAATAGGTGTCCATGCAGCTCGACTGAACTCCCTGGCATTCCCCAGGCAAAGTCAGAGGTGAGCGTGGCCCTTGGGAGAGGGCTGTGCTTTATCCCAGCTGTGCTGCTGACGAGCGCCGTGCACCTTGGGGACGACCGAGGGACGTTCCTGGGAATCTCCCTAGAGTAATGCTGAATGAGCGCCTCAAAGGCCCCTGTTGCCTCCTGCCTCGAGGACAGCATGAGGCAGTACCTGTGTGTATTATAGGAAGGTCTGGGAAAACAGTGTCCTGGTTTCGGCTGGGATACAGTTAATTGTCTTTCTAGTAGCTGGCACAGCGCTGCGGTTTGGGTTTAGCAGGAGAAGAACGTTGGTAACACCCCGATGTTTGCGGTTGTTGCCAAGTCGTGTTTAGACCAAGTCAAGGACTTTTCGGCTTCTCCTGCCCAGCCAGCAAGAAGGCTGGAGGGGCACAGGAAA
>JAVKLA010000001.1:30136272-30158106 GCA_034782735.1 Sagittarius serpentarius | reverse complement strand
GAGGGGACACAGCCAGGACAGCTGACCCAAACTGGCCAAAGGGGTATTCCATAGCATGGGACATCATGCCCAGTATATAAACTGGGGGGAGTTGGACAGGGGAGGAGCGTGGCTCGGGCATCAGTCGGCGAGTGGTGAGCAATTGCACTGTGCATCACTTGTCTTGTGTATTCCAATCCTTTTAAGATTATTGTCACTTTATTGTTGTTCTTAGTGTCATCGTTAGTTTCTTCCTTTTTGTTCTGTTAAACTGTTCTTATCTCAACCCATGAGTTTTACGGTTTTTTTCCCCTCGATTCTCTCCCCCACCCCACGGGGTGGGGGGAAGTGAGCGAGCGGCTGCGTGGTGCTGAGTTGCTGGCTGGGGTTAAACCACGACACAGAGTAAATTACAGAACAAACATTTCTAAACGGGGCCCAAAGATACCGTTTGAAGAAGGGCCCAGCAGGAGTTCTGCAGCACCCACCCAGCCTACAGGGATTCAGAAGTGAGCAGAGTGGGGCACATTACCTCCTGCCTTCGTGTGCCTCCGTGCAAGGCGAGCGCAGGCAGCGCCCGCGTTAGAAACGTGTCCTGCCAGCAAGGCTGCCTGAGGCATACCGACCGAATCCTGGCTCTCCTTCCTCCACAAGGAAGATCCAGGCACTGACTGGGAACTCGCCATGCGCGAAGACAAGCATCTGCTACGGTCCCAAGGCATGTCATGCGACTGCGGAGGCTGGGGATGTGGCCCAATCACTTACCTGAAACAAAAATGTTAGTGAGTGATAACTCACACTGGCAAACACCTTTGCTCTGTAGAATGAATCATGCCGGAAATACCTCAGACAGAGAAAGTTATTATAAATAATTGAATTTTACAGGCCTCTAAAATGACCAAAAAAACCGTTTTTAAAATACATCTAGTCGCCCTGACCAACCAGGATTCCAGCTTTCCCCGAGATTTCTGTCTCCCACTGCAGTGCACTCTTCCAAAGCTTGTATATACGCTGCCTGTACACAAATGACAGCTGACAAATGGGTAGCAGCAATAGGTCTGCGAGGGAGATCAAGGACCACCACTTAGGCACTGAACCTAAGGGGACGGAGAGAGAAAAAAGCGGAAAAGCTACCTGCTGTGCTGAGCATGGATGCTGCAGCTCTCATGGCGGGTAGCAGAACTTGCTTGAAGCTGTTTTTAGCAGATTGTTCAGGAACTAGGAATGATTTTTTTACTGCAGTTTTGGCTCTACTGAGCCAGGTTGAAACACATTGTGTGCTAGGCTGCCCTCAGACCATTCAATGTTTGGCAAATCTTCTTGTAAAATAATAAAATACAAAAGGACGTATCCGACGCAAAAATGTAAATGGACACCAGAGACATGGCGGGGGAGGAAGAGAGAGAGATGTTGTTAAACAATAGAAGAACAATCCCAGTTCGTGCAGGTCAAACCCAGGACTTGTGAAAGGTACCAGAGGCAGTAAAAGTGTTGGCGCATGGACGGACAGGAGCCACGTGGGGAAATGGAAGTTGCCAGCTCCTCCACAAATTTTTTGAAGGTTTTATCGTATCAACCATTGCATGCCAGGAAAGGTACGTAGCTCACTGTTGGGTACCACTTCTTCCCTCTCATCGTTTTCTACCTCATTTGCAATATGAGCACCCGTTCTCAGTACCCCTACTCAGCTGGCAAGTTGTCTGTGATGTGGAATGGATTTGGGCAAGGAGCGAGAGGCCAAACTGTAGGTGAAGAGGGGAGCCACACAGCACTGCTCCCTGTTCATATGGAAGCCCAGAACAATCAGGCCCTTAATGTGTTACAATTCATTTGACTATCCACATTTTTGACTTTCTGTAAATAATGTGCTAAATGGATAAGATACCATTTTTCCTTCTTTCCCCTGAGTTACTGATAACAAGACAAGTTCCTTCCCTTACAGTTTGTGCATATAAATGTGATTAATGTAAAAAAAAAAAATTAAAGTGCCAAAATCTCTCTCTCTCTCTTTTTCTCTCTTTCTCTCTCTCTCTCTCTCTCTCAAAGCATTGCCCTTTTCAAAACAAGGGGAAATTCAGTATAGTTTCAGTGCCACAGTGATCAAACAGTGTCACATCACTATGGCAATTGCTGCCCAGGCCAGGAATACAGATCAGCTTTAATTGTGCAACGCCTTATTGCTGGTGCATGTCAATCAGAACCTATGAATTGAGAAAAATTTGCTCTGTTCATTCTGTTAAATGATGTATCCAATTAAACCTGTTAGAATTCATGATCTTCAGTCAAGGTTAAATGAAAGTAGTTACTCCTGTCAGCTAGGTGATTAAATGCTGCCTACATCAGGCACATTTATGTGCAAAATTAAAATTTTGGTATAAAGCATGAATCTTTATGCATGCCAGTTAATTATCTTGCGGTTCCTCCATTTATTAAATGCCCACTGCATTTCTTCTTAATCATCAGCTTCCTTTCAAAACTTATTTCATACTCTACATTATACCAAATTTCAGCGTTTAAAATGAAATGCTTTCTCAATGAAAACTTCCTCTTTTCAAGGGTTTGGACGTTGCTATGTTACTAAAGATGGTCATTAACAGTTTTTTGAGTCATTATGCAGAAGGCCTATTTGTGTTGTTTTGTTCGATTCCGAGAGAGCGTGATAGGAATCCCTCGAGTTGCTGCTGTCGGGGCAGTTCCTCCTTCCCGGGACTATTTGACTTCTGCTGCACGTCAGCCAACTTCAGCACGCGACAAGGCAGCAGTAACACTAACCCTGTTGTGCTGCTTCCGCTCCCTTGCACTGCATCCCTCAGCAGCGGGGCCAGCAAATCCAGGCTGGACCGGCAGGTACCGGAGACGCTGCAGCCTCCAGGCAGGGCACCGCTGATGCCCTACGCTGGGGGCTCAGAGCGTCGGCCCCCGTCCGCCTGCCAGCCTTCAGAGCTGTACCTGCATTCCCTTTGGTTAGGCCATGTGATGTGTCCTGTTTGCCCTAGGCAGCTACCATATTGCAATATCATATTTTAATTAGAAGAAAAATTATGATGTGTTGCATGCTTGAATTAAATGAAATTGCATATTTATATTTATAAGACACAGTATTGGCAGGATTTAAATGCTATATGAATTGAGGAACCAGAACACAGGTGTATTATAGTGATTTGTAGCTGAAACGTTTGCTAGAAATACACACAAAGCAGAGCCGTATCAAACGCTAATTTAGTACCCTAAGACAACGCTCCGTGCTCTTACGGGCACAATTTCACCTATTCCATGTGAGCATTTATTCCCTTTCATTATGAAAAGGTATTAAGAACCTTTGTTACAAACAAGCAACATAAAAAATACGTCATACCACTTCATGACTACTAATGAATAATATCATTTAAAACAGACTGGGAAATAAACTAGTATAACACGTTCTACTAAACTAGTACTATAAATATGCACAAGGTTGTTATTAAAGATAAATGCACACAGTAGTTTTCTACTTGTAGGTTTTACCGGTATAATTTTGAATCACACAATATTTTTTAAAACACATCACAAGGATGGAAACCAACAGAAAGACTGACTGGCAGCGATTCCTTGTGATCAGTATGTGATGTCTCCATCTATCTTTGAGGGCCCACATAAATTAGATCGTGGTAGTGTGAACCTTCAAGAAGGGGGATGCGATTAACTTGTTCAGGGAGCGTCTGACCATGAGGATTTCACACCTGTGGCTCCGCCAGCGCGGGCAGGAGGGCTGCGGGCAGGTCAACCTCAGCGTCGCACTGCTGAGGGGCAGCTCGTTTTGTCGCTCCTGTGCGCACCTTTCACCACGTCCGACGCCGAGAGATCCGTTTCGCAGCATGCGAAGGTACGAACGAACGTCACACACACAACTGTGCCGGGGCTGTGAGCCTCCCTGGGAACCCACGGGGCGGCAAGCGGCGGTGGCTGCTCCAGCCTTCCCTTCCCGGCCGGCAGCAGCCTCCGCTCCAGGCCCCGGGGAAGCGGCAGCAGACAAAAGACCCCTCCTCTCCTGCTCCCCTATCAGCTGCAAATAATGGACTTCTCTTTCCTGGCAGCTGCAGAGAAAAACACAGATTTTTTTTTTTTTTTTCCTTTTTTGTTCAGCAAATATAAGCTGTAAGTTAAAGCCCAATATCTTTAGATACCACAACAAAAGAGGAAAAAAGGGAATCTTCGCTCTCGCAGAGAATAATTCCTCGGGGGCTCTGGCAGGAGACGGCAACGCACCAGGGAAGGTAGTCGGAAAATAAGCCTCTTTGCAGGTTTCTGGGATGTCTATTGCTGAACTGCTTCAACTCACTTGGACCATCTAGAACTTATATTTAATCCCTATTCTTCTTTCTCTACATGTTCTTACTTTCACTCCAGTCCTCCAAAACCAGGTATCATAAGCTGTGAACCCCAGGCCCAATGCGCCTTAATGTTACCCCATGAAACAATACTGGCAGGACAATTTATTTCTGCTCAAAACAATTTCCCCATCTTAAAATGGTGATTGTTAGGTTAACATCCCATTGCGATGAGAGAAGAAAAGAGCTGCAGTTTCAGGTTGCGTCTAAAATTTTAAGGAAGGCAAACTGCACTGATTTGTCCTTGCCATACTCCTTTACATCCGTAAAAGCAAAAAACTTCTTTTTAGCGGCAGATGAAATTGTGCAGAAACTGACTGACACCGATAAGGCAAACACTGCAGCCCGCTTACACAGGCTGAGAGTTGCACATCAAAGACTGCTTGGCCGCAAGAATAGAAGTGTGTACACACAGAGACTCTCTGGTTTATTTGATTTCATAAGCAATTTTATCTTTGAGACACATACAAAACAATATAAAAAATAAAATTGGCATGGAATTATGTATTTTTAGTAGCTAGATTTACAAAGAATTTGTGTTTTAGATTACAGTCATTTTCAGGAAACTTACTGAGAAAGTAATTAAGTGCATTTTATCCATTAATTCACATTTTTTTGTTTTGCATTGTGCTACTGAAACAAAACTAAAAACTATGGAATGGAAGGATTTTTTTTTTCTTTTACTGAATATTATAAATGAACAGAACAAGGGTTGTTAATGTTTGTCATTTTCCTTATCTGTACACATGAATATGTTATATGCTCATTTCCATTGCAAATGGAACATCAGAACGATCATTGCAAACTGAAATATACTGTACATCTCCTTTCTTCGTTTTTTTGAAAATACCACTGACAAAAATAATCAATTGCTAGTATTCTTGTACTAAAGCTTTGCAACTCAAAATTGAAAATTGAATGAATTAACGGTGTCCATCCAGAATAAAGCAGGCAACATACTCCGCAGGGTCATTATTATTCACTGCTGAAACAAAGTCAGCCTATGGAGCCCCGAACCATGACTGGGCAATTGTGCAAAGGCCCTGTACAAACATGTAGTCATCCTGTTTCTTGCACACTTTTCCTCCACCTTCCTCACATTTAATGAAACAAAATGAAGGCTGAGAGGAGATGTGACATCAGTGAGTAAATACTGAAGAAGGAAAAGAACTATTTGAGATAAAGGACAAGGTTGTCACAAGAACAAACGTGTATAAAATGGCTGTGAATATATTTAGAGTGACAGTTAGGAGGTTTTTATCCATCCGAGCAGTGAGGTTCTGGAGTAGCATTCCCATAGGAGCCATGGGGCACAAGAAACCTCCCAAGGGTTAAGGAGAAACTCACTCTGTTTGGGAAAGAGCTTACAGGCTTTAGCTTTCTGTCTACTACTCTGTGTTTACTTTGCAAAGTACAGTAATGTCTCCTTCTCATTTGGCCCTAGAGTCTTTCAAAGTGTATTAATTAATTAAAACGTACAGTGAGAGATAGTGCCTAGCCCAAAGTATTTTTTGTACATCACAGAAAGCAGAACCACAGGAAGAAAAAACTGTAAGAGCAGGCATCAGCTCTGAGCTTAGAATGACATTTGAAGATAGAGTAAAAAAACTGCTCAAGATGGACAGGGGACTGGTACTCTTCACATAACAATGAGCCTCTGTTGGCCAGAAAACGAAAAATATGTAGAATAAATATGCAGGAATAAAACCATAGGATGAATATATAACAGGCAGGTAAACCGCACCCTTCTGAACTGAGTGGAACCGACATCCATGTACGCTTGTACGCTTGGTCTTACTGCTAATGGGACACCGGGTCATACCCTGAAACCCCTTACTTATGCAAGTAATCCCACTAAAATCAATGGGAACCCATGACTGTAATGACTGCTTCCTTGTCTCCACTAGGGATTGCAAGGTCAGGTCCATTTTCCGTGCAATATTGGATGAATGCTAGAAAATCAATATCTCTATTGAGACTTCTTCTTTTGGAGTAAAAATAAACCTGGATCATTTTGAGTTCAGATGTTCATTGTTCCTGGGTGATTTTATAAATTCCTTTTGAAAGCAAAATGGTCAAATCAAAATGGAGTGAAATGCTCACCTTTTTGGTGTGTTTTACAGCTTATTGTTAAAACTAGCTTTGTAATGGCATAAAGGTTAAAGTAAACTTCGTAGTTTCTTTGTATTTATTCTCTATCAGTTAAAATAGACACAAGCTCAAGGTCACTGTTTTATAATATTTTGGTTTTAGCAGTTCCCTCTATTCACATGACTTAGGACTGAGGGATGGGGGGGAGGGAAGAGAACACCCGAGTCTGTTGTTTCAGGAATTTTGCTATATTGTGGAAAATTTGTTGGGCTTTTTGCCATAGAAAATTCAAAGGAAGAAGTTTCTTTTTTAACAAAAAGATTTCAGTGCAGTCATAGAAATATAACTCATTGTTGTGGAGCATTGCTTTGGTACCATGGAAAAAAAATTACTCAATTCTGTTCACATTACAGGTTATTATTGTACTTCAATCCCTATGGAGCACCTTAAACAATCATTTTGTTTAAAATGCCTAAAGCTAGCTTGGTATTTTTATTCTTAGTTTGCTACTAATCTACAATTACACCTACTTGTAATTGTGTCCAAATTGAATTTTCATACTGAAATATGTTAAATGCCTGCGTTTGGTTGCCTTATACTTCACTTGTGGTGGGTCAAAAGGAAATTATGATTAATCCAAGGCATACAAATAAACTATGTTAAGGATTTTCTAATAGCTTCAGGTTGTTCTGCAGCAATGGCAAGCCCTTGTTGGCTTGAATGAAAATTTAAGACCCATTTCATTATGTTGGAGATGTGATCAGCTTCGTGTCGGGCATGAACAGTAGACTGTGGTAGAATTCAAACAGCGGTTACAAAAGAGGTCACCTCACAGAAAATAACAGCTAATTCCTTTAACCTTGATTATTGTCAAAATACCTTAGAAATGTGAAGTCCACCAATTAAGAGGCTAATGAACAGGAACTGGTGTTCTTTCTCTCGAAGAGAACCCCTTAAAATTTTGAGAAAATCCATCCCAAATCCATTCTGCATCCACAGAACCCTAGACGTGATGCATTTCGTTGACCCAGCTCAAATATTTTTCCCAAGGAATTTTATTTACCGAGCATTAATGGAAGGATCAGTTCTCTTTTAGTCCAGCTTAATGGGAATTTTGGATGATCAAGAAATAAAACTGTTTTGATGCCCAGGGTTCAGCTAAGGCGATTGTGTTGTTCCTGGGACCAATACAAAAGCACGGACTTATCCTAGGATTCCAGCTCAGCTGGATTTATTGGCGTGCTGGGGAGCAAATCCGAGGATGTGTTCAGTGCTCACTCCCTTTTACCCACCTCTGCACAGCTTGTTTCCCCCCCGCTGTGTGACACATTGGCCATAACTTCTTCCACTCTTGCACCACTGAACAAGTGACTGTAGTTTGGCTCTATGACTGCTAACAACATTATTGAAAAGTCAATGCTCTGCAGTGTGTAACAATAAGCTGTTGTAACACATATTTACCTGATAACGTACACTTTTCAGACACACCATGCTTGTATTGTTTTCGGAGCTGTATTACTCACGCATATTTACTAGCACTGACATTCTTAATTGTACAAAAAAATGTAATTGAAAATCCAGGAGAACAATTGGGACCATTAAAACCTCACACAAACACAGCAGACTACTACAGCAAGTGATCACCAGTGTCTTCATTGTGTGCCTTGCTTTACTTCATTCCCTGGTTGTTATATCATTAATGCAAAAAAAACTAACCCAGAACCCAAAGCAGTGGACAACACAATACAGTCTGTTTTTTAACTAACTGTGCTGGCTACAGTACAAGAATAAAAGTATTCCAGTTCTTGGAAAACTATAAAAATTAGACATCAAAACAGGTCAGCTGCTTACATACATCTTTTTGATGTGCTCATATGATAGGAGAGTAGATTGATAAAGGACAGAAGAAATGCTAAATATGCACCATGACAAACAGTGAAAAATTAAGTATTGTAACTAACATTAATTACACTCTAGTAAGATGAATAGGCTGCTCATCATTAATGAGAATGTACACCTTTGTCTAAGTTTCACATCTACCTGTGATAAATGTGCTAATGGCGATAAAATACATCATAGTAACATTTGAATTAACAGCACACTAATAGATTGACATACAAGTATGAATAAAGCATTTAATCATAAACATTGTACCACACCCAACAGCAAATTTTCTTTTTTGCATATATATCAAGCAAATCGGATAAACATTACAATCTCATTTTAGTTTACGCTGAGATAATCTAATAGTATTACCTCATACTACCCCAATATTTGTAAACCAGATTATTAGATACTTACACAGTGTTTTCCGGGAGACATTCAGGCAGTTTAATTAAACAGTAAGGGGAATTTCTGCATAGAAAGGGTGGGGCTTGACCTCAGTACAAACTACCCACTGACTCTTGCCCATGTGGCAGGGGTAGAATATTCAAGCAGTCTTCATGATGGGTTGACTTCAATGCCTATTAAAGGACTGACTTTAATTCATGCTTCATGAAAATCAAAGCAAGCCCACCAGCCTACAGCGCTTACCTGTATCTTTAGTAGCCTGTCTTTCCTGCGTTTCCAGTGCTTTTTCCATGGCAGAGAGGCCCGGGGGTGATTGAGCCGGGCATGCAGCGCGAATGGCTGACACGGCCTTCTGTGCCTGCGGAGCACAGAGCCGCAGGCAGTCGCAGCCTCTCCATTTTGGAGAAGCTGGGCTGGGCAGCCGCCATGCCATGCCATGCCATGCCATGCCCTGTGCCTCCGTAGCAGCCCTGTGGGGAAGCCATGTCAGACCCCTCCCAACAGACAGGTCCCCATTCACCCATTGCCCTCGGAATGGCTTCTGAGGCACCCGGGCCTGAAAGCTACTTCTGTTTATCTGGGATAACAAGGGCCACCTTGCAACACAGCAGTGCCACCACCGAGAAAGGGCGTGGAAGGGCCTGTGCTTTGTTACGGGGTCTCAGCCAGGGGCGAGCAGACACTCCCAGCTGAAGAGCTGCAAGAGGCAGCTGGAAGTGAAAATCCATACGCTGCTCCAGCCAGGTTCACGGGACAACATCTCACTGTTCTCCCTGGTAGAAAAGACTTCGGTCCTTTGGCTGACAAGTGATTTATGTTGGGCATGGAGCCAGAGCGAACAGGCACTAACTGGCGCAAGCCTGCCTCCTCGCCCAGGGCCAAAGCTCCAAGCGTGGCTGGGAAGGAAGAGGACTGGATTTCACTGCCCGTCTCCTCCTCTCATGCACCGTTCCCAAAGTCTCCGCTTCAATGAAGAGCTCGGCAGGCAGTGATGAGAAACCAGAGGCAAGAAGAGCAGGAGGAACCTGTGGGCTCAGTAGTAGCAAGTAGGGGTCTGTTACAGGTAAGACTAACAAACGGTATAAAGACCGGCTGTAATTCACAGAACAAACATTGCGAATTAGTTAAACATTGCCAAGAGGGAACTGCTTTAGCCTAATAGTTTCCTGAAGATCGTTCAAACAGTGCAAGCTCATCAGTGTATTTTTAATGCAATTAAGCAGATGGTTTAAAATACTTGAATTACTGCCCGGGCTCACCTAGGCTGCACAGTAGATGACACTGGACCTGTGCAGTGCCTGTTGAAAAATGCTGTTATAAAATCCTAAGAGACAGTATACAAGCAATGCACACTACTCAAGCACAATTCATCCATCTGCATGGACCACAAAAAGGCTCTGCAGAAGGTCAGCGGGCTTATGGACACAAACGAAAAATCGTGCCTGCTGCCATTCTTGTAAACCGCACGGTGCCAGGACAACCTGCGCTGATTATCTGCTGGGGGAAGCTACAGCAGCATCCCCGGGGGGAAGGAAGTCCCCACATGCAGAACAAGGCACGCACACGTCGCCAAAGCACTTCAGTCTAGCTTTCCTCTTCTGTCTAAACTGACAGATCGCTCCAGGAAAACCAAAAGTCTTGAAAACTAATGTAGGGATTCCAAACTGTTTATATGTTTTATACTATTCTACTGCAGCACAAGCAAGCAAGCCAGCAATATAATACAGTATGACTGTGCTGGTAGCTGCCATACTCACGCTGAAAACACACGTTTTATTCTTTCTTTGTGACACTAAATGGTACATTACCGTAGTGCTGTTTTCCTTTGCATTCCAGCTGGCAACTTATTGATTATGGGAACATTTCTGAGCTTCTCCCTCCCATGCAATAATCTTTATAATTTCACATTTCTAAATGCTAAAAGTGCACTAATGCAAGTGGGAAGAGTTTCCTCTGCTATTTCACATACTTAAGGAGAAGATGTTATTGATTCATATGCTCTGGTCTGAAAGTGCAAAGGCCATAAGTATTATTATTTTCATTTTAGCAAGCAGGAAAATGGCACACAGATTGCCCAAGGTCACCCTGTAGATCAGTTAGAGAACCAGAATTAAATTCAGATCTTCTGGGTCCCCGTGCAGAGACTATTCCACTGAGCTATTTTTGGAAGGTCAGAACCCTCCAAATGAAACATGGCAATGATACACAACCCATTCTCACAGTGTAAAAATGTTTTATGACATTCAAAACATTTTTTCTCTAGTACCTTTTAATGGCTATAAGCATGAAGTGAGTTCTTTGTGTTAACAAAAGAGCTGAAAGAAGCAAAATTTAAAAATTTTGAGCTGAAGAAGTTTACACCCATTTAACTCCTACCTCCTGGACTCTAATGACATTAACAACCCAAGCACTGTGTGCAGCAGCAGCTGAAATTTTGCTTGCACAAATTTTGAGTTGAACCCTGGGTCACGGAGATAATCTTCTTTTACAGTTTTAACAATAACTGCAGAAATGTGTTCCTTATCAAAATTAATATGATTTTGCAGAAATCCATCTACCTAAAGAAAAAAAAAAAAGGAAAAGATGTGAGAAGATTTACTAATCAGGTAATAAAATTTGAAGCTTGTGGAAATTTCAGTATGTGCCACAAAAATACTAGCTTGGTAAGTTGTGGGTCAGTACCAGCAATGGTAAAAAAATAGTTCAAATCTGCTTTTCATACATACAATTTGAATGTTAGTTTGGGTATTTCTTCTGAAACTAAATCTGTTCTTCTTTCCAAAGCTCCCCTTTACTGAAGTTGATTGTGACCTGAAAATACAAGTCTGTCTTTACCAATAAATTGTCTCCCACTCTTTTTCCCTATCTTCCTCACGTAACCGCAGTATCCTGAGGTTTAACTCTGTATTAGTACAGAGAAAATTAAGTGAGTGACCTCGCATACATAGGAAGCAAAATATAGTTCACATATTTCATTATTTTGTTATGCTTGTTAAAAAGAAAAAAGTAATTACTAATTCTAAAGGACAACCTGGGGAAATATTGCAGTTTTACCTCAGTAAGACTGTCAGTATATAGCATATAACAGTTCTGGCCTTTACTTTGCATGAACAACTCCCACTGACATCAGTATGTTCAGACTGACTGCAGGGTACTATTTTTCCATGGCTTCTATTGCTGTTTTCAAATGGATAATGCTGTTTTTCTAAGCCCACAGTTCTGAGTATCTTTAGTATTAGGCATGACTTCTTTATGCAGGCTTGTTCTCTGATCTTAACAAGTCTTCTGGGTAATCTAGCAATTTGCTAACAACAGCCTCATAAAGAAAAATAACACAAAGCTTTCATTCTACATGCAAACTATGCAAATATTGTATATCTCAATAATGTGTTTTGCAATCACTGTTTTAAATGTCTGTGATCCTGGGGATATTCTAGCTGTTCCAGGATATGGGAAACAATTAATCTCTGGAGACAAACATTATTTAATTGGACTAATGACTGATTTACTAACATGAACTCCACTTGAAACGTGCAGTAATTTATTTCTTTTATTCACCAGAGAGTGTTGTTTTTCTGAAATAAAGCAGTAAGAAACCAAAGTAACAAAATATTTTAGATTCATTACTTTGCAGAAATGTAACTTAAATTTTTAATCTAAATGAGGTATTAAAACCAGTGGGTCAATAATTAACTTAATTTTAAGCAACAACTTGATTTGTCTTATTTTCCCAATTGATCAATAGATCAAACTGGGTCTTCCAACTAGTGGCATGAATAATCCCTGGGATAGAAATGATTACAAAACTATTAATGATTAATAACTCAGGATAAACTAAAGCAGTAGTCAAGATATGATCTTCACACATAGGGTTTCCTGACATGCTTTGTATTCCCACACGGGACTTCTGCAGAAGGATGTGTGTGCAGCCCTGCACAGGCACTGCCTTAAAGCACGCTGCAAGACAGACAGCTGGAAAACCCATACCCCTTTGAGCCTTTCAGCAGTTTTATGGCCAGCTATGATGGTCAATTATTTTACTTTTTAATTTCAGTATGTTGTTACTTTGTATGGCCATCAACAAATTTCCAGTCACTCCTTTTACTGGAAGACGGGGGTTGTACTCTCAAAGATAGAGATCGTGACATCTGCAGAGGTTGAAACCTAAACATGTTCCCCCACCCCTCTGTCTAGAACAATTTTAAACCAGTAAGGACCAATATCATAAGCCTTTGATTTTCCATTGCACCAAAGGGGACAGAGCAATCTGCAAAGTGTATATCAGTATCTTCTTCACCTCAGAACTGTCAACCATATTTTTGTAATTACTCTGACCTTTACCACACCACCAAATTAAAGAGGGGCATAGCTAGTATGCTTACTTCCGAACTCAGAACAGAATTTTGCAGTCTACTATGATGGGAAGTGTGTCTTTTTCCTGATGTGCATTTTGAACTCTTTTTACTTCTACGTTCCATCATTTAACGTTAGATAACCTGGGCTATGCAATGCGTAACTGGAGAAAAGAGCAGAGACTGGAGGCTGGAACACAGCCTTGACACTGTAAGCCTGCTGAACTATGATTGCAGTATTGCTACTGGGGGCTGTCACAACACCACTCACAATTAACTGCCGCTTCACCCACCTGAAGGCATCCAGTGCGTCACCTAGTCTTGTTCTTGGCCTAACCCATCGGCAGGGGTTGTGCAGTTACACTGCTCCTGGCAATTAGAAAAGAAATCCATAATATTTTTCCTCCCGTGAAAGCTTCTGAAAATGTTTGCACTTTCCCTTTCAGGGATGTGGGGCACAAAGAAAACTCTTTCCTTGTGGGAAATATAGTATCTATATGTTAAAGATCCATTTGGCATTAATGAAAAAATTCTTTTTCTCGCCACAACTAACAGCTATGGATACACAACAAATGTAAGGCTTTGGAACCTTACTCTCTATTCTGTATCTCATCAGAGCAACTACAGAATGACTGAGGATTGGAACCTTACACAGAGTAGGTAGGATTCAATCTACCCATGCCATCCCGTAAAGCAAGGCTTCAACTTTAAAATGTGCTGGTGCTTAACTGGGCCTCAGAGCTTGCAAGAGTTGCAAAGGGCGCAATGTTGAAACTGAACCTTTGGTGCTTGACGCTACCCAGTACATGAAATTCATCAGCATGATAAGTGTTCCCCTCATGCAGTATCAATAGCCATCTTTCTTATGTGGTATGAAATTAATCCTTCACTTTCTCTTGGTCACTATATCTTATTTCTTGGTGACAAATGAACAGGATGTGCTACAGAGGAATCTAGCTCAAAGGAGAGGAGGCAATGTAAACAGGCATGTTGTAAACCTCCCACTATCTGCCTCTTTGGCATTTCAGCACTGCTGTCACCAGCTGCTCAGCAGAATGATAAAAGTTAGTATTTCCCAAGCTTCAAGCAAAGCAAACAGGAGCTTTTTTTCCCTTTCCACACATGGACATTATTTGGGAATTGCAGGCCTCCAAGGCACCGCAAGAACAGGGTACACTCTTGGGTAGGTGTTGGCTCCTCTTGCAACTGCCTACCTAAAGTACATTAGATCAAGCAAGGCTGAACACTCGGAGTTTTCAGCCTGTGGTTGTCTGATGTAGTCCAGTCCAAACAAGCCTGATAACGACAGCCCTCTCAAGAGCTGTCACAGAGTGGCATTAACAGTACACATTAGACTGAAATTTTTGAAGCTTCTTTGAAGAAAGATTTTCTGTGGCACCCATCTGGGGAATCTGGGGTTTTGACATACATCTTGGAGCCTTTATGTTTCCTAAAAACATACTGACATTTAAGAAGTGTATTCTTTGGCAATGTTTAAATACATCACATTTTGCAGAAACAAGATGGCAAAGGGGCTTGCAATTAACTTGGGAACATTTGTGGAATTTGACAAGCTCCTGCCATTTCTGTGATCTTTGATATTTTCTTGAAATATCACTGGAAAACCTATGCCTAGCAGTAAAACCTCATTTAGTTGGACTGTTCAAATAAATCATGTTTCTTAAATGTGCTCACATCACTTTTTCAATTACCTTCTCCAGGTATATCTTTGGAGTTTTCCAGCCTCAGTCCTCTGGACTTTTCCCCCCGGAGGTACAAGGCCCCGCAGTGGTGTGTCACATTGGTTACAGCTCGAGTAGGTTCAGGAAAGTTGTCAGCTCCATCAGGTTTACCTAAAAGCTGACAAGGGTTTCAAAGCTCAGTTGTTAAGAAGTATAGATCCAGAACTTACCACTGGGGGAAAAAAATTCTGATCATTCTACCACAGAGCAAGAAACAGAGACACATTATTGTATTTAAAATATTTAAGGCAGCATTTTCTGCATTAAGAGCAGGGTCAGCTTTAGCAAGGTCATCTTCAGACTCTTGTTGCTGTTTCGTAACTTTTGCCTGACTAGCAACACCCTGGCAAATATCACACCTCCATTTTCACACCCACCGCAGTCGTGCTGCATGGCAAACAACGATTAGGAGCAAATATATTTACAGCCCAATGAAAACAACGTATTTACAACCTAGTCCAGCTCAGGAAACCCCTCAACTTCAAATTCAATTGCACAGGTGCAAATGACAGCCTATTTAACACTTGATTTAAATTTTCAAGGTTTTACAAATTAAAGAGGCTTATTATATATGCCATACTTCCAGCTCTGAAGGATACCATTTCTATATGAAAGCTACAAGATTTGTGAGTAGTCTATGCAGTTAAAAACCCCCGTAATTTTGACATCTTAAAATTTAAGCATTATCATTCTAGGAAAAACTGAGGCATACAAAGTGTCAGTCACAAATATGATGAATTTGTATATTTGCAAATGAACAGGTTATTTGTTAATGCAACAAGGCAAGTATGTGAAATCTGTAGTGTACTGCCTTCTCTAATATTTTGCATCTCTTATTTCCACTAACGCTCAATGAATACGCAATCTGAAAGCACAGAGAAGTGCTATGAGGATGATTTTCACCAGCATCAGTAATGCTAACAAATGCCTGGCATTTCAATCAAAAGGAATGCATGCACTGGACGGAATGAACCAATGGGAATGCATTCCCAACCAGATGCTGTGCCAAATCACTTGAATTTATGCCCAGCGGCAATTGTGCAATAGCTGGAAGTTTGGATGCACATCCCTCATTGTGAGTATGGTCATACTGAAAAGGATGAATTAAATCAATACAAAGCTGCTTTCAGTTGGATGTGAAGGCTAACAGAAACGTGTTCTAGTTCAAAGCAGAGGAGCAGACAGTGACACTTGTTACTAAACACTAGCTGGCAAACATGACACAAAGGAAAGACCTGAGGCAGCACTCTCCATGTCGATGGGATGTGTATCACTGATGGAAGAAATCAAGAAGCTAGCCTGTTTTCTAGATTCCTCATCTTTCTTGGCAGCAAAAGTGAAACTGGGGGGAGGGGGAGGGCGAGGGCGGGGCGCACCACAGCGCAGAGAAGCCATATGCTCTAGTCTCTGCTTTACCTTTAATGTAAAGAGAGAAGACATTGCTGGGATCTTTGGACAAACACATAAAAAAGTAACAGGTACAGAATCTTCTGTAAATCAGCCCAAAGAAACAGGTTTTGACAGTGCAACATTTCTTTTAAATTACTTACGACGTGCTTTATTTGGGGTATAAAGCTGAGGCCCTCTCCCTGACCTCATACCTTTGATACAGAGGTAGAGTTGCCATTGTACCCATTTCCATCAGCCACGGGGAAAGAGAACAGATTATCTTGTTTGGAAGTGCAGCCTCCAAAAATAAACATGGATCCACAGGTATTCAAACAGTAGAAATTCCCCATAAAACGTGCCTTCTCCACACACTGCCTCAACCCCGTAGCCAGGCCAGCTTTGAACTTAGAGCCACTCACTTTTACAGCTGCTCTGAGCAGCCACCACCTGCCAGAGCACAGCTGGGGAACAGGGACAGAGAATGAAAGCGCTGGTCCTGCAACTCGCCTCCCAGGTGGATACAGCCTGAGCTATACCAGTATGAATGATAAATCACCACATATAGATAAGTATTTATGTGTAGATGTAAGTAAGTATTGTATTTAGGTTTACATATGTGTGCTGGCATATTTATATTACCATCATACAAGACATCAGCTCAGTTCCAGTTCATGCTGATGTTAATAGATGTATGTATATTCTGTTCTTCATTATCGTCAGCAATGACTTTTCCTTTACCAAGTTTTTCAGAGCACTGTCCTATTTTCTCAATCGGCGCCTTAGTGTCTTTGTTTCTCTGATGAAGTTCTCTCTCTCAACTAGCAAGCTTAGACCTCAGCTCTTCCACCTAAATTATTACAGAAGAGAATTGGTAATTAAGTTTTAACAAGATTTAAATGATATTAAAAACAGACAGTTAAAAGGAGACACTGCCTTGGGCTTTGTTGTAAATTTGTATAATTATTTTTAGTCCTCTGGAGGATGCATGATTATGTTTCTGTATTTATAAAAATACTGCCCTGGAGGGACCAAAATGAATTTTATAGTCCACTGATTTGCACATTAATGTTAGCCTTGTGGTGTCAAATGTATTTTTTAGCAAATAACTGTCCATGACAATTATAAAAATTTCCAAAGAATTTTATAATATTCTTGACCTGGATTAATCAATTTTTTTTAAAAAAAGGCATGCTGTAAAGACAAAATAAGAAAACCAGCACACCACAGTGATAAACATACAGGAGAGAGATGAACCAGATGAACTAAACAAAACATGTACAGATTTTTTAACAGTTTTGGATTATAACAGTTTGGGTAAGTAAGTGTTAAGTAAAGACTCAGGGTCCGATCCAAAGCTCTTTGCAGACACTTGGGCTGAAGATTTTTGACAATACAGTTCTGTACATTTGCCTTCCTACAAAAACATAATCACTGTGAAAGAACCTTCTCTTGATCAAGTGTCCTTAGATACTTTTCAGAATGAGAATAAAAATAAGGGATAAAAGATATTACTCGTTGCAGCCCAAAATCATAATCAGAGTCTGGAACTGTAAAGTCCAAAGTTTGCATCACCAGTACAGTGAAGGCTCCAGTTTAACGGTGGAAGATCATGGACGTAGAGCCATCTCTTCTATGCTGCTACATACAGGAAATAGTAGTTAGGTTAAGATTTGTTGTTCTCATTTATGAATCTACCCTGTAAAATCCTAATAGATTCACAGTTGGTTTCATCCCTTATTTGTCTTGCCTTTCATAATTTTTAAGAGGCATTTTCAAATAAGTCCTATTCCTACAGTGCTAAGAAAAGGTATAGGCTTTTGGAGCTTGTCTAGACAACAGCAGAATAACAATAACGGTATCTTACTCGTTCAGGATCCAGTCCTGTTACGTATATGTAGAGAAAACTCTTACCAGTAGTCAGTCAAAAGACAGTGAACTCAATGGGAGATTTCTTTGTGCATGGATGGAAAAATCATAATCATAGTTAACAGTAATCCATTTTGTTATCAAGATAAATCCATTGGCCTTGCAGTTTATCTCCGTATGGAACTAATGTATTGTCAGCTGAAATAATGTGTTATTATCAGCACAATAATTATCATTGTAATAATCTTAAACAATTATTTGGATTAGAAACTTGTCATATTGTCCACATTTATGAGGAGAGCTAAATACAAATTTTGTGATTTTTCCACACACAGAGTGGAGATGAGATGCTTGTTCTGTGCCAAAAATTGAAACAGAAAGTGCCATCTCAGTGTCTAGTAGCAGCGGATAAGGTGAATTTTACAAAAACAGTTGAGTGTCAGTCAACTGCTGGCTCAGGGCAACACTTGTTAGGCCATAAATGAGCTGATTGCATGTTCAGAACTACAATTTCCATGAAGTCTCATTCAAGGAGATATTAATGATCATTATTTAAGTGTGACCAAATAGTGTCACAAAGGGAACATATACCTGACACTCTCCACCAGTCCCTTGCAAGCATAACTCCTGATATGTGAACTTTTGCCCTATATACACATTAGCCAGAATGTTTAAAGGAAAAGCAAAAATACTTTAAAAAAAGAGAGTAAAATAAAAGATGAGCAGTCAAGACTGAGTAAAATGTTTCTGTGATGCTTCAAGGTTGATTGCCAATCATGTATATAATACTGGGGACAAAATGAGGTGGTCTGAAAAAGCAAGCACAGAAAATTCTTGTATTTCTTTTTTTAAAATCAAGAAATCTTTGGTGAGTTATTGAGATCATTTGCACTTGGAATTTTGTACCCACAATCAACTGTGAGAAATAAATTACAGATGTGATCCTATAGAACTTGCCCTTGCAAAGTGCTAAGCATCAGCTTTGAGATGAAAGGCAGGCAGGGGTTAAAGACACCCAGCTCCTTGGAGTACTGAAGATGAAGAGGATAAATGATGGTACTGGCAATGGATCAGACATGAGCATGCAATCACTGTTCTGCAGGGTAAATCATAGCACATGGCACAATATTTATGCTAGCCTTGTGGTGGCTATGAAAGGATAGGCTGTGAAACTACCTGATCCGGTACGAAGTTTGCCAGGCAAAGCTTCTCTTCAAAAATCTTTGATTAAATTTGAGCTAGCAGAGTGAGTTGTACCGGTATAGACCTTTGTATATATGACGTTGGAATATTTTTGACTCAATCACATGCCACAAAATCATATTTAATGTCCTGCAGTCCCATGATTTATAATATCTGCCTACAGACAGAAAAATATACTTACTGTTAGTAAAATATACTTAGCCTTTGTTTGCAGTGTAAAACTTCCATAAATAAAGAGTAAAGTTTGAGGGAAGGACCTATTCACCTTCAAGGGTTTGCCAAAGGTATAATGAGGTTTACACATAGGAAGTTATAAACAGTACTGCATTTAACAAGCAAGAAGTATTTGAAAGAGCTACCGGTAGAGATGTAGCTCATGATTTTAAAAACAATTTTCCAGTTTTTCTGTTTGTCCTGGGGTTAAAAGTAAATTCAGAGGAGATATGTTTACACATACAAATCCTGCTTTGTCAAGGAGATAAGAGTTTTGCAGGCAAATGTTCAGAATTGCTACCTGTTCCGATATTCTTTTTAATTGATGCCAGTAATTGGGGATCACTTACTGTTTGGCTTGACTCTGTGTGTGTGTGTGTGTGGCAGGGGAAAGATGAACAGAGAGGGGACGAAGAGACGCTCAAAGGAGCCTTCCTTGTCTTCAGTCAACCTGCAGGAAAAGTCAATCACAACTGCAGTGCTCTGGGCCAGCCCGTTCTGCCCCTCCGGGACGCAGTACTCCCGTCAAGGGCAAAGGGCAAGAGTACTGCCACTGCTGCTGCCACAGACGGGCTCAGTGCACTGAAAGAGCAGCGTCCCAGCGGCTCTAAGGGTACTCCAAACTGAGGAGGAGTCCCAACTCTTTGAATTTGTTGAGACAATGTAACTCTGCCCTGTCCCTTGTTCTGGGTTGCTTGCATTGTGAACTGTTCAGCTGCAAGAGAAGTGAAGGTAAAACTGCTACTAGGGTTATCTTTGATCTACACAAAAGCAGCACCACAAAGAGGCACTGGAAATCAGATTACGTACAACAGTGTCTGTGTACCTGTGTAGCCTCGTTGCTAATGTAATACTACAGAAAGCTGATTTATCACCAACGTCTTCTTCCAGGAGTTTGCAGCCCTGTTTCATACTTTGAATGCCTCATTATACAGAATCTGCACCTCCGGACTCTTCCTTTTCTGGGTGGTGTCATTTTGAAGTAATACATTATCGGTTTCCATCATCTGGTGATGCATTACCAGAATACATCAGAAAAACAGCTGGCTCAGTCCCTCAATCCTTGGCGTCCAGCAACAGCTGACTGTGATGATATATTACATGAACTCTTCAGTCTATCATTGCAATATATCAAAACAAGGCACTGGTCTGAAGGTGTATTACTCAAAGAAAGGCAAAGCTGAGTGAACCTGTCCAGGAGAGGGGTTCTGGTTTAATTATGGAACAGAAGTTACAGTACACTGCTCAAAGAAGGTTTGTTAGCTTCAAAATTTTGGTGCATTCGTAAAATACAATTAGCACTCATACAGATGATATTATAGGAGAAGGTCACGTTGTTACTCAGTTTGGGGACAAGCACCTCGACAACCAGAGTTCTGTCAAAATGTCGCAGTGTGCTGTGTATCGGAGAGGCTGCACATTTTATAACTGAACCAAGTGGGATTTGAGTTCAACTGATAAACATAAGCACCAATTCCTATTCTTTTCATTTCTTTATGGAAAACACAGACAAGAACCTGATATTTGAGCGTAGTAACGGAAAGAGCATCCCACCAACGGGTTCTCACTGCTGCCTCTTTTGGTGGCACCCTCAGCAGGTTCTGGGTGATGCTGTGAGTCTGCAGAAAAGCAACAGCAGAGAAGAGGGCCTGGCTGAACAGGGAGCTTTGGCTGCAGCTCAGGATAAAAAGGAGAGTCTATGGCCTTTGGAGGAAGGGGCAGGCCACACATGACGACTACAGAGATTTTGTGAGGCTACGCAGGGAGAAAATTAGAAAGTCCAAAGCCCAGCTAGAAATTAATCTGGCTTCTGCTGTAAAGGATAACAAGAAATCCTTCTATAGATATATTAACAGCAAAAGAAGGGTCAGGGAAAGGCTCCCTCTTCTATTAGATGCAGGAGGAAACATGGTAACAAAGGATGAGGAAAAGGCTAAGGTGCTTAATGCCGCCTTTACCTCAGTCTTTAGTAATAGGGCCAGTTGCATGCTGACAATCCAGCCCCCTGAGCTAGATGACAGAGACCGGGAGCAGAATGATCCCCCCGCTATCCAGGAAGAGATGGTCGGCGACCTGCTGCACCACACAGACGTACACAAGTCTATGAGGCCAGATGGATCACACCTGACAGTTCTGAGCCAGCTGGCAGAGGTGCTCACCAAGCTGCTTTCCATCATTTTTCAACGGTCCTGGCTGACCGGGGAGGACCCAGCAGACTGGAAGCTGGCTAATGTGACACCCATCTACAAGAAGGGCTGGAAGAAGGATCCAGGAAACTACAGGCCTGTCAGTCTGACTTCGGTGCCGGGGAAGCTGATGGAGCAGATCATCCTGAGTGCC
>JAVKLA010000001.1:30118065-30133673 GCA_034782735.1 Sagittarius serpentarius | reverse complement strand
CTCTCCCCCATCCCACTGGGTGGGGGGGAGCGAGTGAGCGGCTGCGTGGGGCTGAGTTGCTGGCTGGGGTTAAACCACGACACATTTTCATAAATTCTTATGTTTACACTCAGCAGCATTTTTAACCTGTAAAAACTGTACCAGTCAGTCTGTGAACTCCATGGAGGACTTAACATACACCAGTGAATTACACAAGAAGCTCCTGTATATTGTGACAATAGCCAAAGCTAGGTGGCCAGTTAAGGACCTTGAGAGATCTGACAAAATTCTATTTTTGTTACAATCTTTTCCCTGTTTTCTCTAATTGTCTTATGTGACTTCAGGGTACACGTGGTTAGTTGCCTAAACTGGTACCTAATACTGCAAGTTTTAACTTTTCTGCTTCCAAGCACCATGCCCCCCACCAGAACAGTGATAAAAATAGTGGTTACAGTGTGCATCTGTTCACACATACGTATAAATAAATCCATTTTAATGAGCTGAATGAAACCATTCACTAGCCCAAGGCACACCCGCACTGTAGATCATTTTTAAGAGGCACACAGAAATGATAGACTCAAACCCTCAAAATGCTCATACAGCTGAATTTTGTCCTGTCTTTTACTAGCCAGCGAATTCAAGACAAAAATGAACAAATTAAGGTCGACCACCTTGTATATCTTCTTTCTTCCAGGAACTCAGAGCAATAAACCCTCCAGAGAAGGTCACTGTTTTTTTAACCTCATCTAGAAATCTACTTGAAGTTAGTGTGCCACTTGGTTCTGGCACTCTCTGCAGTATCAACGCTCCATTGTCATTTAGTATTTGGACAGCTGAGTTGCTATATTGTTCTGTTTCTATGAAAGTCATTTCTTGTGTTGACTACGCTTATTCTTTTCTTCTTCATTTCTATATTATAAATCATCTTAAGCTCATCAGGGATATTATTAGTAACTTATTGTTACCTTTTTCAATGTACTTTGAAGACCAACACTCCCCAGCCACAAATGTCAGCATATTAAGTGCCGTTCAGACATTTGAACATAATATACTCTGTTTCTAAGGCATCCGTTGTATTACTAGTATGATAATTATTACAGCAAATGATAAAATACTGTGAAATTGTTTTCTCCCCCCTTAATAACATAAATAAAAGGAGCAATTAATTTCCTACAATAAAAACAGGCAATACAATAACGTACAAATGTGGAGTTTCTTCATTATTGCATCAAATTGCAAAACGGAAACATATAATTTCAAAAGGCTCATAAGCAAAAATGGAAACACAGCTGATGTTGCGTCAGCATGTAGTACAAAACCGTGAAGCTTGCACAGCTCACAGCTAGTCTCCTCAAATGAACCAGTTAACATTTCTTAACGAAAATACATAACACAAAGAAGCTTCTCCTTTTTTTTTAAGGCCACACTTCCAGAATTTAAGGCAATTTTCCAGGATGTTACTTCTATATATCCATCTAATATTATAAGCTTATAGCATCAACAGTTATTTTAAAACCTTTCTATCATGCATAGCTATGTCTATACCTTTACTGACGCATCTTATGACAGATGGCAATAATGTTTTCAAATGGAATCAACGTACTTCAAAACTGATACACCTCCCTCTACATCCCGTATATTCACAAGATCTGTTTTTAAATCCTCTTTCCGCACTGGTATTTTAGTTTGTTTGGTTTTAGGTTGCTGAGAAAAGGTAACACATTTTCTTTGACATCTCATGCAATTTTACAAGTATTCAGGGCACATTCCCTGCTTTGCATGGAAAATGTATTTGCACAGTTGTCAGAATGATGGACAGGGGGAGAATGATAGGAAGGAGCACTGATCTTTGCTTGTTATTACATACAATAGCCCAGTAGGAATCATGATGTGTTGGTGAGACAAACTGTGTCCCATTCTGGAACATATTAAGTTTGTCTCCAGGACACACATGACTTCACTAGGGTGTCTAACCTCATTCATAATAGATGCTAATCTTTTCAGGGCTGACTGATGACAGCACTTCCTGCCCTTCACGGAATTAGAGCTGGGTTTTATCAAAGGACTCAAACTGCCTGCTAATTAGACTAATTCCCTTCATCATGAATTATTTATTTCCATTGGTAACCGACCACTGTGACATTAATGGGTTCTGCTCAACTTAGTTTCATACTAATATACACTATAAGTTAAATGTTTAAAAACTCCTGATACTTCACTCCAGGTCAAGTGTATCTTCACATAACTCTTGATGTTTTCAATAAAGTTTTGATAATTAAAGACTGTTAGAATAAAGTGCTCATTGCTAAGAAAGAAGAAAAAGAAAATGAAGAATGATATTAAAATTCTGAAATCAAGTTCCTTTTTTTCCCCCCCAAAATGTGAGGTAATATATACAAATTTATTTAAGATTAATAATAAGAGCCCTCTACTGCACTAATAGAGTTTCAAGGCAATTCACAGAACTGAATGCATACCCTCAGCCAGAACACGTAGTGCCTGTGTATTCAAAATTCTCACCCAGTTTGGGGGTTGTAGTATCAAAAGTAAGTTCTGTACTTACATAGCAAGTATCAAATATACGAACACAAAATAAAGAATATCTGGACAGACAGCAGCACTGCAGCCCAGTACTGCAGGGTGGAGAAGGCCAAAGGCAGAGTATGGGTCATAAGAGATGGAACTGGGTAAAATATAAAGCATCATTCTGGGATGTCTTAGCAGCAGGATCTGAGCAGAACACCAGAGGTCATCTATGTAATACGTACAAGGTCTCAGCAAGAGAACTGATGGCTGTTTTTTGGCATCACTGTTCAAAAGTTATATTGGCAACTGAGAGAAAATCCACGGAAGAGCAGCAAAAACCTAGAGCAATTTAGAAAACATGACCAATGGGGAAAGATTGAGAATAATGTTTAGACAAGAGATGAGAGTATGATGACATCTTCGCTTATGCAGAAAGATGTTATGGTTAGGCTGGTGATCAGTTTCCTCCATGTCCACCACAAGCAGGAAAAGAAATAACCACTTCAGCCTGAAGCCAGGAAGGTTTAGCTGAGAAATGAGAAAAGGTTTCCTAGCTGTAAGGACAGAGAAGCACATGTCCAACCTAGATAAGAAGGAGGTGGAATTCTCACCACTAAGGGGATTTTGGCCCAGACTAGATAGGCAGATGATTGTTAGGGGAGGTTTAGGTGTATGTGAACTCAGCTCAATCACAAAACTATTTTCTACAGCACAAAGAAATGTCAGCTCAGTTACCATAACATACATTTCTCTTATAAAATTCTTCTTCAGAATTTTGCTGTTTCTAAAGAAAAAACTCCTACTGAAAGAATATTTCTCAATGATAAGAATGTCTATTTTAGGAGCGTTCTATACAGAATTAACATTTCCGTTTTCTGCAATTTAACTGCTGGTCTCTTCCACTGTCATCACAGACAGTGAAATTGCCTTTCACACAATTAATTAACGGAATTTTTGTGACTCGTGCACAGGATAGTATAGTTCAGGCTGTACATTTTATAATGGCATTGTTTCCTATTCTAGTGGGTTGACCTTGGCTGGATGCCAGGTGCCCACCAAACTGCTCCACCACTCCCCTCCTCAGCAGGACAGGGAGGGAGAAAATAAGACGGAAAAGAACTCGTGGGTCAAGAAAAAGGCAGTTGAATACAGCAAAAGCAAAGCACGTGGGGAAGCAAAGGAAAACAAAAGATTTATTCTCTACTTCCCATCGGCAGGCGATGTCCAGCCACTTCCTGGGAAGTATGGCTTCAGTACGCATAGTGGTTGCTCTGGAAGACAAATTATTGTAATAACAAATGCGCTCTCCTCCTACTCCTTTCTCTTAGCTTTTGTTGCTGAGCAGATGCCATATGGTATGGAATATCCCTCTGGCCCAAATGGGTCAGCTGTCATGGCTATGTCCCCTCCCAAGGTCTCACACCCCCCCCAGTCTACTGGGTGAGGTGGGGGGAAACGTTGAAGAGACAGCCTTGGTGCTGTGCAAGCCCTGCTCAGCAGTAGCCAAAACACTGGTGTGTTACCCACACCCTTCTAGCTATCAATACAAAGCACAGCACTATGAGGGCTCCTATGGGAAAAATTAACTCCATCTCAGCCAGATTGAATACACTTATTTACCTGAACTCTTTGGAGATCAAGAGACAACATACCACTTAGTCACTGATGTCACCTCTGAACCTCTTCTCTTTCAGCAAAATTTGAAGCCACCGCATGTTACAGAGTTGGGCTCAGAGATCCAATACATTTTATACGTACTCATGACTAAATGGTATGTATTTTCACTCACTTCACAAAACAGGTTTTATTCCAGTTTGACTGTCCTCTTTGTGAAATATGAGAAAAATGTATACAACACATCAGAAGGATTGATAAGGGGCTTGTTTGGGGTAATATTTGTAATGATAATGTAAATTTAAAATAATAAACAGCAGAAGACATCTGGACAGAGTAGTTTATATCCCTTAGCCTAATAAAGACTTGGACTACAGTATATTTGACAAATAGTCTTTCATGTGATAGCCATAAAAGAACACATATCTTTCTAATCCATAGTGATAACACAGAAGTTAGATAAAAATGAGCAGAGATGATATTCAATAAGCCCATGTACATTTCTATCACAGTGTGAGATACTTTGGCTGTGAAAATGAAGGTGTTATTTTTCCACTGTTGAAATAATACAGAATCAATGAGAGGCAACTGTGAGCCTCAATGGCATCAAGGGGTTTCTGTTGACATTCACAAACCAAATGAGCAGAGCTCTGCTGGATTGAGATGTCACCAGAAACCCCAAGATGGCATTACAGCCTTGTTTTTCTAAGTTGAGGGGTTTTGCAATAAACACATCCAACTGCCTTCTTATTTTAATTGAAAAGTTACTTTTTACATTTCTTTCTGTTTCTCCTCCTCACTTTTTTTTTTCAGGTTATCTGCCCTGCTCTACCTGCCTTCCTCCTTTCCTCCACCCCATTCTCCTATCTCCAGCCTCAACCATCCTCTTCTTGCCTTTCTCTCTTTTCTCATTCACCTTCTTTCTTTCCTGGTTCTCTTAACTCCCCAAATCAAAACATTTCTGGAATGGGTAGCTTCACTCAGTGTGTTAGCAGCGCTCCCTAATGTCATTTCACCAGCACAAGACATTCCTTCAGCACTGTGGGTAGACTATCCTGTTAAGCCAAAAGAAATGTCATTCATGTACCACTTGTTATTTGTATAGAACAAGAGACTTCAAGTAGCTCCTGATGCAGCAATATAAAATAGCTTTCATTTCAGAACTAATAATAACTGACACTTGAACAGAGACTTCCATTCAATGTTCTCAAACCATTTCACAGGCATTAATGAATTATGTCTCACAAGTGTGCTCTGACAAACAGGCTATTCCCATTTCACAGACAGAGATAACTGAGGAGGAAAGAGAGAGGTAATTTGTTATTACAATGTCTCTCAGGGCCCAGTTCTTCACTGTTGTATTTATAGAGTTTCTGCTGCTGGCTTCAAGCCAACAGTGAGTAAATAACATTAAAGAGCACTCAGATGTTCCAAGTCTCAGTCCTTTAGTAAGAGATCCCTTGTTTTTATATAACAGAGTATGTTCTCCTTGCAAACTGGTGTATACCTTTGGGGACATTTTATTTCATAATTCTAACTCATAAGCTACTAAGGAAAAGGAGATTTTGTGCTAAATTGCTCTACCATCATAAATTAAACCCAGCTAACCCACCTTTTAATTCTTTATAAGCCTTTGACAGCAGGGGATTCTTGAGGAGGAGCATTTTTTTAAATGTAACATGAAAGGTGTATTCTGTCGTAAAAAAATAAAGTGTGACCAGAAATTTATCTTTCAGTATCATGAAAACCAGCTAAGACCACAAAATAAGAGGACAGTAGGCAGACAGCCCTTACAAAATACATGTTAAAGAATTTGGATAGACTGCTAACTACAATTTACTTGAATTAACAATTAAAATTATGAGTGTGTGCAGTGTTACTCAAACTGTTCCTGAGTTGTGCTTATCAGAATTGACTGATATTATGAGATGTGACAAAAAGATGTCACTCACATACTCTATAAAGGTCAGTTCTTTGTGGTTATTTTTAGAAGTTCCTGCTTGTTTGACAAACTGATAGAAGAAAAATTACATGAAAATATATTTAGATATATTTTTACATAAAGTATATAGATACAAAAGGTACACCAAGACTCGGTGTGAAAGCCCATGGAAAAGCAGAGTAATAGGTGGGGCTATCAAGGACAATGTCTTTAAAACAAAGAAGTTTTCACTGTGTTCATGTGCACAATTTAAGGTAGGATAAACATGCAGGATTCCTTACGTAACAGGGAGAAGAGGGTTGGTCAGAAAAAAATTGTTTGTGAGTACAGAAAACCTATTTAATTAAAACTGGCCTTGAGCAAAGATGAAAGAGCTAATAGTTACTCTGGTTTCTGAAACTAAGCACAGTAGGAAAAAACGAAGAATCTTGCACAGATTTTTGTTGGTTTGTTTGTTTGTTTAAATCCTGCTCAGTGAAGAGTCAAGGAAGTTTAAGAAGGTAAGTTTTCAAAGAAGGCTGCGGTAGTCATGGGGTATCGCATGAGACTGAGCAAGTAACTGTGTGGGATGTTAGAGCAGTAGAGCAGAACCAGACAGACAGGTTATTCTGAGAGGCAAAGAGAGCAGGAGGAAGTTAGTATTGTGCGTCTGGGAAATGAGATGTGAGAGACAAAGAGGGGTAAGAAAGGAAAAAAAAATCAGCTACTTTGAGCAGCCACTCATCCTGATTTGCTACAGGGAAGCAAAGGAGGATCACCAGAGTAAGAACAAGAGCTGCACTGGACTGGACACTTCTGGCAGCTGAAGAACATAATTTGTTCCTTGATTTTTAACAGTGTCATTATGCTTGTGATACATAAACCCACCTCATTTAGGAAGGGAATTTATCTCCCCTTGTTTGTGGGCAACACCTTGAAGGCAATGCTGACCAAATCATTCCTGTACTATGACACATTCCACATCTTGTCTTAAACTTAGCTAGAATAAAGTTCCCTGCAAATGTAAGGTGCTATGACACAGTAAGTATAAATCATCCATCAAAATAAAACCATTGTCTCTAGTATCAGCCTGCAAGCAAACCTCCATATGAAGCACATCCAACCCAAACACACCCAGCCATAAACAATACAAATAAATAAATCTAAACCTAAATATAGGGTGCCTCATGCATTTTACAGTGCTTTTGTGTTTCCCATCTATCTAGGGGAACATCCCTATCCATATTCCAAGCTAGAAGTTGGAAAGCAAATATGCTTACATGTATGAAAGATGCATGTGAAAGCCTAAGGGTACCCAAGTCCTCACCCCTGATTTCTCCCAAGTCTGGCAGCTAGCTCGTCCACCCCCTCAGGAAAACAGCTCTCCTCTTTGGAGCTGATGAGCTGGGATTTATAGACACCTGCCTAACTACAACATCCAGCTGCTGCTTTTGAAATAAAAGAACAAGTCTGTGATTTGTTACAAGCCACCTACATGCATAAAAGGCGTCCCCCGCAAATTCTGTCGGTGATGGATTCTTTGCAGAACATTGCTTTGAAATCAGCCTCCATGTTAAAATGAACAATTAGACAGTTGCCACAAAACCAGCATCGTTTTGGTTCCACATCTACACATCGCCCATCAGAATGGAGCCCACGTTTCACTGAACTTTGGGACATCATCAAAACAAGTACTTTGTGCAACAGTAAGAGGGAGCTGCGATCATAAAAGTACATATTCGACTGTACAGAACACTGGCAGCCATAGCCATGATTTGGAGGCAGCAACGTGCATTTTCAGAATTGTCTTCATATATGGTCATATGAGAAACAGAATCAACCGACAGAAAACTTCACAGGGAACTGGTGGATGATTACAGTGGTCGTTTATTAGCACAGCATTTAAGGTCACTGGAAGTCCAGTGCCCATAACACTTACTACTTTAGCCTGGTAATTTACAAGGGCAATAACTTAGAAAATTTTTTAATTTTTTTTTGGTGACAAGAGATCCACGCTCAGCTAAAGTTATGCCCATGACAGTCCCAAAGGCAAAGTGAAGGTTAGGCACATAATGAGTACCTTGAACAAATGTCCACGGGTAAATCCAGCAAATAGAAATGAAAATCCTTTTTTCAGTTCCTGTAACTTTCCAATTCCAGGAAGCTAAAACCAAGAGATATCTGCTTTGTTTCATAACATCCAATTATGCAACTACTACTATTTCTGGAAATACTGGCCTGTGAGAATTACTCTTTCAGTATGAAGGAACCAAACAAAAAATATCCAAACAGTAAAACTTTGATATTTATGCATGAGAAGATTGTTGAACCACTCAGTGAGTCATTTTACGGAGCAATTAACTTTCCTTTTTATGTAGATACTTTTTCTTCGTCTGCCACCTTTTTAATAGTCCTTTGCATAAATTGGTAAAATAATTTCTCATTCCCTCAGAAACAACAGCTGCATTGTGAACTCCTGAATTGGCATGTCTTTGGAATATATTATAATAATTCAGAAACTGCCGCCATTTCTGCCAAGCTCTCATTCATACGAAGGTTGCTTCAAACGTCCCATCCTCCCTCCCTCTTTCATTGCTATTGCTGCTCTCAGATTGTCCAGCCGCTTCCCCTGCTCTCCCAACTCCCTCTCCCGCCTCCAGTCTCGGCCCTCTCTCTCTCCAGCTCCTGACACAAATCTCCTTCCCTTGCCCCTCCCGAGGTCTGGCTCTCTGTAGCCTTCTCAGTCGAATTAGACACAAATGACTTGTCTTGACTTTCAAAGCCCTTTGTGGCCTATCTGCTCACCACTGACCCTCTCATGTTCAATATCAAAAGGTCAGCTCTTGCTTCCAATTAGTCTATGAGCCAAGGTACCTTCCTCTGACTGTAATGTTTTCAAAACAAGCCCAGTCATGCTCTTTCCTCTGTTGCCCCTCACACTTGGGGAAGGAATTGCCTATCAGTATCTGCAAAGCCTTCACGTTCTGCTTTTCTTAATCCCCCCTCAGATCTTGTCTTCACCTTCTGAAACCACAGCAAGAGCCAGGCTGTTCTTGTGCCAGGGCAATGCTAACCAACCCAACAGGAGGGCTTCCTGGGGGTCCTCCCTTGTCTGTACCTCATTGGTGTCAGCCCTCTGCAGGGAAACGCCATTTTTGTTTGCCCTGTTTTGCAGCATCTCGCTGGAGGAGTTGTGGCTGATAACTTCAACTTGCGGGTCCTGCAAAGATGCAAAAAACAATGAACAAGAGAAGGAATAGTAAGAAAAGCACAGATCCTTGGTTTCTAGGGCCCAGACTTGGCCACTGCAAAGCTCACATCAACTGAAAACTGTTACTGAATGAAAAGTCCTGGTCTGTCACCTGTAACTTCAGGGTGAACCTTTCTCATTCCAGACAGAGCTGCGAAGTCTGGCAAAACTATACTCACCTCACGTGGTTCTAACTTAGCTAAAGTTGGGTAGAATTCCACAGATTTGGCAAAAAGGTTGTTTTCTTGATCAATTTCAGAGCCCTGCCCCAACTACTAAAATTTTTTACGTTCTAGCAAAAACAGTTACCAGTGTACTTTAACTTGAGCAAATTCACCTACCCTGCCTCAGCATTTCTGTTGAAAATAGCTGCACTGCTTTGGTTGCACTTTTCCCAGAATTTCAGACTGAGGTATACATGGAGGAAAAAATCATTCTGATAAAGGTTATAAGTAAATGAAGTTCTATTAAGTATCTGAAATTCATTCATATGAATAACTGAAAAAATGGCCGTTCAATGGGACGTTCAAGACAAACTGGTAGATGCTGCTCCCAGCTCCATTATTATAAACATAGTGGTTTATTATGAAGATAATTGTGGGTTGTTCAAGTAGAGGATGGAGATGTGTGTGTGGGAAGTAGCAGAATGGAGGTAGCCAAGTGAGTAGAGCGTAGGTGAACAGCCGAATGGCTTAACTGTTAATTTCCTTGGTTTTTGTGATTTAGATTAGTATGCAGAGGAGTGGGATCTAACTCTTAAGAACTCTTCTGAGCAGGGAAAAACCACACATAATGTGTAGATAACCATGTGAAATACAGAAACACTATGTATTGCATTACCTAATTTACTTGAAAGTTGTAGCTTGTTGACAGAAAGGCCCTGCTGGGTTTCAGAACCTGGGAATGTAGCTTACATGAAGCAAATTATTCTTCAAGAAATGAGCAACAATGCCATTTACTTCATAGCTCTGACACAATATTTAGCTCTGTCATTTAAATATAATTGCTCTATTTTTACAATGTTAGTGCTATTGATAAATGCAGATTGCAAGGAATAAGTGAATTCTCTTATAGCGATAAAGTGATTGTTTATTAAAAAAAGTAAGAAAGCTGATATTTATTCCACATTCTAGATTTAAAAAAAATGTTACCATTATTATGGTAGCTTAGTTATGGTAACGGTTCAAGGTTTTTGTGGTCTAGTATTTTTAATACTCCAGTGTAATCTACTCCAGTCATCCTTGACAGAGAATAAAGACGGGTTTTCAAGGATCACAGCTTTCAAGCTGTGTGGAAATGCCCATTTCCCATCTTGAGAGTAATCACATACACACACAGAAAAAGACAATGATATTTTGAGTGGTATTTATAAACTGAATCTAGGACAAAGTGTACGTTTCTGCCAAAAACCAGTTTTTTCATGGCTAAATTCACTGTGTACCCAGAAATCCCACACTGCTAGTAAAATTGCCATCTTTAATGGACATTTCATCCCTCTGGCAATCACAACCGCAGCCTTTAGCACTGACATGAAGCCATCACTTAAAAACAGCTTGTCATCTTCCAGTGAATACAAAATTTATACTGTTCTACAAAGTTGGAAGAAAAAAAATCCCCAACCCTCTAGCACCTGTTGCATGAGTAATATGTTAATACATGTATATGTATTTTCAAACAGATACAAAATGGAAAGACTTTTGGCTCCACAGTTTACGTCCTCTCCTCCGTGGTGAAATTTCTTCCATGCCTGCCTGAGACGTTGGACTTCAAAGTTAGTCAGTCTTCAAACTGACAATACAGCCTTGACCTCCAAGTTCAAGCAACAATTCCTGATGGACTGGAAGCAAGAATCTGCATTTATGATATGTCAGCCAACTACACCCTCCAGATCAGTTAAACACGGTGTTCACTTTGGTGCAGAGGGCAAAGATCTGATGAGATCAGGCAGCAGAAGATTCTGCAGCAGCAGCCAGAGACCCAAGATCTTTTTCCCTAGTCATGTGATGCTCTCCAGAATACCCCTTTCTCTGCTTCTCCCTGAGCTCATGAGGACTCGGTGCCATCTGAGGAGGATGGTTTGTTCTGGCATTGGGGTACAACTTGGGTCTTATAGATGGGGAAATGGGAAATTCTGCTAATATCTATGCCTGCTCTATGTTCCACTGAAAAAGTAAATGGGCTTTAAAGTAATGAAGTAAGATATGTAAGATACACCTTTTTTTTTTTTTAATACTTATTCAGAACATGTTTGCAAGCTTTTCTCTGCAGCCATGGCAGCAATGAAATTATTACAAAGACAGAAAAAGAGAGATACAGAAAAAGAAAGGAAGAAAGGAAGAAAAGGAAAAACAAGAAAAAAGAATGAGAAAAAGCTCAAATTTCCAAGCGATCCCTTGATTTTAGGAATTAAGGCTTTAAGAATAACCTAGATGACTAGATTACAAATATCACAAAATCCAATAAAGTCGTAAGAACTGACAATCTTCATTCATCTGGGTGTGTTCAAAGGACAGCATGTGGATCATTTTGTTCCCACGCTGTGCATAATGTGTAAATTTTGCCTTACTCTCTACTCCTAGTTTGGCACCTTTCAGAAGGACTAAGCAGAAATAAAATTGAACAAACCCAAGAGAGATCCTCTTAACCTAGGAATACATTTTCCAAATTGTTTTGCGTTGCTGACCTGCATTATATTTAGGAACATTCAAACTATTCAGCTTTTGGTTGAAGCTCTTACTAATAGACAGTCTGAAATAACACAATATTTTGTGTTATTTCAGAACAGATAGTTCCAAATAACACAATATTGGAGGAGGGGGAAAAATCATATTAACACATGAAAGAAGTAACATAAGGCTAATCAAATAACTCTGTCTTCTCAACGACACTGCTGCTGACAGTACCCAAGGCTCCCGGATACCACACGAGTCAGTCAATGGCTGTGCAGTTCACCAGGACTGGAAATTTGTTTTTCTTTTAAAACTCACAATCAGGAGAAACTTTTGGCTGTGCTGTGCTTTCACACAGCGCCCCCCCCGCCCCCCCCAATATCAGATAGGCTTTTCAGGAGTTTATCCTAATTTCACAGAATTTTATCTGAAGGAAAAACACCTTTTCTTAGTCAAAACAATTTAGAAATGAAATTGCTTGGGTTTCTATTTAAAAAAAATTGAAATTAAGTTTAATTGCATTTAACAGTTGAAAAAGTTGAAATATCAGTAATTTCGTTTTGCTCAACAAAACATTTCCTTCAGCCTGAAAATTTACTAAAATACATGGAAAAGCATATATGTAAAAGTATGTATGCATGTAAGTATCTATCTCTATGTAAAAACAGCTACTGCCTTGTCAAAGAGTCCTTTAAAATAAGTCCTTTCTAAATGCTACCTGAAAACAGAGGAACCCTTACTTTTAAAAAGCAAACCTTGAAAGAAAAGTGCCAGGAGACAATGTGCTAAAAATTAGCAATTATGCTCCACCAGAAACTTGCTTTTTGCTTTTAATTGCTGCTTTCTAATGTTAACGTTAAGAAGTTATGTCCACAAAGTCCTTTTAAAATGAAGATCACTTAAGCAGGACTTACAGACTCTGGTACTATTGTGTCTTGTCAGCTCAATTATTTTAAGTCAAAATTCAGTCATATTTATGACATGCTGTTGGTCTGTTTTGCGTCCGTCATAAGGTATTGGTGCAATTTTATTCATCTGAGACTAAGATCTAGTCATAAATACTTCATGACTCTACTGTACAGACCAATCCATGATGCACCCAAGCATGTGCACTGCTGGATACAAATATACACAATGCACAGCATAAGGAGAAACAACAGAAAGGGACAGCTCTAAAAATTAATGCAAGTTAAATAGATCTGAAATAAAAAAGCACATTTTAAAAGGTAATTCAAAATGATGTTTTAGAGAGTAATCTCGGAAGTGTTGTTGAGGGTTGGTGCTCATTTAAAATAACTCACTTTTTTTCAGGTTCGTCAGTTCCTCCTGGTTACCAACCAGTGCCTAGGCAATTCCAGCAGCCTCTCTGCTGGAAGCAGGATGCTGCTGCATTCAGATTTAGCATCATCTGGTCAGTGCCCACTCCCTCACAAAATAAGAATTGCTCATTATTTCTCCTTCCTTTAGTTCAAAATAGCACTGTTGGCCCTAACTTTAGGCACAAGTAGGTATATTCTACCCTCCATTTTATTATGAATGACATGACTCTGAATAACTATGTGGCAAGGAACAGATCTGCTTTTCTTTTTCTTGCTTCTTCAGAGTAAAAGGGGGAATCATGAGGCTTTCTGTGGGATTATGAAAAATGCCTCTGAAGATTTCTCTCATCTCTGACCCTGTGAGAGTCACTCTGCAGCACCAGAAAGCAGCTTCAACAACAGACTTAGATTCTTTGGGCAGTAAATACCTTATTTTCTCACTTAGGCATCTCCTGTAAATACTTAAACACTCAGTCATGTGAAACTAACCTGTTGGAAAGAGCTGGATCACACTTGAAACTAGGTCAAGTACAGATTACAGAAACATAGACGTGGATCAAATGACACCCAGCTGGTGAAGCTTTGTGGAACCCTACAAGAGGTCAGAACTCAAAAATGTCTCACTTTTATTGTGTATTGCTTTTTCAGTTTCTGGAAATCTAAATAAATAACAAGATAACCTACCAGGACTTTCTTTAACCTTTTGGAAACAGGCATGGTTCCTGAATGCCATCTGAAGAATTCCTCTATGAAGGTCACTGCTTCAAGAAACTGATGGTGAACAGGACAGCAAAGATTACAGAGTTATCCAAAGCTATCCATCATCTGAATAAAGGGAAAGCAGCAGGTATTGATCAGTTCTCTGGAGAAATGTTGAAAGGAGGTGGGAAGGTCAAAACATGGAGGTTACACGATCTTGGAAAGCAATGAAATCAAGATCAAATGACAGAGACAGGACAACAAATTCTCAATATACTATGCACAGCACATATATTGTAGCACAGCTGAAGGGAAATTTCACAAAGTGCACAAACACACAAATACACCATGGAAATATATTGTCTGTCAAAAAGATGAGGCACAGGAATGCCAAAATACAATTTAGGGCAAGGCAGAGGGAAAATAGGGAAAATCTTACACAGCCCTTAGTGTAAAAGTCAGTTGTATCTGGGACCTGTTTGTTGCAGATCTGCATTTTCTACCAGTTACTGAAGAGAATTTGCTAGAGAACAAAACCTGAATATGCAAAATATTGTATCTGAAGTAGATGAGAGCTGTGGAAAGAATTGCTGAAAGACAAAGAAACACACTCCTTAAGGCACACACACTACTCATTTTACTTTACAAAACCTTTTCCTCCATTTGTGAACTGTTGCCGAGTACCTTTTCTTTAGTACCTGAGCTAAAACTGCTGAGGCTCTAAACTTTCGGTTCTAGCCACCTCTATTCAGCCCAGCACAACACAGAGAAGTGTATCAGACATCGGCTGTTAATGCAAGCGTGCTCTGCCACACAAGTCCTACTGCCATATATGCTGTACTATTTGGTTCAAGTGGGAACCTAACACTATGACATGTCACAAATCAAAGAATTAATCTGAAAGAAAAAGTCCAACTGCAGAGCAGAGGTAATCAAACAAATGCTTGAAAAATGGCTTAAACCAGGCTGGAAATCTTGAGGAAGTATTTTGGAAAAACTATGAAGCATGGGGTTATGCTTAAAACCACATGAAACAAGCTATGCTTACATTCTTTTTTAATTAAACAGTATTTTAAAGACCATGTTACTCAAAAGCCTGAAAAATTGAATATGAAATTATTTCCAGAAAAATACAGGAAATTCTATGCCTGCAACATTAACTCATCTGAATTTTATTTCCTCCTATCTTTAAAGGAAAATGAACCATGAAGAATCCCATTTATTCCCATGACTAATGACATTACAAACATCAAGTTTGGTCCAGTCATCTGTATCTTCGCTTAAGCCAACAACATAGGTGAATAAGCATTTGGCAGAGATTCTGGGTTACTCTGTATGTTAAATTACTGTTTTACAACAGAACACCTACTGGGAGAACTGTAACAAATAGGTGAAGCATTTTCCACTGAACACTTTCTTCAGCTTCATCTCATAGTGACTCTCACCATGATTATAATTGGCAAAATAAATCTGGTTGGTGGAAACAGAGCCACCTAAAACTAAGCTAACGTTTCTTTTCCTTGGTTTCTTTTTCCAGGCCAGGAAAAAAAACCCCAACCTGTTGTGCATGTTTGCTCCATGCTAGAAGCCCAGGAAAGTGCATTCTCACACATGCCCATAAAGGACGCACA
>JAVKLA010000001.1:30087321-30111758 GCA_034782735.1 Sagittarius serpentarius | reverse complement strand
GAGAAGGACTTGGGGGTGTTGGTTGACGAGAAGCTCAACATGACCCAGCAATGTGCACTTGCAGCCCAGAAAGCCAACCATATGCTGGGCAGCATCAAAAGCAGCACAACCAGTAGGTCGAGAGAGCCAATTCTCCCCCTCTACCCCACTCTCGTGAGACCCCACCTGGAGTACTGCCTTCAGTTCTGGGGGCCCCCAAAATAAAGAGGACATGGACCTGTTGGGGCAAGTCCAGAGGAAAGCCACGAAGATGATCAGGGGGCTGGAGCACCTCTCCTACGAAGACAGGGTTAGAGAGTTGAGGTTGTTCAGCCTGGAGAAGAGAAGGCTCCGAGGACACCCTATAGCAGCCTTCTAGTACCTAAAGGGGACCTAACAAGAAAGTTGGAGAGGGACTTTTTACAACGGCATGTAGTGACAGGACAAGGGGTAGTTAGTGGCTTTAAAATGAGAGAGGGTAGATATAGATTAGATGCAAGGAAGTTGTTCTTCCCTGTGAGGGTGCTGAGGCACTGCAACAGGCTGCCCAGAAAGGTTGTGGAGGCCCCATCACTGGAAGGGTTCAAGGCCAGGCTGGACGGGGCTTTGAGCAGCCTGGTCTAGTGGAAGGTGTCCCTGCCCATGGCAAGGGGGTTGGAACTAGATGATCTTTAACGTCCCTTCCAACCCAAATCATTCTATGATTCTATGAGTTATAAATATACAACCAACTCTATAACTGACCTCTTTAGTGAAAAATAAGTATTGTTGCTTAACATCTCTGTTGCTCTTCTGTGCAGCAGGTGAAGTATGGATACCCACTTTGGAGATATAACCTGAAGTTCTATTTCCTGTGAAGTATAGATCTTAAAGTGAAAACACATTTTTTTTTCATATAAGCCACATATAAGCAATTTGCAAAATGACATTTTGTATCATTTTTATGGAAAAATGGAAACATGCAGAGATCTGCTTCTGCTTCATAACAGCTTAAGGATTTGCTTCAGTGAGGCACTTAAGAGTATATCTAACTTAAACCATAAATGCAGTAGTCCACAGGGACACACATTTATAAAGCTTGCCAAAGAAAACCACAAATTACATGTACCACTCCATGGGAGAAATAGTGTAAGTAACATCAAATCGATCTGTTAAAAATCTACTTCTGTCATGTTCCTGAATGTTCCTCCCTCAAAGCATGGGTGCTTTTTAAAAAAGAAATCTCATTTATTTTCAGAAATTATGTTTTCTTTTATTCATAAAGTGTTCATTAATTAAAGCAAGCCAATATTGTCAGCAGAGATGCATCTGTTACTCTTAGGAGTCTCCAGGACAAATCCCGTTCTGGTGACGTCTGTCTTACTATTGTCCTAATGGAGCAAATGGCTAAAGATCGAGTTCTTTCTGATGTATGTGTGTTATATATGCAATTAAGTCTTGCTATAGTGAAGAACCACTGTCAGCAGAGATTATTTTAATGGATGTACAGTATTACTTCAAACTAAGTCTTCACCATCTGTTCATCTTAATTATAAATGCAAAACCAACATATCTTACATTAGCATCAGAAAATGGGGAAATATCAGTGACTGAAACGTCCATATATACTCTTTGTGCAATACTGCATGCATCTGTGCCATTTTTCGTCTCCCGAACAACACAAATTGGGAAGAGGGGAGGAAAGAAGGGAGCAGAAAAGTGCTTATTCCTCACAGATAATTTTCTGGCATGGCTAAATATTTTTTCTGGCAAACAAAGATTCATTATAGAAGATTTCAATTATTATGCTTCAGAATGCTTTCCAAAAGTATGTACTTACTTGCACTTGTACCTCATTCTAGCTCTTTCTGGCTGCCAGATAAGCAGAGAAAATGAAAGAAAGCCAACACATGCTAATGCCATCTAATAAATCACCAAAAAGCAGGTAAAAAACTCATGCAGGAATATTCAGAGTTTAACCAAGATAAGACATAATGAGGAAGTAAAATTTTAAAAATACAGCTTTAAATTTCTGACATGACATTACTTTTTATGGACCAGGTGGACTTTGAGAAAACAAGAAAATAAGTGAGAGTACAGCCTCGATGGTGGAAATCCATGTCTATAATCTGCTGCAATTTGGTAGCTTGCTAGTAGATGTTTGGTCCTACAAGTGGGCATCACTATGGGAAGCAGCACTACAACAGTTAAGACTGAGTTATGTTTACTGATTTTTAAATATTTTGTCATACCCTTGTTGACTCAGTTTATCTGGAAATTTATTGTGCTTTCTGGGTGCCCCAGTCAAGATCTGTAATGCAAATCTGAGGGTGCTTGACAAAGCATCCTGACATACATCACTACTTGATATATAGCTTGAGGCAAACTGAAGAGCCAGAGAAAGAAAGTGTGCCCACTGGTGTCAGCGTGAATGGGTTTGCTCAAGAGAATTTACTGCAGTATATAAGGAAGTTTGCATATAAATTCTTATTCTTGATTTAGCAGCTTTCTGCAAATTTCATACACTATCCTCTAGGTAGTAAAATTGTAACATACACAGATTTAACTTATTTTGTAATATAAGAAAAGATCTGAAATAAAACTGTATCTGAGTTCTAGGCCAAAATAATCCCACTGAAATCATCATCAGCATAACACTAAAGAAAGATAGTGATAAACAATGCCTCAGATTCCTAATCCTGGCTCTTTAGAGAGATTCCAGCCTTTGCAGTACTAGAATTTATGACACTAAAAATTAGTTTGCTTTTCTGCCAGAGGTCTAACACAATAACAAAAATAAGGCCAGAGCTAACGCAGTAGATACCACTCTCTCTCCTCTGGCTAAGTCTCTAGATACTTTGAGTTCTACCTCTTGCACCCACAGGACCAGATGGCATCCAGACATTTTCACTGAGAAACTCTGGCCCAGCTCCACTTGTAAAACACCTTGCAGACTTACACTGAAATTAAGAGTTTGTTTTCTCAGGAAGTCTAGACATTGTTCAGGGTCATAGAACAAGAACATGTATCCTCATAGAATGAAGGGAAACTTGGAAAATTACAAGCTAGTGTCTTGCAAGATACTAATTTGTGCCAAAAATTTATCTAAAAAAAACCCCTGGCAAGATTCCATCACCCTCAACTTTTCAAACCAGTCCTCATCAAACATGAGAGTCAACTTCTAACCCATCTTGCGACCAAGATGTGTCCAAATCCAAAACTCTGATTTGGCACATTCATCCAGAGATAATCCATAGCATTACATAAACATAGAAGAAACAGAACTGATGATATAATTCTCTACATATAAGAAAATATGCATAGAGCAGTCTAACTCCAAACTGAAGAGACAAGATTAGCAGACAATCGCTTTTTGTAGATTCTTATCACTAAACGATAAGCATTTCGAAGAGATGGCTGGCATTGTGTTGTTAAGAAGGATAATCAAACTCAAACAGAGGCGTAGGATGCAGGACTAGTTGATATATAAACACCGTATCAGTTGCAAGTGTCTACAACTACAGTATAAAGAAAAACTTCTATGCAAGTCTTTAAAGACATTAGTGAAAATAGGTTTGGAGAGGTATTTCCCAACAATTTTTTACTTTGGAAGTTGTCAGGAAAAGCACCACAGATCATTAATGCTGATAATTTGTACCGGGGAAACGTGTATGGCCTTACATTATACCATCTTACATAACAATATCAAATACGAAAATCAAAAACCTTTTGTAATAAACAGCATTTTTACTGATTGCACATGATTATGTTAAGCAGCTTCTTCTAACAGTGTCAGAGAGGTGATTTAATAGCTTCTAGAACTAATCTTCCCAGATGATCTCTCCCCTTTGCTGATGAAGCCTATTCAAAACCTACTGCCCTTTGCTCATTTTACCATCTTTTATTTCCGAACTGGTTTGATCATACATGCTTTTGGTAAAATTCTTCTTTCCTCGTGAACAAATTTTCTGTGGACATCTCACCTCACCTATGTGATTGATGTAAAAGGAAACATGTCCTTATCACTCTTCTCATTATTATTATTATTAATCTGAAACGACCATGTCATCAATAAGTATAAGAAATCACTCATCAGGTATCTGACATCTGTGCAAAGTACTGCAGTTTCCAGCTTCTTTCTTTCAGCGCTGAAGGAAAATGTGGCTCCAAGAAGGAAATTCACGCAGCTCATTTTTAACAAACAATTGAAAAGAAAATGCATCGCCCAGAAATACCGAAAGGAAAACAAACGTTTAAAAGCGTTACCATCCCATTCAAATAACGTAGAGAAAGCTTCATGTATAACGCCAAACATGCATGCACTGAAAATACAGAGACTGCTGTAAAACCACAGAGACCGGTAAGAAACTTTAAAACAACCCAGCAAAACTAACCTGGAAGGAGTTAAAAGGCAAGTCATATCATTAGAGCCGGAATAAGAAGAAACGCAAAGTTACTGTCAAGGTCAAAGAAGGCGAAGAGGAGGGAAGGGTTAGTTCCCTCCGAGACGCCGCGGCAGTGGCAAGGCGGTTATGCAGGGGCGGTGGCCAGGCGCAGGTGCCCGCCGGCCGCGCCCGCAGCCCTAGGGGGTAGTACGTCACTACCGACGGGAAGATGCAGCCATTGTCACCATGCCAGGGACCACTACCCAAAACCGAGAGCAAGCATTTTGTTTTAAGAGCGGCTCGCTGGTTACGCTGTAAGCCCATACGGTTTGCCCTTCTGTAACAACGAACTACTTTCCATCGCAAATGGTTTCCTCCAGGAACATTAAATTTTCTAGTAAAATGCAGGAATTGCAGAATGCATGGACATCAACCAGGCAGAATGAAAGAAAAGCAGTAAAACACTCCTGTTCGGGGGGTGGTGGTGGTGGTGGTGATGATGTAGAAAGAAGATGAAATAAGCATCAAAATCGTCTTGATGATAAAGGTAAAGTAAAACGTGAGCTGACATACCTATATAACTATTTGTATATAATTTGCAAAAAAAGAGCTACTATTGAGTTTATAAATCAAATTAAATTATTGAGACAATAAGATTTTTCTGATTCAGCTCCAGGATTGGATGGGTTTTCATATGACAGTGTAAACAAATCAAATCTGTATTTTTGTTTCTAGATAAAAATAATGCAATACTTACAATGTCTGCCTGCTGAAACTATCAAATAGAGAAGCACCTTTGTTCTTCAATTTAAACTCAGAGCTAGCGATCAGAGCAGCCTCAAAGAATACTGAGAGCATACCTGCACTGTACAGGATTGTCAATCAGTAAAGCCTTGATTTCACATTTTGAATAATGTAGGTGCCAGCATAGGGGCCACCTTGTACGTGAGCAATCTGAATGGGTGCCTCTATACTGTGTGTATATCTGCAAGTGTTGATGATGTCTAGTTTTTCCCTTGAGAATGCAGATATCATAGGAATTCTGGCTATCCATATCATATAGCAGTATACACACAAGACATGCAAATATGGCCCATTCATATGTAATTTTCAGCTGCTCTTCCTGATCCCAAGTTAGAGCTGATAAATAACATCAATGTTGTTTTATATTAAAACCATGTTTTGGAAGCAGAAAGCAAATAAGGAAATGACTGCAACTGGACAAGATTTTATCTTTTCTATGCCATTTCTTTGCTGTTATTGAGGACTAATGCCTTTCTCTAATAACTTCAACCACAACCTTCCAATTCTGTCCTCTAAGCATGGCGTTCCGCACAAAGTGCTATCCTGCCATGAAGATTGCCTTATTAAAGCCACTTCTGGAAACTTCACATAAACCATCAGCTTTGCAGGCATATGAATCAAAGTTTAAATTTCTGAGACAAGAGGATAAACATAAATTATTATCAGGACAGAGTCCATCCCTGTTCTTTATTTGAGGATGTCCATTACAAAATTCAGCAGGAAAAACAAAAAAAGGAGGGAGCATGTTTTGATTACAATGCACAGACAATCCAGTCTCCTAACTCAGATCAAGTCTTCCGGCCCACGGTAGTTCGGTATGAGAATCTCACAGTCCCTTAAAAGGATGCAGTGTCTAGCATGCTTAAAGGTCTTCTGTAAGGCTACTTCGGATTTTTTCATTTTTGCTGTTAAGACTTTCACTAACTTTTTTTTTTTTTTTTTTCCAAATCGTCTGTGATCAAAGCTCAAATCCAAGGCCTACATTAAACAGGGGAAGGTCTGACAATGCGTTTAGACTCTCTCAAAACTTATAGACCTGAACTCTATCACAAGGGCATTACCTTGTATTTAAAGCAGGTTTAAAGTAGGATGGAAAATCAGAGTTGCAATTTTATGAGAGATTCTATTCTTCAAAAAGAAAAATTTTGCTTACTAACAAAAATTACACATTTTCAAACTTTCCAAAAGAAGAGGCAGAGGAGTCAGTTCTGAGATAATAAAAGTATTTTAAAATTTCAAAATACTATCAAGCCAAGAAGCTGAGTGATTACCAGCTTCAGAGCAAAGAGCCCAGAATCCCTGGAAGCTTAGCTTATGTCTTTTAGGAATTCCTCAAAACCAACACAAGACATTTTGGTTGCCATTAGTCTGGGGTTTTTGAGTGAAAATTTGCTTCATTGCTACATATCAAAGCAGCTGTATTTCATGTGCAAGAGATTCAATAGAAACGCCATGAATATACCTGTTTCTAAAATGAAACTAAAACAGACATACTAAGAGGAAAGGAGAATCGGTCTTCAATCAGTATTGCCTTCAGCATGGTGCTGTGAGAAAGACCATCACCCATCAGACATACAGGAGTAAATATCTCAATTACAGAATTTTGCTGATGAGAACACCAGAAAAATCTTTTCTCTGCAGCTTTCATTTCTGATATTCTGGACTCCATCACATAGTATTCTTTCATCATTGACTACGTTTTATTATGCACTGTAAATGTAAAATACTTATTTTACTTTCTATAATTATAGGCATATCCCTAGTAAAAGATCCATCTTTGGAGTCTTTCTATTCGTGTAAAAATAATCATTTAGAAATCCATTAATACCACTATAGTTTTACTGACCATATATTTTTAGAAAGTTGTAATATTTTTATTTTGTCAGTCAAAATGGGGTAAAACTCCCATTATTTTCAATGAATTTCCAAAAGATTAAATAATGTTAGCTACCTGTTACTACATCATACTTGAAGTTAAATTTCTCTGTAACACAGATCCCATGGACTTGAAGAATTTGATTCTGATGAACATGCTGAGTTAATTAGAAGCAATGTTCCCTGTCATCTCAGAACAAAAGCTAGTCACAGGTAACCTTGAAATATTATCTATTTCATAGAATGGTGTAAACAAGGAGCTGACAACTTTTAAAGGGCAATTGGGAAGATTATATGTTTCTTTCCTAAATTACAGATAAACTGTGTTAGTAGGCACTCAGTAGGAGCCAGGAGACATTGTTTCCAAGGCATTTAGGTTTCACCTAGTCAGTTGGCTGGTACCCTACCACCTGTCTGTGAGGTGGAGGTTTCCCAGCTTGCGCCAAGTTTTACAGAGCCAAGAAGTGGGATCCACTGCCTCTCACAGTGCTTCTCTCAGCACCGCAGCCTTCATCTCCTGCTTGGGCTGCACGTCATTTGACACGGACCCCTGCTCTGTGTTGGGAACTTGTGTCATAGGTTGCTGATGCTGGTCTGAACTTGGGATATGTGCCAACTTTTTGAAGCCCAGAGAACATAAACATGGAAGTTAAATTAGCATTCCTTATAACGACTGAGAAAAAGAAAAAAGAAAACAGCAGATGAGAAAATATGCACACGTGGTGAGATGCCTTCTTCGTTTGCTTTCTGACTTTGTTTACCAATGGAAAGCACTCAAAAGAACCGCCTACATATGACACCAGACAACTCACAGCCTCTGCAAGGATGGGGAGAAGAAACTCTACAATCTGCTGTTGAACTTTAATCCCACTGCCTACACACAACCTGACTGGGGTCATTGCTTGTGAAAAGCAAACACTCTCCCATTGCTGGCATTTGGGAGTCAGCAATACTATATGAACTGTTGCAACCTAAGAACAAAATGCTGCAGCAAACCAAATTCCATACCCTGAGCATCTCCTTAAGTCTGGTGACTTGATGGAACTTCCAGTGAGCTGTGAAAGTCTGCTAAACAGTATAGGCTCTGCTTGACACTACTTCCAACTCCAGCTAAGAGACAATTGCCATAAGGAGTCTCAAGAATGCAGCTGATAATTATAAAAACAAGCCTAAGTTAGAGTATTTATTTTTGCTTGATAGCAGGCATTCCCAAGATACTTGATCTATCAAAAGAGAGGGGCTAGAAAATAGTAGTAAAATCTTCATAGACTGATCCAAGCTGCAAACTACTGATCTGAATTTCTGTCTTTCCAAGAGCAGCCACTGGGAATTAGAAGTTTTGACTGAGTCCTGCTCTACATTTTGTGTTAATTCAACTTTTCTAAATGTAGTTTCCTTAGGGAAACTAATTTGCTTCATTCCCATTTTCATTCAATCATACTTCACACTTGCCTGTTGTTCAAAGTTGGTAATTTTCACTAGCCGGTTGCAATAAAAATGGAGAGGTTGAAACGTCACAGAGACGTTAAGCTCATTCAGGTTTCAGAAAAACCCCACATGGCCATGTTTAAAAACAAATAAATAAAAATGTATCTTATAATGTCCTGACACAGGAAAGGCTACAGTGTGAAATTACCACTCATTATATATCCTGGAACTCAGATGGGAGTGCAGCCCTGAGACATAAATCCATAGAAAACCTGGCTTTGTTTTCCTGCTCATAGAACTAATTTGTTTTTTTTTTCCTCAGTGGTAATCCTTGGCAAAAATGCTGTGAAGGAAGAATGACTCTTGTAATTTATCCACAGAGAATACGTGAAATATCAGAACTGTGGAACTGTAGGCAGCATCACAAAGCTCTACTCTCTACCTTAACACTAACCTGAAGTAAGATACTTACCAGCAGCGTTCTGCCTATAGGCTAACCTACTTAGTTTCCGGCTTTCTCTGTTGGTAATCAAGAGGGCTATTCTGCTTTCATCCCCAATAAACAGATCTAAGACTACTTTCAAGTACAGTTAGAAGATGACAGCAGTTTCTAGTTAGCACCAGTACTGATTGACTCTCAAAAAGAAATGCAGTTCTATCGCCCAGGTCTCTGCTCCTGTTGTTTTTGAGATGAAAAACAATTGTCATAGGTTGCTAACACAAAATAAAAATTTATAACCATGAAAGGGTAAGTTTTTCTTACGTGTCTTTCTGAAATTCCTATTTGGATAAAATAACAAGTTCTTCTAGCCGTGACTGAGGAAGTTGTCTTCTATTTACAGAGAAGCAGCACAAGAAAGTTATGCCACCTCAGACTGCGTGACATCTGGCCCCAGGCTCAGTGTAGTTTCTACATGCACTGCTTCCTGTCAGAGTAATTAAGTGCATTTTTCTTGATTAACAAAAATCCAAACAAGATAAAGAGCTAATTTGCTTTCTGCTCTGGGTCCCAGTGGATGAAGCCTGTACGTATTTCTTGGGGCTTCTTTACCATTTTCACTTCAGTACTGAGATAAATTTAATGACTTTCCTGAGAATGCTATAAACAGGTAATTTTTGGATGCACCAAGGTTTTTGTAATAAGACATATTATTTAAATTTATACTAAAGTCAGTTTAGGCTTGAGGAGCTGAAAGGGAGGAGCCAATACAAACAGAAATATTTTCTTATTTTATCTTCCTGTGAAAAGGGAGAGGTGCAGATTTTGAGTTAACACTTCTCAGCAATTCAAAGTTGCTATCAATTTAGATTTGCATGAGAAACAGAGGGTGAAACATTACATACAAAACAAATCTGACCAAGGCCATTTTACAGCTCAAACTATGGGGAATGCAGTAAGTGAACACCCAGCAAAAGCAATGACTATTTTGTTCTGACAAATGAACGTGGAAATACTTGCTTATATGAGCAATCATCAACTAAATAACATAGTGACTGTCTAGCAAATTTTGTGGAAAAAATAATTTAATAAATAATTAAAATAATTGGAACCCAACTGAATTGGTGCAGAAGTTGGGACCCTGGCACAAAAATAGAGTCTGTATAGGAATGGGAAGTAAAACCTCTTTATCAAGCACTTGTCAGATTCAGAAACATGGAAGGTATGCCTCAAACTCCCCTAAAAGAAGATTTAGCAAATTTACATGTAAATCCCATTCTCTCTCCCTATCTACCCTTTAAATTTTCTTTTCAAACCCCTCCAAATTCTACCTGCATAGGAGTAACTGCTCCTGTATGAGGTGACCCCTTGGAATATATTAAACAGATGATAGCTCATCCACCATGACCCCTTTGCAAAATATGGGGCTAGCTTAACAGCATTTAATAAATCTCTTTCCTAAAGCTCTGTGTAGGTTTCCAACATGCAGAGATTTTTTTTTTTTATATCCTTCATTTCCTATCCACATAAAATGTTTGAAACCACTGTAACATTGTAATAAGGAGTTTTAGAACACCCCGATGGGTCCAACCACAGCCTGCCTCAGGGCTCTGACATGACCAGCAGCAGGCCTGTCGGTCATACCGAGAAGGAGCCAACAATTCACAGTGGGTGAAGACTTCTTGGAAGCATTAGAAGTAAAAATGGTTACATTTCATATTAAAACTGCTAAATGCCTGGCTTAGCCTGGTCATTTGGGGCACTCAGCATACATCTCTAAAGCTGTGAGGTTATTTTTAATACTCTTGCAGGTCACCTTTAAATGAATTTGCACTTCAATGATTATCTTTGCTACAGCACATATTATACCTACCGAAAGTAAAGAAACTTGCACATGCTGTACGGCACCCTCAGATAGAACACGGTTCATTGCAGCATGAAGCTCATTGTAGTGCTCTAATGATTCTGTTAAAATTCTTGTCAGCTTCTCCCAATCAGATACTGGAAAGTAACGAGGTTCTCCAACACCATGGGCAAAGTGGCAGTAAATTAGTGGCTTATGGATAAATACGTGCTCATCAACACCCTGGTGGTAACAATATAAAGATAGAAACAAGTATTCACCCAGCGTATTAACCCTTTATCACAATTTTCTCCTTTGTGTGTGTACTTACAATGTCTCAGAACAATCCTATAAGCTATAGAACCAATATCAGATAGTGTTTTAATTTTTTCCATTGGACGCTGGCAGCATGCCATTTCTAGAAGTCTAGCTTCCAGATCTTTTGGACTGTGTCTTCTCTCTGGAGACAGTTGAAAAGGGTATAAAACGTAATGCAGATTTGGGTGATAGCTTTGCATTTCAACTCCTTTTCTGGAAGGAAATGAGTTCACCCCAAAATTACAAATTTTTTTTCCCAGGCATTTTATGCTATTTATATATAATTTCACGTAGTTTTACTCTGCTTTCCTTGGAGTACACTCTGGTTCAGCATGTTCTTCTGCATTGATGCCTAATATTCTCCTGTCTTTACCACGGCATGCAACCATAAGGTGGTAGCATCTGAACAGAAAAAAGGTAAATAGTCTCATTACAAAGAAGAAACTTGAATAAGTATGCTTCTTCAAGTAAAACAGAGGACAGAATACTTCTTATGACTTACTACTGCAGTGATTTTGTTTTTATTGTCTTCTCTATTCTCTTGAAATTATGTCCATTCAGACCAGGGACAGAACACAAAAAAATAGTCTATGATAAACAATTCATCTGTGAAGTATATAGTTCCAATATCATGACATCCTTTTAATCTTCCTAATGCTTAGAAAATAATATGGCATGAAACAGGGCAGATACAGATACATCTTACCTCATGTTAAGAATCACACCTCAAAGTACCTTCTGTAGCATTGATGAGAATTCTGATAAAATGTTCAACATCTTTTCTCTCCATCTGTTTAACTGAGCAAATACAGGATCATTTCATGGAGCCATAAGGGACCAAGTCAATAGGAGTCTATATATCACTGGGGTGGTGAAAGTGTTCCCTTCAAAAACATTTTCATTCAAACACTTTTCTTCCTTATACACGATACTGTTAGTACCTCATTAGAAAATAAAATGTTTCGGTGATACACATTCTTGGGTCACCCAAACATGAATATTTACTTCCCACAGTATGTATGTTTAAGGGGCAATTAATGACCTATTGTAAAAGGAGCTATGTAATGAGGTTGTGTGTTTGCCTTAGGAACGGTGAACCCTTCCCCCTCACCCTCCTTTCTATGACTTTCATCTTTGTTGTAATCGCATTTTATTTACCTCTGACACAACTCTCTTCAGGAAAGCCTGACCCTATCCTACTGGAGTCCCAGCTTCTGCTTAAAACTTCCTTTTTCTAGATTGCCTCTTTTGTTCCGTATTCTTCCCAACTTCACTCCCAACATAGAGTACCCTGACACACTGAATACCAAACTACACCAGCATTATAAACAGCACATCAGACTTGAGATTGCCTAAGACACTTTTTCCCTTGTTACTGATATGTTGTTCAGCTTGATCCTTTTCGGTACTCTTCATTAACTATCACTTTGCTACTCCAACTCTCCATTTTCACATGGGTTGTTATCAGTCAACAAATTCTGGCCTTGTTAAAGACAGTGAAAATCTTCTTGACTTCAGGATTTCCCTGAGTGCCAGCTCCGGCATGGTTTCTTCAAGAATGTTGCATTCCTTTTTAGGAACTGGCAGATTAAAGTCTCTCTACCACAAAGTGCTAATATGAATGCATTCACTAGGGCTTTTGCTGCATGGAGTTACCCTGATACTTAAGACTAAATCCAGCAAGCATGTTAATAGGTATTTGGTGAGCACATGGCTCATGCAACCACACTTCTCCTATCACCTCCATATTCAAGTACAAGCTAATTCAATGTCATTTATCTATTTTTATGCCTAGCACATATAACTATTGGCAAATTTTATTTGGCAATTTTCCATGATTGGGGTATTTCTTGTGAAAATGCGCCTTTTTGTAGTGACCTTTTGATCCAGCTGTATTATGAGATTCTAAAAACTGACATCCTGCTCTTCTCCTTGCTTCTAAACAGATGTTAAATAAGCAGCTCTCAGGAACTATGGGTAAAAATCCAACATCAATTCAAAGACGAATAATTTGAAATGCGCTGGAAAAAGGAAATTGTCTTGAAAACCTAGAGATAACATACAAAAGATCAGAAGCTGTTGAAGTATACAAAACCAAATTATGATCTCAACAGCACAGTTGTCCCAGCAATACCTGTTACAACCAGAAACATTTTTACTATACTTTTTATAACATTGATTCCCCTTTGCCAACCTCACATGCACTCTTTCAGGCTTCCCAAATTGCTGCTGTCTCCCACGCAGCTGCTGATGGTCTCACACTACTGCTCACTTCTTGCCAGCTTGATCCACAGTACTAAAAATGTTCTCACTCATATAGAAAGTGACAGCTGAATTTGTTAAAAGCTAACCCAGATAGGAAGGCTAAACAAAAAGCTAACCAGCTTGGAAAAAAACCTCCAGGTTCACTGAGTTGCCAAATTTTATGGTATTTTTACAGTTATTTTTTTTTTTAAAAGTATGTTCAGAAATGTTGCATGTGTTTTGCTTCCACTTATTTCTTTCCTCCATCCTCCTCACTTTCTGCCTGCAGCACACAACAGGCAGTACAGGAATTTTGATCAGAGTGGCTTTTTCTAGAAAGATCCTGCCAAACTTTGTGGGCATGGGGCAGCAGGATGAAATGGAAGGACCATTCATACTTGAAAAGATAACTGTCATAGCAACAGTTGAATGTGGACTTGCAAAGGGCTGAGGAAGGAAGCATAGAGCTATCATCTCCAACAGGAGTCACTTAGACTCCTCAGCACCCTGCGTGCTCCTCCTTCCCTGCAGCCTGCTCTGCAAGTAAGCACAGGGTAACTGCTGTCTGTGTACTTGCAGTGAGTGAAAGCACAGCACATGGCTGCAGCACTACAAAACTGGGAGGGATGAGGAGGACATCTCAGGGGTTGTGCTTCAGTTTGTTAGCTAAACAAACAAACAAGAAATAAATAAAAGAAAGAAGAGGCTGGCAGGTTTACTCCAGAGCCCAGATTTTGTCCTTTACTATGTCAGGCTTCATCTATTAGATGTCTCCTTCACAGACTGTAGCAGAGTGGAGAGATACCACATAAGCTTTAGGTGAGCTGCCTTCAACAGGGAAACAGCCTGGTTATGTGGGAACCAGAACTCTGCAGACATGTTCACCTGGCTTTTTCAAGATGTGGTAAGTATGCAGGGACCATGGATCTACCACATTATGTTGTTTCTGGTACTTGAGTCAGCTTGTTCAAGGTTTGCACCACGTGGCACAGTAGCTTGCTGTACAGACAAGCTCAGAATAAACACATTTGGGAGTAGTATTATTTGCAGGAACGGTTCATGTTCAGTTTTTGAGTAGTCTGGAACACAAATCTAATTACTTAATCATGTGGCAGCTTGTCATGGGTGCCAAAATTTTGAGCTTTCCAAAAATTCTTATTGTAGCCTGTACATATTTTGCCCTCCACATTGCTGCAAAGTCATCTATCACATTCATGCTTTTGACTCCAATAATCCGAAAAATTGGTCTTACCCTCTCATTCCTACTATTCCCCTCTCCAGGGAGGAGTGCCTTGGAAAAGCACAAGAAACAAGACATGTGAGATCTACTAACAGATCTAGTAAATGTATTTAGTAAATACTAAACTTTTAACTATAAGCTTCATACAACAGAAACCTAGGAATAAGATCATGATTTATTTAATGCATTACAATTTTAAAAATAGTAATTAAAAATAACAAAAGCTTTGCTAGGAGTTTCAGACCTGACTGAATGTGGTGCAAAAGTATGTGAAACATGGTCAAATTTATTCTCCTGGTACCTTTACCCTTTAGAGATTTTAAGATAATTTTCAGGCTTATAGGAGATTTGTATCCTAAGATTTTGTAAGTACTTCTATCCTGATAATTACAATACCCTAGATACCTTGTGGCTGAGATCCTCATTGCCTGAGAATGCTGCATTCTTTCTGGTGGCCAGTGGGCCACCAGAAGAAAATGGTATTACAGAATTTAGAAGATGTTCAGGCATGGTAGTTACTCTGAGTATTGACATAACCTATACATGTCTATTTGGGGAACTCTCTACTGAGTTAGACTAGAGATGTTAAAAAACAAGTCTTACATAAATCATACAAGAATCTATAATGTTTAGTAAAGAGAAAGAGCAATTTATATATACAAGAACTACATGGAAAGACCTGTATTACCTGGAATATACGCATCAAATCTCTTAAATTAAAACCATAATTGAATCCAGTCACTGCGGGTAGAAAGTTCTGGGTCATTTTCTGATGCAGCCAGATTGCACCTTATACAAGTGAGATGATAGATTTCACTACACTGTAACTGCAGCTCCAGTGCTGGAAAAGGATATTTATGGTCCTGCTCTGTATGGCGGTTAGAGCATCCATCTCTGGGAAGCAGACAGCAAACAGAGAGAAATATCTCTGAGAGATTAAAAAAATAGTGTGGAGAAAAGGATAATTATTTCTTTTAAAATATACCCACATAAATATTTTAATAACACTAAAACCCAGAAATTGAAAGCACAAGTTGAAAAGGTTTTCACAGCCAAAGCACACAGTGTTAAATATCTTATTCACTCCCTGTCTCACTCGATGGAGATCATAATTACTATCAAGTTAGTATGAAACCTGCCAAATGAGCCTGACTTCAGGGCAGTGTGCTCCTTTGCAGCTGTTTTCTTTCCAGAATGCCTAATAATCTGTGTATATTTAATCAAACTGGGATACTTCAGAGTCTGAATGTTGTTTAAAAAAAAAAAAAAAAAAGTACGGCAGATAGCACCTTAGCAAAGTACCAGGCAAAGGGGAACTGTAATAGAGTTGTTAAATTTCTTAGGAAGAGTAGTATATCGATCCTTTATCTTGGATCAATCCAATTATAATTCTATTATTAACATCTTTATGGTCTTTTTGAAAGTCACCTAAAAAAACGGAGAACTTGGAAAGAATTACCCAAGGATTTTTTCCGCCCCCGCCAGGTGCAGCCCAGATAGAACCAGTCAAATCACAGAATCCCTCATTTGCAGAACATTTCTATATGACAGAAAAAAAAACCCCAAACACCTGCAAATCAGAAAGTTAAAAACAGCGTGTCTTGAAGCTAAACAGAAGCTTATAAAACTCACACACTTTTGTAGGAATTACACTTTTGATCAGTCAGCATTTTCAAATGAAATCACAGACCATTCCTAATCAACCTAAATGTAAAATATACTAATATATGCAGTATCAGAACTTTGATTCTCTACAGTGAAGCCAAGCGGTATGAGAAGCTATTTCATATGTGTTTCTCAATACTATCTATTAGCAAAATAATTGTTGACAAGTTCAAATACAATATAGACAACACCTCAAATGCTGTAAAGATGGTTTCAGGTAAACGCACAGACACATTTTTTTAAAATCTGTGTATTTCCAGGTATGAAAAGATATTAAAACTACACAGATAAAATCTCTGCTTACAAAAGAACTCAATGTAAGGCAAAGAAACCATGCTAAATGTATTTCAGAGTGACCAGTTCAAATATAAACATAGAAGGAGTCTAACAGTGCAAAAAGGTAGCCAGGCACAAGGTCTGCTACTGAAGATAAAAGGACTCCTACACTTTAGGCTAATTTGGTCTCTTAATTTCAGCTGTAATTAGTAGGTGAAAAGAAGTGAACCTGACTTTGAACTTCTTGTGCAAGTGGATAAATGAATGGTCGAAACACCAGCTGAACCTGCCCACTGAAACACTGGCCCTGCAGTCAGGACATCGCTCTGTTCTGACTCTCACAACCAACACTGAATCTCATGATTAGAAGCCAGCTTACAGGAAAATAGTAAGAGTCAATAACTATAAAATGTCATGGTATTACTTAATATTACTATATTAAGACTATAATCTTACTTTTGATAGTTGATCTTCTCCAAAAAACATGATTTAATTTAGGAATATGTCACAACTGTCTAGATGTGAAAAATCTGCATGTGTGATGACACACATGCATATGACCAGCCATACCTGTTCCGAGCAAGGATTCATCCAGACCAGGATGTGGTCAGCAGCAGCCACCCCAGGAGAATAAAACCAACACAAGCACGTATGTTTTCCCCCTAATACTCTCCAAGTCTCCAAATATTTTCAGCTTAGGAGATTTTCTGAGTTGGTTGTGCTTTCTCTATACATGTAAGGTAGCAGCCTTCCAGATGTAAGCATTGGTCTCCCCTTGAACATGTGAAAACTTCTGTTCATTACAGCCTTCAGAAAGCAGTTGCAAAGGCCCTTTACCCACTGCATGAACTCCCTCTTCTTGTTTTAAACCCCTCTCCCCCATTACCTTCATGAGTTCTTGCACTGTAAGAGACAGCAAATAGTCAGTCTGCATCCACCTTCTTGCTAGTAGTTGTAACTTTGTAGACCTCTAATTTATCTGCCCAGGTTGCCTCTTCAAGGCTATCAAGTCCCAGCCTCTGTACAGAAGCGGTTCACTGCTTTTGTCATCTTTGTTGTCCTTCTCTGCACCTTTTCCAGTTCTAAAACATCATTTTTGCAATGACATAACTAGACTTGCACATAATTTTCAACGTCCAGGTGAACCATGGCTTTATATAGTGGAATAATGATGTTTTCTGTTTGTTCTCTATTCCTTCCTTCCTAACTCCTAACAATTGGTTTGCTTTTGCTTTTTTTTTTCTTTTGACTGCTGCCAAGCACTGAGCTGATGTTTTCATGGAACAATTTATCATAAACCCCAGGTCTCGCTCTTCAATAGTAATTGTCAATTCAGAGCCCATCATCTTCTACATGATATAGGCTTATTTTTCCCAATGTACATGTACTTTACATTTATCTACACTGAATTTCATGTGGGTAATTTTATTACCCAGCCAATCACTTCAGCAATTCTTCACAGCTGGTCCTCATCACTACTACCTGGAAGAACTTCACATCATCGCCAAACTTTGTCACTTCATTGTTCACCCCTGTTTCCAGGTATCTTACGTGTATTTTTAAACAGCACGGATCTCCCTGTGAAACTCCCCTGGTGACCTCTCCTCCACTGCAAGAACCAGCCAGTTAATCTTATCCTCTGTTTCTCACTTTCTTGGCCAGTTATTAAGCCATGTGGCAACTCATTTCTATGTTGTGGCCATTTAATTTCTGTATAAGCCCTTAGTGTGAGATTTTGTCAAAAGCCTGTTGGAAACCCCGAGCAGACTACATCGGTCAGACCACTCTCATGCTTGCTGTTCAAACAGATCCAGCTGTTTCAGCCTTCAAGGCCTTTGGGTGAAACTGCTTATTACTGTTTATTACTATTCATTCTGTCCTTTGGTACTGTTAATTCATTCTGTCTTTTGGTAGTTATTCCTTCCTCAGTTTCTTCAATTTTAGGCAGACCTTTGCTGATGTCCCCACTCTCTCCCCACAAAAAAAGGTTTCTATGTGGGAACAGCCCCAGTTTTATTCACAGCAAACATCAGTAGAAAAAATGAGTTAGCTTCCCTGAAAAGCCTTTATCGTCTGAGTAGCCATTTTGTATGCTGGTCATCAGGTGCTTCTCCTGAAGTGATCAAAAAAAGGTTTAGTGGAAATTTTGATCCCTGAAACTAGTTGCTCCTTAAACTCCTTTGGCTAGATTGATTAGAGTTGTATATTTAGACTTCAGTTTACAGTCCTTCCTACTTTCTTTTTTTGGACACAACTTCAGTATTCTGAATGATCCTTCCTATTTCTAGTAGTGTTTTTTCCTTTGCTGATTAGCCATGCCAGACTCCTTTTACCCTTTCTGAAGTCTTTCCCAAAGGATGGGGCAAGCTCTGCTGCTGTGCCCTTAGCTCAGTGATCACCTTGCTCCCTGGAAAGATTTAATTCTTTTAGTGGCCCATTTTAACTTCTTTTTAGTGGGCTTCCCTGTTTTCACAGAGTTGCTCTTTTTGAAGTTAAGCACACTTGTGGTGGATATTTTTGGCCTTTGTTGCTCCTGTGGGGGAACTGAAGTACATTACAGTCACTGTCACAGAGCAGTGATTCCATTGTGAGATTTTGAACCAGATCCTGCACATTACTCAATACACAAACAAGCTGTCACTCAGTGCGGTTCTAGTTGTTTAGGGAGCTGATCTCAGTCCCCCTTTCTGCTTTGCTGCTCAGCCAGCTCAGTCACAGGTGCATGGCTCTGTCGGAGGATTTGCACGTGGCTCTGTCAGAAACGGGATTAAGGGAACCGAATTGTTGTTTCCTTTAGTAGACTATGCATTTAATAAATATGGTGGAGAAACAAGGTTGCAGAAAAGTATAGTGCCTGTTGAGGTAAATGTTTGTTATATGCACATCTTAGCAGACACATTTTGCCTGTCTTTGGAATTCAAACCCTAAATGCCTTAAAAATGGAAACCCCCGAGCCTGAGCATGGGTACAGGCAGTGGCAGCCGAGATTTGGCACAAGGCAGGAAAAACAGGTCTGCTATGCAACTGCCACAAACAGCTCCTTTAATCTGGCAGACAAAACGTAGCCAACGCACCCTCCCTGAAACTCTGAAACAATCACAAAGCAATTTTAATACAAAATAAAGTTAACCCTTAAAAAAACCCAGGCCCCTCAGCAAGAGTTTTCCTCCCTTCTCTTCATCTCTCATGAAAGAACTATGACGTTCACTAGAGTCTTCCATATCTCTCTGCATTGTGTATGGCAGGATTCCAGGCCCTGCCAAGAGTAGCACCATAAATCCTTATGACACAAAGACAGACAAATAGTCCTGCTGGTGACTGAAGGTTTGGAGACCTCTGCGTACTCTTTCACTGTACTCCTTAGAAAGTCAAAGGACTTTGGAGGAGACCTGGGGTGTCTTACATGATTCTTGTTTTACAATAGAGTGCTTATTTGCCTATGTGGGCTCCTGGGAATGCCTTGGCAACAGCTCTAACTGAAGGTTTCCCTATACACCCCATCCCCTCAGCACCTTTTATCTGGTACTTACAACTTGTCGTTCCTTGTCTGCTCTGTACGAGACAGAGCACCATCTGTCTGCTGTGCAAGGCTGTAACAAAATGTTAGGATGTTCATTCTTTTAAATTAAGAGCTTGAGTGTTACCATCAGCAAAAACATTTTGTTAAAATACAGCATTTGGCGCACTTACCCAAAGATGCCGATTTACTGAAAAACTTCCAGCAGTGGGATTCACGCATGTGACACACTGACAATTGTGCATTTCTTTTAAAGTCAGTTTCTGTCTGTCATACCTATGTAGTTACAAAATAACAAAGGGATAATAAAGCTCAATTGTATATTCACAGTTTGAGATTTCTATTGACAGATCTTCACACTGAATGCTTCTGCAAGAAAGTGTGATTATGTAGCTCTCTGTTAAAAGAACTGAAAACCTCTCCTTTGTTACAACTCTCTTACACACCATTTCTATCATTTGGAATCTTTTAAGGGATGTGTCAAAGTTGACAGGCCCAAATTTGGCCTCCTCTCACCAAATTATATTTGTAGATTTAGAGTATCTTCCATGTAGGAAAAAATCCCAGCAGTCAGCCTCTCCAAGACAAGGGCTAACTTCTTTGCCAAACTGCAGGTCAGCCAATAAACCAGCAACAATCTACCCTTTTGTCGCACAAAATACAGGTTTCTGCTCATGTTCTACACCATCCCTCCTCTTATGACCTACATATTAAGTTGGTACTGGGCTGAAAAATCACTCCGCTTACTCATTTACCTAAGGGTTAGATGGTTTTACTAGTTCTGCTTGTTGCCTCTAACCTTCCACTGCACCGTTGAGAGCTCTATTATATCACAGCCATGACAGTGCTCTACCAGAGCTTTACCTAAAACTTAGAGAGCCAATCTTCTGGGTTCTCTTCTGTCACACATCATGTTGCATGGGATTAACAATGGCAGCTAGTTTAACTTCTTGGATCTTTGTTTTCCAGCCTGCAAATTAGGTCAGTAACATTTTCCCAATCGATGGGAAAGCTGGGTGGTTCACTTTGTCCAAAGGAATCCTGAATCTGTAGCAGCTAAAATTCAGAGAGATAGATATTTTATATATATATATATATATATCTGTATGTATGTATGTGTATGTGTGTGTGTATATATATACATATAAAATCAAAGAATATCTGTTTGGTTTTGGTTCACTGAGAATCCAAAAGGATTCCAGGAATAAATTTATGTGTTTGTAAAAAAGTACTTCAAGATACTAAAATGTGAAGTGCAATAGCATAGAACTGCAAGTCTGGTTGTTGAGCTGTTCTTGACAAAAGAAAAAGAATAATTTCAGGTCAGAAAAACTGTTAACCTCTTTGATACTTTAAACAAAAAACAAAACAAAGGAAAACCTAGATTCACAGAGTTGCAATGTTTGTCTTCTCCTGCTCATGTAACAATCCAGAAGAAATCCCAAAAGGATTCATTTGAATGCATATACCTAGAGCGGGCCATTAGATTATATCTACCAGTCTAGATTTATTAGACAGCTGTATCCAGAAGACTAACGTTTTGATCCAAGCATCCTAAAGTAATTACTCTAAACTCCTAGTCAGTCTTAGCCACTTTTCCTTCAGACACGTAGGTGTATTTTATAAGAAGCAAAATAACTGCAAAGGACAGACTAAGGGCATCTTCCTCTATCTCCCCCATCCTTTTGCAAACTTTCAACAGAGCGCACAATGGTGATTTGGAGTTCCTAGACATATTATGCTTCAAAGCCTTTCAAGCAAAAAGGTAACAAGTCCAGAAGCTCCACACCTTGGTAGGCCACTGGGCTTTTGGGAAAGAAACAGCAACATCTCTTTTCTTCCCTTTCATTCACCCAGTCCCAAAATATTTGACATAACCAAAACTCTGACAATAACAGCAAAATACTACACTGCTGTTAGCAAATAGCATATGTAATCCTTCTAAACTAGACTGGAAATACCTTGTCCTTGACTTGACAAGGGGCAGTTTATAGAAAGTCAGGAACAATGTCTGAAAACACATTTGCCACCCTGAGGCTCTGCATCTCTTGCTTGTTTCCTTTGCTCACCCTGCAGTGGCGTTGTGTCTTGGCTGCACTAGTTATTGCTTAGTACTTCTTGGAACCTTTCAGCACATCAGGGAGGCTTTGTAAAGCAGGACTTTAAGTAGAACTTAAATGTTAAAAAAATATTTTGCCCATTGCTTAGTACTTCTTGGAACCTTTCAGCACATCAGGGAGGCTTTGTAAAGCAGGACTTTAAGTAGAACTTAAATGTTAAAAAAATATTTTGCCCAAACCACAGGAAGAAGTTGACATTATTCAATTCTTCTGTGTGTTTTTAATGTCCCAGCATCTGCCTAAGTTAAATTTACTTTATGTCTTTCTTTTTGTTTCCAACAACTCTATTCCGTAGCACTGAACCAAACTGCAAAATAATGTGGAACCCTTAGGAACCTACATTTCCCTTTGAGCCTACAGGTCTAGGTCTGTGCATTAAACTCCAGGAATAGGAAGATTTTTCCTCAGATATGCTGGCCACTATTTGGACATACAACAATGCATAAGCACCTCTGAATGACCAGAGAACTTAGCTCTAGAAGATTCTGCTTGTTTTCTATGGCAAGTATGGAAACATCTCCCCTGTATCCTCATGGAGATTCTCGTTTTGCACGTAGGTCTTGCTTTTTCAAAGAACAAACATCAGTTACCTTCACAGCTTGTGATTCAACGTGCTCATCACATGGAATCTCTCAATGACCCAAGGACCATGAAGAAAGACCATAACAGAAATCTCCACAGGTAGCAACAGGGAACCCACGGAAATCCTACTAGGCTCTGAGGTTGCATTAGTTTTCCCACACACTCCTTTTATGCTGAAAATCTTGCTGTGAGGTTTCCTTGTAAAAAAAATTCCACAGGCAGATAGCAAGTGCGATCCCAGAGACCTCAGAGCTAGCGCACAAGCTAAAGCTCCCACAGTCTACCTCCGACTTACAAAGAATTAATGGCTTTTATGGTGAATTGTTTTCCTTCTGAAGGTTTTTTATTTCTTCTCCCACTTTGCAGTCCAGGGCAAGGACAAATATCCCATGACTCGCCTCCTCTGAAATCTCAGGTACTCAGTGTTACAATGAATACTGCAGACTGATTCAAAGGCTGGTTCTTACACCACTAAAAATCCTAAGCAAATCCTAATAACAAAAGTGGAGACAAACACCATAATAAGATCATCTTAAATAAATAGCATCAACTGAAAACTATTAAAACTTTTACTGGTGGCTGTAGTCAAGGCATTGGTGGATTAGAGCAGAAAGCTAAATGGAAGAACAGGCATTAATATCAAGAATATTAAGATCATCAGTATAATTAATTACCTTTAACAGCCCAAAGCAGTGTAATTTTTCTCAGTTTTCTCTTCCAAGGGTTTTTGAGAATACCTGCCAAGAGAGTAGATGCTGTTACAGTAAATGTTAAGGCAATGCCTCAGGCCTATAAATATCCAAGCAGGTGTTCCACTTTAAGCACAAGTCCTCCCAGGAGACAACCCATGGGATCTACCTGACCCAAACTGCTCCAACACCAACTGCTTCAGAGCCTAGGTGTCATTTTTTGGGTAGTAATTTGAATAAATTTCTTCCCCTCTCCCAGACCAAAATTAAGATTGTCAGCTACAATCAACTGAAATCATATGTGATGCTTCTCATTAGTCATCTGTAATATCTCATGATTAATAATCAGAAGAGGTTGCCACAAACAACCTAAACCACTTCTACAGTTTTTAGCATATTTATAGTTTCCATTGTTTCAAACCTTGGAATAACCAAATATTCCTGGTGTATGTTCGGCACAGCCTCCCTTTATTGCTCTGCCTTTAAGTACATTTAGAGAAGAGATGCCAGACTACAATGTTAAAAAAGCAAATCTCCTGTTCTGCTTTTCACAATGCAGAACTCTACAGTACAAGAAGTAGGAGAATAATTTTCCCCGCTAGGATGTGTACACGCAGAGATTGAAAGTCTAACTCCATCTAGGAAACATCCTTTAATTTTTTGCCTTTTCTGCCATGTTTGCTCTGCAGATGCTGAAGGTCCTCCGAACCTCACAAAGTGAAGTGAGGTCTTCAACAAATTTTTCACTGGTAACAGAGAGGATGTCAAACCAGGACTTGCAGATTCCAGGAGTTATATATTTCTTTGCCATTGACACTTATCCTCCTTGCCCACTATTTTCTGTTTATTTTTGGTTAATTTTTTGCTTTAACAAATCCTGTGCAGGAATCTCTGAAATTAACTTTATCTGGCTGTCCTGGTTTCGGCTGGGATAGAGTTAATTGTCTTCCCAGTAGCTGGTACAGCGCTGTGTTTTGAGTTCAGTATGAGAAGAATGTTGATAACACCCTGATGTTTTTGGCTGTTGCTCAGTCGTGTTTAGACTCAGTCAAGG
>JAVKLA010000001.1:30075713-30087221 GCA_034782735.1 Sagittarius serpentarius | reverse complement strand
TAAACTGTTCTTATCTCAACCCACGAGTTTTACTTTATTTTTCCGATTCTCTCCCCCATCCCACTGGGTGGGGGGGAGGTGAGTGAGCGGCTGCATGGGGCTGAGTTGCTGGCTGGGGTTAAACCATGACACTGGCTCAACCACGGCATTGCAGAACTGCAGGATGTACACACATAATAGCTATTATTTTAAAAACTGTCTGTAGTATAAAGGCAGCAAAAATAAACCTGTGCATCACAGTATTCTCTGCTCATGTCCAACAATTCAAAATTGAATAACCAGTGTAATTGCAATTATCTCTCTCTCTCTCTTGAAATACAGGTTATAGAACTAATAGTTTATACCTAGAAAATAGTCATTTAACTTCTTACGTTTATGACAATGAGTGATAGCTATACTGCATTAAGTGATTTGCTCTCCTAAAAAACATGTCTAGATTTGATCAAGGATAGGTAAAGAGGATGTCAAAAATTCCATCAGAATTGACAGCATTTCTATTGAAGAGTTACCATTCATCATTAATTGAGCTAATTGAGTTACTCAGAGGCTGTGCATATGGTATAAGGATTTTTGTCCCGATTTTTTAAATCCTTTTTTTCCCACCATTACTCCTCAGAAGTGACTCCACTGAGTCTTCTACATCTTAAGTGGTGCAAAACAAAGCTATAGGAAAGAATCAGGCCCATTGAAATGTATGAAATGTGCTTCAGTGTCTGTAACTGTAACAGGAAATATTGTGTAATGACTGCAAGGGACTTGGTCCATTGCATAATTTTCTGATAGTTTGATAACCCTGGCAGACAGAAGGACCTCTTTCCCAACTTCAGCCTTTCTAACCAACATAATCGATTCCCCTTTCCCCAGAAAGACAGCTACAAAATATTGCGAGCAAACCATCTCAGCAATATGAATGAAGACAACCTATTTGCAAAGACAAGATGCAGAAATACCTTTACATTAGTAGCAAAAGAAAGATTATGTTAAACTGTTAGGAGAGTTCAAACGCTGATATAAATCACTATACTTGTATGTTTTTAATATACCAAGTTAATGTGACAGAAAGTCAATTAATAGGCAAAGTAAAAAAGTGGAAATACACACCATTTAAGAATACGCAGACTTGATATTCATCTTAATTTTTTGGTGCTACTGAAGAATTATTAACACTGCAAAACTAAAATGCAAATAGGTATTTTGGCAAGATTACATTGTATAGCATTTGTAACTCAGTGTAGTAGAATACTGCATTTTCCTGTCACTGAAAAGGTAGTGAAATGTAATATTAGAATTATTGCAGTATCTATATGCACATTTTCCAATATGAATGGTATGCCATAAACATAACTCATTCTACTACTGCGTGATTATGTTGAAATAATATAACATGGTCATAAATGAAGAGAAATGATGTTGAATTGCTTGCTGTATTGAAATACTATTCAAGAAGATCAGAATTAAAATAGGGACACTTAGTAAATACTGCAGCAATGGTTTTATTCTTTGAAAGTGTCAATTGTACGTGAAAATGAAACTGCAGATACACTTCAATATTTATCGCGCCAGGTACTTCATTCACATTGTGGAAAATAGCTGTATCAATGGCAGAAATGAGGTATGAAGTTAGCTTGTGTAGTGGATAAAATTATAATCTGGTGAGGTGGTGGGGAAAGAAAAAAATTGCTCTCTATAAATCTCCAAATGAAAAATAAAATACAGGGCTTCATGATGCCTTTAGATGAACCTATGAACTGGAGAAGCCAGACAGAAAAATGAATATGCTTCATATGTCAGGTGTGGTTTTTGTATGGGAAAACACTCTACGTAATTCAGACACATTACAGTTATCTGGCTGTTTATATAAAACATTTTAAAATAAGCTGCAAGTGACATAGTTGTGGACGAGGAAGCAGGATTGTCTCAGGATTAAAATAGGCTCTGAAAGATGAGGTCAATTAGTTCAATTCTTGTTCTTCCCAGGAACAGTGATTTCTTGGGCAAGTCATTTAACTTGGTCTTATCTCCTCCATCTGCATAACAGATATACTATTATTAGGTCCCTCACTGGGATGTTATGTGGTTTAATAGTTTTAATATTGAGGTCCTTGGGTATAGGGCTCTACATAATCACAACTACTTCACTCTGACAGATGGCAGCACCGTTGAGCTAAGACTGCAACCAGCTTCCACTTACAAATTATTTTCCTTTATAGTTCTGGCTTGGTGAGTGGCCTGGCTTAAAAATTGCTACTTTTTTTTTTTTCCTGAATGCATGCAACATTGCATCTGTTTCTGTCACTAAAATTGACAAAGAAAAACAAATGAGGAGGAAAATAAGGTGCTAGAGGGCATGCTTATACCACACAACCGAGCATGACACAGACATTGCAGAATTAACGCTAGCCAAGCTGATTACAGAACTAGGACAACCCAGCCAACCTGGCTAGTTAGCCAGCCTTCACAGCGTTGTTCTGAAGACTCACTGGGCACTGTGAGGATTCACGGTTTCATACCAACTCAGCTGGTACTACCTTGAGGAATCAAGCTACTTATCGTGGCATTGGCTTGCCTGGTGCAGATTAGTCTGGAAAATACTAGCAGCAAACCTTCAAAATTACCAGTGTTACTTCCGAAAAGTGAAAGAAATTTGATGGAAATTTTTTTCCTACCAAAAGCTACAAAACATAGACGCTCACTTTCCAAGTGAGACCACACAGGAATACAGAAAGACAATTTGCCAGCGGTCCTCTACCATGCTCTCCTTGCAAACCTTTGAGGAGAAAATTATACTCTCAGATGATAAGGAAATCTCTCTTTGCTATCGTCAAATAGGAAGTATCTGAAAGATGATTAAAACTATCAAATTATTAAACCAAAGCAGTGAAAGGTGCTAAAAGATGACAATACCTCATGTGCAAAACTGAAAGTAGTTCAGCAGCATCAGAAAAAGTATGAGTATCATCAATCTTATACAGCCCATATAATAAACAAACATTTTTATTAAGCATTAAAAATGCCTAGTTAGTCACCACGAGTGATATAAATGCAGGCCAGGAGCCAGCTGGATCTTTCAGAACAAAGCACTCATCCAGCAACAAGTGTATCCTATTCATCAAGTAAAGAGACAAATGTAATGTTACAGCCTGATTTTCCGTGCCAAAGAACTTTGCACTTACCATGCCCCACAATACTGTCATTCTCCTTCAATGGAGCTGTCAGGTCCAGCCACAAGACCATGCAGGAGAGCTCCCTCAAGTACAAATGAAGGGAAAAGGAGAGTGGGGAACTGGAGTAGTAGTCCATGGTATGTTTAAAAAGAAAGTAAATGAATTCCCACTTTTCCACTTCTGTACAGAACCTAAGAATGTGCTGATGAGAGACCTGCAAGGCCATTAGGAAGTTCAGCACTGATAAATATGGACTTAGACTGTAAACTTCTAATCTGGAGCACTAACATTTCCCAGCATAGTTGTTTAGAAACAAGACCTTGAGTTCCACCTGTTCAGGGAAAATTCTTTCTTGGGAAAGAATAAAACAAAAGAATGAAAGAAACAGAGAAAAACAGCAAGAGAGGGAAACTCAGAGGAAATACTAATCAGAGTAAAATAAAAATGAGAGAACAGATGGGTATAGGGAGACACACAGTCATGGACAAGTATTTTATTTTTAAAAAAAAACATCCAATACGAATTAATCCTTGTTGCCGCTACAAGCTAATTTCCTTCCAGCGTGAACCCTTTGGTAGAAAGATGACACGCAACACCTCTCCTAAGAGGCACTGAAGTTTATCACCTGGCCTTGGTTGTAATACCTGGGTCTAGATTGCAGCCTAACAACATCCCATGTTCACGTGCAGCAGTGCCTGGATGCGTACTGCAAGAAGAGAGAAAGAGACAAAGGGAAGGGAAAAGGGTGGGGACCTTTCTCTCCTCTGCCTTGGGGCTACCCCAGCAGTTTTTTCATTACAGGCATAAACCTATAGCAGCACAGCACACCTGCTCAGCAAGGCCTCTAGTACTTACAGGCCATTTAAGGGGATCAGACTTCACAGAAAAAACTGCACGTATATGCAGTGGCACATATCTGCTTGCATCACACACCCTGCAACACCTGTCATCTAGGTCATTTGGTCCTGTATTTCCTACACAGAAGTTTGGGCCACGGCCCCAAGTAAGGGGAATTTGTTTGCTCTGGCATAGCCTCATAGCTTGCACCCACTCCTCCCTTCCGCTTGTCACATGCATCCCTGCAAGGGATGGGTGTTTCCCGTTTGCTTTTTCTTTTTCCCCTGGGCGCGGAGGGGGAGAGAAAGGGAGCAGCCATCCTCCAACACCAGCTCAGTCTAGTGTTGAGCTATGACAAGGATCAAAGCACCCAGGAGACAGAGTTTTTCCACAAAAGCACACTTTGCTGACAATCTAGAAAGGGTTCAGTCTGGAAAGGACCGAGCAGATGGAGGAGTCTGCTGTCCTTGCCAGTCAGCAAAAAGGATACTAGGAGGAAGGGCAAGTGGAAGGGCAAAGATTTCTTGTTTAAAGGGGTTGGAGAGTGAAGAGAAATCCAGAAGCACAAACCTAAGTTACAGGGTGCCTAGGAGGTGATTTCCCTGGTGCAGGAATAAGCCCTCATTTGCAGAAGCAAACTGTACTGAGGCTATTGCAGAGATTAATGCTGAGATAGCAAAATGCCCTCTGTCACTTGGTAAAGCTATCCCTCCTGCAACCCCTGTGTTTGAAATGGTTACTCCTGTCCTTACAGAGGGATCCTGTGGCATTTTTCACACTGATGCCAACCTGAACTCGCAGACAGACTTGAGGATAGCCAATATCCAGCAAGAACGCAGAACACGACTGGGTCTTCTACAGGTGTTGTGGTTGTCAGTGTACTTGTCAAGACAGATCCTGCCAAAAAAACCCTCACACTTAACAGTTCATAGGAGTCCTTAGACACTCTGCAGCACTATCAGGGTAGGGTGGTTTAATTCACATCGGGTGGGCTCCCAACTCCAGAGGATGGCACAATGACAGAAAACTGCACTGAAACCCAAACAGTAAATAAAGTTAATTCCCACTAAGAAACATAAATTCCAAAAACTCAGCATCCATTTAAAAAAAAACACAAGCCACTACAGTCTGAGAGAAAGCAGATATAGTGAAAAGGAGCAATCTGGAAAGTAACTACAACAGAAGAGGCCCGTAATGGAGACAAGGAATACAAGGTTGGATTTGAGCATACACTGCATTTTGGAAATGTTGCCTTAAAGCCAAAACACCGCTGCTGTGAAGCTTCATCTCATTACCATTCTTCCCCACAAACCAGGATCTCTGCTTGGATTTCATCTTCTGTTGGAATGAATGCGGCATGGGAGCACATGGTAAAAATTAGCAAGGAACCACTAAAGAGAACAAGGCACCCCAGCTACACCTACTCTGGTAGCAATTTCAAATGTAAATATCTCAGTTTTCTCCCAAAGTATTTGGGGTGGTGTTGCATTTTATTTTTGGTTTTTTTTTAATAAAAGTCAAAACTGTTGCAGAACCTTTGAAATGAAACAGTTCCTTGTCCTGGTTTCAGCTGGGATAGTTAACTGATTTCCTAGTAGCTGGTACAGCGCTGTGTTTTGGGTTTAGTAGGAGAAGAATGTTGGTAACACCCCGATGTTTGCAGTTGTTGCTAAGTCGTGTTTAGACCAAGTCAAGGATTTTTCGGCTTCTCCTGCCCAGCCAGCAAGAAGGCTGGAGGGGCACAGGAAAGTTGGGAGGGGACACAGCCAGGACAGCTGAGCCAAACTGGCTAAAGGGGTATTCCATAGCATGGGACATCATGCCCAGTGTATACACTAGGGGGAGCTGGCCTGGGGAGTGATCGCTGCTCGGGAACTAACTGGGCATTGGTCAGCAAGTGGTGAGCAATTGCACTGTGCATCACTTGTCTTGTGTATTTCAATCCTTTTATTATTATTGTCACTTTATTGCTGTTATTAGTGTCACTGTTAGTTTCTTCCTTTCTGTTCTATTAAACTGTTCTTATCTCAACCCACGAGTTTTACTTCTTTTCCAGTTCTCTCCCCAACCTGCTGGGTGGGGGTGGTAATGAGTAAGAGGCTGCGTGGTGCTTAGTTGCTGGCTGGGGTTAAACCACAACATTTCTTTAGTCAGAAAATAATTTTCCACCAAAAATAGTTAGAAAATCTTGGCCTTAGCAGTTGACATATATTTGGATAAAAAATTAAATTAGGGCTCCAAGGCTTGAGATTCTTGACATATGTTTGAGATTATATAATACAACTTAGATGCTTCTTTAACTTTTGTCATTGCACTGGTTCACTAATCACTTTGCTTTCTCTTTTTTTAAAAGCAACAGCTGTAATTTTATTAGAATACTAACAGTGAGAAAACTGCCAACAGCACTGAGCAGAACTTTAGAAAGGAAAACATAGACAAAATACCAAAGAGATGCATCAGACTGTGCAGCATTCTCTTAAGCAAAATAGTGAAACTTGCCGTTCTGTTTAAAACTAGAAGCACTAGAAAACATACCTGTCCTACTATAACAATGTCACATGGGCATCAGAAGTAGCTCTTCTCTAATTAGGATCTTCTCGGAGCAAAGTGATCAGACACATTAAGCAAAAGCAGTGCAGCCTAATATTTGAAAGCACCCTTGAGTCTCAGCCAGGCTGCAAAAACCACATGAACATGTGGCTCATTGATAGCACTGCAGGGGCTCACACAATGCATCACGCTGACTTACCTGTAAGAGGGAGATGAAGTACAACCAAGCAATGTATTCTGCCTTTCTCTTGGAAAAATATCACAAATCAAATTATTTTCCTTTGCTGCACAAATCCTTTCACCTTAGCTGGGTAAGCTAATATTTACTAATACACAGCATTCACATCAGAGTTTCCATGTGCCTCTGTTCTTGCTGACTGCAAATTGGGTTTGGCTTTCCAGCACTTTCAGCAAGATGTTAAGCTTGTTTCAACTGCAAAAAATGCAAATTTTCCATTTGTCTCCTCCAGTTGGATTTTAGAGACATAAATATCTCTGAGAGTTTGGGCACCGTGCCATTTTGCACTGCTCACTTTATGTTAGGAACACAAGTGCTACAGCCAAAATAATGAAAACCAATGATACTATCTTGTAAATTATAGTACTTGGGAAAAAAAAAGATACAGTAAAATGCAATCAAATAAGCAGGGGTAAGTAAGAGATGTAAACCATGCAAAACATCAAAAACAACCTAGTGTAAACATTTTGGCCACTGTGCTCTAAACAGTAAAATGCTGATTTTAAAGTGAAAATTTTCTTATTGTAGTGCTATTGCCCTAAGTGGTATCGTGCTGCTTTCCAGACATCCTGAGGTGAAAGATGTGGGGACCAAAGCAGGAGGATACACACTTGCCCTGAGAAGTGTGGCTTACAGACTTTGGGCACAGGGCTTGCACTGTTTCAAGAATTACACCCTTTTCTTTCATCATCTTTCCTCGCCTGGAAGAAAGCTGGCAAAGCTTAGGCCATATTTTGTCTTTACTGTGCAATTGCCCATATGACTTTAGAGGAGAGGCGATTAGTCTAGAATTTTACACTGGAATGAAACTATAGCTTTGAAAACAGGAACAATGACTTAAAAGCACACCTCAGCCTCATGCTGAGAGACTTAACTGATGCACAGAAATTCGTAGTAACAGCAACCACAGGTCTCCAGTATAGATATATCTCTGGGAGTGGTACATACATTAAAGTAACTGTCGTGGAAACTTTTACTTCAGAATGTGGGAAAATCCGCTTAGGAGGAATAGCAGAAAGACAGGTAAGCATCACCTCACTCATATGCTGGCATGTGGTTTCCTAGAGGTATATGTAAGTCTATCGACGTTAGGCAATGAACTCCAATGTAAGTGTCCTCAGGAGAAAATGTTCATTCATAAATCATGTTATGAAGAAGCAGCAGGCCAAAGAACTCCATTGCCCTGGGAACTCCACTACTCACCAGAAGGAAGGCATGGTGAGAACAGTTGAGGTCTGCTTCACCTGCACAGTATAGACAGCCAGAGCAGCCTGTGCATGCTGGGTCCAGAAACCAAACACCACTGTGACCTTAGGAACATATTATGGTCTCTAATGCCTGCTAATATTCACTGCTATCATTACCCATGTTCACTAGATTACCTTGCACGTGCTTCACTTTTATTTAGCTGTGCCTTTAGCCCCAGGAGACTGGGCATCATTTTACAAAGCTGAAGCCTAATCTTGCTTGCTCTGTAGGAACATAATCAGACCAATTTAGCCATGTAAAATTGTCTTTTTCTTGTCACATGCAGAAGTCCCAGAACGGAATGCCTCACACAGCACAAATGGAATTTAGGTTCTCCTACAGAATTTAAAAAACTGTTATCACAGAATTCCTTTCTCCTTCTGGGGAATAAAAAAGTAGAACATCCAAATCCCAGAATGTGCCCCATTAAGCACGCAGAAAAGAGTTTTTATGCATTTACTACCTCCCATCTTCCTACCTCCAAAACATTCATTTACTTTTTTCCTTTAGTTCCACTTGCCAGCTTCGAATCCTGTGTTATGAACACTTAAGTTGATAATAAATACCTACTGCTTTCCCTGAGAACAGGCACATAGTATCAAGCTCAGCCTTATATATCATTCACTACTGTATGTAAGTGTAAAGATGCATGTATGTAAACGTGTATGTTCCATTCATGCATTATTAGTCTAATTTATAGGAAGAAATTTGCACAATAAAATCCTCACCAGTTAATGGCACTTAGAAATTTATCACAAAGCAGCAATGAAATGTCCAGAGTTCTGCCAGCAATGTAATAATAATCACATATTTGCAAGGCTGCTACAAAACAACACAATTCAGAGTTGTCCAGAATGTTCAATATTGCAATGAAAAGCACAAACTGTAGTTCGAACATGTCTTTACTATGAATGCATTGGGTCATTTACTGTAACAATGTGAACGTGCTCTCATTATGATGTTCAACTTGATCAGTGTGTAGTCTAACATTTAAAAGTGCACTTCAGATGGAAGAAGGTATGAACGCATGATTGGTTCCTAATAAATGGAGCAACTCCCTAATGAACTGCGAGGGATCTATAAGAAACTGGTAGACACTAGACATAGACACTCAGAACCGGAAAAAAGTGGTAATAGCAAGGGGAAGACAGAGTAGAATTTCCTAAATACATTTATAGACTGTACTGTAACACTCATTGCTATCTGAAGTAGTAGCAAATAGGAGGGTGTACAGTTCTAGGAGAAAGACATTATTAGAAATTTGCTGGGGAAAGGATCACTGTTATTAAAAGCCAACATGTAAATTAGCACTTTGGCTGACGTCATTTGGAGCCATGTTACACAACTGTATCTTATAATGGAGTAGGAAAACAACATCCCCTCTCCATTGGTGTCTAGGAATGTTTTCTTCGAGTGACATCATACAAAGGCAAGTCAGAAGAAAAGAAAAATCTACATTCAAGGGACTGGGCTGATTTAATAGGGAAGATGAAATAAAGAATTCAGCTAAGAAACAAGAGAGAGTGCAAGTCCACAGCCATTTAAATGGAGTTGACATAAGACACCTCAGCCTTATTCTGTTTCTCTGTGTCCTTAATCTTTGCTGGCTGGACATTTAAGCAGAGCAGGTGGTTTAGCACAGTTAGGCACCTTTTTTCCCTCTGAACGGAGTAGTACTCCATGTCTAGAAGCCTCCGCTTCATGTGAAAATGACTGTTCAGCTGGGTTGTGTTATTTTATGCAACCACAAACCAAACATAAGATTGGACAACAGTGATTGCAGTGAGTTAGCTGCAGCGTGGCAGTGCTTATGTATTTATCTGGGGCACTACTATATGAATACCTCTCTTCTTCTCTAACCATGTGTGCTGGTTTTGGCTGGGATAGAGTTAATTTTCTTCATAGTAGCTAGTATGGGGCTATGTTTTGGATTTGTGCTGAAAACAGTGTTGATAATACAGGGACGTTTTCATTGTTGCTGAGCAGTGCTTACACAGAGTCAAGGCCTTTTCTGCTTCTCACACTGCCCTGCCAGCCAGTAGGCTGGGGGTGCACAAGAAGTTGGGATGGGACACAGCTGGGACAGCTGACCCCAACTGACCAAAGGCATATTCCACACATTTTTCTCAATCCCTCTGGAAGCAGAGTGCAGGTCACAGTTTCCTTTCACGTGGAGGGGTATCCAGTACACCTGGAATTAACTGCCCCAGGGGTGGAAACACAGTCCTAACATTTGTCATAGATTGATACAGACTGCACTGGAACAAGGTGAAGCTCCTGAACACCTGCAGTATATTGATGAAATCATTGTGTAGGGCAACACAGCAGAGGAAGTGTTTGAGAGGGGGAGAAGAATAATCCAGATTCTTTTGAAAACTGGGTTTGCTATAAAGCAAAGTAAGGTCAAGGGACCTGGATGGGAAATCCAGTTTTTAAGAATAATATGGCAAGATGGGCATCGTCATATCCCAATAGATGTGATGAATAAAATAACAGCTATGTCTCCACCAACTAGCTAAAAGGAAACACAAGGTTTCTTAGGTGTCGTGGGTTTTTGGAGAAAGCATCTTCCAGGTTACAGTCTGATTGTAAGCCCTCTCTATCGAGTGACCAGAAGAAGAACCAGAAGAGTGTTCAGAAGAACAACTTTGAATGGGGACCTGAACAACGACAAGCCTTTGAACAAATTAAGTGGGAGATTGTTCCTGCAGTAGCACTTGGGCCAGTCCGGGCAGGACAAGATGTTAAAAAAGTGCTCTACACCACAGCCGGGGAGAACGGCCCTACCTGGAGTCTCTGGCAGAAAGCACCCGGGGAGACCCGCGGCCAACCTCTGGGGTTTTGGAGTCGGGGATATCGAGGATCTGAGGATTGCTATACTCCAACTGAAAAAGAGATACTGGCAGCATATGAAGGAGTGTGAGCTGCCTCAGAAGTGATCGGTACCGAAGCACAGCTCCTCTTAGCACCCCGACTGCCAGGGCTGGGCTGGATGTTCAAAGGGAGGGTCCCCCTACACATCATGCAACAGATGCCACGTGGAGTAAGTGGGTCGCACTGATCACACAACGAGCTTGTGTAGGAAATCCCAATCACCCAGGAATTTTGGAAGTGATCACGGACTGGCCAGAAGGCAAAGATTTTGGAATATCACCAGAGGAGGAGGTGACGCATGCTGAAGAGGCCCCACCATATAATAAACTGTCAGAAAATGAGAGGCAATATGCCCTGTTCACTGATGGGTCCTGTCGCATTGTGGGAAAACATCAGAGGTGGAAGGCTGCTGGATGGAGTCCTACCAGACAAGCTGCAGAAACCGCTGAAGGAGAAGGTGAATTGGGTCAGTTTGCAGAGGTGAAAGCCATCCAGCTAGCGTTGGATATTGCTGAGAGAGAAAAGTGGCCAATGCTCTGTCTCTACACTGACTTATGGATGGTGGCAAATGCCCTGTGGGGGTGGTTACAGCAATGG
>JAVKLA010000001.1:30047058-30075613 GCA_034782735.1 Sagittarius serpentarius | reverse complement strand
GGGCTATGTTTTGGATTTGTGCTGAAAACAGTGTTGATAATACAGAGATGTTTTCCTTATTGGTGAGCAGTGCTTACACAGAGTCAAGGTCTCTTCTGCTTCTCACACCACCCCATCAGTGAGGAGGATGGGGGTGCACAAAAAGTTGGGAGGGGATACAGCTGGGACAGCTGACCCCAACTGACCATACCATATGACATCATGCTCAGCATATAAAGCTGGGGGAAGAAGAAGGAAGGGGGGGACATTCAAAGTGATGGAATTTATCTTCTCAAGTAACCATTAACATGTGATGGAGCCCTGCTTTCCTGGAAATGGCTGAACACCTGCCTGCTGATGGGAAGTGGCAAATGAATTCCTGATTTTGCTTTACCTGTTAAACTGTCTTTATCTCAACCCACGAGTTTTCTCACTTTTACTTTTCCCATTCTCTCCCCTATCCCGCCTTGGGGGGAGTGAGCAAGCAGCCATTTGGTGCTTAGTTGGCAGCTGGAGTTAAACCACGACACCATGATTCCTACCTCCCTGTAGCTGACAGCTACATCCTCCTGTCTCTGACCAGTAGCTATAGAAGAAGGGTTTCAGGATTGCAATACTTTATTTTTCTATTATATTCTACTGGTTATAAAAAAAACCAACCCCAAACCTAAATCCACATATGCAAAACACACTTCTGCAATAATTTGCTTAGTTGGAGGAGATGCACCTCATCAGAAGGTAACAGCAGGGTCATCTACTAGTAGCAGTATCTCTCATGAAAGCTGCAAATATCAAACAGGAACGGCATAAACCTAATGACACACCTGCACTTAGTCAAAGCTGTGCTCTCTCTTAGGAAACAAAGAAATAGACCTTGTCTCAACTTTGCAACAGCAAAACAGGAATAAATGGTATCCCTTTCAGCATCAACAGTGACAACTGAAGTAGTGAGAGAAGGTTTAGTACTGATGTTCTTCAGCAGCATCTGCTGGTTACTACTAGTAGAGCCAACATCTTCAAAAAGCAAGAAGGTACCACTGGGTAGAGAGGCATGATTTCCCCCTTGCTGGAATGGCCCACTGGACAGGATGCAGGACTGAGCTTAAGGAAATAACGGCCTGCAAACAGGCTCAAAGTATACCTTTGTGTAAATTGTGCCGTGCCTCAGTTTTTCTGTCTGTAACTTGAAATTGTTTGAGAACATCAACTGAAAGCAATCAGCATTTTATGGTGCTGTTAAATGTTCACCACTGTCACTGTTACAAAGAAAGTGAAAACAGACAGGAGAATATTTGACCCAAGAGAGAAGCCAATATTTGCGGAAGATACCCAAACAAGGAGGAAATATATTTGTCTGGACAAGAAACAACAACTTTCCCTCAGGAGGAATAATAAATAGAAAGCATGACCTGTCTGGATGTTCATGTGGTGTTTCATGGGCATGTACAGCTGGAGAATGGGCTACATGGCTACCTTTGCATGGTGATGAAGCAGCACTACAAAATCCATCCTCTCCATATTCCAAGCAGCCAGGCTTCTGAAGGACTAATGACTTCTTTTTTTTTTCCACTCCAAAAAAGTCAGGAATACCTGTTTTGCAATAGTTTCCTATGTGAACAATCTCTTTCTGCCTGAAGAGTAAACTTTTTGTTTAGTTCCCTTTGAAGTGGACTAAGTTAGACTGCAGAAAGACATTCATTTAAAAAAAAAAAAAAAAGTCCATTGTAAAAGGCAGTGTGGAAGAGCTATTTCAATTCACACCCTCTCCTATTTCACAAAAGCTTCCTCTGCCAGGTGAAACCCTCAGTGTTGGTGGAGATAACTGAGGATGTCCATTCACAGCAGAATGTGGAGTCTAGCTGTTTCTGAAGAGGTTAGGTTAGATACAACAAGCAGTTAAGGTGCAATAGCTCAGCCCTCCCAACCCCCTCACATGGTAATATTCTGCTTCTTCAGTATTATCAAATTGCTTTCAGTACCTGGCCTAATCTGAGCCATTCCCTTACCGCATGCCACATTTGAAGAAACAGGGCCTACTCTCACAGTGAAATGGTCTTTCATCAGCCTGGCAACAGAATCTTCTGTTTATATACTGCCCATGTCTTTCTGAGTGAATGTATTTGCAAACTGCCTAAATAACTGCAAACATACCCATTTAACAGAAATTGGGGTTTTTTAATAGTTGAAAGTAAGCAAAAAATAAAAAAAAAAAATCCTATCATAGCATCCTTTCTGGCACTCCTTATAAATGGGTGTGGCTTTCTCCATTAACAAGAGGGACAAAAGCCAAATGACTACGGTGCAGGTCTAAAGAGAAGGTGGAAAGGACACAGCAGCAAATGTGGCATACGACTTTGGAGAAATTGTTCAATGCTTCAGTCTTCCTTTCTACAAAACAAGACTGATGATGCATTTTTGTAATCATGAAGTAAGACAACAAGTTCTGTCTAAGGGCTCAGCGTTATTGCTATTGCTACTTCTCAAATTAGCATAATAGGCTGGATAGCTCATCAGTTCCTTGGGGGGGGAGGGGGGAAACCACACACAAACCAAACAAGCGGGGACACAGGTATTCTGCTTGCCATGCAAGGGGTGGCATTTTACGTTGAGTCAACCTTCCTGTTTGTTAAACACAATTAGAGCTTCACATTTCCTTGTGGCCCTACATTTTTGGATAGTTGTTGGAAAAAGGCAAATTCAGCTGGTCAAGTAACCACAACTGCTTCATACAACTATGCTTCCTTGCCCACTACAGCACTGTGGCTCCTGGGATCTTTGCTACAATGCCCTGGGGGCTGTGGCTGCAGCTACATTGTGTCTGTTCTTACCAAATCCAGTTTTTATGACTCACAGAAACTCATCTGTGTGTGTGAATTACTGGCTTTTCAATTGACAGTAAGGGAGCAAAAAATTATCTACAAAAGAAAAGCTTATCTACTTACATTATAGTCTCACACATTTTACTATGTGTTTACTGTCAGAACGTGTTGCAGTTAATATCTGAATCTCTGCCAGACTGCTGACAGACAGAATATGATCTTAAGATTTTTTTTTTGTGAAGTGACAACTGCTAGTCTGTAAATACTGTGTGCAATAATAGAAACACTAATTTGCCATAGCTATATGTTCCAAAAACGTTTGTAGTTTCCTTACGTTTTTCATTCTCTTTGCAATTCCAATCAGCAAATGCGTGATCACTGATGCCTGGAGTTGCTACAGCGTATTTTAAGATACACAAATTGTAGGAAATATTTAGTTCACTGCTGTTGTTAAAATGGTGCTTTGCTGTCCAGTAGCTTTAGATTTACCTATAGTTACTCTTAAAATCAAACACAAACCTGAAATCCCTGCACACGTTATGACAAAGGACACTGAGGAAAAACAAGAGCTGGAAATCTGATAAACTTTTCCAGCTAATTACAAGGCTTATCTCTCAATGAGGCAAACAAAAGAAAACAAGACTGAAGCAAATGGAAGAGCTCCAGATTCAAGCCACACTAGAATTTGCCCTAAATCTCACAGTACAATTTCTTCACTCCCCAGGTCTTACACAGCATGTTTAAACTTGGATGTTTTTAAACTCCAAAATGATCCATATACTGCAGGGGACTTAACTGGCATGTACAAGTGTCCTAGGGCACTCTCTACCCTATTTCTCATTTGCATCTCCTGGAGCCCAATTCTTCAAATGACAACATCAAAATCACTACATTGTACTGCCTTTCATGGCTGTTGCAGTTTTCTCATATTCCCCTGTCTGTTTTAGAGCATACTGTGACATAGCATTGGATTATGTAATGAACAGACTTAAACCAAAGAAATGCCACTCAAAAAAGCCTCTTTATCTTCATTGTCTCTGCTAGGGTGCCGATCACACATCCATCCCATTTAAAAACAATGAAAATTATTAATTTTTATTGGTTTTAGTAGAACTGTGTATGGAAGAGTCATTTTCTGCCTTGATTCCTTTAAACTTGCGTGTGTTAAAGAAGAATAAATGTACATTTGCAGGATTGCAAAACATAGCCACCAGAAAATCTTAGACTCTAGTCAGCCCTATTCAACTCTTTTTTTTTTTTTTTTTCCCCTTCACTGAGCTTTGCATAAAGCTAACCCAAACCCACATGGATTTCTATAATATCCAAAAAGAATGACAATGAGTGATGTGATGTAGGTGGAAACTGCCTGAAGAAACCTAAATTGTAACAGGAAAAAAAAATTGACATTTTAGATTTTAAATGTTACACAGTTTTTATAAAGCTTCAGTCAATTTATTTTATTTATTCTAATGAAGAGCATTACAACTGCTTTACTGCACTGAAGCAAGCATCGATCACACCATTAATCACACCTTGTGAATAGTCACAAATCAAGTTCTAACAGCAAGCACTGAATCAGGAGCAATGAAGCATAAACTCCTTCACAATTTATGATCTCTCCAATTGCATCTTTTCAACCATTAAATTGCAAGATACCATAAATTTTTATCTTCTTCACTTCAGTCACATTATTGATTCTGCCTTGTGAAATATAGAATAGCTGTAAATCTAGGCTATTGAATTAAATTTAAAGTCTTGACTTCAGAAAAGAAACCCAACACACTGCCATGGCTGTTAATTTACACTGAGGAACAAATGATAGAAACATTAAAATTTAAATGGACAACAGGGATTTCAAAGAGCCATAGTTCTGTCAATCCTAGTCCTTGTCAACCTTGAGGGTTTTTCTTTTAGCCAAATTTTAGATCACAAAATATAGTAAAATATAAGCTTCACGAGGATGCAGAGCAAATAATTCTTGCAAACAAGTAAATGATGAAGAGGCTAAATCAAAGCTACTGAATAAATGTTTATGCTTGAATTACCTCCACTGAATTCAGCACAATTTACCTGACTACAAAGCTAAGGTGCTTTAATACAAATAAAACTGGCATACTAGTGATAGCACATCTTTAGTCATCAGGTCCCTAGCAAAAAGACAGATTGCCTTAAGGGGTCTGCAAGATTCTCTCTAGGACAGCACAGGCAGGTTCCTCAGGGAACCGTGTCCCCATCAGAAATGAAAAGAAAGATCCACCACGGTGGAAGCCTCTATGGATAGGTGGGAACAATAAATGCAGATAGAAATGGAAGCTTCCAAGGAACTGGAAGGATGTTAAAGTAGACCTGGAAAATATGTGTTGGAAGAAAACACAGGGTGTGACCTAGATTTCCAGGGTACTGCTAGAGACAGGGAAGTTTCCTGATGCTGTTGCGGGTTGCCCCTGTGACAGTGGTGTCCAGCCAAGGCCAAACACCGGATGCTGGCTGCTTCTTCCATATGCCCTGGCTTTCCAGGTGCCTGGACATAGCTCACAGTCCTCTCCCAGCCTCTGAAGTGTTTCTCCCTACTGCTCCAGGGGAACAGGGTCGGTCCCCTACATGCCCCTTGCCTTCAAGGCGAAGGCCTTACACCGGCACGGAGGAACACTCTTCCGCTATTTCTGCCCCACCAAAGGAGCCCCAGCCTGACAGCGTGCACCTCCTGGCTGCACAGCTCCCTGGCCCGCTGGGTGCTCTCCAACTCCCTCCTGCATTTAGTACAAGGCTGCCCTCACCACAAGCTCAGAAAGACATCACCTGTTACCACTTTATAGGATTCAGAGTCTTAAATCAGCTTTCTGGCACATTGCTCACGTAAGTCCCCCCGCCCCTTAGGAAAAAGCCATATAGATATTTGCTGACCGGAAGAACAGAAGCAGGGCAGACAGTGTCGAAAGGCAGTGACTCACCTCTGTCCAGGCCTCCCACATGACGCTGCCCAGCCACGGATGGTCCCTGTGCCTCGGCCTCCACACAGCAGAAGCAGAGTAAGGGGATTTTCCCCTTCCAGAAAGCCAGCAGGAGGCAGGCCCCATGGCCACCCACCAGCCGTACTGGAGAAAGAAGGGTCTGGGAGGGTGAGGGAAACAGAGCTGAGGGCACAGCCAAGGTGAGAGCCGGCAAGGCAGGCAGGCCTCTCCCCTCACTGGGTGCGCAGGGCGGGGAAGGGGGAAGTTCACCCCCAGGAGCAGTTCCACAGTGGGACTGCTGCCAGGAGCAAGGTCCTTGAGCTCCCAGCAAGGGCTGCCTGCTCCCCTCACAGCTGGGTGTGGAGGAGGTTGAGGTGGAGACAAGGGTGGAGCAGGTGAGACGTGACTCGGGCCAACGATTCAACCTCAGGGTTATGGGGAAACTAGGGCTCCTAGCCCAGGCTCTGCTGACATATTCAGAAGCTGCCTAGAGGTACTCTGTTGTCTTTTCAGCACAATCCTAGCTATATTAAGTCACGTAAATCAAATAAACTAAAGGGGTGGTCTGAAGAGTTTGTAGAATCAGGAATTGGAACTGAGGGGAGGGGTGGGTCATCCTTATCTGACCAGAGTGTACCTACGCAGCGGTAACTTCCCTTTCATTTCATCTATCAGCTTTTCCAGCCCATTAGTACAGTTATCTCCCAGTTCTCTGCATACAGAAAAATTTTGCCAGATGTAGATTTTGCAACTGTTTTTATGTTTTCAGTGCAACCCACCATTTTCCTATCTGCGTGACAATGCGAGTCAGGAAGAACACAATCCCTAAGGAACTGAAAAGTAATAATTACAAAACTGCAATTCAAAACTTACCTCTATTACTTCTTGCACAACCTACTGGTAGCACCACGTTACTTTCTCAGTACAGTATCATACCACAACAGATCACGCTATTTCAGGCAGAAAGTGGCACCACACTTTGCAGAGGTATACCCCAGAATTTATCGCAGAGGTATAAAACCCCAGAATTTATATAAAAAATATGTCATAAATTCCTACAAAGCAATGCTGGTGACTTAATGTTATACTTCTGTCCCCATTATGCTAAATGCACTGTGTTCCTGGGCTGCCATTTTTCACTAGGGAAATGAGTACTCGCTGCTTGGGATTCATGTGGCCAATACTAAGAAATGAGTAACTCTGTGCTGCATCACCGTTTCCCCAGTGCCAGCAGCAAATATCTCCACACTGCTTTTCATCAGAATAGCTATTGCTTTCTAGCCCAAGGAGAAATGCATTTCAGCACCAACTGAGCCGATGCCCAGCAGAATCCTTCTACGTAAAGCCACGTACAAATACAAAGTATTTTGGAAGTTCAACTCAGACCCAGATTATTTACAATCAGATTCACAACTCAGTTGTGCCAAATAAACACACAGTTTGTTCCGTGTATTCTGTATTGTGCTAGTACCATTCTATGGACTTTGCATTCTTACTGATCACAAAGCTGCTTTGTTAATTACTGCCAATTGGACTTCAACATTACGACTTGCAAGCCTCACTGAATCATACAGTACCTATCCAAATCATGCTGCTGCTTCTATTATGGTATTAAACTAGTTCATATCTAAAGAGGAATATCCACTTCCCTTTTAACATCTGAAATTTTTTCAGACCAGAGAGTAAACTTGTATTACGTCAAGGAATTAAATGAGAAGGAAATTGTATTGCTCGTTTCTTCGATCCATCAGTTATTAAATTCCACGAGATAATCAATTAGCTAGAAAACACAGCAAAAGCTCAACACAAGAGACATGCTACTTTTGATAAATATTTTTATGGCATGCAGCAATAGAAATGACCAAACTTGAAATGGCCATAGGCTCAACCTCATATCCAGGAGTTTAAGTATGGTTGTCAGACTTACCTCAAACTTCTTTGACTTGCTTTGGCCTGAAATTCGGGTTTTAAAACCAGAGAGATGTGCATGTCTGAAGCCCCTGTGCACCCTGGTTTTGCTGCTGGCAGAAATTTCCATGATCATAGTTTCTTTCATTTCACCTCCTATTTCATGGAAAAAATTAAAAGCACAATCAACCAAAATGCCAAACTCCAACTATGAATAAGCACAAACCTTCAGGAAGGGACAGTGCTTGCACATAAAGCCTTTACTGAAGCTCAGTAGGGACATTGATACGTCTTTTACTAAACTCTCAGAAACATTTTGCACCTTAAGATTTGGGTTCCTTGGGAAAAAAAGAAAAGACAAAAAAAAAGGAGGGCAGGGAAGGAGGGGGAGGAAGAACTGTCTAGCAGCAACACTCTTGTTGGTTACTGAAAACTTCTGCTCAGGAATCTTGAGTATCCCAGAAATAGCATGGTTCATGGAAACCAAAAACTTTTAACAATGGAGAACTGTGAGGTGGCCATAATGCGTGTGCAGTATTGGGGAATCATAGTGCAAAAGGTGTTGTCAAAGCTGGTGTTCCTGCATGAGGGACAAACAGCAGGGCCTAGGATATTGTGCTAGTAGAAGAAGACATGGCAAATGGGAACTCCTTAACCATATCCAGATTCTTAATTTGTAATACAGATGTTGTATTTACTATATGGATGATTCAACTGAACTTAAACGTAACAAACCAACGCTCTTTCTTCTTGTGGAAAAACACAAATGAGGAATTCTTCTTCATACAATACCTGTTACATGATATGCTTCCTGTTAAGATGTTTAAAGTCCAGACACTTGCATTTGCAAATGAAATATACTTCACAGAGCTGAGAAGACTGGCATCAGCAGGCAGTCCTGTAATGAACAGAAAGGCTTTAACAGAAAAACATCAGTAACAGAGAGGTTTTAATGAAGTCCTCACAAACATTTTATTGACAATAATACAGTAAGTATTCAGCACTGTAGTCCCATTTTTAAACTTTCACAAGTAATAAATTTTGCAACACTGTCTGAGGTCAGTCAAAATGCTTTACTAAGTGACCAATGGAAAAAAGTTGTATTCCCAAACTCAGAGCTGGGATTTATGTGCCCAAGGACTATGACATAGTCTTTGAATTAGTCATTTTTCTGAAACAGGACTACATGCAAGCTCACTGTAGCAAAAAAAAAGGCATTCCATTAATTCTGTGGGTAAATCCATAGCCCTGGTCCCCAGATATCCACCCTTTCTCGGTCTGGACACCATATCAGAATAACGCTTCCGTGCATGCTCTCTCCCTCTGTGCTATGAAAAGTGCTTAATCTGGATGTGGCCTGTACTGTCTGAATAGTGATGATTACACTTGTCCATTGGTGTAGACACAGCATCTATGCTTAGCTTTGGTTTGTCCCATATGACACAGGATTTTATTATAAAATAAATAAATAAATAAATACTCAACTTCATATTCTTCTTTCATTAAAAAATTATGCTCCTAATTAGACCTGCATAAAAACTGCTGGAACTACTTTGTGTGCCCAAACCAAAAGCCTGGATGCAAAAAGGACACAACTTTCAGGTATTCACAAGTTGGACACAGATCTGAATTTGCAGCTAAAGCCCGTATCTTGTATACTATTCACAAAGCTTTGGATTTACTTCTGCCTTCTCTTCTTCACATCTGAACCATTTGATCCAAAAATTTTTAAAACAAGTCAGTGAACTGCTCTAAAACTCACTACGAAGTGTAATACCAGCACCTTTGCACAAAAATTTCTGCTTTAAAAATGATGGCAGTTTTGGTCTAATTATCTGTATGTTCCAGAACCTCTCTAGAAAATAATTCCTACTGTTTTCCATGAACATTACTGATTGGACTGGACCTGATCAACTGCAGCCTCCCCCGCTTCTGAACAGTGCCAGCAAGTCACTTTAACTCCTGCAGAACTTTTTAGTTCAATGAAAATTTAATAATCAGTACTTTTCTTCGACAATTCACCTCTGCACTTCCCTTAAAAAAAAAGGAGGGGAGGGTGCAGAAAGGTGGTGTAATGCTCAACATCAGGAACAAATAGCTGCTGTCCTTGGAGTGAACTGAGCTTCTAAGGAGCGAAGAACCATATGATGACCCAAAACATGAAATTATGTTAGTGGCTGCTTTTTCCCCCGATTATGTACGGAGGAAGTACTTGTATACTACAATGAGCCCTCCAGCATGACAGAGTTCTATACAGACAGCTCTGACTGTCATTTGGAAGGGTGAATGCTGCAGCACCCTTTTAATGTTCTTTCTCCACGACACAATGGTGTTTGTTTGAAGGGGTGAGAAGGAAGACTGCCAAGCAATGAAAAGCACAGATCCACTGCGCAACGAGAAAAGTACTCTCCGTGATGCAAGGCAGCAGGTGCTGAGGATACTACAGGGTTTCCAGTAAAGGGTGTGATTAGGCCTTCTAGCGGCTACGACCAGAATCAGCAGCCTGCAAAGAGCAGCACACTGATCTTTTCCAGAAAAAATAGGATTTGCCAAAGTATTCCTTGGTCTTCAGAAGGACTCTGCCTCGCACAAAACTGTTTTCGGAAGGACGGCTGGGGTTGTTCTCCTCTTTGGCCATATGCAGTCCCACCGGATAGCAGTAAGCAACAAAAGCAAATACAGTTGGTTATATAATTATTTTCTAAATATTTACAAGATGCATAAAAATAGTGTTTCTAATGTGACCTGCAAACCACCATTTACTAAGCAACAAATTAATTTGTTGTTTTAGCAAAATTCTTTGGAGAATCTGAAAATCTTGGCACAGCAATATTTTAGTCAAATTTGGGGAGGTTCTGTAGCAATCTGCAGTAAAATCCTGGCAAATAAAAACATAATTTCTAAGAAACTGATGTCAGTACAGAGATAGCAATATTTCATGGAGGGAAAATAACCCTGAACATACAGGACAAAAATGCATCAGAATAAAGACATAAATATGAATCCCTGGCCCAGAAGCTATACCAGGTCACATAATAACCATCTTGTATTTCTTGCTCATAAAGGAATCCATTTTCACAGCTCTCTAGATTTTTCAGGATAAACTCTTCAGAACATGACTAACATGAAAAACAGGCAAAAATTTTTTCTCTTCCAAAGGAAGTATCTTGACTCCAAATAATCTGTGGCCTAAGCACTGGCTAGGGATGGCAGGAGAATCTTGGAGAGTGAGTGTATAAAGGAATATGGGCAACAGAAATGAGATGGGATTGATGCTTGCCTTAAAAAAACCCCTGTATAAGATAAGCTTGGGGCTGATGAATGGTTTCTGCATATGTGACATTTTAGAGACTGCTGACGGTAGCAACTCTTGGCAGGGTCGTAATGGTGAAGTGATGCTGGGAGCCAGAGACAGTGTTGGAAAGCAAGAAATGATGGGATCTGCTCTGCTCTGTATTTTTGGCTGAATACACCAGCGACCACATGAGTCACACTCTTCACTTAGTAATTTTTGTCTGGTTGATTGATATGAGAACGCCAAAGTATTTCACTGAAGATAGATCTCAAACTCAGATACTAAAAAGATTCACCATGAATGCTCATTTTCTTCGTTATAAAATGTTCACTGTCTTTGTTCTGGATTGCTTTGAATATCCATTTTGTCATTCAGTAAATGTTTCCTTTTGTGCTCAAAACAAACAGCCTTTCTCCATCATGGCTGAGAGAAGATGGCATTTAAAGGTAGAGTCGTTAATTAGGTAATCTTAGACTGAACGTGTACATTACAGGAACATTTTACTTATCAGCAGGGGTATTTCAGAGAGCGCTAAGCAAATTTTGTGAATTTTGTAACAGCTGTTTGGGCAATATGTATTATCTCAAAACATTTATCGGTCATGGGTGCAACCACTGCAATTCTGAATGCTAACATTGGAGAGTCAACCCTACTACCTAAATACAGATCTGGTTGGTGTAAAAGAGAAAGCATGACAAAAGCAGGTGGAAAAACCCTAGAAGGCTGAATGTACAGTAAAACTGGAAAATGTGAGGAAATTTGAACTGGACTCTCAGCAAAAGACGGAAGGGACAGACCTACTGCAATTTTACTCCGCAGCATTTGGCATGTGAGGCAGGGTTGTGAATGCCTGTACTTTGCCATGAAAGTAAATTAATAAATAATATGATCTATTTAAGATACACTAACTGTTATTTACTTAGATTTCCTGCATAGGTAACAATTCTTCTCTGATTATTGGTTAAGATAATATTTTATTACATGTCCCATTTCTCTACATTTGTTTGCCTGCCTAGACTTTAACAGCTGAGTAGAGATGAAGCAGCATTAGTCTAGGGCAGAACTGCCAATTGAAAAAAGAATTTTGTTACAGGGCACATGTGAAGGGCAAGAAAACACTCCTGTCACTGAAGCATGCCCTCAAGTCAGGACCATGTTGGTAAACTATCCGCCTCACACCCCCTGCACGCTACCAGGCCCCAGGCTCTGCGTAGATTTAGCCAACAGGCAGTGACCTTTCCCGTGTTCCAGAATTAGACTAGCAGTTACTGCAGAATAACATTGCTCTGTTATCCTCTACTATTACTGTCGTGGATTTTAACCCAATTCACAAATTCTATTGCAGAACTTTCAAATCCAAACTAAATAAATAAGCTTGAAATCAGACCTTAACACACCCAATCAAGTTTCAGAAGTTATATTTCTCTGTAACAAGCTGCATATGTCTTGCAATCCCTCAAGTCTGCAGAAGGGAAATCACAGTGTGCATACTCAACAAAGAATGGGAATGATACAGATGTTACCATACCGTGATTTTTATGATTTCATACCTGAAATGCGCTTGACTGCTGAAGACTACTTTCCTATTCAACAGCATGACAGGCAGATACCATGTTTTCCATGGCACTGTACATTTAGTTTCTTGGGAGCAAACTTGCATCACTGTATAATTAGACAGTTATATTTAAGTGCACCTGCTGTGTCAATGACTTCTCCGTGCCTTGACATGTCAAACCTGAAATTAGCCTATGCCTTCTAGAAATGTCTGTAGTAAAGGGTGAGGAGATGCTTTTCTCTAGGGTCAAATCCTGCAGGCATTGCACCTGAAGCAGTGAACTTGCATTTAGATGCACCGACCCAGTAATACATCGACACTGTGCTTTATAGCCTTCAGCAAGGCATACATCGCATTCTTTTCTATGCCAGCCCAACTTTAATGATGGTGGAAGGACAAAATGGTGTTGAGTTCATACTGGCAAAGCAAACAACTGCAAATGCTCCACACGCAGGCATGCTCTCTTTACCTTTCAGTTCCCTCATCTATAACAAGCATCTTTGAAAATTGGGTTGGACAATAAGGAGTAGAAGGGAAATTCTGCTCTTCCTGTTACCCATACTGTGCCATTTTGAGGAATGAGAGTAATGGTTTTAAAGTTGCACTGTCAAAATATAAGGAACATACATGTCAGAGAGGATTTGCTCTTTGCAAGTGTCAGTCCAGCTTTGCATGAACCCAGAGAAGTGAAGCATTAAAAAAACCCACCACCACCATCTTTGACGCAACAAAAATAGTAATGACAAACAGTGGGAATTTATATTGATGCTATAACTCTGCTATTGAATCAGACGGTAGAACTTATTTACTTACTCGGTCTTTTGGTTTAACATATTTAACTACATATAGCATTCCTGGATTACAGCATAAAGCTGAAAGTGCTAAACGCTCCCGACTTCCCACTGACTTCCCAGTGGAATGGAAAGGACATCTAGCACTTTGCAGGGTGAGAGTGCAACATGTTCCTATGCCTGCTTCTGTTCCTAGCTCGCGTGTAGCAGAATCTCCTATTCCAGATGGCTTCTGTTTGAAGTGCCATTCCTCCCAAGCCCAACTGCTAATAAACTCCCTACAGATTACAATCTGGAGGCTAGGAATTTCTGCTTCAGTCTACAGCACAGAAATCTGTAGGCACTTTAATCTGTGTATTGGTAGTTGTAGTGTTATTCCATAGACCCACTTAAGGCTGGACTTAACCAAACAGAATCCTTAAAGATTAGAAAAGCCACTGATTCAACTCTCTGTATTTATTACCAGTGAGATGACTTAAATTTACCAGCAGCAACTAGTTCACTGGCAATGAAACAAACACACCAAAAAGATACAATTTTCATGTCCTATCTGCTGCAAGAACTAGTCTCAAAATCAAGTACAAATGAAACCACCTGACTGTGTTGGCTCACTTTCAACACGCCAGTCTCCCTGACTTTGCCAAAGAAATGTTCCAAGTCTCATACTGTGAACGACAGAATATATGACTCCAGTGGCCCATAAAAAGAAGCAGAGAAAATGTAAAGCTGGCAGACAATGTCATCTACCGGCAACAACTGTATGACTTGATAAATCTTTTCTGTTGTTTCTGCTCCAGAGGTACAGCTTCGAGACCAGAAATATTTGTAACTGCACACATGCACTGCAGTTAAAATGTGCTCTCGTATATTTTATTTTCCTAATGAAAAAATGGAGGGCTAATTTCACACCTGACATACAGGTATGACTCAACAGAAGTCAATGGAACTGCATCACTTGCTGCAAGAATAAATTTGACCCAGAGTTCTTGTTTCATTTTAACTTATCAAGAGAAACACAGTACTAAAATTAGCTTACAGTAGGAGTCACATGGTCACATGAATAAATCCCTTCCCGCTAGTTCTGTGAAGACGCCTCTGGCTGTGAACCATAGCCATCTGTGGGCAATAATCCTGTCTATCTAATAAATATCAGGCAAAGTCATAAATTACATGAGGCCGCACTGTACATTAGAATAAAGGAACAATGACAGATGGCAGAAAGCCCATGAGGTCACTGCAGGGGTGAACAGAAGTGTGCAAAATGTAGTGAAAGAACTGCTGGGAAATGGAGGTACATACAATCTTCAAAAATATTTGCAAAGGGTAAATAAATGATATGCAAATTGCAAAACATACAGGTAAAGAACCAACCTGTCTGTGCTGCCATCTCACAGAAAAGGAAATGCACCTATATCTTTACACCCAGACCATTATAACCATTAAGCCTTTGCCCTTACCTTGTGGGAAGCGGAGAGCCACACAGTCTGAAAGACGCTGTGGAGAGAAATTGTGTTCTGGAATTATGCAGTGCTCCATGTACTTTCTCCACGTGGAAAGTGAAAGTGGCACAAAATGAAGCAGAACGATGTGGACAGAAAATGCCTGTTAGGAACAGCTCTAAAATTCACCTGTCTTTTGGAAGAGGTGCTCTTCTGTGGCTCTTCCCAGGCACCATAGCAATCAAACTGGAATATGTGAAATCAGATTCTGAAACTATTAGAAAGCCAGATGACAGCTAATTAAACTGGCAAAGAACTTTAGATATTGGAACCTGACCTTCCTACCCTATGTCTGTCTGTAGCTTTAAAAATGGAAAATAGCTTTGCATCTAAAATTTAAAACTCCTTTTGTAGCAAGCTAGCCTAATACTCTCATTAATCTGGACTCCAGCCTAATTCAAGTGTATTCACACAGATAGTGTCACCTCTGGATACTGTAGCCAAAGTTGCTGCTCAAAAACGGCTAATTTCAAGGCCTGGAAGTCTTAGTGAAATACCTTCATTACTTGGTACTGACAGAACTTAACCAAAAAAGCAAGAACTCATTGTCATGGCCCCCTGCTTGTTTTTAAGTAGCTGCAATGTTCGTTTGAACAAGGCTCATGGAGTGCCCAAGTAAACCCAATTTTTTTCCTACAAAACACTACAGTGGTTTGTCAACTGAACAAAAAAAATCCTTATGCCCTGCATATCTTGCACGATATGCATTAAAAGAAAATGCCTTGATGATTTCTCAGGTCTACTGCATATCATGGGATCAAGGAAATCGGACATTTTCCATATTAACCAATTTTCATCTCCTTCTACGTCCTCTATTTATATAGTTTTCTTTGCCCCTAAAGATTTTGTTTGCTAGTCCTATATTAGAGGATTTTTTCCCCACTGAAGAACATGCAGACAAGTAGGGCTTAAAACCATTCTTTTGAAAGTAGGAAAAAAGTTCTTTAAACTGTACTTGCTCAATGTTAAGCTCCAGTCACTTGGTTAAAGACTTCATATTGTTTCACATACTGATTCTCAAAGAACACTGACAAATACATCAATGTAAATTTAAGCTTGATGGAGCCTTCGGGTTTTTCTGTGACTATTATAGTCACTACTGGCAGATTTTGTACATCACTGATTTCACACACTTCTCCCTACAGAACACAGTCCCATTTACACTACTCGTAACACTAATTTAAAGCCACTGGAGACTTCCTAGCCACTGTCTGAAGTGCAAATCCCAACATACTTCAACGTTAATGTGCTTATCCCATGGATTCATCAAGCTCTGAGTTCATCTTTATAAATCTGGCAGTATTGCTTGTGTGTAACAATGTTAAACAAGATAATTTCTGCAGGACTGGGGTCTCATCTACACTACAGATTTGAATTACATGTGAAAATCCAGTGTCTGCTTTCCAATAGTGCTTACAATAGTGTTGCAAAATATCTGATAATTGAAATCTTTCAGAATCCTTCTGGAAGACTGAAATATCAACAGTTACCAAGACTGAAAAATGCACTGTTATTGTTGCCCAAAAAAGAAATAATATGTGGGAGTTTTATCAGCCCTTAAGCAGTAAACAAAATGCACTGGAACATTCAAGCCAATTTCACTGGTTGGGAGAGTAATCACCACCCAGAAAATTAGGACAAAATTTTCTGACTGAACCACAAATTAACTTCATTGCATTATAAAGCTGAGCAATTACACTTTAGATCACACTTTACAAAATCTGAAACATTCATTAAGGGACAGGTGATGGTTTAAGGCTGTTACAAATCTCCTCCTAGGGCACAGGGATCACGTGGTATGTTTAAGTCATCTGGAGACTGTAAAGGGAAAAGTCATACCCATCTGCCCCCTATTCACACCAGCCAGCAGGCAGAAGCCAGTCCAAAGTATGCACAGGTATATATTAAAAGACATGGTCATGGGCTGCTGCTGTGTCCTCCTACTTCTGAGGGAAGAAAGGAGGCAAAAAATTTCCAAGCAAAGCTTTGGAAACTCCCAGAGTTGAGACTTTTACATTGAACAATGCATTAAGAATATCTGGGAGGGAAAATCCTGTGCTGGCAGATGGGAGGACTGGATGATCTACAATGGTCTGTTCCATTTTTAAATTCTATCATCAGATTTGTCCTCAAGTACAAACCTTCTAGGAGTTTCTTGGGGGCGGTGCATCCCTCCACAACCCCTACTGCGGGCTCTGGCTTAAAAGCCACAATAGAGTCCTTAGAATCTAACAACAAGAGCTATTCTAGGCACTGGTTAGGAAAATGGGATTTAAAGGAAGTTTCTACTATTGTGCAAAATTAGGGCAAAAAATCTCCTTTCAGATAAGCAACAAAGTGTATCAATTCCAACAGTTTGCTCTCCTGCTGTTGTATCCATCATAAAGAAAGACAGTCTTTCTATGGTGAATAAAGGTGATCGTCTAATCAATTAAGATATCATAGAAAATACGGAACAATTCAGCTGTCTGCCCCACCCTCTTCCCAGGTTGAAACAGGACCTTTCCACTTTACTCTGCATGTCACTTTTGTTAAAATGACAGGCACCTCACAGAAAACACCAAACATACATGTGAGATAGAAGAATTCCCATTTTAAGATCCACCATACAAGTAAAGGTTTTTGAGCTATGAATTTGATTGCCCTATGCATTGGGCAATTGCTTATATAGCATTATAATTTTCATATATGTAGTTATTCCTGTACTACATTCTGATCATGATTACGCTTATTTTGAATACACCAATATAAAGAAAAGGTGTTTGTGATGTAAAGTGTGCATCACACAGAAGTACTAATAATACGATTCACTGACTTCACTATCGTCCATGACTGTTCAGTGATTCAGCTGAATATGGTCAGTATTTTCACCAAGCACAATCTATTTCAGGCTATCGCAGACTGTGGCAGAGTATTTTTTTTACAGTTGTTGAAAACAGGCCTTTCAGCTGAAGTCAGAAAGTCGGTTCCCTTTAGCCATAGTCATGTAATATGTTAGTCATTCATTTATTCAATTTAACTTGAAGATATCTTAGAGACTTCCAGCTTCTCCACTGAAGGATGAAGAAACCCCAAATGTTCACGTGTTGGCAGTCTTAAGGCTAACATCACTCTGCAATAACATTAACTTTATATTGGTGTAGATTTTACACAACATCTTTAGTGTCTAATAACAAGAAAAATACCAGAGCATAGCTGCATTTTCTCTTTATCTGGAAATAAGTTGGAAATAAGTTCATGACTTGTGACCCTTTCACGTTCAGAAAATATAAGTAGAAAAAGAGGCATAAAAAAGTTAAATTTAGAAGTTTAGCACTGCACTCACAGTACTTGAGAAGTATTTTAACAGATTTTCTCTGTTGCTAGTATTTGTTTACAAGGTTTGGCTGAATAAACAAAAAAGAAAAGATAGGGAGAACAATAAATTAAACAAAGAATGGACTGGTGCCTACATGAGATGCAGACAAAATGCACAGACAAGAAGGAGGAAAAGATATCCTCTAAAAAAACCCTATAAGACATTACAACATAGGTAACATTACACCTTACTTACCCAATCTACAGAAAACTCCAGCATTTGCATAATACACCAATTTTATTCAACTTACCTGGAGTTCACACTGTGATTCACAGAACCATCGCTCTACTCTGAGGTTATGCTGCTAATGTTTTTTAAGTATTGAACTTGCAACACACATTGTTTTACCAAAATATTTTCCTTAAAAAAAAGAAGCAATTAGCAAGCAAAGCAGGTGTTTTTGGAGGATATTTGAAAATATAGTTTATTTTACCTGACTTTTCCCCATTCCAGCATTTCCAACCAGAAAGAGTGTCACAGCCAGCAGTGCTTCTAACTATGAGAAGTCACAAAATGTTTAAAATTAAAGATTACTGATAACCTGATACAGACATATTTTACAAACACCTCTACAGCATTAAAAATTGTAAAAAAGCCCAGATTTGTATTAATGACATTATTCCCCTCCCCCCTGCCTCCCCGCAGAATTATTCTGGAGATTTTCTTTAAGGGGAGGAGAAGGAATACATACAAAGAAGGGCTGTCTCCTTCCCAGAGATTTAAACTAAGCTACTTCAGAATGAGCTGACTGACATATGGAAGCAGAAATTCTCAAATGATTGCTTTATTTATCTAGACAAGGTTGGGCTAGTGTTGACAAAACATTTTCAGAGGTTTGTAACTTAGAGGATTATCATGAAGTATACACAGTCTCCCCAAAGCAGCTACTGCCCAACCCTGCTCTTTGCAGCAGTGTGCTTTTTATGTAGATTGCCTGGGATTTAACTGAGGGAAGAGCTAAAAAGGAATCTAGCTGTGTTCTAAACACATAGAAAGGCAGACCTTAAGTACCCTAATGCTTATATCTTCCTGACATAGGCAGACATCCCTACTGCAATTTCAGTAAAATGCTATGATCTTAAAATATAGTACAGCCATGCATGTTAATGGGACTCAGTACAGTAAACCTATACAGCAGAGTCTCTGCAATCATACCGCAGGATCCGGCTTACCAGAACTGATGAATACCCTATGAAGATCAGCTTGCTTCAGACCTCAGTTGAATCATAGAGGTCCCTGATCCCAGGCCAGATAAAAATCTGCAAAAACAATCATTAAACGCATCACCATTTTTCTCAGGAAGTATCTGCAAAATAAAAAATAGCTTAGAGTTTCCATAACTGGCTGCATGAATAAGCAAACAAGGATGGCACACAGAAGGGCGAGCTGTATGTCTGGTGGGGAGCAGGCCCAGTATGCCTTTCAGATGTTAAAAGTCATGAAACAGTAGTACAAAAGTAAAGAAAGAGGTAGGGGAAACAGTCAGGAGGGCAAAGAGTATGAGAAACCTAATATGGGCCTTACAATGCTGCAAATTGCTATCTTATTCTCTCTCCCCATCTGACAGTCTGTTACTAGATCATCAGATACCAGGACAATTCAAGCTTAGCATGACCTTGTTTTGGATTCCAGTCAGTTTTTGAGAATTGTGTAGCAAATGGATGATCAGCTGGTCTAGCAACTCACAACAGCACTGGCTGCTGTTTTCTTCATATTTGTAGCACTGGCAATCCCCCCTCCAGTACGTTTGACACTCTTCCTGTTTGATTACTTTCCATCCCATTGAGAAGCTCAGGTAGGCAAGTCCAATTTGCCAGCTACTCAGGACTCTGAGTCTGATATAAAGTAATTTGAAACATTAGCAACTCTGCTAATTATCTCAGTCATTGCAGTCACCATGCAAGACAAAACAGTGATGCTTGGGGAAGGCGTGACTAGCCAGCACTGTAGACAGACGTGGAACAGAAAGACCACTCACCAAGCCACAGATGCTTTATTATGTATCGATTTATACTTTATGTATCTTGGTGATCACTACAGCAATACATATATCTCACATGAAAGTCTGGTTAGGGAGCTTAACATGTTGGAATTGGTAGAGTGTTTTTATTTTACTGATGCATGAGCATTTGATGCCACTATTACTGTTTCCCTGCAAAGGAAATTAATGTGTCAAACTTTACTTTGTGGGTGTTGCTACAAATTTCACTGCATCTGTGAGGACACTAAGAGAAAGATAAGTATCACTCCAAAATAAAACTTGGTTATACAGAAATTAAATCCATGAGTTGATGTGTACAGGAAAATGACTTGCAACACACACCATAAAAAAAAAAAAAAAAAAAAAAAGGAAAAAAAAGACAAAGGTCAGCACCTAATAGATCACAGTTGTTACAGTGATTTTTTTATTTTGTGAACAGCATTGTCCTTTGAATTCCAAGCTACCGTCAACATTCTTCTATTCCATCTGATCATATAAATCACTTGCATAGACCCTTAAATCCTCTCACGGCTGACATTAGGTAGCATTAGTTACAAATACACTGCCAATTTTAAGAGAATGAAGAAATACAGAAAAATAAGTTTTTTAACTTCCCACATAGTTATTTCAAATGCTTTCTATGTTTGTCAGTCCTTTTCTGTACCCTGTCACAGCCATTCTCTTCAGATTTATATTATATATAAAACTCTGTGTAAGCACACATTTGTCCTACTATAAGAAAATTCTGAAATTACAAAGCTACAGAAAAAGAAAAATGAAGGCTTTAATGTCATGCAACTTCAGAACTCAGACTCAGCATTAGTTAAAAACTAATTGCAAATTCACTATAAGCAGCACATGCTTCATGAACTTTTCTTCAGGAAAGATGATACAGACTGTAATTAACGTGTCAGATTTTGATAGCCTGAATCAGAAGCTTAATGCTTTGACCACTCTTTTTATCAACAGGTACTTTATAGACCTGGCCTGAAGAATTCATTGTCTAGACCAATGTGGCATAAAAGCAACACATCTTCAGGGGCAAAAAGCCATGACAAAGTTAAGTGGTGACCATGAGACTGCAGTATTTTGAGTGTTTTATTAGGTGTTTGGGTCCAAATTCAGCATAACATTTTAAGGTTCCATTGAAACCAAAGCATTCACAGCACGTGCTTAAAGTTTGGTACATGTTTCCATGTTTTTTTTAATATGGCTAGACTGTTAAAAAAAACCAAACCAAACAAACAACCAAACCAAAAACCACAAACAACAAAAGTATAACACTGTTAGAGATTTTGGCAATTTGTTTCAAGAATACCAGGCCAAGCTGCTGAATAAGTTAAGACAATACCATCTGGATTTCTAAAATGAAGCTTCCTAAACTGTCGTCATTATCTAGATTGAAGTACAACCAAGCAAAGAAACAATATAAGCAATCACTTTTAAAATTCCCTGTGAAAACATTATTTTTCAATCACAATTCCTATTAACAATATTCCATCAAGTCAATTATTGTGCAGTGACAGAACAGACTAGTGATTTTTAGTGAATCGCATGCTGAAAAGTCAAATATGACAAAAGTCGGTGTAATGAGGTCAATCACTTTGAAGGAGGTGGTCTTCAGCCTCCCTTACAAAGGCCAGCTCTGTCAGTCTTGCTAGTGCTTCCTTCTTGGACCCCATGTGAGAAGCAAAGGCGTATTTGCTAATTTACTTTGGGTTAATGGCTTGGGTCTGTAGGCAAGAGTAGATAAAAGGTGATTTAAAATAATTCCAATAGTTAAAGTAGAAATCGAATTCAAGTAATGAAAAAAGAAAGCCCAGTGCTGTCGTGAAAATGTTATATTGTTATGTAGTATTCCATTTCACTATTGTGCAAATCAGATATTAATATACACACTGATTTAGATATGTAAAGTGTACATATATACTTTCATACGCAAACTTATTTATTCGTGTGTATATGTACGTAAATACGCATGTCCTATAATCTATTTAAGGGAAAGAAGCAGAAAACCCTTTTCTTACTGTTACAGCTAGTAAAGGCATTAGCCAGATGTTGAAACTCACAGGCATCAAACAACAGTGATCATTATAGTCTTCAATCACCCCATTTAGAATTTACAATAAGCTAAGCAGAAAACCATTATTTCCACCTTCAGTATAAAGTTTTCCTCAGGCTGCAAACAGAGTTCTGCAATGGAGTGACACACCATCTGTTCTGACTTCAGAACCCTTTTCCGTGAAACTTCCAGCAAGGGGAACAAACTATTGATGAGACCCAGGAATATAAGGACATCATTAGTTAGTATCATAGTAAGATTAAAATCCCTTGAGGGCTCTCATCAAAACCTAGATTAAAAAGAAACAAAGAAAGAGAGAAAAGACTGACATTATAATAACAAACCATAATATAAGGCATAAAATTAACAAACATTATGAATTAATCATACTTAGACAATTACAATCCATATGGCTAGTTAAACTCAATCTGCTACCTGTAGTGACATAGTCTGGATACTGTATATTCAATGCCAGTGCATTTCTCTCAGGATGTAATTACTTAATTTTGTGAATGAGAAAATGATGTGTAAAAGCCAATGTTTCCATGGATTCAATGCCCCAAGTCAGATAAAATGCATCAGTGCTTATCAAGTCTCATGACACTTTTTAACCCTATTTCATCACACTCGTATTACCTTTAGGTACATAGAAACAGTAAATTCACATTCACATTCACTACTAAGGTTAATACAAGAAACAAACTGGGTTCAATGTTTAGTTTTCTGCAAATAGGACACTTAAGATTTAGATGCCAATCAATGGCATAAGATTGATGAAATCAGTAATTCCGAAGTTTTTTGATCACTTGAAGCGTACACATTTGGATCCTGAGAATAACCACTTTCTTTCCATTCTACCTACCTTCAGACAGGAGATTTCAATCTCTCAGAGGACTTGGCCGTGAGATTCTGTTTCAGTCTCCTCCTTTGTCACATATAGCACGTCATATCTGGTGACATACATTCTAAAATTTGGGATGTTGAGACCTCCTCAAAAAAAAAGACCAAGCCAGTTCTCTAACATTTTAGTCCTATGTGGACTCTGTAAGGAATTGCAAGCTAATGCTTGGTCCTTCCCCATCCCAGTCTTGAGGTCCAACCTGTTCTTCTAGAACACCAGGAAGATTCTCCGAAAACAGTTTACATTCAACATAAGCAAATCAGTTGGGCAATATAACGATATACTTCACCACTTCGCTTGTACCCTGAACAGGCCTGAACTGAAAAACCACGAACACTTAAAGTGACAATATACACGGACAAAAAAAGGGAGTTGTTACATCTAAAAAGACCAACAGGTACCTCAGAATTATCTCAAGCTTTCTTCCATCTAGTTATTCAGACTGGGCTGCTAGAATGAGGAAAGACAGTATTCTTACATGCCTACCAGAGGATTGGTTTTGGAAGGAGGAGAGGACAACACTTTTCACCTACCTCAGAGTGACTTTCCACAATGGTGATGGAACACAAAAGATCGACGGTAGATGACAGTCCTGGTCATTTGTTGCGGCTTTAACTCTCAACAACCACAAGCTACTTGGGTTTGCTTTTACTGGCGCTCAAGGAAAATGTTAAATGATTATTACAAATATGTAGGACTAGTAAATCATACAGTGAACAACAATAAAAATGAAACATTTTATGAAATAGTGAGGATTTAGCAGAGCTATGACAGCAACATGCTCATAGGTCCAGAAATTATAATCTGCTTTTCCCTACTTAAATATCCACAAAGTAATATCAAAACCCAACACAGCTCTACAACCTCCAGGTTTACTTCAGTCCTTTCATTTCAGGAATACAATCACAATCAACATATTTAATTACTTTGAGAACCTGGTCATAGAAATCCAAGTTACTTTGCATCTGTAAGTGAAAGTGCAAAAGAAATACGTAATGATTGATTGAAATAAACAGACATTAGTTATCCCCAGCATTTTATTACTTTATATCTTGAGACTGATGTAATCAGATACAAAATAAGTCATGCGCAACACATTTCTTTTGGTTTTTTTTTTTTGTTTGGTTTGGGATTTTTTTTGTTGGTTGGTTTTGGTTTGGTTTTGGTTTGGTTTTTGGTTTTTTTCCAGTGGGCAGGTACAAAGAAATGGAACATTTTCACTTTCCCAATCTCTGACCTGAGGGCATTATTTAGAAAATACATACTTTTCTTTGGGTCCATAATCTCATTATCTTCATTATTTCTGACTTATGATACCTACTACGTTGTGCAATTCCGGAGAGGACATTTGGTTTCTTTCATGGACAGTATGATGTGCCCTGAATATACTTAAAAGTTACACTGTGCTGTCATGAGCAAACTAATCCCAGAGACAGCATAGAAGGCTTAAGAACACAAACGGAGCTTTCTCACTGGCCAAGAGCAAAGTCTTGGCCTGGTGACTAAAACCAGTCAATGCTTCCCTTATTCAATAATACATATTTCATTAAAGAAACCAAAGGGCACTCTAGCCAGCCTAGAGTGATTATTAATGCACATTTTGAATGGTTACAATCATTCAGCTTTCAGCCACATGCTTTATAATACCTTTTGAGGAGTGCTGTACTCACCATGGAATCCTGCGCTTGTCATGTCTTATTGCTTAATTAAAATAATGTAATCAAAAACCTCACAGAACAAATGTTGACTGAAAAAATTATGCTAATCTTTTATGTATCTACTATTCACATATTACTTTGAGCAGAATAAGTTGACTAATGTGTTAATAAAATGAAACATACCCAACTATCTTGTCAAATGCTATTTTTATCTCAGCATTTAAATACATTTGTCATGAAGGGGGTACATTCTGAGTAAAAGGAATAAACACTGTTATGATTAAACAAGTCTGACATGATGTTCTCATCTGAGCATCAGGCAATGCCACATGCATAGGAAACTTGCACTCATGCAATCATAAGGCCAATGGCTTTATATTAAAATCAAACTTACAGTGAGCAGGACAGCTTGCTTTAGTAAGAAGATGCATCTGATTATATTTGCTCCGAATTTGGCCCTGAGCACTCAGGTGAAAGATGTGGCACAAAGCTTCAACCAAGTACAGCCTCGTAGGATTGAACACTGCATTTCTCTGAGACCAGAAGAATTTTGGTATGGAAGGGAGAAACTGAGCAGAATCTTCTCAGTCTCCACAGCTACTTCAGGAAGTTATCAGTGTCAGGAAGCAAGGGGAACCCAGTCCCCTCACACAAGCAGACATGCTCGACTCTCTGTGCCAGGAAGGACTTTAAAAGTGTTGCACTTACAAAAATTCATAGTTAGGGAAAAGGGGAAGAACAGAAAGACTAGTAAGGAGATGGACTGGAGAAGTGGTGCCATTTGTCCCTTTGGAAGAGGCCAGGTAAACCTATATAATTATGCACCCCAGCTTTCTTAGAAAGGACATGTCTTTTAGCAGCCTTCTTTCCTCTGCTCTCTGAAGGCACTGGAAAGAGATAATCAAGACCTGAGCTCATACAGGAGTGTACACTAATGACTTGCCTGCTTTCTCTCTTACTGCTGCTGGCATTCAAGTACAATGCCAAGAGTATTTCTCACATTCTTGCTACTGAATATGCTGGGAATCCTCTATAGTCCATTTCTAATGGATACTGCCCTGCCCCCAAAATTCTTTAGTAGGCTTGCCTAGCAGCAGCATTACTAGAAAGTTTAATTTTTTTCCTCCTGCACCCATTTAGATACAATACAATGCATAGAGACAGATTAACTTTCTCACAAGTCTCCTTGAATTTGCAGCTCTTCTAACGTCAACACTATTTCCCACAGAAGTCTGTAATCACCATTGTATAAGCTCTGCAGGGTGGAAAGAAAACAGGAACATGTGAGACAGAGTTGTACTGCCACCATCCTCTCACTGTGGTGTTGATTATGAGAATTTGTGCCTAATTCATAGATCAATCAAAAGCATCAGTGGCTTAATGACAACATAAAATTAATTAACGAGGTATCTATGAGCAATAGGAATGTTTTATAGTAATCTTTTAACATGGACATTTTCAAACTTAAATATGTACAGGAAACAAATTGTTAATACTAGCAATAAAAAAGACAAGATTAAGAAAACCTCATTAGTAGTTCACAGATCAATAAACATTTTCTTGTCTTAGATTAAAAGACCATAAATGTCTCAGAATTTGATAAGCACAAAAGACTGATTTTATACTAACCCAATTTTTGAAAAAGGAAGCCTATGTGCTTTTCTAGAATAATGATACAACAAAAAGAGAAAGGCATTAAAATCTGAATTTAGCATATACACACAAGAAAATTTGTAGTAAATATCTCTCGGAACAGTCAGAAAAAATCTTCTAATAAAACAGTAATGCTTTAGTACTAGATGACATCTTTTACCTAAATATTTCAGATACTAAAGGGGGAAGAAACTTTCAAGATTCTTTTTTTTTTAAGTTAAAGAAAAATTTTGCCTTTCCCACACAGTATCACATAGCTCGAATTCTTAATACTATTAGCTCCCTCACAGTCTTCTGTAATCTGTTTTGCAATGGAATATGCCATTAGATCTTAAAAGTCTTGCTTGTCTCAAGACTTTCTAGCAAATTACCCTTATGTCAGTTTCTTGATCTTCAGCTCTAGTCTTTGCCTATTTCTTATTTCTTATTATCTCTTTAAGACCTAATGCTATAATTCAGAAGAAAATGGGGAAAAAAGGGTTTTTTCATATCCACCAAAAAAAAAGAGCTTTGATATTTTCTGGAAGACCTCTTTTTTCTAGATTTGCTGCTATGAAAATCTGCCATTTTCAGTAGTCACCTAAAAATCAGAAAAAGGTTACTGTGCCATAGGATAACAAAAAAGTAAGCTTGAAAAATCACTTACTTTCTGATTTAACTTTATTCTTTGGCCTAACACCATCTTGCAGTATCTTAAAGTACCACAACAGAAAGCATATCTACAGAGACGCGACCGAGTTCATAAAAGCATTCCTATACTCAGATTTGGGACTAACCTTTATAGATACTTCAAACTAGCGATGGTAAAAAAAGAGCCAGCTGCAGTGATGAGGGCCCAGAATACCAAGACAGACTTTTTTGTGGAGTGTTCTAAACATAGTTCCTGTGATTCACAGAGAATTCTGAAAATATTATAGGTACTTTCACTGCTACATATGTTAGGATAACCCTGTCAGCAGAAAAACTCTAATGGCACGTTGCATTTTTCTGATCAATGACAGACAAAGGGATACGTATCCATTCACTGTGAGGTGGTAAGTAGGAAGTATACCTTCAAAACAGGGCTCCATTGTGCATTTTAAGGCACACACTTTGGAAACATGCTGTTCTAGAGAGATAGGGAAGTAGTCTGCCTTTAGGAGAAGGCTATCCCCCAGAGATCCACGCAAGCATAAAATCATAGATTCATTTAGGTTGGAAAAGACCCTTAAGATCGAGTCCAACCATTACATGGACTCGCAATGCCCAGAACTTTCCATAAAGACCAAGGCACCACCTCATGTATCAGACCTGAAGTAAGTTCACACATCACAAACAGAAGCATAGAAACATACAACAGTTGAGATTGGAAGAGACTTCTGAAGATCATCTAGTTCAAACCCCCTGCTCAAAGTGGATCAATTACAGCAGGATGCTCAGGACTATATCCAGTTGGGTTGTGAACACCTCCAAGGATGGGGACTCTACAACCTTTCTGGTCAACTTGTTCTACTGTTTGACTTCTCTGACAGCAAGGTTTTTTTCTTACATTTAAGTGGAATTTCCTTTATTTCAATTTGTGCTCATTGCCTGTCATCCTATCACTGGGTACCACTGAGAAGAGTCTGGCTCCATCTTCTTTACTCCCTACCATTAGGTATTTATACACATTGAAAAAATCTGCCCTGAGCCTTCTTTTCTCAAGGCTGAACAATCCCAGCTCTCTCAGCCTCTCCTCATATGTCAGATGCTCCAATCCCTTAGCCATCTCTATGGCCCTTCACTGAACTTGCTCCAGTATGTCCATGTCTTTCTTGTACTGGGGAGACCAGAACAAGAACATGGTCCTGTTGCCTTCACCTCACTTCATTTTGTGATGTCTTATGCCTCTTGCATACTCCTAGCACTATAAGCTTTACTGTAAAATTATTCACTTTATTTTTTGTGGCCAGCAGTTCGAGGGAAGTGATTCTCCCCCTCTACTCTGCTTTGGTGAGACCCCACCTGGAGTACTGTGTCCAGCTCTGGAGTCCTCAGTTCAAGAAAGACATGGACCTGCTGGAGCAGGTCCAAAGGAGGGCTACAAAGGTGATCAGAGGGCTGGAACACCTCTCCTATGAAGACAGACTGAAAGAGTTGGGGTTGTTCAGCCTGGAGAAGAGAAGG